>CM038621.1:47762899-48392274 GCA_021554675.1 Leuciscus idus | reverse complement strand
ATAAAGGGGCGATTTGTCCACTAAATGAACAACTACTAGTCGACTAGAAAAAAACTTTAGTCGGAGGCAGCCCTTATTCCACATATTCTGGGTTGAGCGAGCGACCCTGAGCGGAATGAGCGAGGGAGCGGAATATTCAGAAATGCGCTCTGCGCTCACGTGCTCTGATCGGAACAAAGCATGACAAATTCAAACTTTATTTCATTTTCTCCGTAGCTTGAACACTCACTACATTAGGCATAAGAGAGTTAGTTAACGCTGTCCATTTATTTATTTTTATTTCACGTTTTTTAAGGTACAATATTATGTTAGTCCACAGCCCCCTACTTGGGGGTGCTGATGCTATGACGAGGGGGCTGCAGCCCCCGCAGCACCCCCCTTCCCGCGCTACTGGTTATTAAATGTGCTTATGACACTTGTTACTGATAGTGCTTACAGTTTTTTTGGATTGCTTACACACTAAAATTAAAAGTAGTACACTATTAGCAAAACCTTACACTCAAGAAGCAAAACATCAGCCCATATTTGCACAACTATAAGCACATTGTCAACCTCACACTTGTTGCAAAACTCTACACACAGTGATTTGCAAAACACTAAACACACTTAACATACATTACACACAAAAATCTATCATGAAGTCACTTCCTTGCAATACCAAAGCACTGACTGTCAAATTACCGCACCGTCCAACCAATTGGTTCAACACAGTCTTCAGGTGTGCAAACACTTGTTTGCTTAATTGTACACACACCAATCAGGTGTATAAGCACTATAAAAAGCAGCAGGTGAGTTCATCAGTCTTCAAGCACAATGGAAAGAGTCAGAGAAAGAGTAAGACGAGGAGGAGAACGAGGAGAACGAGGAGGAAGGGGAGGAAGAGGAATCAACAGAGGAGGAATCAACAGAGGAAGAGGAAGAGATGGAGGCCACGCTAGAGGAAGAGGAAGAGGAAGAGGAAGAGGAAGAGGAAGAGGAAGACAAGAAGGTGCTCAAAGAGGACCGAATCTGACAAATGAGATCCGCGCAACACTGGTTGACCACGTTGTCAACCACGGCCTGACGCTGAGGGAGGCGTGAAATTACTGTACTATTGTATACTGTTTTTTTTTTTTCTACATAGGATTGAGGGTCAGGAACGACAAGGGGGAAGGCCTCCTATGTTCACAGAACAGCAAGAGAGGGAGATAGTAAACATGGTTTTGGCCAACAATGTTATAACATTCAATCAGCTCCAAGCTAACATTGTCAATAACCACGCCAGTTTCAACGATATCCATCAGGTCTCAACATCAACACTGGCACGCATCCTAAAAAAAAAACATATTCAAATGAAGCAAGTTTATCGAGTGCCTTTCGAGCGCAATTCTGAAAGGGTGAAACGACTGCGGCATGATTATGCAGAGGTATGTATTCACTTTAGCAGTGTGATCTTGCATACTGTCTCATAATCTTTTACTGTACTGTAATATGTATACTAGATCTACACTGAACTACACAATTTTGCCTGACACTGTTCTTCAGAGAGTTTTACGAATGGATGGAGAAGAGATCCAGCATGAGTTCATTTACGTAGATGAGGCTGGGTTCCACCTGACGAGAACACGAAGGAGGGGAAGAAACATCATTGGCCACAGGGCTATAGTCAATGTCCCAGGGCAACGTGGGGATAATATAACACTCTGTGCAGCCATTACACAGAATGGGGTCCTCCACCGCCATGCCCATATGGGCCCTTACAACACAGCACTCATACTTACATTCTTGGACCAATTGCACAACATAACAGCAGCAAATCAAATGATCATATGCAATACATTGTTGTCTGGGACAATGTGTCTTTCCACCGCTCTGCTCTGGTTCAGAACTGGTTTCAGCAACATCCACATTTCACCGTCCTATATCTTCCACCATACTCTCCATTCCTCAACCCTATAGAAGAGTTTTTCTCGGCATGGCGGTGGAAGGTATATGATCTCCGTCTCCAGGCTGAGGTACCCCTCATCCAAGCCATGGAGGAGGCCTGTGACCAGATGGAGGTAGCAGCAATGCAAGGATGGATTCGTCTTCAAGACGTTTCTTTCCAAGGTGTCTTGCTAATGACAACATTGACTGCGATGTTGATGAAATTCTCTGGCCAGATCCAGCTAGGCGAAGAGACAATGTCTAGTTTTATTTATTTTTACAGTAAACTTACAGTACAATACAATACGTAAAGTGACATTGTTACAGTATTATGAATCTCCATGTCAACATTTTGGGCGTGTTGAGAAATAAATGAGTTTCTTCAGTCTGCAACATTGGTCTTGTGTAGTGTTTGGTGAATTTACGTTATATTTGTACTTTGTTGATGGTAGCCTACTCTAATCATAGGGAAGTAGAAGTGCTAAAAGTGTTTTAGGTTTATCACAGCAGAGTGTAACTCGTGCAAACAGAGTATAGTAATGTGAAACGTGTGTGTTTCATATGGTAACAAAGTGTGGTTTTTAAACAGAAGTGTATAGTTTTTACAAGAGTGTTTAATTATGCAAAGGATCTGTAGTGTTTTGCTAATTGGGTGTGTGGTTGTGCTAATTGTGTGTAGTGTTTTGAAAACACGGGCCCTGTTTTGAAAATTGTGCTTAAGCAATCCCAAAAAACTGTAATCAACTGCAGGAATGACAGAAAGTTGACAAAGTTTTTAATTATTTTTATATTTTTGGATGTTGCCATTGCTCTAAATACAAACCCTTCAACAAACACAAACACCCTATCCCCTAATCCCACCCTAAACCCCAATACCAACACCAAATTACCTAAAATCACCAAAAAGTGCAAAGATTTTACAAAAACAAAAAGACACAACAACAAAAAATAATAGCCTAAGTAGCGAAAAATAAATGTTGCTTATTTAAATGTAATATATTGTTTAACTTTCAAAGTAGGCTACAGCACTCTCCTCACAAACACATCAACCAGACTGAGGCAACGACTCGTTAAATAAATACGATCTGGAGTTCGAGCCTTCTGACACCCAAAGCGAAACGCGCACGTGACTGGAGAGAAAGTGAGGCTTCGTTTGTCATCGATCACGTGACTCTAGTAAACCAATACACACCCCGATACGGGGCTTCACTAGAAATTGTTTCGCTTGTGTGATACGCGCATCGAAGCTTCAGTGTCATATGTAACATCACTATGTCACGGAATCCTTGTCTATTTTCACACCACTTCTGTATTCTGCCTTGTTGCCGGTTTTGTTTTATGTTTTGGACTGCTTCTTTGGTTTTGACCCCTGCCTGGACTGTTTGTGAGTAAGGAATTCCCTATTAAACATTTCATACTGCACCCTTGGATCTTTCCCTTCTTCCGAGTGTGGATCAATGACTCACACTTGGTGAACACGCAGCCACTGCACACCCCAAGGGACCCACCACCGCAAGGGGCACTGCTCCCACTGGCAGCTCTCAGCACCTAGACAGAGGGGGACAGGTGAAAGTTAAACTCAAATTTTCACCCGCGCAGGTTACAGTTACAGCAGAGTCCTGCACGGGTTCGGGTACCCGTGGGAGCCTGTATTTCAAGTTTATAAAATAATTTAAAATCCATATCAGTTTATTTGTGCCTGCGCCCTCCCAGGAGTCTCTCACTTATATCACAACCGCGCGCGATCTGCCTGCAGTCGTCGAGATGGATCCTGAGGAGTTGACGAAAAGAATAGCTAGTGGAGATTATTGTGAAGTTGTCGACAGGGTTGGCCTTTTGACAGCTTCGGCTGAAGTTGTCCTTGTGTTAATGGTCGTGTAATAATGTAGCAAGGTTAGATGTTATGGGAAGAAGGAGGCGGGAACTGGCGAACGTTCAACTATTTTAATAATAAAAATGAACAAAAAACGAAAAGTAAAAGATAGCAACCCCTCATGGACGACTGCTGTCACAAATAACACAAACACAGGCCTGTCCTCTCTCGTCCTTCACTGTTGTCGCTCCTACTTTTATGCTTTCACTCCTCCGTGAAAGATACAAGACCGGTGTCGCGCAGGTGTTGCTCACATCAATCACGCCACCGGTCTCGCGCTGTTCTCTCACGGCCCTCAACCTTGTCCTGCTCGCCACAAATAACTTCTGTATGACCTGGCGTGTGATCTGTGGCGTGTGCGCGAACTGTGATTGACAGGCAGATTTCACACAGCCCTGCGCTGACTGGACTAGAAGAACCGGGAGCAGTGGATTTTTGATTCAGGTGTGTTTGATTAGGGTTGGAACTAAACTGTGCAGGACAGTGGCCCTCCAGGAGCAGGACTGAAGACCTCTGCTCTAGGTGGAGGTAGAAGCACGAGTTTTTTCTAAAACCATCTGATTTATGTTGTTCTGTCGGAGCATAGTTTCGGTTTCAGTAAATATGATAAAAAAATCTTGCTGACAGCAGCTTTAAGTACCCTGACCAACAAGACGAACAGAAACTTGTGACCGACATTTTAGAATTAGCAGCTAAAAACGATGGATGCGATTAAGCGAAAACAACAGTGGTCCGAGGAGGAAACAAGCTGCTCTCTTGCACTCTGGTCCTCTGCAGAAGTCCAGAGTAAATTAGACGGGGCTTCACGGGCGAAACCCGTTTTGCAGCAAATTCAGTGAGAGAGAGATGACTGCAGCGGGGTTCAACAGGAGCGTCGAAGAGATTAGCAACAAACTTAAAAAACTAAAGAAGGAATATAGAGACCACAAATAGGACCTCGGTCGAAGCGGCAATGGTAGCCCACATCGAAACCCACATTTCGACATTCTCGACTCTGTCCTCGGCGATAGACCGGCATGCCAGATGACCAGGGCACTGAACTCGGCAACAATAATGCTTGAGTCAATGGTGGATGATTTGCTGAAGCAAAGTTGCACTGATCCTGGTAAGTTCTGTTTTTACATTATTTTACTTGTTCCCAGCCTGTGTTTCTCAGCTGTTCAGCGAGGTACTAATTTCTCACATCAGTGTTTGCAATGTTGCTAGCTAGGATTGTATTATCTGTGATTTCATTGTATACAGTATGCTATCACAGAACAGTGTAAAAAGTGTAGTGGACAAAAATCTTTTTTTAAAGCACTGTCTTTGTGTTTTTGTTTATAGAATTGTCTGCCATCAACGACGGTGATGACAGCGTTGAGTTACCGCCACCGCTGGGCTGCAGCTCTCCCGCGCCGTCGTGTAGCAGCTCTGGAGACGAGCTATCAAGACTTGGTGTGCAAAAGGTCACATCATACACTATGCAAACATTAAAGGGATACTTCATCTCTGGGAAGATGAATGTGTATTTAAAATAGGTCATTTAAGTAGAAGAAATGTGAAGACATTTTTTAATTTGGAGCTTTCTAGACTGAAAAAAGCCAGAAAATGTATTTTGTGGATGAAAGACAACAACTCCCAGAATGCACTTGCTTCGCTGCCTTAGGAGGCCACGCCTACCGGTGAGAAACAACAAAGCTAGCCTACGTGATGAGTTTGCGAGGGATTTAGAGATCGTCCAAAATGTCCGGGATTCGGCTTTTGCGTTCTACAGTGGCCATTCATCATGCTTACTGTGGCGAGCAGGACGAGGCTGACGGCCGCGGGAGAACGGCGCGAGGCCGGTGGCGTCATTACTGAGGCGCGCCGGGTCTCGCATCGCTCACGGAGGAGCGGGAATTTTCTTAGCAATGGTAAAACGCACATCAACCGATCACTTGTTTAGCGTTCATGTAAACACTACATTCAAATTCACCAATCGGAAGGAATTCAGTTAGATTGAAACAAGAGGTGTGCATGTAAACAATGAATGGCAACCGCAGAAAGCAAAAGCTGAATCCCGTACATTTTGAACGAGCTCGCCCGCCGGACAAGTCCGGGAAAAGGAGGATGATAACCCCTACTTACTCACCTTTCTCCTACTATTCAGCTTTCTCCACAGAACAAGAGCCTGCTAGCTTAGCTTCCAAAGAAAGAGGCTGAGACTGTGTACATTCTGTGAGTGAGATCCCACCCTCTATGGGGGGCTGAAAACATGCGGAACAACGCCATCTACTGGCTGTAGTCTTTAGCCTCTGACCAGAAAATCCTCCGATGACGCAAAATGACGATTTTTGCGTCATCGGAGGATTTTTTCCAGACAAAAAATACATAAATCTCTTGTCTCAGGGGGATATGAGGGTGGAAAGCATGGTAATTCGAAAATACTTCAGGTTTTCTACTAATACAAAGCTTAATGCTAAATCCTGAAGTATCCCTTTAAAAACAAAGTAAAAGTCTAGAAAAAAACTGAAGTTTAAAATAGAATGTAAAGTCAATCTGACATTAACTTGCTATATACAATATAATGTTTGTAGATAGGGGTACTGTTGGACTGTTTTGATCCTAGTGTGTTGCCGTATTAGGAAAAGACTCGCGAGAGTTGCGGGTGGGGGAACAAGATAATAACGTGAATGTAGATGTTGAAGGAACTGAATGACTCGTGATAGTCGAAGTCAATAAAGAATAATCAAACTCTCATTCTGGTATTTATTGAACAAACAACATGGTGTCAGAAGTGGGATTCCGTTCCTGGAAACATTCATCGGACAACTTCCGTCTCTAGGAAATAACCTACGCTAAGCTTTGAAGTCTCGTTCGTGGTAAGCAACAACACTATAATGGCAGATGGATTCAGACGTCCGGATCCTCTCGTCTTTGACGAGAATGTGGCAGAACACTGGCGCAAGTTTGAACGAGAATACGATATTTTCATTGCCGCCGCACACAGTGACAAACCTGCCCGAACCAGAGCTAATATACTCCTCAACCTCGCCGGACCCGAGGCTATAGAGAGGGAGCGATCATTCACTTATGCGGCCGCGGTACTAGGGGCAGATGACAACATCGTTACTCCAGCTGAATCTAGAGAGGACCCCGAGTGTCTTAAAAGGAAGTTTAAAGAAATATGCAACCCTGAAACAAACGTGATAATGGAGAGGCACAACTTTAACACTAGATATCAAAAACCTGGCGAAACGATCAAGGCATATGTGAGTACATTAAGAAATCAGGCTAAAAACTGCAATTTTGGTGCATTGGAAAACGAACTGATAAGAGACAGACTGGTCTGTGGAATAAGTAGTGACAGTGTCAGACGCACACTGCTAAAAGAGACTGACCTAACACTGTCTAAAGCAGTACGCATTTGCCAAATCAGCGAACTTACAGAAAAACATAGCAAAACACTCTCCACACCCAAAACTGCATTAACCACCAGTGTAGATGCCGTACAAATAAAACATAAAAAAGTCTACAGCAAAATGAAGCGCACTATGAAAGAAAATTCACCATCAATTTCCAGCTGCCGGAATTGTGGGGGTACTCATCCAGCAAAACGTGACCAGTGTCCAGCCTTTGGCCAACAGTGCCATAACTGCGGAAAGCAGAACCACTTCAAAGGCCAGTGCAGGTCCGCCAAGTCAACTAGACCGAATAGACAGGTAAACCAGCTATATGCCGAAACAGACTCTGACAGTGACAGTCAAGACACATTCACCATTGAAGGCGTGTCTTTGCATGACGATGTAAAGGAAACTGACAAGGAAGGACATTGTTTTGTGATTGTCAATGACAAACAACTAAATCTGAAAGTGGACACAGGCGCGAAGTGTAATGTTATGTCCGTACACACATACAAACTTTTCCGGCACGCTGAAGAATTGCACATGCCAACTAAAAAAGTCAATCTTGTAGCGTTTGGCGGATCTATGATCAGACCAATTGGCACAGTGACACTATTATGCAGGCTGAATGAACAACAGTATAACCTGCAGTTTCAGGTTGTGAAAGAAAATGTTCACTCCATTCTTGGCCTGCAGGACAGCCTAGATATGAAACTGGTCACCTTCAGCAGTGAAGTGTTCCATTTGGACTGTGTAAAAGATCACACCCTGTCACAGAAAATGTTTCAGGAATATGCTGACCTGTTTAAAGATGAAGTCGGTAACTTACCGGTAACATACTCAATGAAAGTAGATCCAGAAATAACACCTGTCGTCAGCCCTCCACGTCGTATCCCAGCTGCCATGCAAAAAAAAAAAAAGTGGAACAAGAGCTCCAAAGAATGCAAACTCTGGGAGTAATTGAACCCGTGAATGAGCCCACAGAATGGGTTTCAAATCTGGTGGCCACCCATAAGAAAGAGACGGGTGATGTGCGCATCTGCATAGACCCCAGAAACCTAAACAAGGCCCTCATGTTGCCGCTCAAATGTCAGGTGCCACTATCTTTTCCGTCCTTGACGCCAAGAGCTCCTTCTGGCAAATCAGACTGGATGACGCCTCATCTCTCCGTACAACATTCACAACTCCATATGGCCGATTTAAATTCCTAAAGATGCCGTTCGGAATTAGTACAGCTTCAGAAGTGTTCCAAAGAGCCATGGAACAAATCTTCACAGGATATCCATGCGCTATAATCGTGGACGACATTATAATCGGTGGCAAAGATCCTGATGAGCATGAAAGAAACCTGAAAATGGTACTGGATCGTGCCAGACAGGTAAAACTGAGACTGAATCCAAGCAAATGCAAGTTCGGACTCAACGAGGTGAGCTATGTTGGGCACACATTCACAGATAAAGGACTAAAAGCAGACCCCAGAAAAATTAAAGCAATCAGTGAAATAGCACCTCCAGAAGACAAGGCAGCTCTTCAGCGCTTTTTAGGGATGATAAACTACCTGGGCAAATTCATTCCTAACTTAAGTGAACTAACCACACCACTACGTCAGCTGCTTCACAACGGAGTGGTGTGGAATTGGACGGAGCACCAACAGGATGCTTTTGACATGCTCAAAACCTGCATCAGCAGCCCACCTGTACTCCATTACTATGACGTAAGACAACCAGTGATGCTCACCTGCGATGCTTCACAATATGGTTTAGGGGCTGCTTGCCTTCAAGAGGGAAATCAGGTGGCATACGCGTCTCGCACACTGACCCAAACGGAGATGAGATACGCGCAGATAGAAAAAGAACTCCTGGCAGTGGTCTTCGCCTGCTACAAGTTCTACGACTACATCTACGGCAAGCCGGTCACGGTCGAGACAGACCACCAACCCTTGGTCACCATTCACAACAAACCATTTCATACCATCCCAGGGCACCTACAACGCATGATGCTTCAGTTGCAAAAATTCGACCTGACTCTCACCTATAAAAAAGGAAAGCACCTCTACTTAGCCGACACCCTCTCCTGTGCACCGAGACACAACGTCAGCCCCCAGATGTCAGAACGGCCAGAGTTCGAGGTGATGACAGTTCAACTAATATCTCCACGGCGCCTTGAAGAGCTCCGCCAACATACTGCCGCAGACACAGTATTGCAGAAACTCAGCCATTTCATTCAACGGGGCTGGCCAAGACGTCCGTGCAGCGTACCCATAGAGGTGAGACCTTTTTTTAGTTTCCGTGATGAACTCACCGTCGAAGACAGGGTCATCGTGAAAGGAAACAGGGCAGTCGTGCCCACTGCCTTGCACTCTGAATATCTTAAGGCGCTACATCTGGGACACACAGGAGTCGAATCCACCAAGAGTAGAGCGAGGGAAAGTGTTTTCTGGCCATCAATAAATGAGGACATCCAGGCTGTTGCATGCAGCGTCTGTAACAGCCTGAGGCCCCACCAGCAAAAAGAACCGCTAAAACTGCACACAGTCCCGGACCTGCCCTGGTCGCTTGTCGCCACAGACATATTTGAATGGAAGAATCACCACTACCTGGTGGTTGTTGATTCATACTCTGGGTGGTTTGAAATTGACTGACTCAGCAACTTGTCTTCACTGACAGTCATCAACAAGCTAATGCGTCATTTCTCAGTCCACGGCATACCACAGAAGTTGTTCTCTGACAATGGTACCCAGTATACTAGCCAGGCCTTCCATGACTTTGCCCGAACTTGGGATTTCCAGCATGTGACGAGCAGTCCTGAGTATCCACAGTCCAATGGCCTCGGCGAGAGGGCTGTAAGGAGTGCAAAGAGACTGTTATGGCGCTTTTCCATTACCAGTACCAGCTCGACTCGACTCGACTCGCCTCGACTCAGCTCGGCTCGGCTCGCTTTTCGCTCCGTTTTCCATTGCAGATAGTACCTCCACAATAGTACCTGGTCGTCATAGCGACGCCGCAGGAAACTGCCGTGACTTAATCTTTTACACGAGACGCGCGACACATACCCGCTACCCACACACACAGGACAATGGAGGAAATCGAGTGTATGCTGTTTTTGGATGTTTTTGTTTTTGCTGTTTTTTATTCAGGATACTGCGTCTGGCGCGTGCAATGATGACGCAGTGAATAGTGACGATTCTCTCTGACCAATCAGCAGTCTGCCATGATTTCACGTCACATTTTAGTATCGCCTCAGCTCGCCTCAGCCCCGCTTAGAACCTCGCCGGAGGTGGTACGAAAAAAAGTACCTGGAAGCTGGTACAGGTACAACTTTTACACAGTGGAAAACCAAACAGAGCCGAGTCGAGTCGAGCCGAGCCGAGCTGAGGCGAGCTGGTACTGTGTAGTGGAAAAGCGCCATTAGAGACCACAGAGAGAGACGGGACAGATTTTTACCTGAATCTGCTTGGCCTACGAAACACACCCCGAGACAGCACTCTGGGCTCACCTGCACAAAGGCTGTTATCCCGTCACACTCAAACTATTTTGCCCATCTGCAAGCAATTGCTGAAACCAGCTGCAAGAACCCCGTCCTGCATCAAAGCGCAATTAACAAAGAAGCGGTGGGCACAAAAACACTACTATGACAAGACCAGCAAACCACTACGCCCTCTGGCACCAAACCAGGTGGTAAGACTCCAAACAAAAAAGGGACATGATAAAGTGGGAATTGTGAAGAAAAAGTGTGAGGAACCACGCTCATATGTGGTGGAGTCCGAAGGGAAGGAATACAGGCGTAACCGACGCCACATCCTGCCACTAATGGAGCCACAGCCCCCAAAGAGCACCACTTACACTGACGAATTGAACACAACAGGAAACACAGTTGATGCTGACATGGACAAAATGCAAGGGGTTGAAAGTACTGAACAAACGCCCTCAGAACAGTGTCACAGACAACCGAGCCCAGAAAAATCTTCCACCAGCGTATACCAGCAAAACATGGAACCACAGGCAAAGAAATCAGTTCAAGCCACCACTTCCATGTATGTCACTAGGTCCGGCAGAGTTTCTAGGCCAAATACAAAATACATGAACTGAACTTTCTGCTCAAGTATAATTAATCCAACATCTCAGAAATAATACAGTGTCCTTTAGGATTTGCATAATGTTTTTTTTTTTTGAAGATTCATTTAGTTGTGGGACATCTACAGAGTTCAGTTGAACCAGGTTATATATATATATATATATATATATATATACATGCAAAGTTATCTTTTATCTGTTGTTACTGCAGAGGATTTTGATTCTAAGTTGTTTATGTTCAGGAGCTACTGCTAAAGAAGGGGGATGTAGATAGGGGTACTGTTGGACTGTTTTAATCCTGTGTGTTGCCGTATATTAGGAAAAGACTCGCGAGAGTTGTGGGTGGGGGAACAAGATAATAACGTGAATGTAGATGTTGAAGGAACTGAATGACTCGTGATAGTCGAAGTCAATAAAGAAGAATCAAACTCATTCTGGTATTTATTGAACAAACAACAATGTTGATGATCTATTATGGGACATGACCGAAGAATGTAGTGATAGTGATGTAGTATGATGCTATATACCGGTCACAAATAATATTTAATCATGTAGCAGATGCAGATGCGTAATTCCCTGCAGAAAACACTTATTCACAATGCTATGACAACACACTGATGATCTGTCATCTGCTATTATTGTTGTACACAGGAAAAAGGAAGAGAGACAGCACTTCGGAGCTGGTGCAGTATTTGGAAAGGGCAGATGAGAGGTTCCAGCAAAGAAATGGATGATGCCTTGCGGCGGGACATGAGAGCGGACACACGATCTCTGCTTGGACTCACGGGGCGCATGATGGCTGTAATAATGGAGGCTCAAGTGCAAAAATTATTGCAAATAAATCAAGTCAAGTCAAGTCACCTTTATTTATATAGCGCTTTTTACAATACAGATTGTATCAAAGCAGCTTCACACTGATAAAATGAAAATAATACAACAAAGTTTGTTTCTAGAAGAAAATTGCATCATTGTCCTCCCTAATTAGGCAGATCAATAATATCGTTGAATATTAAATGTCCTCAACTAAGCAAGCCAAAAGCCAAGGCAACAGTGGCAAGGAACCAAAACTCCATCAGGTGACAGAATGGAGAAATGAACCTTGGGAGAACCCAGGCTCAGTCGGGGGCCAGTTCTCCTCCTGCCAACGAGCGAACAGTGTATGATTATGATCCAGGCAGCATTACAGGTCAGAAGTCAGATTGGTCGTGTCGATAATTGACATGCCATCTATTCTGGATACGGCCGGAGTCCACCTCACTTCAGTGACTGGTTGACACTTCAGCACTGCGTAGTCGTCACGTTCAGGCACAGGTCCTTCATCGGATCTGGATACGGCCTGGATCTGGCGGACTGCGGTAATGCGGTTATGATTTAACAAGTACATCAGGATTCATTGGAAGTGTTCCCGGTCTCGGCTGGCCTAATCTATGCAGCCTAATATGGAATTATAGAAGTCTATAATGTGTTATGTGAATGCTAGGTCAAAGGGATGTGTTTTTAGTCTAGCTTTGAACTGACAGAGTGTGTCTGCTTCCCGGACAATGTTAGGAAGACTGTTCCAGAGTTTTGGTGCTAAATAGGAAAAGGATCTACCACCAGCAGTCGATTTTGATGTTCTAGGTATTATCAACTGGCCGGAATTTTGAGATCACAATAGATGTGATGGACTATAATGCGTTAAGAGCTCGCTCAAGTACTGCGGAGCTAAACCATTTAATGCTTTGTAAGTAATCAGCAATATTTAAAAATTTATACCATGTTTGATAGGGAGCCAGTGCAGTGTCGACAGAACCGGGCTAATATGGTCATACTTCCTGGTTCTGGTAAGAACTCGAGCTGCTGCGTTTTGAACCAGCTGTAGTTTGTTCATTAAGCGTGCAGGGCAACCACCCAGTAGAGCATTACAATAATCTAGCCTTGAGGTCATGAACGCATGAACTAATTGTTCCGCATTTGTCAATGTGAGCATATGATGTAATTTAGATATATTTTTAAGATGGAAAAATGCAGTTTTACAGATACTAGACACGTGACTTTCAAATAAAAGATTGGTATCAAAGAGCACAACCAGGTTCCTAACCGACGACGAAGACTTGACAGAGCAGCCATCAAGTGTTAGACAGTATTCTAGGTTATTACGTGAGGACGTTTTTTGTCCAATAATTAGAAACTCTGTTTTTTTCAGAATTTAGTAGTAGGAAATTACGAGTCATACAATTTTTTATATCAGCTATGCATTCCGTTAAATCACCATAGTATTTTTGTTTGTTTCTTTTAATGTACAATTTTATTTAAATTAACTATTTACAATTTTATTTTCATTTACATTTATTTCACTTTACATTTAGCAAAGTTTGTTTATCCCCTTAACAGGCAAATATCGTATACGGTTTGTGTGTGATTTTCATACGATTTTTATGTATTTTCACATGAATAAAGAATGTGTACATTAAATATAAATATATGCATATAAAGTGATATATATATATAACATATTTCAACATCATTATATGACTAAAAGCCACATTACTGTAGTAGATCGTGATTGGAAGTTAATAAAAAAACTTGGTGGTTTAAAGGGATTTTTGAGTAGAAGTGTAATATTAATCGTTTCAACTGTTATGTAGCTTGATGCTAATTATAGCTCTAATCCACCTGTCGTGCAGGAGCTATATCTATTTCACAATCTATTTTGTTACAAGAATTCACATACAGTCCCAAGAATATGATTTTTGGGGGGGTTTGTTTTCTATTAAGACTTCTGATAATAGGTGAATAGTGGGCCTGGAGTTGATGGCCAAGCCATAATGCCTGAATAAAGGCTATAATGGCTGAATTCAAACAAAATAATATTTATTAAATAATGTCTCATGTTGGAAGCAGTGTGAAAGGGTCTTTGATTGAGGACCATAAAGCAAGAATTGAGCTCCTGGCAAGACATTAGTCAAACAGGGGTTTACAGGGCAATACAATATTTCATTAGCATGTTATCAGCCTTCTCTAAAGCTCACATGACATGCTCTAATGAAATTATTCACAGAATGCATAGTTTTAGAGATACAAGGGTTTATTCAATGGAGGAGAATATAATAAATGTATGACAGTTCAGATGTCCTCAAACACAAACGACAGTGTTACAAAAATATGGCATTGGTGTATTCAAATAATCACTCGTTCCCGCCATTAAACGCATCATTAATGCAGCTCTGATGTCAGCCCCTTCTGCGTTAGCAATGTCAGGTAATGTCTGAACAGGAGGCTCAATGTTTACAGTCCTGTCTGGGTGCTCTTCAGTGAAATTATCACCATGGAGCACACACCGGGTCAGTGCCATCCTCTTGCTCAGCTCCAGCTTGCAGTCATTTCTTTTTAGGAGGCACCTCCATCGTCCTTTTAATCTCCCAAAAGACATCTCCACAAGCGATCGTGCACTGCTCAGCCTGTAATTGTAGGTGTGTTGTTCAGGGGTCAGTCCGCCAGTGTCTGAAAAGGGCTTCATGGCTTCATGCGCCGGATCACCTATCAGGAAATGTCCAACATCACAGCCAGAGATGGTCACTTTGTTTTGCCCTACTAATTCTCTGTCACTTAGGACCTCCCACACATGTGACTGTCGTAGCACTCTGGCGTCATGCACACTCCCTGGATAGCCAACACAAACATCCCAGAAAAGACGTTTGCCATCCACAACTGCTTGCAGAACAATATAATGCCAGCCTTTCCGACTGAGATAGTCTTGTGGATAGTCCTCTGGTGCAATACTGGAATGTGACTGCCATCAATTGCACCGACACACTGTGGAACTCTCCAACGATTATTAAAGAAAGTGGCCATTTCTAACAACTTGTCAGCATCAGGAAATCTCCTGTGGACGGGAAGATGAATGTGTTGCAGAATTCCTGAACACAATTAAACACAGTGCTGAGGCCTACTCCAAAAAGATGGCTGATTGTCCTGTATTCACCACCTGTGGCCAGATTCTAGATGGCAATTGCAACACGTTTTCGGATTGGGAGACAAATGGTAGGGAATAAATAATCTTTAAAGACAATTGTTACATGTTTGTCTCTTATTAAGTAATAGAAAATTGTTTGCCACCACAACGCCCATCACTGAATGAGGTTGCTCTGTTTAGAGTCTGAGCGAGAGAGAGATCTTGTTGGTACATTTTGTTTGTGAATGAAATGAATGGAGAGTACCGGTTAGGTCGTCATTTAGCATGTGAGTCAATCTCATTCAGCAATCCGTAGATGCAAAGCGCAGGTATAGGTACTGTGCACATACGATTGTTTATATATTCATACTTAACATGGAACATAACTCAACGTTAAACATAATCCCAGATTTATGAATGTGTAAATGTCTGACCAAAACAATTAAAATGTTAATTATGCAAGAAAACCTTCGTGCTTTGGTCATCTGAACCACTTATTTTGACTTATTTTATTAATTTAATGAGTAAATTAGAAACACATTTTAATAAAGCCAAATAATTTTTTTGTTAGAAGTAAATACGTTTGTTGACTTAAGACATAAGAGACTATTTTTCACCACCTGCGGGCATATTTATGTAATATGTATACTGAACAAATCAATGAACAAATCATTTTGGTGAACAAACTGAAAGTGAACGAATCTCTGAAAAGAATCATTCGAATTTGAAAGATTTTCCAGCACTAGTACACACATTCTTCCGTCACGGTTCGGCACGGTTAGCCAAGTGTGCTGAGAGTTCAGGGCCGAGAATGGTTTGAAATTGTGCCGTGCCGTACCAGGCTCAAGTGGAAACACAATTGGAACCTTTCCCGAAGGTGGAAAAGCAGCTTTTGTTTCTCAGCACATAAAGATGAACTACTTACTGTGATCTCAGACTGTGGTGATGTGGTTTCTGCACTGCATGGATCTTCATGTGTACCTTCAGCTGACTTTTAAAAGAGAAACTCTTTCCACACTGATCACACGTGTGTGGCTTCTCTCCGCTGTGGATCCTCTCATGTGATTTCAGATGTTGTGACTGACTGAATCTCTTGTCACAGTGTGAACACTTGTAAGGTTTTTCTCCAGTGTGGATCCTCTCATGTGCTTTCAGAGATGATGAATCACTGAATCTCTTGTCACAGTGTGAACACTTGTAAGGTTTTTCTCCAGTGTGGATCCTCTGGTGCAGTTTTAAACATTGCGCTGTCATAAAAGTCTTCTCACACTCAAAGCACATGTACTCTCTCACACCAGTATGTATTTTCTGATGTGCATGTAAAGATTGCCGGTGTGAAAAACTCTTTCCACACACAGAACATGAATGTGGCTTCTCCTTCGTATGAACTGTCAGGTGTGCCTTCAGGTTTGATGCCTGAAGAAATGTTTTCCCGCATTGATCACATGTGAATGGCTTCTCTCCAGTGTGGATCATCATGTGACTTTTAAGGTGTCCTGATTGACCGAAACTATTCCCACATTGATTGCATACATATGGCTTCTCTCCTGTATGAATTCTCATGTGACTTTCAAGGTGTGTTGATCGGCCGAATAACTTTCCACACTGATCACATGTGAACGGCTTCTCTCCAGTGTGAACTCTCATGTGACGCTCAAGATGATGTTTGCGTGTGAAACTCTTTCCACACTGATCACATGTGAACGGCTTCTCTCCAGTGTGGATTCTCATGTGAAGCTCAAGAATTTGTTTATTTCTGAATCTCTTCTTACACTGATCACATGAGAACGGCTTCTCTCCAGTGTGGATTCTCATGTGAATCTCAAGACTTTGTTTGCGTGTAAAACTCTTTCCACACTGAGTGCAGGAGAAAGATTTCTTGGCTCTTCTTTTCTTTAAAAATGTATTTTTAGTCTTTGAGCGAATCAAAGGTTTTTCTCCAGGTTTGACATGATGTTCCTCCTCCACTTCACTCAGTTCTTCACTCTCCTCCTTCACTTCACTCAGTTCTTCTCTCTCCTCCTTCACTCCACTCAGTTCTTCACTCTCCTCCTCCACTTCACTCAGTTCTTCACTCTCCTCCTTCACTTCACTCAGTTCTTCACTCTCCTCCTTCACTTCACTCAGTTCTTCACTCTCCTCCTTCACTTCACTCAGTTCTTCACTCTCCTCCTTCACTTCACTCAGTTCTTCACTCTCCTCCTTCACTTCCATCAGGTCTGACATGAAACAAAAATAAAATTTTCTAAATAATCAAAATAATTCAAAGAGAGAAATATAGAGTGAGTGGCGATAAAAATTATCCCAGATTTAACAGACAACTGCTATAAAATATTATAATAATTTAATACTTTTTATAAATTAATTAAACATCCCTGAAACTTTCCATGAATGAGGTACACTGATCTTCCAGTTATTATTTTTTTTAACATTATAGGCACAAATCCCATGTTTCTGTAGTGAACTATTAAATATGTTTGATCAATGACACAATTATCTAACATGATATGAACATTAAAATACACAATACTACCGTATTTTGACACTAACTTTTAGATTGATACATAATTATGTTAAAAACTATTAAAGTGCTTGGGGGGGCACCAAAAAATCTGGGTCGTGAAAAATCATCACAATAGGCTACTAGTATAAATAACAAATAAAATATGTCTAAAGCATGTTAATATACAAAAGCAATACAACATTAATATAGGCCTAGACCAAATTAGTCGAGAAAAAGGTGAATCTCCTGTGCCAGTCTCCCTCTGGTGGCCCCCTTCCCCACCTCCCAGTGGTCTGTTCGATTATGCCTCAATCAATGTCAAATTTGGCAGACACCGACCTCAGACATGGCCTCGAAAAGGCACCAAGAGTCGGGGGCGGAAAAAAGAAAAGACAGCGGGATGATGCTCGCGCGTCGCTTGCATGTAAGACAATGTTTTAAATAAAAATGTTAGTTTTGTAGCCCTTGCGTGTGTATGCATGTCCAGGGGCTTCGCTAGTAGTGCAAAAGACCCGGGGCTTTAGCCCTGCATGTTGAGTCTTTTACTTTAACGGGGGTCCGGGGGTTTCTTCCCCGGGAAATTTTGAAACTTGAGGACTGTTAAAGATGCAGTTAGTTTGTTTGAGAAGGAAAGGAAGGCCAATCGTTGGGGTCCTCATCGTCATATTTGAATGACAAATAAAGCTAATTTTCCCCCTAGGTAGGCTATTACGTTACAGATGTGTGCATAGGCTATTAGTGCAGAACGTTCCCTATTGTAATTTCTTCGCTTCAATACAATGTCTATCTGCCTCTTGGTAAGGTGAACTTTAGAAAAACCCTGCAACTGAACGTGATGTGATTTTGCCAAATTAGACCGCTTAGATAAGTTTTGTGCTTAGGGCCAAATAGCTAGCGCTGGCCCTGAAACTACTAAAAGGTGTTAATTAATATAGGCCGTTCTCTTCTTGATGCACCACAAGACGTCTCTCTCCGTTCTCTCTCTTTACTGAACATTTGTTTAAAATCCAATACCTATTTCATAGTGTAACTGTTAATCTAAATGTGATGAAGTGCTTGAATGTGTTCTTCAGCATCATAATTGAATGAAGTAGAAACACTAACCTCTTTGTTCTTCAGGATCTTTAGTGTGTTTCATTCTGCAGGGTTCTGGATCACTCATGTTCTCACTGTCCTCTTTAATAAACTCAGTCTTTGCAGATTTCAGCTCTTCCTGATGCTCTGTGCTCGTCTTCACTTGTAGACTGATGGGAATATTCCAGCATTTATTGGAGAATTACAGTGGGAGGAGCTTCACTGATGATGTGATTGCTGTGGGAGGGGCTTCATTGATGATGTGACTGCTGTGGGAGGAGCTGATCTGCCAAAATCTAAAATATATAAATCACAGAATTTGTTTGTTTTTTGCTCATAGATATCAGAATATTATAATTTAAATTCTTACAAATATAATAGTAAGAAAAACAGTAGAAAGCATAAACAGGCTAGTAAGCAACAAAAACCTTAGTCTGTTGACACCAATGAAATGAGCTTTAAGTGTCAATTTACAGGAGATCTGAAGACATCAGCATAATGATCATGAAATAAAAAGTGTTTTCAGCAGATCTGTTAAAATTGATGAGCCTCAGACTATCAACACTCATTCAACAAGCCATTAGGGATCATCAACTGACTTTATTATGAGTTTTTGCTGTTAGAAATAGTGTCAGGATATATGATAAAAGGTTATCGTAGGGTATCAAAAAAATAAAAGTATAAAATTAGTCAAGCAAATCCAGAGTCCAGTCTCGAACATACAGTATAGCCTACACCTCAAAGTTTGAGCATTTCCATCCCAGCCTGAAATAGGCAGCCGTAGGTGTTGTATAACCAGCATTAGAGCAGTGATGTGTAAACTGAATTTGGTGTGTTACAAAGTCATAGTCATAGTATAATAGTCATAGTATAATACATAATATGCAAAGCATATTGTTGTCGTGTTGTAGTATGACTAGTAGGACATAATTGATGTGTAAACTGAATTTGGTCACACTACAGTGTTTAACATTGAAGTTAATTACTTTTTTGTAGTAACACTTTTTTGGGTTTTGCACTTTGCAGACTTTCCCTCAGGATGTGTCTCTCCGCTGCCTGCGCATAAAGATAATTTGGAAATAGCTGGCATTTGTGTTTGAACAAAGTTTAGCTCAAGAGTTATTGATCCAGGAAGTTCAGATCTGTGAATATATTGCCACCTTTACTGAACTCCATGAACCGCATTGTTAACGTACGGATCTCTGAAACACTGCCAGCGGGACATTAAACAGGACGTGTTTGTCCGAGATCACAATAGGTTTTGCGAGGGAACGCAGATTTCTTTGCGAAGGACCGTAAAAGTTTTGAGAGGGAACGTAGATGTTTTGCGAGGGAACCGCACTCCCAATAGTTCAAGTCTTACCTCTAAGGTAGGTCCTTTAGGGTATCGTGGAGAGGCGTGGTGTCTAAGACCCAACATTGAGCTACTGGAGTGCCTCAGGGCTCAGTGCTTGGACCCCTTCTCTTCTCCATCTACATGGCATCACTAAACATGGCTTTTCCTATCACTGGTACGGTGACACACAACTCTACATCTCATTCCAGCCCGACGATCCGACGGTAGCCGACCGTATCTCAGCCTGCCTGACACACATTTCTGGCTGGATGAAGGACCACCACCTTCAACTAAACCTTGCAAAGACAGAGCTGCTTGTGGTCCCGGCCAACCCAACACTTCACCTCAACTTCACCATTCAACTAATCAGCTGGCCTTGCACAGTAAAACCTCTGCATCTGATCCAGAATGCTACAGCTAGAGTGGTCTTTATGAGCCAAAGAGAGCATGTGGTACTCCTCTCTTCACAAAATTGCACTGGTCACCAGTTGCCGCTCGCATTAAATTCAAGTCACTGACGTTTGCCTACAGAACAACCACTGGCTCTGCTCCCTTTTACTTAAAATCATTACTTCAGACTTATGTGCCATCCAGGAACTTGCGTTCTGCAAGTGAACGACGTCTTGTGGTGCATCATCTCAAAGAGGCACAAAATCTCTTTCTCGGACCTTTACCATGACTGTTCCCTGCTGGTGGAATGATCTGCCTAACTCAACCAGAGCAGATGAGTCCATAGCCACTTTTAAGAAACGGCTGAAGACGCTTCTTTTTCGACAGCACTTGATCCAGTATTACTAACTTTCTCTTCTATTCTGTTCTATTTAAAAAAAAAATGAGCATGTACTGCGTTAGATTAAACTGAGATGGGTCATAGCATATCGTTATCCTACTGTTAGTTTAACTGCTTCTATTGTTCTCATTTGTAAGTCGCTTTGGATAAAAGCGTCTCCTAAATGAACAAATGTAAATGTACTTTTTTTCCCTCCCATCCCAAATATTTTCAACCATCTCCCTTTAGGGGCTCTGTAGAAATGAGCTTTCAGTGGCCATTTACAGGAGATCTGAAGACATCAGCATAATAAATGAGGTGAAAACAGGAACTATTGTCATGAAATAAAGAGTGTTTAAGGCAGATCTGCTAATATTGATGAGCCTCAGACTATCAACACTCATTCAACAAGCCATTCAGGATCATCAGCAGATCATCTCACTTTATTCTGAGTGTTTGCTGTTAGAAACACATTATTTGAGTCAGGATAGATGATAAAAGCCTATAAAACTGCTCTATTGAAAGATGATGCTGATATTTCTCTCAATATGACATGGATAAAACACCCAATACTACAACAAACAAACACTAATGTCACTCATCTTCAACCACTACAGCCACATAACTATGAACTGAACATGGTTTGATTTTATGATAACTACATTTATTGTATTAAGGTAATTAGATCTCTAACACATAACTGAACAGAGACTGACAATCTTCAATGACAATTAGATGATTATCTTTGCTTAATGTTGTGAACAGCAGCTTAGCTAGTTATATTCCTTTTGCTTCTCTGTTTTATCTCGGGATGCCCATCATGAGGTAACTAAAGAGTACGTCAGCTCCAGTCTGGATCCAGCATCTTATGAAGACTTGAGATGCCCAACACCTATGAAGAGACCAACTCTTGACAGGACTTCAGATGACGCCAAATCTGAATCAACGTGATCTCATGAGAATACGTGTGCACTTTTACATAAAGTGTGGTTATACCACATGTACATTACGTACACATATGTATGGTTATGTAGCCTAGTTGTAAAGTTAGTATAACTGTATTAATATAAAAAACATCATTGAATCTAATTTAAGTGTTTTGTCGTGTTGGGGCAGGGCTTTTTACATGTCTCAAAAGTAACAGATCAAATTGAAATATTTATGGATATTTATGAGTTACTGTTGCACTTTCTTTTGTACTTTTGCATAAAAAACTGACATGCCTTTTATGAGACACAACACGTTTTATGCTTTGCCTTTGTTGATGTGTTTTCCATCGCTATATCGTTGTATTTATGTTGTAGCAACGCTGTTTCAAACACATACAAAAATTTTAATCCCACCAGCGATCGTTGAATGATGGTGTTAAACATTTTCTTTACTGTGGTAAAACCATGGTTAGTCTCGTAATGTGCTCATGGTTCTGACGACAGATATTTGGCTACATTCGTTTTGTGGAGTGTGTGTGTGACTGTGTGTGTGTGAGTGCTGATCAAATAATCCCTTCGAGGATTGTAATATTATGAGGTAGAACGATTGTATGAAATGCATGGATATTTCTGCGTGTTTTAACATAAAATCAGTAGCATTAAATAACCGCTTATAGAAAAAGTATGAGACTACAGAAAAAAAATATACCTCTCTGAAACGTCCTGTAACAGCCGTTCGTGCACAAGCTCTGCTCGATTCCTCTCCACTATTCTCTAAGTCTGATTCGGGCTGAAATTAACAAGGCAATATTGACGCCTGTGTTTACATTACACCGGAGCACATGCAACTGGTAACGGACGTGACGTTTCCGGACAGCGTGAACCATAGATATCATATAAAGGCTAGATGTCTCGTCCGCGCTGCTGGCCAATGGAGCTCGACATCCGCACACGGCGGCCATCTTACGACAGGGTGCTCGCTCACTCATAACATGGTGCATGTACTTTTAAATAACCATAACTTGCTCAATTTTCTACCGATTTTCAAACGGTTTGGTTTGTTATAAACGTCAGAGATGTAGCTATTACTACATGTAGCTATTACTATACTGCATACATATGAATAATTATGTTCAAAATGTTTAAGAATTCAGAATTATAGCCACGTTAATAACGTTTGTAAGAAACCAAACCGTTTGTAAATCCGTCCAGATTTCAGTGAGATAAGAGGATTTGTGTGCGTGCTGCTCACTCACCTTAATTCACAGAGCCCTGTCCTAAGATGGCCGCCGGTGATGCCGGAAGTGACTCCGCCTTAAGACATCTAGCCTTTATATGATATTTATATTATATGGCGTGAACTAGCAGAGAATGGAACTAGGCGGTTAGCGAATCACAACACACTGGGCCAAGATGACCAATCAGAGCCCGTTGTGTATTTCTTCTTCTTCTTCTTCAGTGAATTTTATTGGCAGCTTGCAATCTTTGTGCATTACCGCCATCTACAGGACTGAGGTGTGATCACATTGGGAAGTCATAAATTAAAAATTAAAAAAAAAAAAGGAGAAAGGAGAAAGGAGATCAGAGCCCAAGCTTCAGCTAGCGCTGCGTGTTCAGCTCCTCCAGCTTCAACCTCAGCTCAAACCTCCATAAAAAAAAAATAAAAAAAAATAAAAAAAAAATATATATATATATATATATATATATATATATATATATATATATATATATAAATAAACTAAAGTCTTCTTGCTAGTTGTGTCTCTTTTAAAAACTCTATCACTGCTTTGGTTGTAGACTGTGTTCCAGGTAGATTCAACAAGTTGCTCAAAGTAACAGAGTTATTTGTTACCCTCTTAAATATTTCTCTCTCTTCAGAGTACTGCCTACATGTCAGAAGTACATGCTTCACGGTTTCTGTTTCCGTACAATATGGGCACATTCCTGTCTCATGTTTCCCTATTGTGTGTAAGCCGCTGTTCAGTCCTGTATGTCCTAACCTTAGCCTGGTGAACCAGGTTTCCTCCTGTCATGAAAGTGAACTGATCATTTTAACTGTTACATTCTGTTGAATACTATATAAATGCCTACCTTTTTCCCCCTTATCCCATTCATCTTGCCAGAGTTTATGAATACCATCTTTAATTATTGTTTTCAATTCTGATTTGCTGAGTGGAACCTGTACTTCTACTTGTTCTGCTTTAAGTGCTTCTTTTGCCAACTCGTCTGCCCTCTCATTGCCCTCAATACCTGTGTGCGCTGGAACCCAAGTGAACTGTAATATTAGCTTCTGTTGAGTTATCCTGAAAATCATCTGATGAGCTTCATCTAAAAGATCCTGTCTGCATGCAGATTTCCCAGTCTGGATGCTAATTAGGGAGGACATAGAGTCCGAACAAATAACAGATTTATATGGCTTCACTTCTTCTACCCACTGTAGTGCCATTATGATGGCTATCATCTCTGCAGAGAAGATTGAGAGGTGGTTTGAGGTTCTTTTTTGTATTCTAACTTTATATTTAGGAATGTATACTGCCACCCCCGTTTTACCTGCTGAATCTTTGGATGCATCTGTAAATATTTGTACTGTGTCATCATACATTACTTCTAGATACTGCTGTACATTTTGATACAAACCTGTCTTGATTATATTTTTAGCTTCTAGATTAACTACAGGATAGCAGAAAAACCAAGGTGGAATTGTGCTCAAGTTGACATTTTTGCTGCAATGTATAGTACTGATTCCCATGTCATCTGCCTCTTTATTGCTGTTCCATCCAAAACTACTGTTCACAATGCGACCATGTTCCCAGCATTCTTCTAACACCAGTTTTTGCTGCTGTTTTGTATACTGTACATCCATAGTCAAACACTGATCGGATTAATGCAATATATATTCTTTTCAAAGAAGAGCCTGACGCCCCCCAGTTATACCCTGAAAGACACTTTAAAATATTGATTGCTTTCTTACATTTGTCTACCATTTTCTGAACATGATTTTTAAAAGTAAGTTTACTATCAAACCACACACCAAGATATCTTAATTCATTAACCTGTTTGAGAGATTGTCCATATATCTTAAGATCTATTGTGGGTTTTACCCTTTTCTTAGAAAAACAGATGAATTGCGTTTTTTCCACTGAAAGGTGGAACCCCCATTCAAATGACCATTTTCCAACCTGACTAATTGCTGTTTGCATCCTTTGCTGTAAATTGTCAATATTACGGCCCTTTACCCACAATATGTTCCATCATCTGCATATAATGCCCTGTTTATCCTTTGGTTCACTCCATCAAACACATCATTAATCATTATATTAAACAGAATTGGACTGCATACACTACCTTGTGGGGTGCCCTTTTCTATTGGGTATGTGCTTGATGACTCTGACCCTATCCTGACTTCTATGGTTCTACCCTTTAAAAAATCTTTGATCCAGTTGAACATTTTACCTCCTATTTCCATTTTATTCAACTTAATTAAAAGTCCTTCTTTCCACAGCATGTCATAAGCCTTCTCTATATCAAAAAAGGTTGCCAAAGTTGTGTATTTCTGAGGGAGAGGCTTCTTATAACCAGTAACACATCAGACCGTTTTAGGAGGAGAGACACAACGGTGCAGAATATATATATTTTTTTAAGCATAGTGTAGAAAATCCTGCTGTGATCTGATTGGCTGACTGAGTCTTGATAAAGAGCACCTGTGGCCCCTTACTAATTATGTTGCAGTCTCCTCTTGTTTGAACTAAGAAGCTGTCGTTCAGACATGGCTTGTGTGGAATTGTTGCGTTGTTGACCATGTAAGTTTCCTTTTTGATTTGTTTTAGTTTAAATGATTGTTTGATATGATATATTGAATTCTAGTTATGTTTAGTAGCTCTTTAATGTTATATTCATTTACATTTACACATTTACATTTAGTCATTTAGCAGACGCTTTTATCCAAAGCGACTTACAAATTAGGACTAAATAAAGCGAGTCATCATGAAGAGGCAAAAACAACAATGCAAGAAGTGCTCAGAATACAAAGTTCAGGCATTATTCAGAGTAGCATAAGTCTGATAAGTGATGTTTCAAAGGAATTTTTTTTTAAATGTTTTTTTTTTTTTTTTTAATGCGGTTAAGTGCTCACGGAAGAGATGGGTTTTCAGCTGTTTTTTGAATGTTGCCAGTGATTCTGCATTCCGGATGAGGCCGGGGAGAGCGTTCCACCAGCATGGAGCTGTGAATGAGAATGTTCTGGAAAGTGATTTTGTGGCTCTCTGTGATGGAACCACGAGACGTCGCTCGTTGATCGATCGTAGGCGTCTGGTAGGGATGTAGACTCATAGGAGTGAGTGAAAATAGTAGGGAGCTGAGCCTGTGATAGATCTGTAAGCAAGCGTCAATGCCTTGAATTTGATGCGAGCAGCGAGAGGTAGCCAGTGCAGAGAGATGAACAGAGGAGTGACGTGGGCCCTCTTGGGCTCGTTGAAGACAAGACGAGCTGCAGCATTTTGGATCATCTGTAGAGGTTTTGTTGCACATGCTGGAAGTCCGGCCAAAAGAGCATTACAGTAGTCAAGCCTAGAGATGACCAGGGCCTGGACGAGAAGTTGTGTTGCATGCTCAGTTAGGAAAGGCCTGATCTTCCTGATGTGGTGCAGTGCAAACCTGCATGATCGAGCTGTCTTTGAAATGTGATCTGTGAAGGACAGCTGGTCATCAAGCGTTACTCCGAGATTTCTGACCGACCTTGATGGGGTGATTGATGATGACTCTAGCTGGATGGTGAAGTCGTGTTGTATAGACGGATTGGCAGGGAGGATGAGAAGCTCAGTCTTTGCCAGGTTGAGCTGCAGGTGATGTTCCTTCATCCATGTGGAGATGTCCGCCAGACAGCTTGAGACCCGTGCAGCTACTGTGGGATCATCTGGTTGAAACGAGAGGAAGAGCTGTGTGTCATCAGCATAGCAGTGGTAGGAGAAGCCGTGTGCCTGTATGATGTGTCCCAGTGATGTAGTGTAGATGGAGAAGAGGAGGGGACCAAGAACTGAACCCTGGGGAACCCCTGTGGTCAGTTGATGTGCTCTGGATACCTCACCTCTCCATGCGACCTTGAAGGACCTACCTGTGAGATAGGACTCAAACCAGTGGAGTGAAGTTCCTGTGATGCCCAGTGATGAGAGGCTGGACATAAGGATCTGATGATTCACAGTGTCGAAGGCAGCAGACAGATCCAGGAGAATGAGGACTGGGGACTTGGAAGCAGCTTTAGCGATCCGTAGGGCTTCTGTGACTGACAGTAATGCAGTTTCTGTTGAATGCCCTTTCTTGAAGCCAGATTGGTTGACATCCAGCTGGTTGTTTAGAGACAAAAAGGATGTTATTTGGTTGAAAACAGCTCTTTCAAGTGTCTTCGCAATGAATGGTAGGAGAGAGATAGGTCTGTAATTCTCTACAGATGATGTGTTTAGTGTTGGTTTTCTAAGCAGTGGAGTGACCCGAGCCTGCTTGAATGCTGTAGGGAAGGTGCCAGTATGGAGGGATGAGTTGATTATGTTTGTGAGTGATTGTTAAAGCTGATTTCAGATGTATGATTTAAGATTTGCAATTGTGTTTGTATTTATTATTGGTTTTGTTTTAGAAACCAACAATTACCATCACTGCCATCTGAGAAATGTCTACTCCTATATGTCACCACAAATAAACTGGGAAAAGTACTTGATGACTGAATGAGTTTTAATGGACCCACCATTCCAGTAGCAACAGCCAAATCAGCCTATAATTTCTGCTAAATTTCTACATGGTCCTTCGAGCCGGAGAGGCAACTGGAATGGAGACTGAGGATGACTGTGTGAAACCTAAACGTTCATCAAGGATTGTAAAACCTCCAAGATGGCACAAAGATTATATGATGACTCCGTTAAATCCTTCAATGCATCCAGCTGGACAATTGTCACACCAGCCAGAAGATTTGAGCCATTTGGTTGCATCACAAGGAGCTTCCATTACTGCTACTCAGAATGAGGTGAAGTCTTTGTCTGAGGAGATTAAACAAATGAAAGGAATGTTGTTGGATGTGGGACACTTGATGAAGGATATGCAAAGGAAAAGAAGTTCTTCATTTTCTACTGGTTCTGAATGCAGTTCTATTCAAGAATCCCCTGTTCATATCCCCATACAAGCAAACCAGCAAGATGAGATGAACGCCAGAGATTCTATTGTGGATGAGTTGAGTGAATGTATGCGACGACATCAAACCAAGCAGGATAATGTGCTTTCTACACCACCAAAAGTTCAGAGACAAAATACTTTGCCCTCATCTCAGTATGTGCCACCTAGCTCTTCAATGCCTACTTCCACAGCAGCCATCACTAGAGGGCCATCAGAGAGATTACACCAGCAGCTTTCTGATCCATGTCCGCCTACACTGTAAAAAATAAAAAGTTGAGTAAACTTAAAAAAGTGAAGCAACCAGCTGCAAAGCATTTTTGAGTTTACTCAACTTCAGTGGTCGAAGTTCATCCAACTACCAGTCCAACTCAAAGAAACGAGTAAGCACAACTACAGAGGTCCTGAAGTTCAGTAAACTCAAAAAAGCTTTGCAGCTGGTTGCTTCACTTTTTTAAGTTGATTCAATTTTTAACTTTTTTAAGTTGATTCAACTTTTTTACTTTTTTAAGTTGATTCAACTTTTTCAAATATCTCACCCAGATACTTGTACAGCCTTCACATTAAGAATCCAAATGCAGGGAGTAAACCATACTGTAAATACAACACAATACAAAAGACATTGCTATCATTACAGAACTTATTTATTGACAAATATTCTGCAAAACAACACATTTTCTATTTGCATTAGGTACACATATTTTAAGGTGATGAAGTTCTATTCTACTCTTCAAGATTTATTTAAAAAAAAAAAAAAACACTATGCACAAAATTAGAGTACAAACTGGAATAAATAAATGCTCAACCTTACAATTATCCATATGGATTGCAGCTACTTGGACAATCTTTTGAAGGACTATGCAAAAAAAAAAAAAATCAGCCTTGCGGAGCACTTTAGGTCAAGATAAATAAACGTTTTTTTTCTAAACAAACTAAACAATTTTTTTTCTTAACCAGTTACTACTGGTGTATTTTAATGCTTAAGAATAGTTAACATTGGGGCCATAAATCAAGCCAAAGAGGAGAGTAACAACTGTGGCAAAGGTCTTGCACATTATCTGGCCCAAACTGCTCTTATAGTACTACAGAGAGGCACCTTATATTTGGGTTTGAGTGGACAGTGGCAACATCATCTTCAACGATAGTTAAGGTCCTCATCTTCTCCCCTTGTGAATGTCTTCTGGCTCTGTGTCCTGCAGTAGAAAATAAATCAGCATAAAATTAGGGTCATTTTTTTATTGTATTGAATTATGTTAGACCACAGAGTGTTCCTAAAGGTCTGCTCATGTAACTTCACTTGAAAAGTAAAGGTGGTCATGTTTTTTAAGCATGTTCAAATTCAGCCATAGAGCTAAAACTGATAAACGGAAAACATTTTCCCAACTCCAAACAATGCCATATCAGCATTGATGTGATTGCCTGTGGCATTCGTCCACAGCAGAATCCACGGCCATTCTGATTTAATGCTTTTTTTAGTTTTAGTTTAGTTATTTTAGGTCACCCAAAATCGTACATGTATTAAGGCACACATTCTGTTCATCACCCAAAACTGGTCATATTGCATCAGTGAAGATTGGTTTAAATCACTAGAGTCACATGGATTACTTTCATGCTGCCTTTTCTTGTTTATATCTCCTATATTCATATTCTTTCATATTATATTAATTTTATTTACTCTACTACATTACTGTTTAACCTTATGATTGTGCACTGTATTGTTTTAACAGGTTAGATATCAGAGGGAATGTCTCCGGACAGTGTTGTGAAGCAGTCATTTTCCACTGTCTTTGCTTTGGTAAAATAACAGCTTGTTGAATTTGTGCTATCAGATGAAGTCAAACTGATCACTGAGAAAGTTTCAACTACAATTATTTAATAAAGTAATTTTTACCATGACTTTGTCTGTTGATGATAAGTTTTGTATATCACACAAAATCTATCTCTTAACAGCATCTGGTAAATAGGTGAAATATATCAGGTGTGAGTGTATATGCTGATGATCTTCTTACCAGGCAAGTCTTCAGGATGTTTCCAGACTTTTCCCTCATAAACAAAGGCAGACCTTTAAGAGTTGTAGACTTTCTTTGAGGAAGCACATTGGAGTTTCTGTGTCTGAAAGACAGAAAAACAAATACGGAACAAGTTATATACAAAGTGAAGCATGGGAATTACCTTGAAAAAGAGATGGCACCATTCAGCCTTTAACCAGAGAGATATGATCACATGCAAAATAATTACTTGATGATCAAGTGAGGATCTTCATCTCCACCACTTGCTCTGTACAACTAGATGTGTATTCATTTAACTAAGAGAAAAAGGTGCTCTTCGGATCAGTTTGTGTGATACTGTAATACTCAGCAGAGACCCTAAAAAAAAAAAAAAAAACCTTGTTGAAACAGTAAGAAACAGTAAGTAAATTCAGTTCAACTCACCTGATCTTTTAAAAAATAAAGGCCACTGTTTTAGCACATCCAAGGATCTTGTCACTGTACTGATGTTCTTTAGTCTAAAAAGGACAAATACAACAGAACAAAGATACATAATTTTATTAAACAAAACAACAACAAAAAAATCAGTTACAGTAGGTTAATTTAACATGTAGCAAAAATAATACAGAAAATGAATAATCAAATGTGAAAAAGAATCAATGCATAGGTTTCACTGTATTTACAGCGATTTTGTCTTTTGTTAATTGATTAACATTAAGGATTTAGCCTAATATTTAAGGATACACAATATTTTTATCCTATTCACTTTAAAACATACCGCACACATACTACCCATTCTATTATTTGATATGCAAAGCTAACATACATATTTTTAACATAACACATTAGTTTTGCATAGGCTTCTATTATTAAATTTTTCCTCTAAATTATATTGTATTTAATTATATTGCACTACTGTAGAATGACTGAGCCTCAACCTAAGCATGTACAAATTGTAACTGAAATTTGTATACGTGACAAATAAACTTGAAATTAAATTGAACGGACTGCGGTCACTTTAAGAGCTCATGGATCTAATACTGAAACATCTAGGTTTCACCAAATTGGTTATGTTCACTTAAGACATTGCCGACTGTGTTTACTTGAATACTTTTTTTGTTTTGTTTTTTGTTATTGACATAATTGTATGTGTATGTCATTATTAAATCGCAATACGCCACGAAAGATAGCTGAATTCGCACTCAGATTCTGTCCGAGTCCGAGAGAAGCGGCAGAAAGTCTCTCAATCAGCGCAAGCACCGCATTTAAGTCTTTATTCACGACTTACTGAGCTTAACATTTTTAACATCTTTTAAACACCATGCACGTCCTTGTCCTTCTTTTTCAAGCATGTTTCATCACTCTAACGTTAGTCTGGGTAACGTTAGCACGTTAAGTAGCAATGTGCTACGTGGATAATCTCTAACAATAGAAACTTATCGTCACCACGAAATATATCTTTTAACATAATACTATATTTTATCAACATATGTGTGCAATTTATAGCCTATTTTCATTCATAAAGCTTAAAGAAAACTGACCGCAATCAGATGAAATCCAGTCCCTTCGATAGCGTGGTTGGAGGAGGAAACCCCAAGTAACGTACAGCGAGACAGACTGCGCATGCGCGATGACGGGAAGTTAAACGTTCGAACTATGAAATCAAAATATTAAGTTTTCTCAACTTAATTGTTTGTGTTCATTGGACAAAATAGTAGTGCACTTGCAGTTAAATAGTTTTTATAAGTAAACTCAACATTGCAGTAAAAAATTTGCCCACTCAACTTAAAATTTTAAACTGAGTTAACAATTTGCAAGTTGGATTTTTTACAGTGTATTAGGCTTTCAGTTCCACTCCCAGATAACCTCAGGTCACAACCTTTAATGCATCCATTTAAATGGAGGATTTTTAAGGCCTCCATATCTACCTGATTTTCCTTATCCAGTATTATATCCAGCTCATATCCAGAATGTTCCGCCAGTTCCTTCAAGGGTTGCAACATTGCCTCCTAGAGATTTATCAGCTGGATTTACTTATGCTTCTCTTGGTCATTCACATCAAACGTCTTTAGAACAGCAGACAACTAGAACTGTACCGCAGCAAGATAATCCTTCCATTATGTCTCATCAGAATCCATTGATACCCAGAGTTATAACCACTGCATCAGCACCTCAGGGGCAGCAAAGAGATGTAAATCCAATAACTGCACTTTCCCCAATTGGAATGCAAATGATGGTACCTAACCAGCATATGTCTATTCATTCACCCATGAATGTGCCCCACGCAAGTATGACAGCTCTACATCCTTCCAGGTCAGCCCGTGTTGAAAGACTTTCATTTCCATATTTGAAGAGTGATGACCCCCAAGAGTTTGCCATGCTGAATATGGCTTTAAAGAATTTGTTACCCTCAGAGGAAACTGAGCAATACAAGTATCATATTCTTCTTGATCATTTGAAGTTGGAGGCCGCTCAACTTCTGGCCTTGGCTTATGCCCATAATTCCCAGCCTTATACTACTGCCTTAAAAGCTCTTCAGAAAAGATATGGGCAACCCCACCAGTTGGTGCTGCGAGAGATTGCTACAATTAAGAACTTACCTGCTGTACGTTCAGGAGATTCTGTTGGATTCGGCGACTTTGCTGTACGAGTTCAAGCTCTTGTGGGAATGCTTCAATCCTGGGATCATGAAGAAGGAGCAAAGGAATTATCTTGTGCATCACATGTCCATCAGTTACTCAGTAAACTTCCAGCACATCAGGTTGCTAGTTTTGCAAGATATGCCAAAACCACCCGACCAGACCAGTCCTACAACTTGGTGAATTTTTCAGTTTGGTTGGAAGAGGAATCAGATTGTCAGAATCTAGCTACCCAAGTGTTTGAACAATCTAAAAGTATGAAAAAGTATCAGGTAAGAGAAGCAAGGCCTACCAAGTCCCAACATCACACCGCTACATTTCTTCATGGTGTAAGTCAAGAAGTTAATTCCACTCAAAGAAAGAACTCTGAAACTGCAAACCACGAAATTCTGCGACACGGCAAGAAGGAGGGCCATAAACCGACATGTGCAAGCTGTGGCAGTAATGATCATCATCTCAGTCATTGTCCTGAATTTCAGAGCTTCGATACGGCAGCCAAACGGAAATGGATTGTTGACAATAATCGTTGTTGGAGATGTGGTTGGGCCCATAGATCATCTAAGTGTGACTTAAGAGGAAAATGTCCATTGTGTCAAGATCGCCACTTAGGAGTACTGCATGAAGTAAATGTTCGCAAACCAGATTCTAGGATATTTTATTTGAGCCGATCAAGTGGTCCGAACTCTGTTCTTCTGAAAATTGTGAAGGTAGTTCTGAGCCACGAAGGAAAGACTCTGGAGACGTATGCTATCCTAGATGATGGTTGTGAGAGAACTATGCTCATGTCTTCTGCAGCAGAGAGTTTAGGTCTTCATGGGGCGGCAGAATAATTGGTTCTTCGAACCATTCGGCAAGACACCGAGAAAATTGAAGGTGCGATGGTTTCCTTCACCATATCTCCAGCTTCTCACAAGCAAAGTAAATACCAGATTCAAAGGGCATTTACTGCTCAAATGATTGACTTACCTGAACAGACTTATCCTGTGCAAGTCCTACAGAGACGCTACCAACATCTAAGAGGCCTCCCTCTGGAGGAGTTTCAGAGAGTTAAACCTTTGTTACTAGTGGGAGCTGATCATCCTCACCTTCTTTGCTCCAAAGAGCGAGTACGTTTTGGTCCTCCTGGAAGTCCAGCTGCTTTGCATACTCGACTGGGATGGGCATTACATGGACCTACTTCCTTGGGTGAGAAGTCTAATTCCACGGCTCAGTGTTTCTTCCAGGCATCTCTCTCCAAACTTTTGGTTGCTGATTATGACTCCACTCTGTGCCATCCAGGACCACAAAGAGTGTTCGCTCAGCTTCGTCGGAAATACTGGGTTCTGAGAGGGCGGCAGTTAATAAAGAAGATCCAGAGATCATGTCTTGAATGTAGGAAGTGGAAAGGTGTGCCTTCAGTTCCTAGGATGGCTGATCTACCAGTTTCTCGACTTCGCCTGTATAAGCCCCCCTTTTGGTCGACAGGTATGGATTGTTTTGGGCCTTTAACCGTCAAAGTAGGTCGCCGACATGAGAAGAGGTGGGGCATTATATTCAAATGCCAGACGACACTGTGTCTTCATTTAGAACTCCTCTCTGGTATGGATACTGACAGTTTCCTCTTGGCTCTTCAAAGATTTGCAGCCCGTAGAGGTAGGCCCTATGAAATATTATCTGATCAAGGAACTAATTTCAAGGGAGGAGAAAGAGAACTCCGGGAGGCATTCTCACAGCTTGGTCCCTCTTTCCAAGAGATACTCGCCCAACAGCAAATTAAATTATCATTCAATCCGCCATATTCTCCCCATTTTGGAGGTACTTGGGAGAGAGAGATACGGTCTGTTAAGACGGCATTACGAGTAGTTTTGGGAATACAAGTAGTCTCAGAGGAAGTTTTGTATACAGTGCTCGTTGAAATTGAGGAGTTGTTAAACTCAAAACCTCTCGGCTATGTATCTTCAGATCTTTCAGACCCTGATCCAATCACACCAAATATCCTACTGATGGGGCGGCGAGACGCATCTCTTCCTCAAGTGATGTATGCAGATTCAGAAGAACTACTTACCCGTAGAAAGTGGAGACACAGCCAAGTTCTTGCGGATCGATTCTGGGTCAGTTTTGTTCGAGATTATCTTCCAAGTCTTCAGACTCGTCAAAAGTGGGAACTTGATGGTAATCCTATTGCTCCTTCTGCCATCGTCATGATTGTGGAACCTCAGCTTCCTCGGGGACACTGGCCTATAGGGACTGTCAGTAAGATTTTGCCAAGTTCTGATGGAAGAGTGAGAGTTGCTGAGATTTTCAGCAAAGGGAAATATTTAATTCGTCCAGTCAGCCGTCTGATTGTTCTTCCTGAATTGACTGATTCTGATAATTCAATCACATGAACTTTCTGCAAATGCAAATATGTTAACATATTTGGGGGCGGCTGTAGAAAATCCTGCTGTGATCTGATTGGCTGACTGAGTCTTGATAAAGAGCACCTGTGGCCCCTTACTAATTATGTTGCAGTCTCCTCTTGTTTGAACTAAGAAGCTGTCGTTCAGACATGGCTTGTGTGGAATTGTTGCGTTGTTGACCATGTAAGTTTCCTTTTTGATTTGTTTTAGTTTAAATGATTGTTTGATATGATATATTGAATTCTAGTTATGTTTAGTAGCTCTTTAATGTTATATTCATTTGATTGTTAAAGCTGATTTCAGATGTATGATTTAAGATTTGCAATTGTGTTTGTATTTATTATTGGTTTTGTTTATGGGTTTTAGAAACCAACAATTACCATCACTGCCATCTGAGAAATGTCTACTCCTATATGTCACCACAAATAAACTGGGAAAAGTACTTGATGACTGAATGAGTTTTAATGGACCCACCATTCCAGTAGCAACAGCCAAATCAGCCTATAATTTCTGCTAAATTTCTACACATAGACTGCACCCCATAAACACGATCAAGCCTTTGAAAATGCTGATCAACCGTCCATTTAACAGCTGCTGAAAATACTCTATATTGTGTAAGTCTTGGAGGCTTGTGCTATTTTGAACTAATAATATGATCAAAAAACAGTTGATGGAGAATGAGCATTGAGTTATTGCGAGTTATTGAGTTATTGTTGTTCTTTAACATATGTTTCAGTATCTAGATTTTACATTAGAAAAACATTAAGTTCAGCACAATTCTGTTCAGTTCATAAGCACACTAGTAGATCAGTAGTATGTAGTGGGAATAAATGTGTGTGTGTGTGTGTGTGTGTGTAGCATATAGCACAGATGTGTATTAGAGGTGTAAAAGACACATCAGTCCTCAATCTGCATAAAGATGATAGGCTATTCCCTGCATCTGATTCACAGCATTAGCATTAGGGCTGGGCGATTTAAATCGCGATATTGTTATGCGCATCTCGTCAGTAAAGCCGGTTCCTTGATTAGTAGTAAATCACCATCACCTGCTTTCAGATGGAGCGGCATTTAGGGCTGATGAGATAATTAAGTGATTAATTTAGTGATGATTGAGCATTATTGAAGACACCTGATGTTAACAAGCAGAATCACTGAAGGAGAAAATCACAAATTGTAAGTTACCATTAAGGTGATGGGTGTTTGCTTTAGTTGGGCTCCAGACCATTATATGTTTACTTTAATATTTACTGTTGTTTGTCTGCTGTTATTGATTTATAACAGTTAAATGAACAAAGTAAAACGTTATCTTATAGTGTTGGTTATGTTTTGACATAATCATGCTGTGATCTGAAAAAGGAAACTTATTGAGATAGTTTGGTTTAACTTGTTAGCAGCAATTTTGTGATTCTTCAGCCTGATTATCAGTACTTTACTTATAATTCAAAATATTTAATAAACATTGTTCTGATCAAAAGACATTCAGATAAATTCATTTAAAACACAGACATCAATAATCAGCCTGTGAATCTCAACAATGGTGACAATTAGGGCTGTGCGATATATATCGTGAGATTGTTATGCGCATCTCGTCAGTAAAGCCGGTTCCTTGATTAGTAGTAAATCGCCTTCACCTGCTTTCAGATGGAGCGGCATTTACTACAAAGAGCCGTAGTTAACTGACAAGCTGAGCCATATCGCATTAATATCGCGGACGTATCGCCAGCGATAATTAATGAGATATGGCTCAGCTTGTCAGTTAACTACGGCTCTTTGTACACAGCAAAAAAACTCCAGTGTTAAATTAACACTCCTGGGAGTGTATGAGTCCACACTCAAGAGTGTTTAAGTTAATGACATAATTAAGTGATTAATTTAGTGATGATTGAACATTATTGAAGACACCTGATGTTAACAAGCAGAATCACTGAAGGAGAAAATCTCAAATTGTAAGTTACCGTTATGACGATCAATGGTTGCTTTAGTTGGACTCTTGACCCATATATTATTAACTTTAGATTTTGTTTGTCTGTTTTTTCTGAATTATAATCACCAGTTGAACAAAGAAAAAAGTGATCTGATGGTGTTGGTTATATTTTGACCATCATCATTTGAACTTGATCACTGAACTCATTAAAATCCTTCTTTCTGACTTCGATTTATGTTGTTGGTTACAGCATAACTGTGAATCTGCATAAATGGCCAGAATTTTTGATATAATATAAAGGATTTCTTAAAAGTTGTTTAAAAAAAAAAAATCATTCTTTTAGGCACACACAGACGTCAAGATTCAGTCTATGCATCTCAACAATGGTGACGAGCAGAATATTCAATTAGGAAAAGTAAATTACATAGACAATTCAGATCATAATTTATTCATACCGCAATGCATGATGGGAGCCATTAATGAGTTGTGATTGGTGGCAGTCACTGCAACATGCTTTATTATTGTCACCATTGTTGAGATTCACAGGCTGATTATTGATGTCTGTGTTTTAAATTAATTTATCTGAATGTCTTTTGATCAGAACAATGTTTATTAAATTTTTTGAATTATAAGTAAAGTACCAATAATCATAGGCTGAAGAATCACTAAACTGCTGCTAACAAGTTAAACCAAACTATCTCAATAAGTTTCCTTTTTGAGATCACAGCATGATTATGTCAAAACATAACCAACACTATAAGATAACATTTTACTTTGTTCATTTAACTGTTATAAATCAATAACAGCAGACAAACAACAGTAAATATTAAAGTAAACATATAATGGTCTAGAGCCCAACTAAAGCAAACACCCATCACCTTAACGGTAACTTACAATCTGTGATTTTCTTCTTCAGTGATTCTGCTTGTTAACATCAGGTGTCTTCAATAATGCTCAATCATCACTAAATTAATCACTTAATTATCTCCTCAGCCCTAAATGCCGCTTCATCTGAAAGCAGGTGATGGTGATTTACTACTAATCAAGGAACCGGCTTTACTGACGAGATGCGCATAACAATCTCACGATATATATCGCACAGCCCTAGTGACAATAATAAAGCATGTTGCAGTGGCTGCCACCAATCACAACTCATTAATGGCTCCCATCATGCATTGCGGTATGAATAAATTATGATCTGAATTGTCTATGTAATTTACTTTTCCTAATTGAATATTCTGCTCGTCACCATTGTTGAGATGCATAGACTGAATCTTGATATCTGTGTGTGCCTAAAAGAATGATTTTCTTTTTTTTTAAACAACTTTTAAGAAATCCTTTATATTTTATTAACAATTCTGGGCATTTTTGCAGATTCAGTAATGCTGTAACCAATAACATAAATCGAAGTCAGAAAGAAGGATTTTAATGAGTTCAGTGATCAAGTTCAAATGACGATTGTTATAATATAACCAACACCATCAGATCACTTTTTTTTCTTTGTTCAACTGGCAGTTATAACTCAGATACAACAGCCAAACAAAATCTAAAGTTAACATATGGGTCAAGAGTCCAACTAAAGCAACCATTGGTCGCCATAACGGTGGCTTACAATTTGAGATTTTCTCCTTCAGTGATTCTGCTTGTTAACATCAGGTGTCTTCAATAATGTTCAATCATCACTAAATTAATCACTTAATTATCTCATTAACTTAAACACTTTTGAGTGTGGACTCATACACTCCCAGGAGTGTTAATTTAACACTGAAGTTTTTGCTGTGTACAAAGAGCCGTAGTTAACTGACAAGCTGAGCCATATCGCATTAAATATCGCTGGCGATACGTCCGCGATATTAATGCGATTTGGCTCAGCTTGTCAGTTAACTACGGCTCTTTGTAGTAAATGCCGCTCCATCTGAAAGCAGGTGATGGCGATTTACTACTAATCAAGGAACCGGCTTTACTGACGAGATGCGCATAACAATATCGCGATTTAAATCGCCCAGCCCTAATTAACATACTGTGGTGATGAAGGCCATTGTCCCTCGTTTAATTCACATGAATACTTCTAAACTGATAACTGTTGTACTAGGGCAGTAAATATAGTTCTACCCATTTCACATTAATAGTTCCTGTTTTCACCTCATTTTGATGCTGATGTCTTTAGATCTCCTGTAAATTGACACGTAAAGCTCATTTCACTGCTCCAAGACTAAGGGTATCTGTTGGTTACAAATATGTGGCTACGTTTTTCTGTGCAAAATCCTGTGCAATCAAGCCCGTGAATGTCCTTGTAATTCGCTTCAACCTTTCCGACCTTCATGAAAGATTATTTTATGGAAGTTTCAAGTGGTGTGTGTGTGAGTGTGTTTTAAAACTACGTTCAGAGTCGATCCAGAATGGAGAGAAAATCCTGATGCATCCGTGTGGCAGGTGGGATACAAATTTACAGGGCTTGAACCCAGACAATTAGCAGACTACGCCCCGATGGGATTTACACCCAAAATTAGTGATTTTATTCTAGCAAGGCACTCAAGTTCTTAGATGGATTAGCCAGAGACAGTGGTCCAGTACAAAAGTAGATTTTTATTTTTAAACTCAAGAAACACTCACACAATAATTCGCTTCACAAAGTGTTTTGATTTCACAGCAAGGGAATGACCACACTTGGTGAACACGCGTAGCCACAGCACACCCCAAGGGATCCACCACCGCAAGGGGCACTGCTCCCACTGGCAGCTCTCAGCACCTAGACAGAGGGGGACAGGTGAAAGTTAAACTCAAATTTTCACCCACACAGGTTACAGTTACAGCAGAGTCCTGCACGGGTTCGGGTACCCGCGGGTGCCTGTATTTCAAGTTGATCAAATAATTTAAAATCCATATCAGTTTATTTGTGCCTGCGCCCTCCCAGGAGTCTCTCACTTTAAAAAAAATTATCACAACCGTGCGCGATCTGCCTGCAGTCGTCGAGATGGATCCTGAGGAGTTGACGAAAAGAATAGCTAGTGGAGATTATTGTGAAGTTGTCGACAGGGTTGGCCTTTTGACAGCTTCGGCTGAAGTTGTCCTTGTGTTAATGGTCGTGTAATAATATAGCAAGGTTAGATGTTATGGGAAGAAGGAGGCAGGAACCGGCGAACGTTCAACTATTTTAATAATAAAAATGAACAAAAAACAAAAAGTAAAAGATAGCAACCCCTCACGGACGACTGCTGTCACAAATAACAAAAACACAAACACAGGCCTGTCCTCTCTCGTCCTTCACTGTCATCGCTCCTACTTTTATGCTTCCGCTCCTCCGTGAGAGATACGAGACCGGTTTCGCACAGGTGTTGCTCATATCAATCACGCCACCGGTCTCGCGCTGTTCTCTCACGGCCCTCGACCTCGTCCAGCTCACCACAAATAACTTCTGTATGGCCTGGCGTGTCATCTGTGGCGTGTGCGCAAACTGTGATTGAGAGGCAGATTTCACACAGCCCTGCGCTGACTGGACTAGAAGAACCGGGAGCAGTGGATTTTTGCCAAACAAATAACAGGCTCTAGGTCAGAGGTCTTCAATCTTGCTCCTGGAGGGCCACTGTCCTGCAGAGTTTAGTTTGCTTCAGCACACCTGCCTTTGAATCCTCAAGGATTTGGAAGCTTGATGAGCTGATTCAGGTTTGTTTGATTAGGGTTGGAACTAAACTGTGCAGGACAGTGGCCTCCAGGACTGAAGACCTCTAGGTGGAGGTAGAAGCACGAGTTTTTTCCAAAACCATCTGCTTTATGTTGTTCTGTCGGAGCATAGTTTCGGTTTCAGTTAATATGATCAAAAAAATCTTTAAGTACCCTACCCTGACCAACAAGACGAGCAGAAACTTGTGACCGACATTTTAGAATTAGCAGCTAAAAACGATGGATGCGATTAAGCGAAAACAACAGTGGTCCGAGGAGGAAACAAGCTGCTCTCTTGCACTCTGGTCCTCTGCAGAAGTCCAGAGTAAATTAGACGGGGCTTCATGGGCGAAACCGGTTTTGCAGCAAATTCAGTGAGAGAGAGATGACTGCAGCGGGGTTCAACAGGAGCATCGAAGAGATTAGCAACAAACTTAAAAAACCAAAGAAGGATTATAGAGACCACAAATAGGACCTCGGTCGAAGCAGCAATGGTAGCCCACATCGAAACCCACATTTCGACATTCTCGACTCTGTCCTCGGCGATAGACCGGCATGTCAGGTGAACGAGGCACTGAACTCGGCAACAATAATGCTTGAGTCAATGGTAGCAGCTCTTGAGACGCATCTTCAGAACGGGGCAAGACTTGGTGTGCAAAAGGTCACAAATAATATTTTATCATGTAGCAGATGCAGACGCGTAATTCCCTGCAGAAAACACTTATTCGCATTGCTATGACAACACACTGATGATCTGTCATCTGCTATTATTGTTTTACACAGGAAAAAGGAAGAGAGACAGCACTTCGGAGCTGGTGCAGTATTTGGAAAGGGCAGATGAGAGGTTCCAGCAAAGAAATGGATGATGCCTTGCGGCAGGACATGAGAGCGGACACACACTCTCTGCTTGGACTCATGGGGCGCATGGTGGCTGTAATGGAGACTCAAGCACAAAAATTATTGCAAATAAATCAAGTCAAGTCAAGTCACCTTTATTTATATAGCACTTTTTACAATACAGATTGTATCAAAGCAGCTTTACATTGATAAAATGAAAATAATACAACAAAGTTTGTTTTTAGAAGAAAATTGCATCGTCCACCCTAATTAGGCAGATCAATAATATCGTTGAATATTAAATGTCCCCAACTAAGCAAGCCAAAAGCCAAGGCAACACTGGCAAGGAACCAAAACTCCATCAGGTGACAGAATTGAGAAATAAACCTTGGGAGAACCCAGGCTCAGTCGGGGGCCAGTTCTCCTCCTGCCAACGAGCGAACAGTGTATGATTATGATCCAGGCCGCATTACAGGTCAGAAGTCAGATTGGTTGTGTCGATAAGGCCGGCACTGCACCACGTGCAGATCCACCATCTATTCTGGATACGGCCTGAGTCCACCTCACTTCAGTGACTGGTTGACACTTCAGCACTGCGTAGTCGTCATGTTCAGGCGCAGGTCCTTCATCGGATCTGGATACGGCCTGGATCTGGCGGACTGCGGTAATGCGGTTATGATTTAACGAGTACATCAGGATTCATGGGAAGTGTTCCCGGTATCGGCTGGCCTAATCTACGCAGCCTAATATTGAATTATAGAAGTCTATAATGTATTATGTGAATGCTATAGGTCAAAGGGATGTGTTTTTAGTCTAGCTTTGAACTGACAGAGTGCTTCCCGGACAATGGTAGGAAGACTGTTCCAGAGTTTTGGTGCTAAATAGGAAAAGGATCTACCGCCAGCAGTCGATTTTGATATTCTAGGTATTATCAACTGGCCGGAATTTTGAGATCGTAATAGACGTGAAGGACTATAATGCGTTAAGAGCTCGCTCAAGTACTGCGGAGCTAAACCATTTAGTGCTTTGTAAGTGATCAGCAATATTTTAAAATTGATGCGATGTTTAATAGGGAGCCAGTGCAGTGTCGACAGAACCGGGCTAATATGGTCATACTTCCTGGTTCTGGTAAGAACTCGAGCTGCTGCGTTTTGGACTAGCTATAGTTTGTTTATTAAGCGTGCAGGACAACCACCCAGTAGAGCATTACAATAATCTAGCATTGAGGTCATGAACGCATGGACTAATTGTTCCACATTTGTCAATGAGAGCATATGACGTTATTTAGATATATTTTTAAGATGGAAAAATGCAGTTTTACAGATACTAGACACGTGACTTTCAAATGAAAGATTGGTATCAAAGAACACACCCAGGTTCCTAACCGACGACGAAGACTTAACAGAGCAGCCATCAAGTGTTAGACAGTATTCTAGGTCAGCCTTTCTCAAAGTGGGTGCCGCGGCACACTGGGGTGCCCCCTGACTATGTCAGGGGTGCCGCCAAAAAATTACGTAGGCTAAAAAAATAAATATATAAAAAAAAATAAAAAAATCGGACATTTCATATATAATATATTTGAATTTACATAAATAAATTCTTCTTCTTTTTAACCCTTTCGCACGTACGCTCACACCGGTGTGATCAGTCTAGGCTGGTCCCTGGAGCACCGGTGTGATTAGAACGGTCAGTGCATGACGTGATCAACTGCGAAATTCAAATGTGCTTTCGCACGTTGGCTGGAGCTGAGCCAGAGACAGGCGCGCTCAGCTGTCATAAATCACAACTTTTCAGTGTTTTCATCCACATAATGTTTGTTTTAGGTTTCAGACATAAGTACTAAAAAAAAAAACAATACATTTAGAGTTTGTAAAATACACACTGATGTCAAAGGAAGAGGCAATAATAATCCTTTCCATTATAATTAGTTTTATTCATATCAGATACACATTGTGTAAGTAACTTTAAAGTTTACTCTATTCTTCTCCCAGTTCACCTGCCACTTACTTTTATGTATTTCGGGAGAAGTGGATGAATTCACTTGTTGTAAATCCAACAGATCCGATTCTCTGACCTGCGTCTGCGGCACAAACTAACATGGCGGCGCCCATCGCGCATACAGCTCAACTAACGCGATCGTTATAATTGTGTTAAAAAAACAAAACACTTCCACTTGCATATATTTGACAATCGGAATATCAGATATTTCATGCCATATCTAACAAATTTGTGAATATTTTGAATAAAAAAGGAAAAATGACATAAAAGCAGATCATCATTCATTCAGCTCTGTTGTTGCTGCGGTGTGTCACGTGACAAGCAATGACACGTCACCATGGAAACCATAAAGTGACACATTCTAAATAACGGTCACCTTGAAAAACTCACGCTGGTGGGTCAACCAGAATATTTTAAATTTACGTGTGAAAGGGTTAAACATATGATCGGATTAATACAATTGTAAATTCATTTGAGATAAATATATATAAAATTTGCATTTACATTTGGGTTATGCAGTGTTTTTAAATTATATTTTACACTGGGGTGCCTTGAGATTTTATGCACTTTTGAAAGGTGCCCTGACTGAAAAAAGTTTGAGAAAGGCTGTTCTAGGTTATTACGTAAAGAAGTTTTTTGTCCAATAATTAGAAACTCTGTTTTTTTCAGAATTTAGTAGTAGGAAATTACGAGTCAATTTTTTTATATCAGCTATGCATTCCGTTAAATCACCATAGTATTTTTGTTTGTTTCTTTTAATGTACAATTTTATTTAAATTAACTATTTACAATTTTATTTATTTACATTTATTTCACTTTACATTTAGCAAAGTTTGTTTATCCCCTTAACAGGCAAATATCGTATACGGTTTGTGTGTGATTTTCATACGATTTTTATGTATTTTCATATGAATAAAGAATGTGTACATTAAATATAAATATATGCATATAAAGTGCTATATATATAACATATTTCAACATCATTATATGACTAAAAGCCACATTACTGTAGATCATGATTGGAAGTTAATAAAAAAACTTGGTGGTTTAAAGGGATTTTTGAGTAAAAGTGTAATATTAATCATTTCAACTGTTATATAGCTTGATGCTAATTATAGCTCTAATCCACCTGTCGTGCAGGAGCAATATCTATTTCACAATCTATTTTGTTACAAGAATTCACATACGGTCCCAAGAATATGCTTTTGGGGGGGGGGGGGGGGGGGGGGGGGGTTGTTTTCTATAAAGACTAATAGGTGAATAGTGGGCCTGGAGTTGATGGCCAAGCCATAATGCCTGAATAAAGGCTATAATGGCTGAATTCAAACAAAAGAATATTTATAAAAGAATGTCTCATGTTGGCAGCAGTGTGAAAGGGTCTTTGATTGAGGACCATAAAGCAAGAATTGAGCTCCTGGCCAGACATTAGTCAAACAGGGGTTTACAGGGCAATACAATATTTCATTAGCATGTTATCAGCCTTCTCTAAAACTCACATGACATGCTCTAATGAAATTATTCACAGAATAATAACTATATGCATAGTTTTAGAGATACAAGGGTTTATTCAATGGAGGAAATTATAATAAATGTATGACAGTTCAGATGTCCTCAAAACACAAACGACAGTGTTACAAAAATATGGCATTGGTGTATTCAAATAATCACTCGTTCCCGCCATTAAACGCATAATTAATGCAGCTCTGATGTCAGCCCCTTCTGCGTTAGCAATGTCAGGTAATGTCTGAACAGGAGGCTCAATGTTTACAGTCCTGTCTGGGTGCTCTTCAGTGAAATTATCACCATGGAGCACACACCGGGTCAGTGCCATCCTCTTGCTCAGCTCCAGCTTGCAGTCATTTCTTTTTAGGAGGCACCTCCATCGTCCTTTTAATCTCCCAAAAGACATCTCCACAAGCGATCGTGCACTGCTCAGCCTGTAATTGTAGATGTGTTGTTCAGGGGTCAGTCTGCCAGTGTCTGAAAAGGGCTTCATGGCTTCTTGCGCCGGATCACCTATCAGGAAATGTCCAACATCACAGCCAGAGATGGTCACTTTGTTTTGCCCTACTAATTCTCCGTCACTTAGGACCTCCCACAAATGTGACTGTCCCTGGATAGCCAACACAAACATCCCAGAAAAGATGTTTGCCATCCACAACTGCTTGCAGAACAATATAATGCCAGCCTTTCCGACTGAAATAGTCTTGTGGATAGTTCTCTGGTGCAATACTGGAATGTGACTGCCATCAATTGCACCGACACACTGGAACTCTCCAACGGTTATTAAAGAAAGTGGCCATTTCTAACAACTTGTCAGCGTCAGGAAATCTCAAGTGGACGGGAAGATGACTGTGTTGCAGAATTCCTGAACACAATTAAACACAGTGCTGAGGCCTACTCCAAAAAGATGGCTGATTGTCCTGTATTCACCACCTGTGGCCAGATTCTAGATGGCAATTGCAACACGTTTTCGGATTGGGAGACAAATGGTAGGGAATAAATAATCTTTAAAGACAATTGTTACATGTTTGTCTCTTATTAAGTAATAGAAAATTGTTTGCCACCACAACGCCCATCACTGAATGAGACTGCTCTGTTTAGAGTCTGAGCGAGAGAGATCTCATTGGTACATTTTGTTTGTGAATGAAATGATTGAGAGAGTACCGGGTAGGTCGTCATTTAGCATGTGAGTCAATCTCATTCAGCAATCCGTAGATGCAAAGCGCAGGTATAGGTACTGTGCACATACGATTGTTTATTCATACTTAACATGGAACATAACTCAACGTTAAACATAATCCCAGATTTATGAATGTGTAAATGTCTGACCAAAACAATTAAAATGTTAATTATGCAAGAAAACCTTCGTACTTTGGTTATCTGAACCACTTATTTTGACTTATTTTATTAATTTAATGAGTAAATTAGAAACACATTTTAATAAAGCCAAATAATTTTTTTGTTAGAAGTAAATACGTTTGTTGACTTGAGACATAAGACACTATTTTTCACCACCTGCGGGCATATTTATGTAATATGTATACTGAACAAATCAATGAACAAATCATTTTGGTGAACAAACTGAAAGTGAACGAATCTCTAAAAAGAATCATTAGAATTTGAAAGATTTTCCAGCACTAGTACACACATTCTTCCGTCACGGTTCGGCACGGTTAGCCAAGTGTGCTGAGAGTTCAGGGCCGAGAACGGTTTGAAATTGTGCCGTGCCGTACCAGGCTCAAGTGGAAACACAATTGGAACCTTTCCCGAAGGTGGAAAAGCAGCTTTTGTTTCTCAGCACATAAAGAAGAACTTCTTACCGTGATCTCAGACTGTGGTGATGTGGTTTCTGCACTGCATGGATCTTCATGTGTATCTTCAGCTGACTTTTAAAAGAGAAACTCTTTCCACACTGATCACACGTGTGTGGCTTCTCTCCAGTGTGGATCCTCTCATGTGTTTTCAGATGTTGTGACTGACTGAATCTCTTGTCACAGTGTGAACACTTGTAAGGTTTTTCTCCGCTGTGGATCCTCTCATGTGTTTTCAGAGATGATGATCGACTGAATCTCTTGTCACAGTGTGAACACTTGTAAGGTTTTTCTCCAGTGTGAATCCTCTCGTGCTGTTTTAAACATTGCGCTGTCATAAAAGTCTTCTCACACTCAAAGCACATATACTCTCTCACACCAGTATGAGTTTTCTGATGTGCATGTAAAGATTGCCGGTGTGAAAAACTCTTTCCACACACAGAACATGAATGTGGCTTCTCCTTCATATGAACTGTCAGGTGTGCCTTCAGGTCTGATGCCTGAAGAAATGTTTTCCCGCATTGATCACATGAGAATGGCTTCTCTCCAGTGTGGATCCTCATGTGACTTTTAAGGTGTGCTGATTGACCGAAACTATTCCCACATTGATTGCATACATATGGCTTCTCTCCTGTATGAATTCTCATGTGACTTTCAAGGTTTGTTGATCGGCCGAATAACTTTCCACACTGATCACATGTGAACGGCTTCTCTCCAGTGTGAACTCTCATGTGACACTCAAGACTATGTTTGCGTGTAAAACTCTTTCCACATTGATCACATGTGAACGGCTTCTCTCCAGTGTGGATTCTCATGTGAATCTCAAGACTTTGTTTGCGTGTAAAACTCTTTCCACACTGAGTGCAGGTTGTAGATTTCTTGGCTCTTCTTTTCTTTAAAAATGTCTTTTTAGTCTTTGAGCGACTCAAAGGTTTTTCTCCAGGTTTGACATGATGTTCCTCCTCCACTTCACTCAGTTCTTCTCTCTCCTCCTCCACTTCACTCAGTTCTTCACTCTCCTCCTCCACTTCACTCAGTTCTTCACTCTCATCGCTCTCTTCCATCGGGTCTGACATGAAAGAAAAATAAAAAATTCTAAATAATCAAAATAATTCAAAGAGAGAAATATGGAGTGAGTGGAGATAAAAATTATCCCAGATTTAACAGACAACTGCTAAAAAATATTATAATAATTTAAAGGGATAGTTCACTTTGAAATAAATTTTTGATATGTTTTAGCTTACCTCAAGGGCATCAAAGATGTAGGTGTCTTTGTTTCCGCAGTAGTTTCAATTTTGATATTTTTAGGTCAAACCGTTCTTGTCTGTCAGTCATATAATGCAGGTCTGTGGTCACTGTCTCAAAACACAAGCACAGAGTCCAAATTAAAACAATTCCCCATCGTCCAAATGAAACAATTCCCCATCATAAGTACACATTGATGGCCTAAGACACGAAACGAGCGGTTTGTGTGAGAAAACGAACAGTATTTATATCGTTGTTATCTCTTGAAAACAGCACATCGTCCAAATGATCTGACGGCGCGGGCGGGTATAGATGTATACATAGATGTCGCCTTGGCTACTGCAGTTCATTGGAACGAAACCGTAGCCAAGGCGAAATCTATGTATACATCTATACCCGCCCGCGCTCTCAGATCATTTGGACGGTGTGCTGTTTTCAAGAGATAACAACGATATAAATACTGTTCGTTTTCTCACACAAACCGATCGTTTCGTGTCTTAGGCCATCAATGTGTACTTATGATGGGGAATTGTTTCATTTGGACGATGGGGAATTGTTTTAATTTGGACTCTGTGCTTGTGTTTTGAGACAGTGACCATCGACCTGCATTATATGACTGACAGACAAGAACGGTTTGACCTAAAAATATCAAAATTGAAACTACTGCGGAAACAAAGACACCTACATCTTGGATGCCCTTGAGGTAAGCTAAAACATATCAAAAATTAATTTCAAAGTGAACTATCCCTTTAAGACTTTTTACAAATTAATTAAACATCCCTGAATCTTTCCATGAATGAGGTACTCTGATCTTCCAGTTTTTATTTTTTAACATTATAGGCACAAATCCCATGTTTCTGTAGTGAACTATTAAATATTTTTGATCAATGACACAATTATCTAACATGATATGAACTTTAAAATATACAATACTACCGTATTTTGACACTAACTTTTAGATTGATACATAATTATTATGTTAAAAACTACTAAAAGGTGTTATGGGTCGTTCACTCTAAACTACTCCTTCCATTGAGTTCACATACATGTGGGACACAAGAAACACAAGATCAAGTGAATTTCAGAGCACAAATGTTTGCAGTAAAGCGGAGTAGATTGTAAATTTGTACATTTTGGAATGATTATTGTTTGTTATACATGTTAGTAAAAATACACACAAAATTCAGGTCAAAATTCAGGTAAGATTGTTACAAATTGTAAAGCATATATAAAATAAATATGAAATAAAACATTTAAATTTAGTTTGACCTGTTGTTAACAACAAATATGAAACCTTTCCTTTAATGATCATGTTTTAAAAAAAACTGAAACTTTAGGAACCATTTCACAGTTGAATTGTTTATCTAAAACTGACGAAGTGCTTGAATCTTTCTAACATGAATGTTCTTCAGCATCGTGAATGAATGAAGAATAAACACCAACCTCTTTGTTCTTCAGGATCTTCAGTGTGTTTCATTCTGCAGGGTTCTGGATCACTCATGTTCTCACTATCCTCTTTAATAAACTCAGTCTTTACAGATTTCAGCTCTTCCTGATGCTTTGCTGCTCGTCTTCACTTGTAGATTGATGGGAATATTCCAGCATTTATTGGAGAATTACAGTGGGAGGGGCTTCACTGATGATGTGATTGCTGTGGGAGGAGCTTCACTGATGATGAATTACAGTGGGAGGGGCTTCACTGATGATGTGACTGCTGTGGGAGGAGCTGATCTGCCAAAATCTAAAATATATAAATAACAAAGTTTTTTTTTTTTTTTTTTGCTCATAGATATCAGAATATTATAATTTAAATTCTTCCAAATATAATAGTAAGAAAAATAGTAGAAAGCATAAACAGGCTAGTAAGCAACAAATACCCTAAGTCTGTTGACACCAATGAAATGAGCTTTAAGTGTCAATTTACAGGAGATCTGAAGACATCAGCATAATGATCATGAAATAAAAAGTGTTTTCAGCAGATCTGTTAATATTGATGAGCCTCAGACTATCAACACTCATTCAACAAGCCATTAGGGATCATCAACTGACTTTATTATGAGTTTTTGAGTTAGAAACAGAGTCAGAATATATGATAAAAGGTTATCGTAGGGTATAAAAAAAATAAATGTATAAAATTAGCCAAGCAAATCCAGAGTCCAGTCTCGAACATACAATATAGCCTACACCTCAAAGTTTGAGCATTTCCATCCCAGCATGAAATAGGCAGCCGTAGGTGTTGTATGACCAGCATTAGAGCAGTGATGTGTAAACTGAATTTGGTGTGTTACAAAGACATAGTATAGTCATAGTATAATACATAATATGCAAAGCATATTTTATACTAAGTGTTGTGGTATGACCAGTAGGACATCATTGATGTGTAAACTGAATTTGGTCACACTACAGTGTTTAACATTGAAGTTAATTAATAAACTTTTTTGTAGTAACACTTTTTTGGTTGGGTTTTGCACTTTGCAGACTTTCCCTCAGGACGTGTCTCTCCACTGCCTGCTAATAGAGATAATTTGGAAATAGCTGGCATTTGTGTTTGAACAAAGTTTAGCTCAAGAGTTATTGATCCGGGATGTTCAGATCTGTGAATATATTGCCAACTTTACTGAACTCCATGAACCGGGCATTGTTAACGTACGGATCTCTGAAACACTGCCAGCGGGACATTAAACAGGACGTGTTTGTCCGAGCTCACAATAGGTTTTGCGAGGGAACGCAGATTTCTTTGCGAAGGAGCGTAAAAGTTTTGAGAGGGAGCGCAGATGTTTTGCGAGGGAATGCAAAAGATTTTACTTCTGCTGCTTTTGACACAGTTAACCACCAGATCCTCCTATCAATCCTAAAGATGAAGGGCATCTCGGGAACCGCACTCCAATGATTCAAGGCTTACCTCTCAGGTAGGTCCTTTAGGGTGTCGTGGAGGGGTGTGGTGTCTAAGACCCAACATCTAGCTACTGGAGTGCCTCAGGGCTCAGTGCTGGGACCGCTTCTCTTCTCCATCTACATGACATCACTAGGATCTGTGATTCAGAAACATGGCTTTTCCTGTCACTGCTACGCTGATGACACACAACTCTACCTCTCATTCCAGCCTGACGATCCGACGGTAGCCGATCGTATCTCAGCCTGCCTGACACACATTTCTGGCTGGATGAAGGACCACCACCTTCAACTAAACCTTGCGAAGACAGAGCTGCTCATGGTCCCAGCCAACCCAACACTTCATCACAACTTCACCATTCAGCTAATCAGCTGGCCTTCCAGCTTGCACAGTCAAACCTCTGCAACTGAGCCAGATTCAAGCAGTTAGAGTGGTCTTTAAATGAGCCAAAGAGAGCATGTGTCACTCCTCTCTAGGGCTGTACTCAACCAAAGAAAATCTTGGTCGACTGAAGTCCTGAAGTTTTCGACAAAAAATCGACTAAAGTCGACAAAAAATGACGTTAGAAAAAACAAAAACGTTAAATTAATTAGCTGCGCACTGTGCGCAATACTTGGTAGCCTTGTTGTCTGCCTAAATGAATTATAAATAAACATAAAAAACTAGTAGGGTTGTAACGACTATGGCTCGATGGTGTGAGCTTCAAAGACATTACTGACATTCCAATCTCAACAGAAAACCCGCTCTGAACACCCACACACGTACACACACACACACACACACACACGAAAGCCACTAAAGTGCAACGTCATGTAGAAATATGGCTCTTGAATGTATACCTTCCGATATGTATGTGTGTGATTAGCTTTGCCTTATAATAGAGGTGTGTTTTGCTAGAGTAAAATCTTTAATTCTGAAGATTCATTGAAAGAATATTCACTCCATAGTGTTGTAACCCTAACTCAGACCATAAAACTTTACGACCCAAGCCTCAAAGGCATTCCAGAACACACACACACACACACACACACACACACACACACTCTGGAACTTTGGAAACAGATATTCTTCCACATAACAAGCCACTGAATGTTGATATGTATTCCTATGTTTCTCAAAGTGTCGTCACTTGCCATAACGGAAACACTGACAACTTTATTGTGTGTTTAATCAAACTTTATTTGTGTGTAATTATGCATATAAGTGTAACGTTATGTTTCCCCAATCTTTACCTGTCATAATTGATATCTCTGTAATCCTCTCCCTCTCACGGAGACGAATCTTGACTGCAAGGTACAATAATATGCATTTGATTCCAGGAAATATCATATTTCTAAGTATGAATCCTTTCCCTCATAAGACATATGGTAAAAGGGGGCGTGTTTTTCTTCACACAAAGAAGACTTCTTCCCGCTACAAATCAGAAGTTTTGATTCGCTCTGTCCCCAAAACAGGGCGTAAACAGATGTCTGTTAAAAGGAAGATTCTCTCTTCTCTTCCCTCTCTCATCCTTCCGCTTCCAACTCATCCAACTTCTCTGGACCCTCCTCCCCGGCGCAGCGCTTCTCCAAGGAACATCTGAAGGAGGCCCTGGCCTTCTCCATCGAACGAACCCATGTTCGAATCGTAACAGCCGGTCTTTGCAACTAAGATTTCCAGCCTCTCCCATCCCGGGAGACGAATCTGAACTTTCTCGGTAACGTTAAATTCAAGTGAGCCTTTACATCGTTTTGCGAAATGACCCAGAAGACAAAGCTAGACGCAAACCAGCCGGACACGCGCACGCGCACGTCCCCTTTTCAGCATCACACTGAAAGAGTACCACAACTCGCAAGTATATTGATTCCTATAAAAGCTGTTCCAGGTGTCTAGGTCTTAGGTCTGTGGACTAAGTTACCCTCTATCTTCCCTCTATATCTTTCTTTCTTTCATTTCATGTTTTTGTGTTCGGTTAAATGTTTATTTGTTTGTTTGCAATTTTACGTACGTTTATGTTTGTAGTTTATATAATCTCTAGTGTGTGCCATTTTATTAATAAACCCATTTATACTTTTAATGGTCTCTGTGTTTGAAAACCCACCTTATAAAAGTCAATGAAACTTCAAGATCTAAGCTACAAGCTCGATATTGACTACCTTGAGTAGTTTTAATTCATAAACTCAGAAAGTTTGATATTCGCGGCCAGAAGATAAAACTTTCGTGGAGTTTAAAAGGGATACCCCTTCTTAACTGTAATGATCAGACAGTACAGAACAAGGTAATCTCGATAATTGATAAAATAAATGTACATGCGACTTATGAATTATGACCATGCGTTATAAATATTAATATTCCCTATATTCTTGAGCTAATTCACATTTACCCCGAGTCGTTATTGTTACAGTTTAATGGTGGAGAATCCAAAAGCAGTTTCAAACTTTGTTTGGTGGACAAATTCAGTTTCAGTTGAATGTGTATTATGGCTATTTAATAATTGTACGCGCGTTTTGAATTGTGAGATAAGTCGCCAAGGCGAACTCACCCAGCTGATCGCGGGCACAAAGCCAGCCCAGCTCTGCTAAAACTGCAGTTCATGACATTACATCTGTCTCTGTAAAGACGAAGCAAAACTCTTTGCAGTTGATACATGTAACATGATTTAAACCGACTAAATGAAGACGAAGGATCTCTTTTAGGACGAAGACGTAAATCTGATAGTTTTTCAGTCGTAATAGGCCTTATGATATTAATACGTTAACGATAAACTCCTGGTCAGAAATTGGCCCCGCGATCCAATTTCGTAAACCTACGCAAAAATCATAAAAGTGCTATTTTGATTAATGCTTATGGGAGATGAGCAGATGATAAGTCCTGCTCACAGCTGTTTGGATGCCTGTTGTGCTCACAGCTTAAGTAAATAGATGTTCAATGCCTGTTTGCTCACAGTTTCTAGTGATTAAAACAAGAAGTTTTAATACCTGTTTTTATGTAAACCGTTTTATATGTGTAATTGGAGACCAGTTTTATGAATTAAGAAAAGATGATAATCCCTGTTCTCCTTCTTTAAACCGTCTCATGTGTATAATATATAATGTGTAAATTGGAGACCAGTTTTATGAATTAAGAAAAGATGATAATCCCTGTTCTTATTCTAAAACCGTCTCAATGTGTAATGCATAATGTGTAATTCCTGTTAGTCACATGTTGTGAAACTCGCGTCAGTCTTCCGCATGCAACAGAAGCGCAAAACACCACGTGATTCCAAAAAAAAAATCTGCTGAATTACGCCACTGACCGACACTAGAGGGCAGCCTCTAAGTCTGGGGCAGTTCTCAAATTACGCGCCCCCAACCGACGTCATCCTGCGTGAGCGTCGCCTCCCACTGACGTCAGCCTGCGCGAGCGCAACTACGCCATCTCGTGGCGTTCTAAGATAATACCTGCTTTCAATTTAATTTTCTCTCCTTTTCCCCGAGTCTAGCTCCCAAATACTTACCTGCATTCAAAGCTTAGCTTATGCTGATGTTATTTGGAGTTAGACAATTCTCTTTTCTGTTTTGATTGTCACACCTTAAGTGAAGTTCGAAAAAAAAAACTTTTTGAATTAAAGCTTAGATTGATAGTCCACCTAGAAAGGAGCACGCCACCGTGTGGCCATCTTGGGTCGACTTATCAATATCTGTCTCACCCCCAGTCTGCATCGAAGTGTCTCCTTGCTCCCCTTTTCGTTTGATTATTTTTATGATCCATACTAATAACCTCAGTGTTATTGTAAGGATTATAGGAAGTCATTCTGAATTTCAGTTTTGATTATTTTTAGTATTGATACATCACTGTTATCATTCTAATTTTCTTTCCTTCCTTATTATTATTATTTTGGACCTCTCCTTGCATGCTTATTTGAATTTTAATTTAAACAAGTTTGCATTTTTCAAATTGTGTCTATTCAACCAGGTGGACCACTGAGAGGAAACACGGCCCTCACCCTTGTGGCACAAACCCACTGCCGGGGCCTTTTCCTCTGCCTGCGTCTCAAACCTGTGTTGTTTATTCAAATTTTATTTCAGTGATAATTATTTTTCTCTTCCCTCTTTCTCCAGTCTCTCCAAGGGGGGGGGGGGTAGGTTATTCTGATAATTACAACCAATTATCGTAATTTCCTTTTGTTGTATCATTATTTTAGTAAAGCCTTTGCCTCTGACTCCTGCATACATATTTACTCAATTTGATGAAACCAGAAAGCCTTAATTTACTTTAAGTCTAACATTTTAATCCCTCATTGTGTATCTATTGGCAGGACTCAGTCAGTGCACTGTGGTGAGTGAGACGTCATCACTGGTTGGTTTCCGGTGGGCGGGGATCATCTGTCCGACGTTACTGACACTGCACTCCTTCTGGTGTTGGGACCGTCGGAGGGTCTGACCGCGCCCGCTGGTTTCCGCCTGGATGACCTCTATTCACCCCAGGTAAACTAAAATTTGATAGAACCCATCCACTTATTATGAACCACAGAATACTAGCTATTCCTTCGGAGTATTTTAAGTGCTTAGACCCACCTTTCTCTCTCTAAGACACACCTTCTTTCGAGGTCCTGTCCCGATAACCCACGCATCTCCTGGCCCGATCAGGAACTCTCGCAGTGTTAATAAGGCTTAGGCCTCTTTATTTTATTTTATTTTATCTTATTTTATTTATTTTCCTTAAATAACGCTCCCCGTGTTATTGTTTGTGACATTTCATTGCAGACCAATTCACTTCCTTGTGTTGTGTTTCCCTCTGATCTTCCCTACCTTCAACCTTGTCTCTTTCTCCACTCTGTTGTGAGTTGTTTCTTTCATTTCACTTAGACACAGAACCTAAGAGAGACCCCAGGAAAGCTGAATAATAGAGTGACGATCAAAGCGGGCGTCGCTAAAACGACCCCCAGGCTACCGCCTGTCCAAATTTCTATTGTGGGTTTCATCCATACCCACGAAATTGGCTCAGCTAACTGTCGGCATCAGTTAGCCCCGAAATTCTCATAAACGGCATAGCCCGTATGAGTATAGCTCATTTGACCCTAAAACAAACTTGCATTGTGTCTCTTTTTGTGTGTGCTGTGCTTCTCTCACCACAGTAAGCAGAGATGTCGAGCTAACCCAGTCCCACAGTACCTGGACCAGTTTGAGACCTACGATCCAACCCAGAAGTACGACCACGAGCAGCTGGCCAAAATCTTCGGAAAATCGCACTCAACCTCGTCACCAAGGCCCGGGCCAGCGAAAGGCTCAGCCTCGATATGGAACAGAAGGCAGCCGCACTACAGCTCCAGGCCACAGAAGCCCGGAAGGACCGAGCCCACACACAGAGTCGGCTAGACCAGCTAATCTTCCTGACCGAGGAAGAGGACGAGACGGACACAATGCTACAACAGGAAGTTGAAAGACTTCAAAATGCCCTGGACGATCTTCGTCGGCACACAGACCTTACCACAGAGAATCAACACCGTTCCAGGCCAGCAGATGGCAGCACGACGGTGACGGTGCTCATCCAAAGCATCGGACCGAGCGCTCGGAAAGATTCTGGAACCAGCACCACCCGCCGTCCAGAACTCCAAGCCCAGACCGTCGAACCTGGAACCACTCTCCCCAAAACACTGGTGAGCCCGAGTCTTCTTACACAACAGATGAAGACAGTGCAGCCACGTCTGACACAGACACAGAAAACGAACACTGACACCTACTGCTTCAAGGTCCTGACTGACCTGCAGTTGAGTAACCAAACCAATGTCTGCGCCACATACAGACAACCCACCCACCCACCCTAACCATTGCAGTGATTACACAGCACAAACGAACTTTACCAACTACATTGCACGCCTCAGAGCCGCTAAAACGCTACCTCCGCTGTGTACAAAGAAAGTCATGCGGGCCTCTGATGAACAGACTTTTCCTATGCCACCACTTACCCCTCCACCACCCTCGCAGGCCATCCGAGCTCACTGACAACCAGTGCCTCATACAGCTGTCTGCCACCACGCACATGTTGCGTTCACAAGACTTCAATACGCATTGTGCACCTGTTGCCATCACAGCGCCACAGCTCGTAAAGCCACAAAGCACAAGGGGGGGGGCCAGGCGTAACAATGACGCCACATGTGCCAAAAAGCCATGCATGGGACATCAAAGCATGTGGCATACCAACCTCAGCGAACCAAAAAGACTGTCCTAAACCAACTAAGGACCTCCATCGCTGGAATTTTTTTTTTCTCCTTCTCTCTCTCTCTCTCCCTATCGCCTCTAACAGGATGCAGGCCGCAGTGGTTCGCGAGGAAGCAGCCACACTCACCAGGTCTGGCATCCGGCATCGCACGGAGAGAGCAACCCTGAGTCCTGAACACCAAGGCAGGACTCGCACTCAACACAGTCCCTCCAAGCATGGGCAACCGCCCAGCCTGAACACCTCACCTGTGTCCATACCTGGACCGCAGCTGACGCTGCGCTGTGTACCTCCACAGCAACCGACCACGCCCTGACTCCCGTCTTGGCTTTCACCCTGTACCAGACCCTACCAAATGTGAGCAGCCACAGCAAAGCTCACAAAGCCGTGTCTGGTGGTTTCCTATGGAACCGCAAAAAGGGGGTCCCGATCCGGGGCTCGCCTAAACCTCATTTGACCTGAGTCCTCAGTCATCAGCCGCTTGCCATCGACCATTGCGCTAATTTGTTGTTCGATAAAGTCCTTCCGAGGTCTTTATCTAACAAAAAGGGGGATATGTAACGACTATGGCTCGATGGTGTGAGCTTCAAAGACATTACTGACATTCCGATCTCAACAGAAAACCCGCTCTGAACACCCACACACGTACACACACACACACACACACACACGAAAGCCACTAAAGTGCAACGTCATGTAGAAATATGGCTCTTGAATGTATACCTTCCGATATGTATGTGTGTGATTAGCTTTGCCTTATAATAGAGGTGTGTTTTGCTAGAGTAAAATCTTTAATTCTGAAGATTCATTGAAAGAATATTCACTCCATAGTGTTGTAACCCTAACTCAGACCATAAAACTTTACGACCCAAGCCTCAAAGGCATTCCAGAACACACACACACACACACACACACACACACACACACACTCTGGAACTTTGGAAACAGATATTCTTCCACATAACAAGCCACTGAATGTTGATATGTATTCCTATGTTTCTCAAAGTGTCGTCACTTGCCATAACGGAAACACTGACAACTTTATTGTGTGTTTAATCAAACTTTATTTGTGTGTAATTATGCATATAAGTGTAACGTTATGTTTCCCCAATCTTTACCTGTCATAATTGATATCTCTGTAATCCTCTCCCTCTCACGGAGACGAATCTTGACTGCAAGGTACAATAATATGCATTTGATTCCAGGAAATATCATATTTCTAAGTATGAATCCTTTCCCTCATAAGACATATGGTAAAAGGGGGCGTGTTTTTCTTCACACAAAGAAGACTTCTTCCCGCTACAAATCAGAAGTTTTGATTCGCTCTGTCCCCAAAACAGGGCGTAAACAGATGTCTGTTAAAAGGAAGATTCTCTCTTCTCTTCCCTCTCTCATCCTTCCGCTTCCAACTCATCCAACTTCTCTGGACCCTCCTCCCCGGCGCAGCGCTTCTCCAAGGAACATCTGAAGGAGGCCCTGGCCTTCTCCTTCGAACGAACCCATGTTCGAATCGTAACAGCCGGTCTTTGCAACTAAGATTTCCAGCCTCTCCCATCCCGGGAGACGAATCTGAACTTTCTCGGTAACGTTAAATTCAAGTGAGCCTTTACATCGTTTTGCGAAACGACCCAGAAGACAAAGCTAGACGCAAACCAGCCGGACACGCGCACGCGCGCGTCCCCTTTTCAGCATCACACTGAAAGAGTACCACAACTCGCAAGTATATTGATTCCTATAAAAGCTGTTCCAGGTGTCTAGGTCTTAGGTCTGTGGACTAAGTTACCCTCTATCTTCCCTCTATATCTTTCTTTCTTTCATTTCATGTTTTTGTGTTCGGTTAAATGTTTATTTGTTTGTTTGCAATTTTACGTACGTTTATGTTTGTAGTTTATATAATCTCTAGTGTGTGCCATTTTATTAATAAACCCATTTATACTTTTAATGGTCTCTGTGTTTGAAAACCCACCTTATAAAAGTCAATGAAACTTCAAGATCTAAGCTACAAGCTCGATATTGACTACCTTGAGTAGTTTTAATTCATAAACTCAGAAAGTTTGATATTCGCGGCCAGAAGATAAAACTTTCGTGGAGTTTAAAAGGGATACCCCTTCTTAACTGTAATGATCAGACAGTACAGAACAAGGTAATCTCGATAATTGATAAAATAAATGTACATGCGACTTATGAATTATGACCATGCGTTATAAATATTAATATTCCCTATATTCTTGAGCTAATTCACATTTACACCGAGTCGTTATTGTTACAGGGTATTTGCAGTATTAAATCGTTTTTGACGTAATTAATTTGCACTGAAATGAGTCTGACACACGAGTCTGTCGGCTGTCGGCTATGACAGCGTTGCATCATGTGCACCTGCGCAATATCATAGCCTATGATTTCCGAAAATAGTACTATGTAAAAAAAATTGACCAATCAGAATTTTGGTCGAGCCAGACCGTATCGACCAAATAATCGACTGGGAGAATATCAAATTACACAGGAGTTTACCATGCCCGTATTTTGCCGGATTTGAGTCTTTTCATGCAGTGCACCTTCAACTAAACCTTGCAAAGACAGAGCTACTCGTGGTCCCGGCCAACCCAACACTTCACCACAACTTCACCATTCAGCTAATCAGCTGGCCTTCCAGCTTGCACAGTCAAACCTCTGCAACTGATCCAGAATGCAGCAGCTAGAGTGGTCTTTAAATGAGCCAAAGAGAGCATGTGTCACTCCTCTCCTCACAAAATTGCACTGGTTGCCAGTTGCCGCTCGCATTAAATTCAAGTCACTGACGTTTGCCTACAGAACAACCACTGGCTCTGCTCCCTTTTACTTAAAATCATTCGGGCTTATGTGCCATCCAGGAACTTGCGCTCTGCAAGTGAACGGCGTCTTGTGGTGCCATCTCAAAGAGGCACAAAATCTCCTTCTCGGACCTTTACCATGACTGTTCCCTGCTGGTGGAATGATCTGCCTAACTCAACCAGAGCAGATGAGTCCATAGCCACTTTAAAGAAACGGCTGAAGACGCTTCTTTTTCGACAGCACTTGATCCAGTAATACTAACTTTCTCTTCTATTCTATTCTATTTTTAATTATTTTTTTTTAAATAATTAACATGTACTGTGTTAGATTAAAGCCCCATTATGTAGGATTTCCGTTTTGGTCAAACAACGACCCCTAGAGTCGCTGTGGACTACTTGTATTTAACGTTACTGTCGTAAATACCACTCACGCAGCAGTCTCTTCACTCACTGATCCTGAGCCTGATGCTGCTGTATACCGGTCCCTGTTCAGTCGGATAGAAGCTGTAACGAGTGGCAATAAGATGTGTCCCCTTTAAGAGCTGCGCGCGCCCTGTTTAACTGACTCGGCACAGTCTGTATTGTATGTGCGCCTCGAACACACCGTAAGCGGATTGTTTCTGTTTGATGCTCATTCTTGTCCTATTTTTGTCTATCAAGTAATGCTGTGGACGGTAGAACGTGGTGTGACAGACAGTTACACGAGTTCGATTGGGAAATAAACACAACGCGTTACAAATCGTCGGACATCGAACAAGCACAGCTAGCCTCCGAAGATGTCTACTAATCCATCAACAAGAACGCCAGGTGCTTTTTAGCTCACACCAATGAGTAAAAAGCTTGTCCGAGTGATATACAGTATAAGCAATATACTTACAAGTTCAACAGCATGCGAGGACGTGTTGGGGGAAGTGAGGTAGCCTATGCCGTAAAGCAGTCGAATTTTGTAGTTCTTTTTGTGCGTGGGTGTTACTACCCGAACCCCGAAGTTTAAAAGTACGATTAAAAACTATACAAACCCCATCAGGCTATGGCAGACACGTCATTCAACCTATTTTAAGTCGATGTACCATCACAAGCGTTTTGGAAATATATTATGAAGGTTGAAAAGTTACTTAGTGTTACTTTAAACTGAGACTAAACTTAGTTTAACTGCTTCTATTGTTCTCATTTGTAAGTCGCTTTGGATAAAAGCGTCTCCTAAATGAATACATGTAAATGTACTTTTTTTCCCTCCCATCCCAAATATTTTCCACCATCTCCCATTAGGGGCTCTGTAGAAATGAGCTTTCAGTGGCCATTTACAGGAGATCTGAAGACATCAGCATAATAAATGAGGTGAAAACAGGAACTATTGTCATGAAATAAAGAGTGTTTTCAGCAGATCTGTTAATATTGATGAGCCTCAGACTATCAACACTCATTCAACAAGCCATTCAGGATCATCAGCAGATCATCTCACTTTATTCTGAGTGTTTGCTGTTAGAAACACATTATTTGAGTCAAGATATAGGACAAAAGCCTATAAAACTGCTCTATTGAAAGATGATGGTTATTTCTCTCAATATGACTGTGGCGAGGGGGGCGTGGTTTTGCGAAGTCTGTAGCAGGAGAGAAAGGAGGGGGCCGATCGGTGAGTAAGTAGGTCAAGTGCAAAATGATGAACACCTGTGTCTGATTGCAGTGATTGGTGTGGAGAGACCGGATATAAGCCAGCATGCGGGAGGAGATGGGAGAGAGAGTTGGACTGGAACCTCACCTGTACGCTGGGTTTGAATGAAGTTGTGATTGTTATTGGTTTCTCATTGTTATTGCTGTGCGTGGCACGGTGAATACGCTACGTGCGCCCTTTTGTTTATTTTGTTCATTTTGAGTTGGTAAATAAAGTGAGTGTTTCAGTCACGCCGACCCCTGTCTTCTTCCTTCCTTACAATACAATATCTGAACCTCGTTACACTGGTGCCGAAGCCCGGGAAGGAAGAAGATCGCCGCCGCCATGCAGACTCCGCCAGGTACGCCATTTGCGGACATCATTCAATCGCTCGCTGGTCTTCACCAGGAACATCATCAACATCTGCTGGCCATAAAGGAGGAGCAGGACAAACGGTTCGAGGCGCTCCTCCGAGGCCAGCATGAAGACCGCGAGCTTTTCCGGAGCTGGATAGACCGGGAGGTTAGGGCCGACCCCCATCATACAAAGACTTGTCCTCGCCGATACCTCTCAACAAGATGGGCCCCGAGGATGATCCGGAGGCATTTCTGGAATTGTTTGAGAGGTCGGCTGAGGATCGGGGATGGCCCTCGACGGACTGGCCAATGCGGCTGATACCCCTGCTGTCCGGAGAGGCGCAGGTGGCCGCACACCAACTGCCAGTCCAGAATCTCCTGGTCTATCAGGATTTAAAGCGGGCCATTCTCCAGTGGGTTGGCCGGACTCCGGAACAACACCGCCAGAGGTTCAGGACGTTGAACCTCGAGGAGTCTGGCCGACCCTTCATCATGGCCCAACAGCTCCGGGACTCGTGCCGCAAGTGGCTGATGGCCGACGTCGAGAAAGTCATCGATCGTGTGGTGCTGGAGCAGTTCGTGGCGCGGTTACCAACAAAGACTGCGCAGTGGGTCCAGTGCCATCGCCCGACGTCGCTGAACCAGGCCATCCAGCTGGCGGAGGAACAAATGGTGGCGTGCCCGGGGGTCGGCGAACCCCTGCCATCTGCTTCTCTCTCTCTCTCTCTCTCTCTACCCCCCCCCCCCAAGCCATCTCCCCTTCCCAGGTACCGGGCGAATCTGCCGCTGAGGCCGGCTCCAAGGTGGAGGACAGGGGGTGCAGCGGAGCCGGTATCTGCCCCCAGGCCTCTTCCCCGGGGAGGGGGCCCATCGAGGGGGGGATTTTCTCCCCAGGCTGCGCTACCTCTCTCTCCACGCCAATCCCTTGACCCGCTTCCTGCCACTGGAGCGGCAGGGAGGCCTGGGCCGGCTTATTGGCGCTGCGGGGACCCGAGTCATTTTATCGATCGGTGTCCGGTGATGGAGGTGGGGACGCTGATCCGGGTCCCCGATGCGCTGCAAGCTGCCCCCGATCAAGCTGGCCTGTACCAAATACCCGTGAGTATAAAGGGGGGTACTTTTCAGGCTCTGGTGGATTCAGGCTGTAACCAAACCTCTATACACCAAAGCCTGATTCAACCTAAGGCATTAGATAATGGCCGCATGGTTAAGGTACGGTGTGTGCACGGGGAAGTGGTGAATTATCCGTTAATGCCTGTGGATATTCAATTTAGGGGACAAAAGCATAGTGTGGAGGTGGCGATTAACCCGCACCTCCGGCATCCGCTGATTTTGGGGACGGATTGGCCAGCGTTTAATGAATTATTGGGTCATTTATGTGCGGATGCTTCTTGGGTAGAAAAAGATAAAAGGAAGGTGGCAACTGCTCAGTTGGGAGAAGCTGATCCGGAACCTCTGGGTACTGGTTCAGGGGAACAGAGCGCACTGGAGAGAACCATTCTCACAGAGCGCGATGATTTTCCCCTGGAACAGTCCCAGGATGACACGCTGAAACATGCCTTTGATCAGGTTCGCTCTATCGACGGCCAGCTTCTCCACCCCGACCAACCGCTCACCTATCCGTATTTTACAATTATAAAAGATAAGTTGTATCGGGTAACCCAGGATGCCCAATCAAAGCAGGATACAACTCAGTTGTTGGTACCCAAAAGCCGTCGGGAAATGCTTTTCCAGGCGGCTCATTCTAATCCAATGGCCGGGCATTTAGGACAAACAACGACACTAAACCGTCTCATGGCCCGATTCTTTTGGCCGGGCATTCACGAGAATGTACGCCAGTGGTGTGCGTCTTGTCGTGAATGTCAGCTGGTGAATCCACCGGCCAACCCAAAAGCACCATTGTGCCCTATTCCGTTGATGCAGGTCTAGGGGTGTGACGGTTAGTATATAACCGTGAGACCGACGGTTATAGTTGAACACCGTCATTAGAACTCTATAACCGCCAAAACCGTGTTATTAAAATATTTTTTACAAACATTTTTTTATCATAGAGAATGTTTAAATACTAATTAAAAACAATTGTTAACAGTCTGTGTTATTAGTGATCTAAGTCGTTTCCAACTGTATTTGATTCTTTGCCAAGTACCCCCTGACCGACCGCCAATCATTTGAGATAGAAATAAAAGCTACGACTATGATATAGTGATGTGCCATCATTATGAGATTTATTAAACAAAGGAAAAACATTTGCAATAATAAACATTAGCAATAAACATTTGCAATAATAACAAATGTATCATTACCGTGATCGTGCAGTTTAGCCCTTGACTGGCCCCAAACATGTTTGATAAACGAAACACATACAGTGTGTGTATATATGATGTGTATTACATTTTAGCTCAAAAAACAATTGTAATAAAAGATTGGATCATAAGATGCGCAATATTTCGGGAGACATGGTTTTTACTAGGGATGGGACGATACACTTAAACTCACGATACGATGCACCTCGATATGCCAGGGTCACGATACGATATGTCACGATACGATATCAAAAAAGAACAAAAAAGAAAAAAAAAGGTAGTGCAGACTAACTTTTTTTTTTTATACATGCCATGGGATTAATCAATGCATGCTGATGAATGATGTATAATAATAATAATTAATCTGCATACCCTAGTTTTGCACAGATGTAACAAGACTGACAGTGACACAATAAGACCTCATGTTAGCATCTTTTTATTTATGTTCTTTAATGTTTGATTATAATTTTACTGTCTTCACATAGGGATGGGATTTGATAAGATTTTATCAATAATAATGCCACTGACGATTCTGATTATCGATCCAATTCTTTAACGATTCTCTTATCGATTCTTGATAGCACTGTGTGGAAAAATGTTTAAAATGCTTTTAAAAAAAAGTGGTTTTATTTATTTTAAAGTTTAAGCTTGAGTTAGCAAACTGTACTTTTTATATAATGTATGTAATAAATAGAACCTTATTGTAAAGTGTTACTGATTAGTTATACACCGATTCAGACGTCTCCTGAGTTCACTGTTGGAAAGATCAGTTGTTTTAACGATTCATTAAAATGAATCGGTTCAAAGGAGTCATTATTAGTTCGCAAATTGGACGTGTCGTGCGCGTTGTGTGATTATCCCAGCAGTTAGGACATGGACATCCAAGATTTGTGTCAAGTTGTCAACATAGAAAACATTTCATCACAGTATAGTTTTATTTCGTTTAATTAAAGTGTTGTTTTATGTCAGCTGAATGTCCGGAACGCTTTTCAGAGAAGATAAGGAAACTTATTTAGCACAATTCACACCCAGCAGTATAATTCAGGGAAAAAAAATATCCGAATGCTCCACACGAAACTTTGGTCTTCCGACCTTTTACCACCGTGTCGATTTATTTTGATTAATATGTGCGAGGGAGAGAGAGCAACACAGCGCCTAGTTTGGAGACGGTGAAGTCGTTTACACAGAGAGTGCGCGCGCGCGCGACCGGCTCTCTCTCTCTCTCTGGTCGTTCTTTTAGTTAAAACATGCGCCCTGTCACAAACGCAGCCGTTCATCTACATTACTCACCGATCAAATAAGACTTTGGCGGGACAAAAATTCACTTTGGCGGGCGCTAAAACAAGTTCAATGCAGGAAAATTCATGCGTGAGTTTCCATTAGACTCGCACTATTAGTGTGTGTGCTTCAAGATTATGACGCAAGTGCTAAGATTCCGATTGGCCAAGAGAAAAAGTGCTAAGATTCCGATTGGCCCAGAGAAATGTAAATTATAAGAATTATCCAATAATGTTTCGCAATTCTAGCCTGCATGGCAGTTTACTGTGAGAAACAAACCGCTGTCTTGACGTGACGACGTACCGCACCGTTCCCCGGATAAAATTTTTTTTTTCATTTAGTTTTACCCTGCTTGATCAGCAGATGGTGCTGCCAGCCTGCCACCAACTGTATGTCTGCCCCATATACATACACACACATATAATACACTAAATTATTTATATACTACGCAAATCATGCAGCAGTGCCATCTATCTTTATTTCGCGATCCATTTTTTTCGACCTCGATGCGTTTCGTCACGTTTTGTATCGCGATATTTTGTCAAACGATATTTCGTCCCATCCCTAGTTTTTACCACTTAATGAAGTTTTGTTTTGTAAATCATCAGACATGATTTTTACCACTTCATTAAGTTTTGCTTTGTAGAAAGCCTTTCTTTAAAACGAATTTCGTTTTGTACAAATTGTATCTTAATTTTCATAAATGTTTCATCAACCAATTTCATGTAGCCTATTTAATAAATAAAAAGAAAACATAGTAGACAATATAACAACCGCGACATGCAGGCGCGGGCGCGCCGCGTTCACTTGCATTGCATTTCATTGTGAACTAGAGCGCATCTCATCGTAAATGAATGAAACTCAGCATAGGCCTATGCCTCATACATTAGCATTAAATATCTTTGCTGCATCCTTTCTAGAACAGACAAGGGCTTTCTTGCGGCTCGCATCAGCAGAGCATTGCATCGTCCATAGGCCGCAAAACAATCAGCGGATGGCGGGCGGGTGCGGCTTTGGAAAAAAAAAAAAAACATTGGTGCGGATGTTGAGATATTAATTTTCTTTGTTTAATAGGCGACCAAGTAGCTAATCAGTGTCTGCTCGTTTATTCAAACTAAGTTGTCCTATAACAGACGACCTTCGCAACCCCCCGTCCCCCGGCCGACGGTTATGTTATGAACCGTCACATTTGACTCACGTCATAACCGTCATCACCAATTCTGAAACCGGCACACCCCTATGCAGGTCCCCTTCGAACGAATTGGTATGGACCTCATCGGGCCATTAGAACGGTAAGCACGGGGACATCGCTTTGCTTTAGTCCTGGTGGACTACGCAACACGATATCCTGAAGCAGTCCCGCTTCGCAATATTTCCGCAAATAGCGTGGCGAGCGCTCTGTTTCAACTAATCTCCCGGGTGGGAATCCCGAAAGAGATTCTCACCGATCAAGGCACGGCGTTTATATCACGAACGATACGCAAACTTTACGAATTATTGGGCATTAAATCGATCCGGACCAGTGTCTATTACCCACAAACAGACGGGCTGTTCGAACGATTTAACCGCACTTTGAAATCCATGATTCGAAAGTTTGTACAAGAAGACGCCAAAAATTGGGATCGGTGGTTAGAACCCCTCTTGTTCGCCGTACGGGAGGTCCCTCAAGCCTCCACGGGGTTTTCCCCCTTCGAGCTTCTCTATGGGCGTCAGCCCCGCGGGGTGTTAGACGTCCTTAGGGAAACTTGGGAGGACGGACCTTCAGCTAGTAAAAATGAAATTCAGTATGTCCTGGACCTGAGAACAAAACTCCACACTTTGGGGCGGCTGTCAAGGGAGAATTTGTTACAGGCTCAGGATAAGCAAAGTCAGCTGTACAACAGGGGGGCTAGACTGCGTCAATTTACACCGGGAGAGAAAGTGCTTGTATTACTTCCTACCTCTAGCTCAAAATTACTTGCAAAGTGGCAAGGACCTTTTGAGGTTACACGGCGAATTGGAGATCTTGACTATGAGGTAATACGAACAGATAGGGGCGGGGCACATCAAATTTACCACCTCAACCTGCTTAAAAAATGGTCTGAGGTGGAATCAGTGATGCTGGCGATGGTAGTGAGTGGAGAGGAGGATCTCGGTCCAGAGGCGAATGTCAAAACAAAATCTCTCGCCCTGGCCGCTGGGGGAGACCACCTCTCACCATCCCAACTCACTGATGTGCATAATTTACAAGCAGATTTTGCTGATGTGTTCTCGCCCCTGCCTGGTCGGACGGACCTCATTCAACACCACGTTGAGACAGAGCCGGGCGTGGTGGTTCGCAGCCGGCCGTATCGACTGCCAGAGCACAAAAAGAAAGTTGGGAGTAATAGAAGAATCTAACAGTGACTGGGCGAGCCCGATAGTTTTAGTTCCTAAAACGGACGGCTCGATCCGGTTCTGAGTAGATTACAGGAAGGTGAATGCTGTGTCGAAATTCGACGCTTATCCAATGCCAAGGGTTGACAAATTGCTTGATCGGCTGGGTACTGCTCGTTTTTATTCGACATTGGACTTAACCAAGGGATATTGGCAGATCCCCTTATCTCCCTTATCTAAAGAAAAAACAGCTTTCACCACGCCGTTCGGATTACACCAATTTGTCACTCTTCCTTTCGGGTTGTTCGGGGCTCCGGCAACGTTTCAGCGTTTGATGGACAGGATTCTCCGACCGCACGCTGCATATGCCGCTGCCTACTTGGATGATATCATCACCTATAGTGGTGACTGGCAGCGTCATATGCAGCAGGTGCGGGCTGTCCTGAAGACGTTGAGACGGGCGGGGCTCACGGCCAACCCGAAGAAGTGTGCAATTGGGCGGGTGGAAGTAAGGTATCTGGGCTTCCACTTGGGTCATGGACAAGTGCGTCCCCAAATTGATAAGACGGCAGCGGTTGCGACTTGTCCGAGACCCAAGACCAAAAAGGAGGTTAGACAGTTCCTGGGGCTGGCGGGTTATTACAGAAGGTTTGTGCCTAATTATTCGGACCTCGCCAGCCCGCTGACTGATCTAACTAAAAAGGAGGTACCAGATACGGTTCAATGGACGGAGCAGTGTCAGCAGGCTTTTACCCAGATAAAGGCTGCTTTATGTGGTGGACCGCTCTTACCCAGCCAACACAGCCATGTGGGGCCCAAATGGGTTTGACCTGGGCTATCTAACTGGGACCCAGCCAGTTTTGTCCTCGGTTTCCATGTAGGCCCCACATGGGTTTGCCCAGATGAAATGAACACTGCTTAGTGTGCACAGTACAGGCTGTTTAATGTAACACTGAATCAGTGTTGGAGGTAATGAGATAATTAAGTGATTGAATAATGATTGTGCATTAATGATGAACACCTGCTGTTAACAAGCATAATCACTGAAGGAAAGAAAAACACAAGAACTACTTCCAGCCACTGCCTTGGATGAAATCAACTGAAGATAAAATACATTAAATCTCTCAAGATCTGATTAAACAACTCCACAAACAGCATTACCAGCTTCACTTATTACTAACCAGACTGACTTTATTTATGTCAGACGTCTTCAGAAATTCTTATTGAGAATTAACAGAGGTTTAGATGTTGATTACTTATTTGAAAGTAATAGTTTGATTTGATGTTACCATTGTGGCGATCAGTGTGTGCTTTAGTCAGGCTCTTGACTTTTTAACATTAGTTTTTCTCTGGCAGCTGTGTCTGTTTGTTATGGTGAGAACAGCAAGAGAAAATATAATCAGATGCTGTAAGCCGATTGATGATAAGAATATAGGCATTGTTATGTAGTGGTTTAACTCACTGATATTTTGTGTAAGGTTTGTATGGGTAGTATGTCATTCATTTTGTTTTATTGTTGTGATTCTACAGCAAGAGATCCAGCACAGTTTATTCAGAACATCAAATTATTTTTAAAACCCCATTTACACATGTTGGACTACTGAAAGTTGTATTCGCAAACAGACATCAAGAATCAGCATATGAATCTCAACAATGGTGACATGCTTCATGGTGCAATGCATTCTGGGTGCATCATACAAAACTTATCCATAGCTCCCAGAATGCATTGCACCATGAAGCATGTCACCATTGTTGAGATTCATATGCTGATTCTTGATGTCTGTGTGTGAGCAAGATTAGGAGGAGCCTAAAATATGTAAGTGGTGTTAAAAATCATTTGACGTTCTGATTAAATTCTATTATTCTCTTGCTGTAGAACCACAACAATAAAACAAAATGAATATCATACTACCCGTATGAACCTCACACATAATCAATGAGCTAAGCCACTACATGATGATTATATTCTTATCATCAATCAGCATACAACATCTGATTACATTTTCTCTTGCTGTTCTTGCCATAACAAACAGACACAGCTGCCAGAGAAAAACTAATGTTAAAAAGTCAAGATCCTGACTAAAGCACTCACTGATCGCCACAATGGTAACATCAAATCAAACTATTACTTTCAAATAAGTAATCAACATCTAAACCTCTGTTAATTCTCAATAAGAATTTCTGAAGACGTCTGACATAAATAAAGTCAGTCTGCTTAGTAATAAGTGAAGCTGGTAATGCTGTTTGTGGAGTTGTTTAATGAGATCTTGAGAGATTTAATGTATTTTATCTTCAGTTGATTTCATCCAAGGCAGTGGCTGGAAGTAGTTCTTGTGTTTCTCTTTCCTTCAGTGATTCTGCTTGTTAACAGCAGGTGTTCATCATTAATGCACTATCATTATTCAATCACTTAATTATCTCATTACCTCCAACACTGACGGGGGGGGGGGGGGGGGGGGGGGGCTGCAGGCCGGATGGCTCCCCGGCCTGAGTCGGGCGGTGGGGGTATGTGGCGAGGGGGGCGTGATTTGCGAAGTCTGTAGCAGGAGAGAAAGGAGGGGGCCGATCGGTGAGTAAGTAGGTCAAGTGTAAAATGATGAACACCTGTGTCTGATTGCAGTGATTGGTGTGGAGAGACCGGATATAAGCCAGCATGCGGGAAGAGATGGGAGAGGTCAAAAGATTGACCAAAGGAATAGAGAAAAAGGACACTGAGTCAATACTGATTGAATTTGAGGAGAAAGAGTTACCTAAAGAGGTATACTTTGGATATGTAAGATATAATGTGAGAGAATATGTACAGAAACCAATGAGATGCTACAACTGTCAGGAGTTTGGGCACACTGCTAAAATGTGTAAGGGGAAAAGAAGGTGTGCTAGATGTGGAGGTGAACATGAATATGGGATGTGTGGTGAGGGAACAAAACCTAAGTGTTGTAACTGCGGAGGAAATCATAGTGTAGCATACTGGGGATGTGAAGCACTTAAAAAAGAGGTGGAGGTACAGAAGATAAGACTAAAAGAGAAGGTGTCATATGCTGAAGCAGTTAAGATGAATGGACAGAGGAATCAGAATATAGAGGGAAGAGTGGATAAAGGACAAGAGGAAATGGATGATCAGCAAGGGATGAGGAAAGCATGGATAGAAAAAAAGAAACTGGTCACATTCATTGCAGGAGTAATTAATGCAACACATGAGATTAAGTCAAAAACAGAAAGAATTCAAGTAATTGTGAAAGCGGCAGAACACCATTTGGACATGATAGGGCTGAAGTGGGAGGAAATAAATGATGAACTCAGGATGCAAGCAAGCCAGGAGGCATCATGATTAGGTTTTTAATCCTAATAATGCTGATTTTACAATGGAATGCGAGAAGTCTCTTAGCTAATGGGCAGGATTTTAAGCAATTTGTTGGTAGTAGGGTAGAAAAGCCAGAGATAGTGTGCATTCAAGAAACTTGGTTAAGACCTCAATTGGATTTTGTTTTATATGATTATGTGGCGGTAAGGTATGATAGAAGGGAGGGGGGAGGAGGAGGGTGTGTTACATTTATAAAGCAAGGAATACCGTATAAAATCTTAGGAGTGGGAAATGAACAAGAATATGTAGTAGTGAAAGTATGGGCAGGAAAGAGAGAGTTGGTGATTTGTAATTATTATAATCCTTGTAAAAGACTAGAGAAAACTAAGCTAGAAAAGATAGAGGGACAAAATTGTAATAATATTATATGGTGTGGGGATTTTAATGGACATAATACTTTGTGGGGGAGTAAAAAAAGTGATTACAATGGTCAAATAATAGAAGAAATGATAGATGAGAAGAATTTAGTGTGCTTAAATAATGGTGTAGGTACAAGAATTGATGTTAACACTGGAAAAGAATCAGTATTAGATCTCACATTAGTTTCAAATAAAATTGCAGCAAGATGTGATTGGACAGTGCATAAGGATGGCACAATAGGCAGTGATCATTATCCGGTGTGGTGTAAAATAAATATAGAGGTAGTATGTAGTATTGGGGAAGCAAGTGGAAAATGGATTTTTGAGAAAGCTGATTGGGGAAAATTCCAGGAGGAAAGTGATAGGTTGTTTAGGGAAACTAAAGATGAAGTTAGTGTTGAAATATTAGATAATCAAATTAAGCAAGGTATAATATCAGCAGCAGCAGAATCCATTCCCAAGAGTAAAGGAAGATGTAAAAAGAAAGCAGTGCCATGGTGGGATGGAAAATGTAAAGAAGCAGTGAAAAATAGAAACAAAGCATTTAGATTAGTTAAAAGAACACATAATTATGATCATTTGATTCAGTATAAACAAGCACAGGCAATAGTTAGGAGGATAATCAGACAGACAAAAAGAACATTCTGGAAATCTTATTGTGATACAATAGGAAATACAACACAAATAGGTGAAATATGGGGAATGATTAAAAAGATGGGGGGGGATAAAAGAGAATGGAATTATCCAGTTCTGACTGAAGGAAATGAGAATGCGATAACAAATAAGAAAAGGTAGAGATGATGGCAAAGCGTTTTGTTAGTATAAACAGTTCTAATAACTTGTCAGAGGAAGGAAGAGTAGCAATAGAAAGAACAAAAGCGCAGTATAAGGATGTGATATGCAGGAAAGATAATGGGGATGAGGAGCAAGATGCTCCTTTTAGCATGGGAGAGTTGCAGAGAGCGCTGGATAGGTCAGGGAAAACGGCTCCAGGGAAAGATGAAGTGTGCTACAGTATGTTAAAACATTTAAGTATAGAGGGTTTGGGGAAATTATTAAATTTATACAACAAGGTGTGGGAGGAAGGGAGACTTCCACAAAGCTGGAAAGAGGCAATAATTATTCCAATAAGGAAGCCTGGAAAGGATTCAAGTAATCCTGGTAGTTACAGACCAATTGCATTAACATCGCATATATGTAAGATAATGGAACGTATGATAAATGAAAGACTAATATATCTTTTAGAGAGTAGAAATAAAATGGCTAGATGTCAAAGTGGTTTTAGAAAAGGAAGAAATACAATGGATCCTGTGATCATTTTGGAGGAGGAAATAAGGAAGGCACAAGTGAATAAAGAAACTGTAGTAGCAGTATTCTTTGATGTGGAGAAAGCATACGATATGCTGTGGAAAGAGGGTCTTTTAATCAAATTACATTTAATGGGAGTTGGAGGGAAAATGTTTAATTGGATTATGGATTTCTTAAATAGAAGGAATATACAGGTGAAAATTGGGGTAGATTTATCAAAGCAATATGTTGTAGAAAATGGAACACCACAGGGAAGTGTGGTTAGTCCAACTTTATTCTCCATTATGATTAATGATATTTATTTAAATCTTCCAGGGGATATAGGGAGGTCTTTATTCGCAGATGATGGTGCTATATGGAAGAAAGGTAGAAATATTGAGTATATTTTAAAGAAGATGCAGGAAGGAATTGATCAAGTTGAAAATTGGGGATTAAAATGGGGATTTAAGTTTTCAGTGGAAAAATCAAAAGTAATGGTTTTTACAAATAAAAAGAAGAATAAGGAAATTAAGCTGAAAATGTATGGAAGTATGTTAGAGAAAGTAGAATGTTTTCGTTTCTTGGGAATATACTTTGACACAAAACTAACATGGAGAGAACATATAAAGTATACAGTTAATAAATGTAAGAAAGTGCTAAATGTGATGAGATGTCTTGCTGGGTTGGAGTGGGGTGCAAGTGTTTCAGCTTTAAAATATATATACATTGCTTTAATAAGATCTAAATTAGACTATGGGAGTATTGCGTATGGGTCAGCAGCAAAGACAACATTAGCTGAATTGGATATTGTGCAAGCGTGTGCCTTAAGAATATGTTTAGGGGCAATTAAAACTTCTCCAGTATGTGCACTTCAGGTGGAGGGAGGTGAAATGCCATTGTGGCTTCGACGGAAACAACTGACTGCAAACTATTGGATAAATCTTCGAGGGCATGAGGATAGTCATCCAACAAAAAAGGTATTACAAAAGTGTTGGGAAAAGGAGAGAAGAAAGAAAGAAAGTTTTGGCTGGACAGCTGATTTAATTGCAAAAGAAATGGAAGTGTATAATAAAAGATTTGCTAATACTGTGTTATGGCCTGTTAAGCCAATTTGGACATTGGAAATTCCGAAGGTTGATCTAGAGCTTTTAGTAATTAAAGGTTGTAACAGAAATATAGATTTAATCAATGAATATTTTAAATATAAGAACAAGTATAAGGACAATACGGAGATTTATACAGATGGGTCAAAGGACCTACAAACAGATGCGACAGGGTCTGCGGTATACATCCCTAAATATGAGATAGGAATTAGCAAAAGAACATCTGACAGCATAAATGTTTATGCAGTTGAATTATGTGCTATACTTGTTGCATTAGAATGGATTGAACAATGCAGGGATATTAACATTCTAGTATGCAGTGACTCAGTATCAGCTCTTATGAGTATGAAGACTGGAAAAGCTAGTAGTCATCAAGAAATATTATATGAAATCTTGTTTTTAAATTCAAGGGTATGTAGACAAGGGAAAAATATAACATATATGTGGATACCAGCACATGTGGGCATACAGGGAAATGAGAGAGTTGATAAATTGGCAAAAAAGGCAACAAAAAAAGAGCATGTTGACATTGAAATTAAATTGTCAAAATCAGAAGGGAAGAGTCTAGTGTGGAAAAAGATAATGGAAATATGGCAACATCAATGGGATCATGAAAGTAAAGGAAGACAACTATACATGATTCAAAATAAAGTAGGCAGTATAAGAGAGATGTCAAATAGAAGGACAGAACAAGTGGTACTAACAAGACTTAGGATTGGGCATTGTAAGTTAAGTGGAACTCTTCATATGTTAGGAAAACATCCCACAGGCCAATGCGATGAATGTCAAGAGGAAGAAACAGTTAGTCACATTTTTATGTCATGCAGGAAATTTATAAAAGAAAGACAAGAGTTGAAATATAGCTTACAAGAAATTGGTATAGGACAGTACAATTTAAAAAGTATATTAGGATGTGGAAAGAGTGAGCAAGGAAATAAATGTTTGTTTTATTTTTTAAAGAGGACTGGACTGGAAAGAAGAATATAATTAAAAAGTGACATGATAATAGACAGCAGATGGCAGTAATGTAACATATTGGATACCAACTGCCTTAAAAACCCAAGGAAGAAGAAGAAGAAGAAGAAGAGATGGGAGAGAGAGTTGGACTGGAACCTCACCTGTACGCTGTGTTTGAATGAAGTTGTGATTGTTATTTGTTTCTCGTTGTTATTGCTGTGCGTGGCACGGTGAATGCGCTACGTGCGCCCTTTTGTTTATTTTGTTCATTTTGAGTTGGTAAATAAAGTGAGTGTTTCAGTCACGCCGACCCCTGTCTTCTTCCTTCCTTACAATACAATATCTGAACCTCGTTACAATGACATGGATAAAACACCCAATACTACAACAAACAAACACTAATGTCACTCATCTTCAACCACTACAGCCACATAACTATGAACTGAAACATGGTTTGATTTTATGATAACTACATTCGTGGTATTAAGGTAATTAGATCTCTAACACGTAACAGTTTTTATGTGCAGAGACTGACAATCTTCAATGACAATTAGATGATTATCTTTGCTTAATGTTGCGAACAGCAGCTTAGCTAGTTATATTCCTTTGGCTTCGCTGTTTTATCTCGGGATGCCCATCCTGAGGTAACTAGAGAGTACGTCAGCTCCAGTCTGGATCCAGCCTCTTATGAAGACTTGAGATGCCCAACACCTATGAAGAGACCAACTCTTGACAGGACTTCAGATGACGCCAAATCTGAATCAACGTGATCTCATGAGAATACGTGTGCACTTTTACATAAAGTGTGGTTATATCACATGTACATTACGTACACGTATGTATGATTATGTAGTTGTAAAGTTAGTATAACTTTATTATTATAAAAAACATCATTGAATGTAATTTAAGTGTTTTGTCGTGTTGGGGCAGGGCTTTTTACATGTCTCAAAAGTAACAGATCAAATTGAAATATTTATGGACATTTATGAGTTACTGTTGAACTTTCTTTTGTACTTTTGTATAAAAAAAACTGACATTGTTGTTTTATCAAATGTTTCCTGAGGTAAATGCAGAGGTGGAAGTAACGAATTACAACTACTCACGTTACTGTAATTAAGTCGTTTTTTTGGGTACTTGTACTTTTTTGAGTATATTTTTAAATCTGTAATTTTACTTGTACTCAAGTACATATTAAGCTAAGTAATCTACTTCGCTACTTGTAAAATCACATTTCGTTACTGAGTACAATTTGAATTGATATTCAAATCTTTGACCGGCATTTCGGTAGCCAATAAAAATATTCGATCGTAAACGGACCAATAAAACCCCTGATATTTGGACTGAATTAAAGCCGCCGCAGTCGCAGCAGGTTTTGAAGAGCTGATCATAGGTGAAGGAGACGAGGAGCTCATAGTGATTAATGGCTGGACTGAAAGTTTGGAGAAACAGCAAACTACATAGAAGTATTGTCAAAATATCTATACTGTATTTTGATACATATCAATACCGAAACATCTGTCAATACTCATTTTCTGCAGTATAGGCCTACACTGATACGATACCAGCTGCGCGTTCTCATTCTCTCATCTCAACGACATCAAGTTTGACACACCCGCCTCCTCTCAGCGCGGGATTGCAGGTAGGCCCATTACGCATAATTTTTATTAATACCTGCAAGTTTCTATGGCATATTTTAATGTCAAATGTCACGAGTGCAATATTATAACGCGAGGGCACATTCATGTAATCGCAGAAAACTGGACGCGAGCTCTCAAATATACGAATGAACTGGACTCGGATATTGTGTGCGCGCTCTCGGACTGTGTCATATCATGTGCAATCGCGAATCTCTCCAAGTGGTTCTCACTGCAGCCTCAAATGACGTCCAGCTCCAATCTCTCCATGCTCTTGAATTAAACGTTGTCAAAAGTTATGAAAAATCTAGTCTTTTGTGAGTGGACGTGTCTCTTCAGAAGACTTGAATTAAACTTTTCCATTGAATAGATTACTGTTACAATGAGTGTTGTGCTTTTCGATGCTTGAAAATAATGATTGCCTTGACAAAATGGATGGACAAAATGTAGATATTAAAATATTTAGTATGTGGTAGTTTTCCTGATGGTATTAAAAATTATAGGCTAGGCCTACTGAATGTTGACATATTTCAAGGTGTCATAGAAATTCCAGTATCATGACCACTAATTAATGTCCTTCGACAATAAGGTAAAAATGTGTTAAAAGTAGCTATTTTCTACATAAATCTATGATTTGGTTGAATATTTATTGGTAATACATTAACTATCGCCAGCTAAAAAGTAACTAGTACTCTGAGTAGTTTTTGAGAAGAGTAATTTGTACTTTTACTTAAGTACTTTTTTGACACCAGTACTTTTACTTGTAATTGAGTATTATTTCAGCAATGTAACGGTACTTGTACTTAAGTACAAATTTTCAGTACTCTTTCCACCTCTGGGTAAATGTTATGTGACATTGTTCTACAGCTGTTTTATTGACCCCTTTGTTTGTTTGATTTGTCGATGTATGAGGAATATACATTTCGGTAAGTTGTAGCCTACTGTATCTTTCAAAAGTGTTAATTCGTGTTTATTTACTATTAGTTAGAGATGATCTGTTCACGTGCCGCTAGGGATCTGTCGCGTCACATTTACAAGCAGCAAAACTGTATTGTCTGCATTTCGTACACTGAAAAAAAATGAGTCGTTGGATCAAAGTAAAAAAATTACTTCAACTTGTTTACATTATCTCAACTTAAAAAAATTAATCAAATCACATTTCCATTGTCAACTTAAAGTAAAAATACTCTTTCAACCAAAGAGATTTGTTTAATTAGCATTAAATTATAAATTATTATTTGGATTAACTTAATTTTTAAAACTTTTATATATTAAATATCAAAATAAATACAAAACAAAATTACAAACAATTTTTGTCTGAAAAAATTAGCCTTTTACACTCTGCAATCAAACATTTAACTGTTTATTTAGTGCAATCTTCCAACAAACTCACAGAAACCGGAATTTCTACTTGTTCTTAAAACATTTGATGAAGAATCAAATGATTTACAAAAGTCAATACTGAAACCGTTTTAGTGCATGACTTGATAAAAAAAAAATAAAAAATACATTCAATAATAAAACCGTCAACAATGTAATTTTGTACAACAACAAAAACAACATCCATCAATAAATGTATACATCAATTCCATTTGCTATGGTTAAATTGTCACTTGACATTTCAGATTATCTTGCATTAAATTTAGGAATGTAACAGACATTCATTACTCAGGTAGAAGTATAGATACTAGGGTTTATAGATACATGTGTTGTGTTGCTTTTGTGAACACGTCAAGAAGATGAACGAAAGTCTTACGGGGATGGAACAACTTGAGGGTGAGTATAATTTTTTTCATTTTTGAATGAATTAACCCTTTTTAAATCCATTTGCATCTTCGCTATGTCCATGACAATTTTTTTTAAAGGCCACAAAGGTATATTTAAGTACTTCAGGATACCTCAAGTTCTCAGTACGTGATTACAAACATCATGGCACAAGCAGATGATACTGAGGACAACTCATGTAAAACCTCAGTACCACCAATGACAATGCTGATGTCCAGGGGAGTGCTTAGACCATCACTTTCACAGAGCACAAAAACTGTTCAAGTTCTCTCTGTGCTTCATCTTTCTGGCCAATCTGAAAGACACACAAGCAAAAAAAAAAAGAGAAAAAAAAAGGAAACAATTCTTACTCAGAGAGCTAATTCATAAATTCAACTGCTCTTACCAAAAAGAGACCAATTACTTACCATTATCTTCTGACTGGACTACAATGACTCCAAACTGTTGTCTTTCAACATCTGTATCTTAAAAAAAGACAAACACAGCAATCACCAACTTTCATAAAGAAAATTAAAATGCATGGATATGTTTTTGCACCTAAGAGCCAAAATTTTTGCAAGTTTAGATATTTATAAATAATATGTTGTTGTAAACTTTTTCTTTCTTCAAAGCAGAGACCAGGAGACGTTGGGGATCACATTCATGAAGTTATTCTTTATTGAGGACTTCGCGTTGACGCGGCTGCAGTTCTTCCCAAATCTGTCTAAAGTATATAAATTTACGTGGTGTCTTATAGGCATTTTAGGAGGAGGGACTTTTGAAGGTGGAGACAAATCAAGACAAAGCATAGGCATATGATCAATCAAGTCAAAACCAGTTTGGCAGGTTATCCGGCTTGCTCAAGAGAGACAGAACTAATCAGCATAACACTATTATTCAAATGATCCAATCAGCCCTTACGGTATCACCCATATCTTCACATGATCACAGAAGGACAAAGGGTGAGGGTGAGAGTTTCAGGAATTGACTCATTTAGAGAACAACACTGGAAGGAATCTCTTGATATACTCATCATAACCGCTGCTAAACTTTCTCAATTTATATTGGAAACTAAATTAAACATTTAATAAAATATGTAATCCAACAACGTTAAATAAGTTGGTGTAATTTGAACGTTCAAAGTTTCAAAGATGTCATGTCATACAGATTTCATAAAATAATGTATTTTGTGTAACGTATTATGTAATAGCCTAGGTCATTGTGTACATGTATGCATGTTTAAACTTTTATGACGTAATCGGAACCTACTGCAGTGTGTTAAAACGTCAACAACGTAATTGATCAATCAAGTATTTACCATATATTTATTCTTTTAAGGTTATACAGTAGTATGTATATATGAGGCTACTGTCACTTTAAGAATTAACACACATACCAGCAAAGACAAACTCGATTTTTTGGCAAATGTTTCAGACACAACCAAATGTGTTAAAGTGAATACTTGGCAAGGTAGACATTTTCAATTAAAATAAAATATCTATGACCATTCAAACGTCATATGACACTAAAAAGAACTCAATTCAGTGCTGTGCAATATATTGATAAAGTGTAAATTCTCTGATGTCCACTTTGAATACAAACTTTGAATTATTTGATAAAACACGTTATTTGCATTAATCAGTTAACTGATCCTCATGTGATTATAAATGTATGATAGAAACAAACTTAACTTAATTTGTAAGATTACTCACCATATGTAATTTTGTGTCCACCATGAGGTTTTCCTGCAGCAAAAGAAGATGATGGTCGAGAAGAATTTTGTCCGTGCGTGGTCGTCCGTGGTCACGTGGCTTAAACAGAATGCAAACTTGTCATTTGATTTGAAGCATAGTCACACCAACTTAACTGTTGCTTGACTCATTTTAAAGTATTAACCACTCTTGCTACTTTATTTTTCTCATTCACCAATGTTTCTACATCAATCAAATGACAGAAACTTATGCAATCTACTCAATGAATGAACTGCAGATACGCAATGTATTATAACGTTACAATCTCTACCGATAGTAACAAAATAGTATTTTAGGGTTTTTCCTAGATCAAAATGAGTTGAAGGTGGTAAAATCCTGCTTGGAAAATAGGTATCTGAACTTGGGCTGTCACGATTATTAAATTTGGTAGACGAGGAGTTTTACCGCGACGCGCTGTTTGAATGCTGAATGGAGAATGATTGACAGCTGCAGCGGAGGGAAGACGAGTTTGCGTAAACTTTAATTTAACGATGTAAAATTTCTTCTGTCCCTCACAACAAGATATGAAATGGCTTTACACCACTTAAATCATTATATTAGAATTTGTGAATGATTGAGTAACAATATTTCTGATTATTTGTCGCGACAGGCCTAATCTGAGCCTGTCTGAGTTTTGAGGACAGCTGGATAGGGCACGCCATTTGACGGAGGCGGTCGCCTTGTAATTCTCAATGCAGGAAAAACCCAAATAAATAATGTAATTAAAAGTCCACAAATTATCTAACGTTACTAACGTTACTTAAGCATATTAATGGCTATCCATCGTTACTAGGCCTAACAGTTATAGCTAACATTAACTGTACACTTGAAATATCAGATGACTCTGACCAAAATAAAACAGATATTCAACCAAACACATGCATGAATGCATTGAATTCTACTTTAATATTATACAAATGTTTATCAACGGCGATAAAACTTAATGAAAACTTATTTTTAGGATTACTCACCAATACTGTGGATCCGCAACGGTCTTCATACAGCAAAACAAGATGGCGGCCGAACAGAAAATTCTCGACTCAAGCTTGATGACGTCAGTAGTCACATGGTTTGGACGTGAAATTGTAATTTGATTTAAAGCAATTAGTTTAAATTACACCCAAAACAATTGTTTTACTTCAAGACAACTAAGTATAAAAAGTTCTTTAAACTAATGACAAGCCATATGCACTTTTTAGAGTGTAATAAAAGTGACAGAAACTGAGAGCTGAGTTTTTTTTTTATATCATAAGTAACTTGCTCTGTCTAGTCTGTCGGTCTCCGTGTCCTCTTTGCTTCGCGATTTTTCTGTGTGTGAGAAAATGTATGTGTGGCGTGAGAGCGTGTGGTAAGTGTCAATTGCGTGTGTCTCACGGTGAATGCATGAGAGTTGGCAGCTCTGTGGTTTGCATGAGAATTGTTTACTTGAGGGTGATACTTGTGGATTCTGTTGAAAGAAATATTTTACTTTGTTGGTTAAATTATGTTGAAGCATTCATCCTTTCTTTAAAAATAAGGAAAGCTAAACATACAGGTAATTGCTGAAAATATATTAATTTCCATATGTGTGTGAGGGGAGGGGTTATTACATTACACAAAGTACATTCAGAACTACAATAATATAAACAAAAGAAAACGTACAGCCTTGTAGTTTGCCAACAGTTACATACATACTTTAAAGCTTTCCTGTTATCTGAATGGTATTTTAATAGGTTATATAGCCTATTCTGATTTCACTTTGAAGAATAAAAAAGGGGTCTGGTTTTACTCTACATTTGCATGTATGTATATGATATTTAGTGAAAAATGTTTAGATTTCAGTTGTCTCGCCAAGTCAGAAAACGAAATGAATCCAGCCCTTTGGGAGATTCAGCTCGAAGGCCGGTTAGCGCTAGCCTGACTACGTCAGACTTCCTACTCAATTTCATTTCGCTTCTGTAGTCAGTCTGAGATAGCAGCTTATCTTTCAGTTTTCCAGCGGCCTTCGGACAGCCGGGCCAATCAACGAACAGAGGGCGGGCTGAGAGCCGTGATGTAGACGCTGATTGTACCGTGGATGCGTAGATTTACTTCACGTAATCTGCAAAATTCGTTCACAGCCATGTTCACTCCGGTATTTCGCTCGATGGTTCTGTTTTCGCATCATACATGTGTTTACAGTGGAAGTTAGATGCGGCTGTGCATGTGCATAACACACGCCATAACCAAACGTCATGTGATTGGCTTACGGGTAACCAGTGATTTTAAACTTCAGACAAGCGCCCCCAGCGAGAAAGAAAACGCTTTTCAATTGTGCCATGCCAGATTCTGTCTACAAAACAAAGCAAAGTAGCAGAGTTTGGTATTACCAGGCTAGGTTAGCGCCCTCTGGAGGAAGACACCATATAGCATATTTGCAGGTAATGGGGACAGATCACAGTCTATAGGACAGATAGGTTTGTGTGCATTTGTGAATCAGGGCCGCGGAACAACAGTCTCAAAAGATTCCATTCTCGCGTGCATTCGTGGATCGCTGTGTGTGTGAGAGAGAATCTCTCGCGTGCATTTGTGGATTGATTTGCGTGGATCTCTGGCGTGCATTTGTGGATTGCTTTGCGTGTGTGGATCTCTCGCATGCATTTGTGGATTGCTTTGCGTGTGTAGATCTCTCGCATGCATTTGTGGATTGCTGCGCGCACATGTGGATCTCTCGTGTGCATTTGTGGAAGGTTTTGAGACTGTTTTCACTCCATAGTTTTCCATCCCTATATTGTTTTATTTATGTTGTAGCAAGGCTGTTTCAAACACATACAAACTTTATTTTAATCCCACCAGCGATCGTTGAATGATGGTGTTAAACATTTTCTTTACTGTGGTAAAACCACGGTTAGTCTCGTAATGTGCTCATGCATCTGACGACAGATATTTGGCTACATTCGTTTTGTGGAGTGTGTGTGTGTGCGAGAAAGAGAGTGTGTGTGTGTGTGTGAGTGCTGATCAAATAATCCCTTCGAGGGTTGTAATATTATGAGGTAGAACGATTGTATAAAATGCATGGATATTTCTGCGTGTTTTAACATAAAAATCAGTAGCAAATAACCGCGTATAGAAAAAGTATGAGACTACAGAAAAAAAAAAAACATACCTTTCTGAAACGTCCTGTAACAGCCGTTCGTGCACAAGTTCTGCTCGATTCCTCTCCACTGATATTCTCTAAGTCTGATTCGAGCTGAAATTGATAAAGCAATATTGACGCCTTTGTTTACATTACACTGAAGCACATGCAACTGGTAACGGACGTGACGTTTCCGGACAGCGTGAACTAGGCGGCTAGCGAATCACAACACACTGGGCCAAGCTGACCAATCAGAGCCCGTTGTGTATTTCTGAGGGAGAGGCTTCTTATAACAAGTAATACATCAGACCGTTTTAGGAGAAGAGACACAACGGTGCAGATTTTTTTTTATTTTTTTTTTTTTTATGAAGCATGAACACATATTACTGCACCCCATAAACACGATCAAGCCTTCGAAAAAAGCTGATCAACCATCCATTTAACAGCTGCTGAAAACACTCTATATTATGTAAGTCTTGGAGGCTTACAGTGCTATTTTGAACCAATAATATGATCAAAAAACAGTTGAGGGAGAATGAGCATTTAGTTATCTTACTCTAATATAAGTAATCTGACTCCATTTAAGTTATTGTTGTTCTTTAACATATGTTTCAGTGTATAGATTGTACATTAAATACTTTAATATTAAGTTCAGCACAATTCTGTTCAGTTTATAAGCACACTAGTAGATCAGTAGTATGTAGTGGGAATAAGTGTGTGTGTGTAGCATACAGCACAGATGTGTATTAGAGGTGTAAGAGACACATCAGTCCTCAATCTGCATAATGACGATTCCCTCGCATCTGATTCACAGCATTAGCTGTGATGATGAAGGTCATTGTCCCTCGTTTAATTCACATGAATACTTCTAAACTGATAACTGTCGTACTAGGGCAGTAAATATAGTTCTACCCATTTCACGTCAATAGTTCCTGTTTTCACCTCATTTTGATGCTGATGTCTTCAGATCTCCTGTAAATTGACACTTAAAGCTCATTTCACTGGTCTAAGGGTATCTGTTGGTTACAAATATGTGGCTACTGGCTACGTTTTTCTGTGCAAAATCCTGTGCAATCAAGCCTGTGAATGTCCTTGTAATTCGCTTCAACCTTTCCGACCTTCATGAAAGATTATTTTATGGAAGGTTCAAGTGGTGTGTGTGAGAGTGTGTTTTAAAACTACGTTCAGAGTCGATCCAGAATAGTTGGAGAGAAAATCCTGATGCATCCGTGTGGCAGGTGGGATACAAATTTACAGGGCTTGAACCCAGACAATTAGCAGACTACGCCACGATGGGATTTACACCCAAAATTAGTGATTTTATTCTAGCAAGGCACTCAAGTTCGTAGATGGATTAGCCAGAGACAGTGGTCCAGTACAAAAATAGATTTTTATTTTTAAACTCAAGAAACACTCACACAATAATTCGCTCTACATAGTGTTTGGATTTCACAGCAAGGGAATGACCACACTTGGTGAACACGCAGCCACAGCACACCCCAAGGGACCCACCACCGCAAGGGGCACTGCTCCCACTGGCAGCTCTCAGCACCTAGACAGAGGGGGACAGGTGAAAGTTAAACTCAAATTTTCACCCACGCAGGTTACAGTTACAGCAGAGTCCTGCACGGGTTCGGGTACCTGCGGGTGCCTGTATTTCAAGTTTATAAAATAATTTAAAATCCATATCAGTTTATTTGTGCCTGCGCCCTCCCAGGAGTCTCTCACTTATATCACAACCGCGCGCGATCTGCCTGCAGTCGTCGAGATGGATCCTGAGGAGTTGACGAAAAGAATAGCTAGTGGAGATTATTGTGAAGTTGTCGACAGGGATGGCCTTTTGACAGCTTCGGCTGAAGTTGTCCTTGTGTTAATGGTCGTGTAACAATATAGTAAGGTTAGATGTTATGGGAAGGAGGCGGGAACCGGCGAACGTTCAACTATTTTAATAATAAAAATGAACAAAAAACGAAAAGTAAAAGATAGCAACCCCTCATGGACGACTGCTGTCACAAATAACAAAAACACAAACACAGGCCTGTCCTCTCTCATCCTTCACTGTTGTCGCTCCTACTTTTAAGCTTCCGCTCCTCCGTGAGAGATACGAGACCGGTGTCGCACAGGTGTTGCTCATATCAATCACGCCACCGGTCTCGCGCCATTCTCTCACGGCCCTCGACCTCGTCCTGCTCGCCACAAATAACTTCTGTATGACCTGGCAATAAACATTGTTGTAAGTGTGTCTATAATGTGATATGCTAAACTGATTTTATTTCGGGTGCGGGTCGGGTGGCAGTTCTATGTTCTATTCTGTGGTGTGTGCGCGAACTGTGATTGACAGGCAGATTTCACACAGCCCTGCGCTGACTGGACTAGAAGAACCGGGAGCAGTGGATTTTTGCCAAACAAATAACAGGCTCTAGAGCAGAGGTCTTCAATCTTGCTCCTGGAGGGCCACTGTCCTGCAGAGTTTAGTTTGCTTCAGCACACCTGCCTTTGAATACTCAAGGATTTGGAAGAGCCTGATGAGCTGATTCAGGTGTGTTTGATTAGGGTTGGAACTAAACTGTGCAGGACAGTGGCCCTCCAGGAGCAGGACTGAAGACCTCTAGGTGGAGGTAGAAGCGCGGGTTTTTTCTAAAACCATCTGATTTATGTTGTTCTGTCGGAGCATAGTTTCGGGTTTCAGTAAATATGATAAAAAAAATCTTGCCGACAGCAGCTTTAAGTAGCCTACCCTGACCAACAAGACGAACAGAAACTTGTGACCGACATTTTTGAATTAGCAGCTAAAAAAACGATGGACGCGATTAAGCAAAAACAACAGTGGTCCGAGGAGGAAACAAGCTGCTCTCTTGCACTCCGGTCCTCTGCAGAAGTCCAGAGTAAAATAGACGGGGCTTCACGGACGAAACCGGTTTTGCAGCAAATTCAGCGAGAGAGAGATGACTGCAGCGGGGTTCCACAGGAGCATCGAAGAGATTAGCAACAAACTTAAAAAAAAAAAAAAAAAATTATAGGGACCAAAAATAAGACCTCGGTCGAAGTGGCAATGGTCGCCCATGGCAAAACCAACATTTCGACATTCTCAACTCTGTCCTCGGCGATAGACCGGCATGCCAGGTGACCGGGGCACTGAATTTGGCAACAATAATGCTCGAGTCAATGGTGGATGATTCGCTGCAGCAAAGTTGCACTGATCCTGGTAAGTTCTTTTTTTATATTATTTTACTTGTTCCCAGCCTGTGTTTCTCAGCTGTTCAGCGAGGTACTAATTTCTCACATCAGTGTTTGCAATGTTGCTAGCTAGGATTGTATTATCTGTGATTTCATTGTATACAGTATGCTATAACAGAACAGTGTAAAAAGTGTAGTGGACAAAAATCTTTTTTAAAAACACTGTCTTTGTGTTTTTGTTTATAGAATTGTCTGCCATCAATGACGGTGATGACAACGTTGAGTTACCGCCAGCGCTGGGCTGCAGCTCTCCCGCGCCGTCGTGTAGCAGCTCTGGAGACGCATCTTCACAACGGGGTAAGACTTGGTGTGCAAAAGGTCACATCGTACTATGCAAACATTGAGATGTGTGTATATACTGTATATATTACTATCAGGTACTGAAATAATGTTCATATTGATTCTTCATTTAAATTAATTAACCGCAATACAAAATGCTTTGATATGTAACAATTAAATTTGATTACACTACCTAAAACAAAGTAAAAGTCTAGAAAAAAACTGAAGTTTAAAATAGAATGTAAAGTCAATCTGACATTAACTTGCTATATACAATATAATGTTGATGATCTATTATGGGACATGACTGAAAAATAAAGTGATAGTGATGTAGTATGATGCTATATACCGGTCACAAATAATATTTAATCATGTAGCAGATGCAGACGCGTAATTCCCTGCAGAAAACACTTATTCACAATGCTATGACAACACACTGATGATCTGTCATCTGCTATTATTGTTGTAGAGAGGAAAAAAGAAGAGAGACAGCACTTTGGAGCTGGTGCAGTATTTGGAAAGGGCAGATGAGAGGTTCCAGCAAAGAAATGGATGATGCCTTGCGGCGGGACATGAGAGCAGACACACACTCTCTGCTTGGACTCACGGGGCGCATGGTGGCTGTAATAATGGAGGCTCAAGCGCAAAAATTATTGCAAATAAATCAAGTCAAGTCACCTTTATTTATATAGCGCTTTTTACAATACAGATTGTATCAAAGCAGCTTCACACTGATAAAATGAAAATAATACAACAAAGTTTGTTTCTAGAAGAAAATTGCATCGTCCACCCTAATTAGGCAGATCAATAATATCGTTGAATATTAAATGTCCCCAACTAAGCAAGCCAAAAGCCAAGGCAACACTGGCAAGGAACCAAAACTCCATCAGGTGACAGAATTGAGAAATAAACCTTGGGAGAACCCATGCTCAGTCGGGGGCCAGTTCTCCTCTGGCCAACGAGCGAACAGTGTATGATTATGATCCAGGCCGCATTACAGGTCAGAAGTCAGATTGTTCGTGTCGATAAGGCCGGCACTGCACCACGTGCAGATCCACCATCTATTCTGGATACGGCCGGAGTCCACCTCACTTCAGTGACTGGTTGACACTTCAGCACTGCGTAGTCGTCACGTTCAGGCGCAGGTCCTTCATCGGATCTGGATACGGCCTGGATCTGGCGGACTGCGGTAATGCGGTTATGATTTAACGAGTACATCAGGATTCATGGGAAGTGTTCCCGGTATCGGCTGGCCTAATCTACGCAGCCTAATATGGAATTATAGAAGTCTATAATGTGTTATGTGAATGCTAGGTCAAAGGGATGTGTTTTTAGTCTAGCTTTGAACTGACAGAGTGTGTCTGCTTCCCGGACAATGTTAGGAAGACTGTTCAGGAGTTTTGGTGCTAAATAGGAAAAGGATCTACCACCAGCAGTCGATTTTGATATTCTAGGTATTATCAACTGGCTGGAATTTTGAGATTGCAATAGACGTGAAGGACTATAATGCGTTAAGAGCTCGCTCAAGTACTGCGGAGCTAAACCATTTAGTGCTTTGTAAGTAATCAGCAATATTTAAAAATATATACCATGTTTGATAGGGAGCCAGTGCAGTGTCGACAGAACCGGGCTAATATGGTCATACTTCCTGGTTCTGGTAAGAACTCGAGCTGCTGCGTTTTGAACTAGCTGTATTTTGTTCATTAAGCGTGCAGGGCAACCACCCAGTAGAGCATTACAATAATCTAGCCTTGAGGTCATGAACGCATGAACTAATTGTTCCGCATTTGTCAAAGCGAGCATATGGCATAATTTAGATATATTTTTAAGATGGAAAAATGCAGTTTTACAGATACTAGACACGTGACTTTCAAATAAAAGATTGGTTTTAAAGAGCACACCCAGGTTCCTAACCGACGACGAAGACTTAACAGAGCAGCCATCTAGTGTTAGACTGTATTCTAGAATCTAGATTATTACGTGAGGACGTTTTTTGTCCAATAATTAGAAACTCTGTTTTTTTCAGAATTTAGTAGTAGGAAATTACGAGTCATACAATTTTTTATATCAGCTATGCATTCCGTTAAATCACCATAGTATTTTTGTTTGTTTCTTTTAATGTACAATTTTATTTAAATTAACTATTTACAATTTTATTTTCATTTACATTTATTTCACTTTACATTTAGCAAAGTTTGTTTATCCCCTTAACAGGCAAATATCGTATACGGTTTGTGTGTGATTTTCATACGATTTTTATGTATTTTCATATGAATAAAGAATGTGTACATTAAATATAAATATATGCATATAAAGTGCTATATATATAACATATTTCAACATCATTATATGACTAAAAGCCACATTACTGTAGATCGTGATTGGAAGTTAATAAAAAAACTTGGTGGTTTAAAGGGATTTTTGAGTAGAAGTGTAATATTAATCGTTTCAACTGTTATGTAGCTTGATGCTAATTATAGCTCTAATCCACCTGTCGTGCAGGAGCTATATCTATTTCACAATCTATTTTGTTACAAGAATTCACACACAGTCCCAAGAATATGATTTTTGGAGGGGTTTGTTTTCTATAAAGACTTCTGATAATAGGTGAATAGTGGGCCTGGAGTTGATGGCCAAGCCATAATGCCTGAATAAAGGCTATAATGGCTGAATTCAAACAAAAGAATATTTATAAAAGAATGTTTCATATCGGCAGCAGTGTGAAAGGGTCTTTGATTGAGGACCATAAAGCAAGAATTGAGCTCCTGGCCAGACATTAGTCAAACAGGGGTTTACAGGGCAATACAATATTTCATTAGCATGTTATCAGCCTTCTCTAAAGCTCACATGACATGCTCTAATGAAATTATTCACAGAATGCATAGTTTTAGAGATACAAGGGTTTATTCAATGGAGGAGAATATAATAAATGTATGACAGTTCAGATGTCCTCAAACACAAACGACAGTGTTACAAAAATATGGCATTGGTGTATTCAAATAATCACTCGTTCCCGCCATTAAACGCATCATTAATGCAGCTCTGATGTCAGCCCCTTCTGCGTTAGCATGCTCAGGTAATGTCTGAACAGGAGGCTCAATGTTTACAGTCCTGTCTGGGTGCTCTTCAGTGAAATTATCACCATGGAGCACACACCGGGTCAGTGCCATCCTCTTGCTCAGCTCCAGCTTGCAGTCATTTCTTTTTAGGAGGCACCTCCATTGTCCTTTTAATCTCCCAAAAGACATCTCCACAAGCGATCGTGCACTGCTCAGCCTGTAATTGTAGGTGTGTTGTTCAGGGGTCAGTCCGCCAGTGTCTGAAAAGGGCTTCATGAGCCAGTTCACCTATCAGGTAATGTCCAACATCACAGCCAGAGATGGTCACTTTGTTTTGCCCTACTAATTCTCCATCACTTAGGACCTCCCACAAATGTGACTGTCGTAGCACTCTGGCGTCATGCACACTCCCTGGATAGCCAACACAAACATCCCAGAAAAGACGTTTGCCATCCACAACTGCTTGCAGAACAATATAATGCCAGCCTTTCCGACTGAGATAGTCTTGTGGATAGTCCTCTGGTGCAATACTGGAATGTGACTGCCATCAATTGCACCGACACACTGTGGAACTCTCCAACGATTATTAAAGACAGTGGCCATTTCTAACAACTTGTCAGCGTCAGGAAATCTCCTGTGGACGGGAAGATGAATGTGTTGCAGAATTCCTGAACACAATTAAACACAGTGCTGAGGCCTACTCCAAAAAGATGGCTGATTGTCCTGTATTCACCACCTGTGGCCAGTTTCTAGGTGGCAATTGCAACACGTTTTCGGATTGGGACACACAAACGGTAGGGAATAAATAATCTTTAAAGACAATTGTTACATGTTTGTCTCTTATTAAGTAATAGAAAATTGTTTGCCACCACAACACCCATCACTGAATGATATTGCTCTGTTTAGAGTCTGAACGAGAGAGAGATCTCGTTGGTACATTTTGTTTGTGAATGAAATGATTGAGAGAGTACCGGGTAGGTCGTCATTTAGCATGTGAGTCAATCTCATTCAGCAATCCGTAGATGCAAAGCGCAGGTATAGGTACTGTGCACATACGATTGTTTATTCATACTTAACATGGAACATAACTCAACGTTAAACATAATCCCAGATTTATGAATGTGTAAATGTCTGACCAAAACAATTACATTGTTAATTATGCAAGAAAACCTTTGTGCTTTGGTCATCTGAACCACTTATTTTGACTTATTTTATTAATTTAATGAGTAAATTAGAAACACATTTTAATAAAGCCAAATAATTTTTTTGTTACAAGTAAATACGTTCGTTGACTTAAGACATAAGAGACTATTTTTCACCACCTGCCGGCGTATTTATGTAATATGTATACTGAACAAATCAATGAACGAATCATTTTGGTGAACAAACTGAAAGTGAACGAATCTCAAAGTGAACGAATGGTTTGAAATTGTGCCGTGCCGTACCAGGCTCAAGTGGAAACACAACTGGAACCTTTTCCGAAGGTGGAAAAGCAGCTTTTGTTTCTCAGCACATAAAGATGAACTTCTTACCGTGATCTCAGACTGTGGTGATGTGGTTTCTGCACTGCATGGATCTTCATGTGTATCTTCAGATGACTTTTAAAAGAGAAACTCTTTCCACACTGATCACACGTGTGCGGCTTCTCTCTGCTGTGGATCCTCTCATGTGATTTCAGAGAAGATGAATCACTGAATCTCTTGTCACAGTGTGAACACTTGTAAGGTTTTTCTCCAGTGTGAATCCTCTCGTGCAGTTTTAAACATTTCGCTGTCATAAAAGTCTTCTCACATTCAAAGCACATGTACTCTCTCACACCAGTATGTATTTTCTGATGTCTATGTAAAGATTGCAGCCATGAAAAACTCTTTCCACACACAGAACATGAATGTGGCTTCTCCTTCATATGAACTGTCAGGTGTCTCTTCAGGTGTGATGCCTGAAGAAATGTTTTCCCGCATTGATCACATGAGAACGGCTTCTCTCCAGTGTGGATCCTCATGTGACTTTTAAGGTTTACTGATTGACCGAAACTATTCCCACATTGATTGCATACATATGGCTTCTCTCCTGTATGAATTCTCATGTGACTTTCAAGGTGTGTTGATCGGCCGAATAACTTTCCACACTGATCACATGTGAACGGCTTCTCTCCAGTGTGAACTCTCATGTGACGCTCAAGATGATGTTTGCGTGTGAAACTCTTTCCACACTGAGTGCAGGTGAAAGATTTCTTGGCTCTTCTTTTCTTTAAAAATGTCTTTTTAGTCTTTGAGCGACTCAAATGTTTTTCTCCAGATTTGACATGATGTTCCTCCTCCACTTCTCTCAGTTCTTCACTCTCCTCCTCAACTTCACTCAGTTCTTCACTCTCCTCACTCTCTTCCATTAGCTCTGAAATGAAAGAAAAATAAAATTTTCTAAATAATCAAAATAATTCAAAGAGAGAAATATGGAGTGAGTGGAGATAAAAATTATCCCAGATTTAACAGACAACTGCTAAAAAATATTATAATAATTTAAGACTTTTTATAAATTAATTAAACATCCATGAATCTTTCCATGAATGAGGTACTCTGATCTTCCAGTTATTTTAGGCACAAATCCCATGTTTCTGTAGTGAACTATTAAATATGTTTGATCAATGACACAATTATCTAACATGATATAAACATAAAAATATACAATACTACCGTATTTTGACACTAACTTTTAGATTGATACATGTTATGTTAAAAACTACTAAAAGGTGTTAAAGCCCACGTGAACCGGAAGTTGCGAACGACTTTTCTCCAGTGTTGTGACGTATTTCCCAGTGAAAAGGAATATTGAACAGAGGGCAGGGTTTTACTCTAGCGCTCCTCCTCTCCATCTCTCGCTCATAGCAGACTAACGTTAACGGTTTGAGGGGAGTGGTTAAGCGTTTCCCAAACCAAGCCGTCAAACATACGTCATCAGGGAAGGTCCTCCAATGCAGAGGGGAGGGGCATTTTCAGATTTTGATTAAAGATTACGAAGCCAAAACATTTTTTTGTGTGGATTGACTTGCATGGATGAATTGTTCACCACAAAACGATCAAATTAGGCAAACAAAGTAAATATGGGCAATTTTGATTTCATGTGGACTTTAATTATTATGGGCCGTTCACACTAAACTTCTCCTTCCATTGACTTCACATGCTTGTGGGACACAAGAAACACAAGATCAAGTGAATTTCAGAGCACAAATGTTTGCAGTAAAGCGGAGTAGATTGTAAATTTGTACATTTTGGAATGATTATTGTTTGTTATACATGTTTGTAAAAATACACACAAAATTCAGGTCAAAATTCAGGTAAAATTGTTACAAATTGTAAAGCATATATAAAATAATTATGAAATAAAACATTTAAATTTAGTTTGACCTGTTGTTAACAACAAATATGAAACCTTCCCTTTAACGATCATGTTTAAAAAAAAAGCAAAACGGAAACTTTAGGAACCATTTCACAGTTGAATTGTTTATCTAAAACTGATGAAGCGCTTGAATGTTTCTAACATGAATGTTCTTCAGCATCATGAGTAAATGAAGAATAAACACCAACCTCTTTGTTCTTCAGGATCTTCAGTGTGTTTCATTCTGCAGGGTTCTGGATCACTCATGTTCTCACTGTCCTCTTTAATAAACTCAGTCTTTACAGATTTCAGCTCTTCCTGATGCTTTGCTGCTCGTCTTCACTTGTAGATTGATGGGAATATTCCAGCATTTATTGGAGAATTACAGTGGGAGGGGCTTCACTGATGATGTGATTGCTGTGGGAGGGGCTTCACTGATGATGTGACTGCTGTGGGAGTAGCTGATCTGCCAAAATCTAAAATACATAAATAACAAAGTTTTTTTTTTTTTTTTTGCTCATAGATATCAGAATATTATAATTTAAATTCTTCCAAATATAATAGTAAGAAAAATAGTAGAAAGCATAAACAGGCTAGTAAGCAACAAATACCCTAACCCCTGGTTTCACAGACAGGGCTTAAGACTAGTCCTAGACTAAAATGTAAGTCTGAGCTGTTTCCACTGAAATAAACTTGCACTGACTGATCTTAAAAATATATCAGTGCCTTTTTAGTTTTAAGATGCACATCGGTAATGTTTTTTTCTAAGCATGTTTATAAAAATTACTTAAATGTCCTAATTGATCTATGGTCTAATCCTGGCTTAGTCTAAGCCCTGTCTGTGAAACCGGGCCTAAGTCTGTTGACACCAATGAAATGAGCTTTAAGTGTCAATTTACAGGAGATCTGAAGACATCAGCATAATGATCATGAAATAAAAAGTGTTTTCAGCAGATCTGTTAAAATTGATGAGCCTCAGACTATCAACACTCATTCAACAAGCCATTAGGGATCATCAACTGACTTTATTATGAGTTTTTGAGTTAGAAACAGAGTCAGGATATATGATAAAAGGTTATCGTAGGGTATCAAAAAAATAAATGTATAAAATTAGCCAAGCAAATCCAGAGTCCAGTCTCGAACATAAAATATAGCCTACACCTCAAAGTTTGAGCATTTCCATCCCAGCCTGAAATAGGCAGCCGTAGGTGTTGTATAACCAGCATTAGAGCAGTGATGTGTAAACTGAATTTGGTGTGTTACAAAGACATATTATGTATTATACTATGACTATACTATGCAAAAGCATATTTTATCAAACTAAGTGTTGTGGTATGACCAGTAAGAGACCATTGATGTGTAAACTGAATTTGGTCACACTACAGTGTTTAACATTGAAGTTAATTAGTTTTTTTGTAGTAACACTTTTTTGGGTTTTGCACTTTGCAGACTTTCCCTCAGGATGTGTCTCTCCACTGCCTGCTCTTAGAGATAATTTGGAAATAGCTGGCATTTGTGTTTGAACAAAGTTTAGCTCAAGAGTTATTGATCCGGGATGTTCAGATCTGTAAATATATTGACAACTTTACTGAACTCCATGAACCGTGCATTGTTAACGTACGGATCTCTGAAACACTGCCAGCAGGACATTAAACAGGACGTGTTTGTCCGAGCTCACAATAGGTTTTGCGAGGGAACGCAGATTTCTTTGCGAAGGAACGTAAAAGTTTTGAGAGGGAACGCAGATGTTTTGCGAGGGAATGCAAAAGATTTAACTTCTGCTGCCTTTGACACAGTTAACCACCAGATCCTCCAATCAATCCTAAAGATGAAGGGCATCTCGGGATCCGCACTCCGATGGTTCAAGTCTTACCTCTAAGGTAGGTCCTTTAGGGTTTCATGGAGGGGCGTGGTGTCTAAGACACAACATCTAGCTACTGGAGTGCCTCAGGGCTCAGTGCTGGGACCGCTTCTCTTCTCCATCTACATGACATCACTAGGATCTGTGATTCAGAAACATGGCTTTTCCTATCACTGCTATGCTGATGACACACAACTCTACCTCTCATTCCAGCCTGACGATCCGACGGTAGTCGATCGTATCTCAGCCTGCCTGACACACATTTCTGGCTGGATGAAGGACCATCACCTTCAACTAAACCTTAGTTGCGAAGACAGAGCTACTCGTGGTCCCGGCCAACCCAACACTTCACCACAACTTCACCAGTCAGCTAATCAGCTGGCCTTCCAGCTTGCACAGTCAAACCTCTGCAACTGATCCAGAATGCTGCAGCTAGAGTGGTCTTTAAATGAGCCAAAGAGAGCATGTGTCACTCCTCTCTAGGGCTGTACTCAACCAAAGAAAATCTTGGTCGACTGAAGTCCTGAAGTTTTCGACTAAAAATTGACTAAAGTCGACTAGAAATGACGTTAGAAAAAAAAAACGTTAAATTAATTAGCTGTGCACTGTGCGCAATACTTGGTAGCATTGTTGTCTGCCTAAATGAATTATAAATAAACATAAAAAAACTAGTAGGCTATTTGCAGTATTAAATCGTTTTTGACGTAATTAATTTGCACTGAAATGAGTCTGACACACGAGTCTGTCGGCTGTCAGCTCTGACAGCGCTGCATCATGTGCACCTGCGCAATATCATAGCCTATGATTTCCGAAAATAGTACAATGTAAAAAAAATCGACCAATCAGAATTTTGGTCGAGCCAGACCGTATCGACCAAATAATCGACTGGGAGAATACAGCCCTACTCCTCTCCTCACAAAATTGCACTGGTTGCCAGTTGCCGCTCGCATCAAATTCAAGTCACTGACGTTTGCCTACAGAACAACCACTGACTCTGCTCCCTTTTACTTAAAATCATTACTTCTGACTTACGTGCCATCCATGAACTTGCACTCTGCAAGTGAACGGCGTCTTGTGGTGCCATCTCAAAGAGGCACAAAATCTCTTTCTCTGACCTTTACCATGACTGTTCCCTGCTGGAGGAATTATCTGCCGAACTCAACCAGAGCAGATGAGTCCATAGCCACTTTAAAGAAACGGCTGAAGACGCTTCTTTTTCGACAACACTTGATCCAGTATTACTAACTTTCTGTTCTATTCTGTTCTATTTAAAAAAAAATAAAATAAAATAAAAAAAATTAACATGTACTGCGTTAGATTAAACTGAGACTAAACTTAGTTTAACTGCTTCTATTGTTCTCATTTGTAAGTCGCTTTGGATAAAAGCGTCTCCTAAATGAATACATGTAAATGTACTTTTTTCCCCTCCCATCCCAAATATTTTCCACCATCTCCCTTTAGGGGCTCTGTAGAAATGAGCTTTCAGTGGCAATTTACAGGAGATCTGAAGACATCAGCATAATAAATGAGGTGAAAACAGGAACTATTGTCATGAAATAAAGAGTGTTTTCAGCAGATCTGTTAATATTGATGAGCCTCAGACTATTAACACTCATTCAGCAAGCCATTCAGGATCATCAGCAGATCATCTCACTTTATTCTGAGTGTTTGCTGTTAGAAACACATTATTTGAGTCAGGATATAGGACAAAAGCCTATAAAACTGCTCAATTGAAAGATGATGGTTATTTCTCTCAATATGACATGGATAAAACACCAATACTACAACAAACAAACACTAATGTCACTCATCTTCAACCACTACAGCCACATAACTATGAACTGAAACATGGTTTGATTTTATGATAACTATATTCTTTGTATTAAGGTAATTAGATCTCTAACACGTAACAGTTTTTATGTGCAGAGACTGACAATCTTCAATGACAATTACATGATTATCTTTGCTTAATGTTGCGAACAGCAGCTTAGCTAGTTATATTACTTTTGCTTCGCTGTTTTATCTCAGGATGCCCATCATGAGGTAACTAGAGAGTACGTCAGCTCCAGTCTGGATCCAGCCTCTTATGAAGACTTGAGATGCCCAACACCTGTGAAGAGACCAACTCTTGACAGGACTTCAGATGACGCCAACTCTGAATCAACGTGATCTCATGAGAATACGTGTGGTTATACCACATGTACATTATGTACACGTATGTATGATTATGTAGTTGTGTCGTGGAAATTTTAAACTGTATATTAAACTAACCATGTTTATAACATCTAACCTTATTTAACATCTAACATTGGAACAGGATGTACTGTACGAAACCAATGGAAAACTTGTGTCTTTGACTGTGTGCGTATGTATGTAAAAATAACTTAGTTTTGGGAAATAAAACTAGACAGTCTGTTAGAATCTTGTGATTACAGATGAAGTCACCACAAGATCAGAGTTTGCTTTACCTAGTAACAGAGGGGTTTGCTTATGAAGAACCAATCAAATAGTGGGGATATTATGTAATGCAGCCTGACATTTATGCCATACCTCTATACTATAAAAACTGTTGTATATGTGTTTTACAGTGGGATGTCTCAATGGAATTTGTCTGAGATCCTCCGGCCTTGATTCTTCTTGGGAGAGTTCTCTGAGAACTGCTCGAAGACTCTCCCGGCCGTTATTAAAGCATTTAAAGGACATTTGCTGAAAGTCAGTCTGTTATTACTGCTGCGCAGCAGGTCAGTTTAGGGAATCAAGTAAGTTAGGTTAGTAGACTCGGCCAGTTGTCGACTGAAGACGCAAGAGCTGGAGTATAAAGGTTATTAAGTGTCGATTTGTAGACGCTCTGTGTCGATGAGTAGACGCAACAGTTTTATTATTTATTAAGTGTCGATTAGTAGACGCTCTGTGTCGACAGTAGACGCAACAGTTTTATTTTAGATAGTCAGGTTAAAGAAAATTCCTTTACAGTTGTAAAGTTAGTATAACTTTATTATTATAAAAAACATCATTGAATGTAATTTAAGTGTTTTGTCGTGTTGGGGCAGGGCTTTTTACATGTCTCAAAAGTAACAGATCAAATTGAAATATTTATGGACATTTATAGTATGAGTTACTGTTGCACTTTCTTTTGTACTTTTGTATAAAAAAAACTGACATTGTTGTTTTATCAAATGCTTTCCTGAGGTAAATGTTATGTGACATTGTTCTACAGCTGTTTTATTGACCCCTTTGTTTGTTTGATTTGTCGATGTATGAGGAATATACATTTCGGTAAGTTGAAGCCTACTGTATCTTTCAAAAGTGTTAATTCGTGTTTATTTACTATTAGTTAGAGATGATCTGTTCACGTGCCGCTAGGGATCTGTCGCGTCACATTTACAAGCAGCAAAACTGTATTGTCTGCATTTCGTAATAAAAGTGACAGAAACTGAGAGCTGAGATTTTTTTTTTATATCATAAGTAACCTGCTCTGTCTATTCTGTCGGTCTCCGTGTCCTCTTTGCTTCACGATTTTTCTGTGTGTGAGAAAATGGATGTGTGGCGTGAGAGCGTGTGGTAAGTGTCAATTGCGTGTGTCTCACAGTGAATGCATGAGAGTTGGCAGCTCTGTGGTTTGCATGAGAATTGTTTAATTGAGGGTGATACTTGTGGATTCTGTTGAAAGAAATATTTTACTTTGTTGGTTAAATTATGTTGAAGCATTCATCCTTTCTTTAAAAATAAGGAAAGCAAAACATACAGGTAATTGCTGAAAATATATTAATTTCCATATGTGTGTGAGGGGAGGGGTTATTACATTACACAAAGTACATTCAGAACTACAATAATATAAACAAAAGAAAACGTACAGCCTTGTAGTTTGCCTACAGTTACATAAATACTTTAAAGCTTTCCTGTTATCTGAATGGTATTTTAATAGGTTATATAGCCTATTCTGATTTCACTTTGAAGAATAAAAAAAGGGGTTTGGTTTTACTCTACATTTGCATGTATATGATATTTAGTGAAACATGTTTAGACTTCAGTTGTCTCGCCAAGTCAGAAAACGAAATGAATCCAGCCCTTTGGGAGATTCAGCTCGAAGGCCGGTCATTCTTGCGTGCATTCGTGGATCGCTGTGTGTGTGTGAGAAAGAATCTCTTGCGTGCATTTGTGGATTGATTTGTGTGGATCTCTGGCGTGCATTTGTGGATTGCTTTGCGTGTGTGGATCTCTCGTGTGCATTTGTGGATTGCTTTGCGTGTGTGGATCTCTGGTGTGCATTTGTGGATTGCTTTGCGTGTGTGGATCTCTCGTGTGCATTTGTGGATTGCTTTGCGTGTGTGGATCTCTCTGTGCATTTGTGGATTGCTGCGCGCACATGTAGATCTCTCGCGTGCATTTGTGGAAGGTTTTGAGACTGTTTTCACTCCATAGTTTGTCATCCCTATATCGTTTTATTTATGTTGTAGCAAGGCTGTTTCAAACACATACAAACTTAATTTTAATCCCACCAGCGATCGTTGAATGATGGTGTTAAACATTTTCTTTACTGTGGTAAAACCACGGTTAGTCTCGTAATGTGCTCATGGTTCTGACGACAGATATGGCTACATTAGTTTTGTGGAGTGTGTGTGTGTGACTGTGTGTGTGTGCGAGAAAGAGAGTGTGTGTGTGAGTGCTGATCAAATAATTCCTTCGAGGATTGTAATATTATGAGGTAGAACGATTGCATGAAATGCATGGATATTTCTGCGTGTTTTAACATAAAAATCAGTAGCATTAAATAACCGCGTATAGAAAAAGTATGAGACTACAGAAAAAAAAAACATACCTTTCTGAAATGTCCTGTAACAGCCGTTCGTGCACAAGTTCTACTCGATTCCTCTCCACTGATATTCTCTAAGTCTGATTCGAGATGAAATTGATAAGGCAATATTGACGCTTTTGTTTACAATACACTGAAGCACATGCAACTGGTAACGGACGTGACGTTTCCGGACAGCGTGAACTAGGCGGTAAGCGAATCACAACACACTGGGCCAAGCTGACCAATCAGAGCCCGTTGTGTATTTCTGAGGGAGAGGCTTCTTATAACCAGTAATACCAAAGAGTATAGAAGTAACAAGAGGCGAAACTCCGTTGCAGTTTTGACAACAGCCACTAGGTGGCGCTTCGGTAGCGCGGCCGCCATTTTGGACTGAACCAACGGCTTTACCGTTAGCACAACTACTGTACAGCATTAACATTATGTCTGGAAATAATTGGAAACAAAGAGAAAAACAGTGTTCTGCTATCAACTGCAACAACTACCAGTGTACAACCAATCAACTAGCATTTCATAGATTCCCCAAAGATCCAGAGAGGTAAAGTAGAAAAGGTTTTATTAACTTTAAAGTGAGATAACGTCAACAATAATAGGTGCTGTAACGTTAATGTAAGCTATCCCATAACCGCAGTAACAGTTTGCTAATGTTATGTATTTGGTCGAAATTGTCAAGACTCGAAATGGGCTTTTTAAATCGCATACTTTCAGAGATATATGAACACCTAACCTGGCAAATGACCGCTTTATTAATTCATTGTTATCACTAAATTAACCCTTTAACTGTCACCTTTTTTTCGCATAAACATGAAAATCACTATCCAAACTTAAATGGTTGTAACGTTAACGTTAATTCAAGAATGCTTTGGAATTTAGACCTATGGTTGGTCTTGTTTTAATTTGTCAGATTATTGTTGAAGTGAAATAAATTATGAAAGTGAAACAGAAAAAAGTTATATAAGTTTGAGTTTATTAAAATGTACAAATTTAAAAATATAATTATTTATATTTTATATAAAATATATATATTACAAAATATATTTTACTTTAGAACTGCAAGAAAATGAAAGCAAAAAATCTGAACAAGTTGTGTTCCATATTTTAGGTTGATATGTTGATATCTCGCTCCCTCACCCTTTCTGCCGTGTGCTCTAACGTTACACGGTTTGGAGCTGCGCGCTCTTGCTCGCTCGCTCTAGATTCCGGGTGATTTTAGCTAATTTCCGGGCATCAGGGAGCCGCTATCAATATGCGGGAGACTCCCGGATCTTCCGGGAGACATGGGATGTCTGCTCTAGAGATATTAAAAACTAGAAACTACTTTTTAGTTCATTTAACCGCTTTTGACAGGGTTCGAATTATGATTTCATCTTTGTGGGGGTCTCTTAAAAAAAAAAAAAAAAAGAGTAGCCTATGAGCAGGCGCGGCGTAGCTTAATAATGTAATATAAAAATATAAAAATTTGTAAATATAATAAAAATTTAATGAAAAAAAAAGCGTTGGTAACACAATTAAATTTAAATAGTACATTTGGTCTAATTTGTCGTTTAAAGCTGCCGTCGGCAACATTTTTTTGATCATATTCAGTGTAATCGACACTATAATCCGACAGAACAACATAAATAAGGTGGTTTTAGAAAAAACCCGAGCTTCTAACTCCACCTGGAGCGTGTTATTTGTTTTGCAAAAATCCAGCGCTCCCGCTTCATCAGGTCCAATCAGCGCAGGGGGGTGTGAGATCTGACTGTCAATCACAGGTCGTGCACACGCCACAGATCCCCCTCACTCGCGCACGTTAATATCACATGCACACGCCACGCATGAAGTTCGCCTGGAGATTGCATGAAGCGTGATGGCGGAGAGAAAATCTACTAACAAGCTTCCAATTCCTCGGTTATTGCTATCTATGGATAGATTAGCCAGGGCAGCCTACCTCCGAGTCCATGGTGTTGATAGATGCTGAAGAGACGGACGCGTTCACAGAAAATCAGGTACACACGCACAGTGACGCACTGACGAGCACGACCTCGATGGGAGGGTGCTCGCTGGTAGTGGGGAGGGGCATGAGAGTTGTAAACATTCAAAATTGCCAGACTTGCCGACGGCAGCTTTAATGAGGTCTAAGATGTTGTGAGTTGTAGAATTTTCACGTGAGTAAATAAATAGATCCGACAAGTTTAAACGAGTATTTAAGTGGTCCAGTGGTAGAACTTTTGCCAAGCGTGTCAGAGGTTCTGGGTTCGAATCCGTACTTGTATAGTTTTTTTTTTTTCTTTTTATCAAATCCGATTATGTTTATCAGTGGTTGTATATCAGGCAGAGACACGTTTGTGTGCATTTTGTTTTGTAATTTCACTGGAACGAATAGAGAGTCTCCACAACGGATTGAAGCGAGTGAAGACTGTGCGCGAGCCACAAACAAACACAGTATCCGCGCTATGATCGCAGCGGCAACGAGCACTTTGATCACTTGATTTAAGCATAAGGATGTAGTGTGATGACGATCCGAGATCCCGTGAGATCCATGTGTTTGGCATCTTGTCCTATCTTTTAAGTCACGCTACAGTAGTCCGAAGGAAAAAGTGCTTTATTTGTAATTTAAAATAATGGTGCTGATGATTTTTAGAGACCCCCACAGGTGTATGATTTTACTGCTTTCATGGGAGCTCATCCTCTCTCTATGGGAGCTCAGCTCCCACGCTCCCACGTAATTCGAACCCTGGCTTTTGAATTTGAACCGGTATCGTTTAATCCTATGACAGCTGTGTTGCGTTCAGTCCAAGATGGCGGAGCTGCAGCTCTGCGCATGGGGGAGTTTGTTGCAATGGAACGTTCTATTTAGTTTCGCCTCTTGTTACTTCTATACTCTTTGGTAATACATCAGACCGTTTTAGGAGGAGAGACCAAGCGGCAACCTCCCCGTCTCTCTCTTGAAACCAACACGGAAGTGAGTTAAACTGCAATTCGTTGACTGGCCGCTTGAGGCTGTTGTCAGAAGTGAGTCAAATCTGTATCTCCCCCATGTTAAAATGCCAAATTTTACAGCAGAAAAAAACGTGTTTAAAGCCTGGTGTCTGTATGTGGATTTGGTCTATACAGCTAATTTTGCCCTTCATAACAACTGTGAGGGGGGTGAATTATTTTATAACTCGTTTATAATTGTATAACTAGTTGATTAATATTTAAATTTAAGGGTGTGGCCAAGCCACTTGAGTGACAGATGGATTGCCGCTGTCAGTGCTAGCCGTTTGTCTGCTGTTACTAGCCGTTTGTCTGCTGTTACTAGCCGTCACTTCACCTCAGCAATGTTAGCTGCTGAACTTGCCATCTCTGCAGTGTTTGTGCTTTTTTTCGGGATTATTATTTCATACAATTTAATACTTGGGTAACGTTACAAAGCCCACGTCTTTGGATTCCGTCGTTATCGTTCGAGAGAACAACCAGCGCTGTATTTTAGTTGTTTTCCTCCGTTAACATGCACTAATGGATGTCTGACAATTTCGTTGCTTTTTGGGGTTTTCAAATTTAAAACGTCAATAAATGCTCGTTCGTTCTGCTCCCATGGAACAGATGGATTATAATATGCTTATGTAAGTTACCGTCAGATGAAATCATGCGGGCGTCTGCGCTTTCTCCGTCCGTGAATGAGCGCGGATTTTCTAGCGCATTTACTTGCACTTCAAAGGCAATATATCTATGGTTTAACGGTTAAACCATAACCCATTTGAGAGACGGCCAACATCAGAATTTAAAATGGACTGAATAAGCTCTCTACGAACTTGAGCGATGCCGCGCTGACGGACCATGAAAGAGTGACGGACATGTATGCACATAAATCACTGTCACACACTCTCGAAGTAATACACAGTCTCACTTGTAGCCATGTCTTTTAACTATTATAATATTTCGAAGGGCAAAAATAGGAACGTTTATTTGGCTTTACATCATCAGCTAACGCGATCACGTCGAGCTAGGTGATTTCAGATAGCCAGGCTCCTCAGCTCCACTCACGCCCCGCCTGTTTGTCTATTTTCTGTTATCCGGGAGTGACGCAAGGCCAAGATGGCGACGGCCGGTGTGGTGAAGTATCCAGTCACTCTGAAGTGATGGGTCCGGGCGTAGGACCCAAGCAATCCGATTGGTTCAAAGCACGTTTTATGGGTAATCGCTTTAGTGCCTGGTTACAAATCATACAAAATCACTTTATTATTGAAGACTTTTGTACTACGTTATAACGAGTCATTAATGTATTTAATGTATTTTAAATTAAACGTTTCATATACTAGTATTTAACCGAAGCTATAGATTGTGAAATGAAACATTTCTCGTTGTTAGTGTGTTTTTTAGTTAGCTTAGATAGTAGCATAGCATATAGCTAACGTTATCCGATGATCGTGCTATGAGCTTTACCTGAGCTTATACTGCACTGAAACTGCCTTACCGTATTCACAGCAATTCGGAGTGTAATTATAATTGTGTCATTATTTTTTATCGCAATAATCAGCGCAATATGTTACAGGTACACTTCTATTTATTAAAAGAGACATAAAATAATGTTTATTTGTGTATATTACTATTTTTCGTATTAACAGTTTAGACATTTAAATAAATTACAAAATGCTAGCTATGTTTTGTGGGTATAAATATTAATTGGTTGTCAAAACTTGATCAAAGAACAGTATAATAAAATTATAGAATCACAAATCTTAATGTAATCAAACTACTTAATTCATATACTAATCTTTTATTTTAAAGAAATACCATTTTTAAGTATGTATAGGGCATAATATGCTTTTTTTTTATTACAAGCATGTCATTTGTGTACTAATGCATATGATTTATGGCATAATTAATTCTTAATACAGAACATCATACAACACAATAACATTTAATGTAATAAAATTAGTGAACCAAAACTTGTATAAAAATTTTATTAAATTACACAATACAATACATAATGAATTCAACTGAATTATGAGATGTAATGTATTACATTTTTATTAACACAAAACTACAAGCAAAATGCACATCTTTTAGGACATTTATAGAGCTTTTAAAAATACACAACAACACAAAGCAGCTTTAAACAGACATACTTTTGTATGTCTTTATTTTCCTAAATACTTTTGTGATAGTTCTCTGGCTATACATTGTGAAGATTTAAAAATAATTAATGTTGAGTTAGCTGTGTTTAAATATTTAATGAACTGTAAGGTTAAAGTTTTTTGAGAACTAATGAGACACAAATAGATGCAGTGTCTTTTGCTGTATGAAAAGTAAAATCTTTAGTTAGAAGTAAATTCATGTTGTATATGCAGTCAATTCTTTGTGGAACCATCCTAAGGCCTAGATGATGCAGTCAGTCATTTTCCCCTTTAGATGGTGGGGTCGTGACCTGGTAGGCGAGGAGGCTGGACTAGGTGTCATGGACTGGCTTGAGGGAACTCTGCAAAAACACACAAACATGCTGCAACACGTCATGTGCAACTGTACACTTGCAAAGTCTTTAGTGCTATGGAACATCACTCACTGTTTTTACTTTGATATGCAAGCCCAAAGGTGCAACGCAGCAGAACGTAGTTAGCTCGTTGAACCTGGGATGTTGTGACATTAAAAGGCTATTTTAATTACACACTCCACAAGATAAGATAAATCAGCCCAAAAGTGACTGAAACCTTCCGTTCGTCTCAGTATTATAAGGCTGATCTGTACAACAAAAGATAAAAAAAAATAATAATTACTTAATGAGTTAGTTCACCAAAACATATAAAAATCAGCCATCAGTTTCTCATCAATGCTTACCTCAGGAATCATTTCACACATTAAAAGGTCGATATGTTCAAGCTTTTTGTCCTTCTTTTGCTCAAACACAATGTTGTCGATGTGTCCTAGAAGTTCCTCAACATGTGCTGACAAGACTGGATGAAAGCTCTTAGGTTTTGCCATTTTCCCAGTCTTCATTTGCCACCATTTGTTCCACGTGGGTTTCAGTGAGCCTTTCACAATTCCTTGAAACAACTCCTGAAAAAAATATTTAGTATAGCAAACAATATCTAGCCATTTTAAATTTTGTAAAGTCTTATATGTACCTGAATTTCAGTATCACTGACAAGAGAACAAATTCCTTTTTTTTCCACCTCCTCGACTGTCCTATATTTTCCAAATCATCGATCTACTTGATTTATTAAACTTTTAAGTTGATTTGTATGAATGAGGACACACATTTTACACATACCTTTTATACGTCATATGCTGAACAGCATATGCTGCCATTGATGATGCGTGATATCTTCTCAGATGCCACAGATCGTCTCCCTGTATCACCTCGTTTTTCATAGAGGTCCATTTGTCCCTCACCTCCATTTCTGCCATCTAATGCAATAAACACAGTTGTTAAAGTAATGTAGATAAAAATAAAATAAAATAAATAAATAAAAGCATTTATTTAACTTACTGTACAAACCAAAACCCCACAGTTGTTAGAGTCAGCCAGCCTCCACTGTTCTGGGTACTCAACAGTCCATTTTCCCAAGTCCCAAGTATTTCGGAAGGCATTGCTTTTGTGCAAAAGAAAAAAATAATTAATAAATGTACATTAGTAAATAAAGATAACAATTTTGACATTTACAAAGCACATAATACCATAGTATAGTCAGGTCCATCTCAGAAATTGACTTGTAGTTGCCAGTGGGGTCGTAAACTCGAATACGATTCAGCAAACCATCCAAGACCTTTACAACATAAACAGAAACCGCTTTAACCAAAGTAACAACTGTTGAGTAAAAATTTATTTTTTTAACCACACATACCCACAAAATGAAGTGGTTTCCCTTTTCGGGGCTCTGTCCACCAACAATTCTTGGAATAAGGACTGTGTCATTCTCATCAAGGTCCTTTAAAATATTTTTAAGTAAGTAAGTAAGTAAATGTGTCCCCTGCCCTTGAAATTTCTAATTTAATAGATTTTCATTTACCTTCAGACAAGAAATGTGACTGTCATCCACATGTTTCTTGATAGTGAAGGATCGCCACCAGAGCACGAACGTGTGCACCTGTAAAGCAGTTCCACCATGTGCTTTACAGAGCTGTGCAATCCTTGTGTCAAGAATCTAAAAGAAATAGTAGATTTCAATGAAATGTTGTTGAATAATATAAGAAGTACAAATAGGAGGTTCGTGTACAAACGCCCATACAAATAAGCTGCCATTGGACGCATATGGAGGTCTTGCCTGAGTCCCAAAATTTCTCCAATCATGCATTCATGTCTATGTCTCATTACCCTCTAACAGAATCCACGGTTTCGAGAATATCCGAGAAACTTTATTTTTCAACCCAAAAAAACTATAAGGTGTACCCCTTACAGATATTTTGGGTCGAAAAATAAAGTTTCTTGGATATTCTTGAAATCTTGGATTCTGTTAGAGGGTGCTGAGACATAGACATGAATGCATGATTGGAGGCTCTAGAGCCTTCCAGAGCTGAGATATGGAGATCCCACAAAGCATTTATTCCATTGGGGCAAATAGAGACTCGCATACAGTGAAATTTTGGGATGAAATTTGGCCCTTTTGCAGCTTTTTGTTTGGACGTTTTCTGGAAACCGGGACTAATTAGAGCTATTACAAATATGTCTCAAAAATGTTATCAAATTAAAATTCTAACGTCGTCATTCAGCCATGGGAAACTTTTTTTCTGTGGACACAGTGTCTCGAAATCTTCAACTGTGGCCTGGCATCTCGGAAACTGAATGAGTGGCAGCTTTCTGTCGGTTTCCTCACTCAAAATGCGCATATACATTTCCTAGAAAAAAAAAATGCTTTGTAATTGTCTTACATATATAATATTATATAATATATAACAGACTTCCATTTATTTGACATCTTACCTCTTCTAGCTCCAAGATGTGAAAGCGATCCACTGAAAACTGATTTTTTTTTTCAATTTCTGTAAACACATTTGGATCAGTCACAAATCTTTGTTAAAGTTACTAATTGTACTTTTTTAAAAGCAAATCAAATAAAGCATACCTGTGCGTGATGCATCACCTCCTGCCATGTCTGTCTTCAGGCAGTAAGAATCATGCTCATCATGAATATTCACTGAAAAAGGTTTGTGGCGATTAAGAAAAAAAAGGAGCTTTACGCCACATCTTCGTTTTGTTTACTTTTATTTTTTACTTTCACTTTGCGTGTATGGGGAGGCGCTTTTCAATTAACGGCGGAGGCAAGGAGGATATAAATGTGGGTTCGTACCTGAGAGAGGGCGCGTCATCCGAAGGTTTGAAGCTGAGGGAGTGATTGTTTGGATTACCGTATGAAGGGGAGAGACGGCCGCTTGTGAGCTGAGGTTTCCAGCGAGGGATGTCTGGTGCGTCGCGGAGTTCACTCAACTTCACTGCGTTGCACATCCTGATCATCTGGTTTTAATAAAGCTGAAGACAAGTATGGGCTGCTTAATCCGCCGAAACGGTGCCTGACAACAACACCCCCTAGATCCCTTCATAAACAACAAACTTGGTCAGTACCTGTGCGCCGCCATTACACACTCATTCATTCACGCACTCACTCGCAAAACATTCACGCACGCACTTTTGATATGCTTATATTACTGTGATTGTTTATTGATTATTGTACCTTTTAAGTTTGTTGATGTTAGTAACTTTGAACTAATTAACAGAATGTTTATTCTATGTTTTTTTCTTTTTTGTACAATTTATGAATGGTCCTGGACGCGAATCTGCCTATTGGAAACGTGACACAGGTGACGCGGCGATTGCTACAGGGATTTTTTCTTGTTTCTTTTTCTTTTCACCCTTGAATTGCATTGTTGAACAGTTGTTTTTTTTTGTTTTTTGTGTTTTTATTTATTTTTTGCTCTTGAAGGTTGTTTTGTGTGTTGTTTTTGGGACATTGAAAAAAAATAATAATAATTTTGCTAACAGTTGTCGCTGACAAATATATATTTTTTGTAAATATTGTAACCGGTGGTTTTTTGCTATCCGGGGAAAAATACCATCTTTGTCAGGAAATTCCTGGCTGGCGCCCGAACTGAAAGATAATATTATTTCTTTGAAAGACTTTTTGTGCTAGGGCGGTCACCACCGTTACAGAGTGGCGCCCGAACAGGGACTTGAACATGAACATTGTATTTTTGTGAAAAAAATTTTTCTGGGGATTATTGCAACCTAAATTCCGGATTGAGGTTGTGTGTACCTTAAAAAGAAAACCTCTTGTTTTCTTTGTGTGAACCTGCTACAAAATCTTTAACATTTTAAAAGTGATTGTGACTTGTTGAACATTCAAATTGAAAATTCAATCCCTCAAATCCTGTGACGTGTTTTGACAGAAAACTGTGTTTAAGTGGTCTAACTAGGGGATAATTACTTGTACTGGGGAAAAGTATTTTGTGAAACATTACTTTGTGTGGTGTTGTGAAAACTGTGACTTGTGGTGTGAGGAAAAATTGACACAAACACTATTCCTGATTTACATTTTACATTTACTGATTTACCAACACTGCAACACTTCAATCACACTCGTGAACACAACAAATATGGCGGCAACCCCTCTTTCCCCATCTACTTTTGTAGAAATGGAGTCACCCCCAGACATTGCAACTCCAGTATGGCCACCAGCAGTGCGACCTCTGATACCTCAAGTACCTCCACCTGGTGTCTCTGCAGTGTATAACACCCCTATTCCATTCAGTCCCATGCATCCTGTAACCCTTTTTCCAAGGTTTCCTCCTGTTCTAGCTGGCAGCACTCCCGTGCAAACTCTCACCTGGGCACCCCTAATGGATAACATGCAGCTTTGCACATCATCCGAAGGAACGGAACTCGAAACTCCGTCTTCAGTTGCACAACACGACCTGCCAAACGTTCTACCAACTCCTGGAAGGGAAATTCAACAGGTTACTGCTCAGGTACAAGGGAACTGGGATATTTTATTTGACTTCATGAAAAGACAAGAAAAAAATGTGAATGATCTTACCCAAGAAATGAAAGTCACTTCTTCTCACCACAAAAGTCAACTCGCTGACCTTACTGAAAAAATGGAGGATAACAAGAGTCAAGTCTTCACTCTGTTGACCACCACCAAACAACAGGAGGAATCTGAAACAGACAAGTTGACTAAAGCTGTGAAGCAAATGATTACAGATGAACTGAAAAAGGTGGAATCTAATATGGTGTCGGAAATGCGTTTCATGGTGGACCAACTTCAGTCAGAAGTTCAGCAGGACCTCAAAGCTGTTCAACACGCATTTCAAACAAATCACGATCACCTTACCACAGAACTTCAGCAATGTGTCACGCAAATTAACAAGTTCTCTACATATGTAAAGGAATTGAAAGATGAGATGGAGAAAGAGTTTCAAGGACTCAAAAAACAGATTGAGGAACAAAACGTGGCACCACCAGTTTCCAGCACCCCCATTACTTCAACTCTGCCATCTGAGTCTTCAACTTCAGCAACTCTTCAACCGTCATCTGTAATAAAAAGTGACCATATCAGGTTAACTTTTCCCACTTTTGGAAGGCCATCAGATGATGCAGACCCCCTACTGTACCTAACTAAGTGTCAGGATTTCTTGGCTCTTCATCCCCTCATTGATGTGGATATCTTGGCCACCTTCCGTACTGTCTTACATGGGACCGCACGTGACTGGTGGGAGGTCAGACGTTCCAGCATAACCACATGGAGTGAGTTTGAGGCAGCTTTTCTTTCTGCATTCTTATCTGAAGATTATGAGGATTAACTGGCTGAACGGGTTAGAACAAAGATCCAGGGTGAGAAAGAATCTATAAGAGACTTTGCTTTTTCCTACAGAGCACTTTGTAGAAGATGGAAGGCTGATCTAACGGAAGGTGAAATTGTAAAGATGATACTGAAAAACATCAAGCCTTACCTGGCCAGCCAATTGCGTAGTCGAGTGAGTACTGTGGAAGAGTTGGTTAAGTTAGGACACCAACTGGAAAAAGATCATGAACAACAGCTTCGATATGAAGGTCGACTGGGTCCAAAGCATCCCCCCTCATCACAAAAACCCTCACCGAACCGACCTGTTGAGAATGCCCCCGTTCAATGTTGGAGATGCAGAGGACAGCATCCGCCAGGGAAGTGTCCAAACTATATACCTCCACAGTCCCCGCAGCATCCATATTCCTCTCCTCAGACAAGGGGTCAGTCTTCGAACAACTCTGTTACTGCCACGAGAATGCAGAAGCCTCCATCGACCATCAAGACAACCACAATACCCACAAGCCCTAATGCACCGATGTCAGTACCTCAGCAATTGGTTGTTCCCATCAGTATTGCTGCCTGGACTGGAAAAGCCATCGTGGATACTGGTGCAAGTTTCACTCTTATTCATGAAAGTCTCATGAAGCTGTTTCCATCATCCACTCAGCTCCACCCATGGTCCCGTGGACCTCTCTACTTAGCAAATGGAAAAGCAGAGATTCCATTAGGATGGATGAATACCACTTTACAACTCCATGACCAAGCTTTCACTATACCTGCTGCTTTTCTGACGTCACAAGCTCTCGCCTATGCTGTAGTCCTAGGTTTGGATTTTATCTTCTTCAGTGGGATGCAGCTTAATGTCATAGACCAAAAATATTCTTTCAAGTTTTCTCTTGGAAAAGAGTATCCCTTTCAACCAGGTAATGCCAGTGTACCAATTGTAAGTCCACCACAAGGAAACCTGCCACAGAAGAAAATCACACAGAATCTGTCTTTACTAAGTTCTATTCCACCTCCATCTACTCAACTGCTAATTCAACACCCTGACAGTATGGATAAAGAAATGTTAATTCAAAAGGCAGTGGATGAAGCTCATTTACCTCCAGATGGTAAACAACAGTTGCTCCACATCCTGCAAAGCAACCCTCAGGTGTGTACTCCCCGGATGGGACGTACTGATGTTCTGCAACACCACATTTATACTACTTGCCAAGTACCCATTAAACAAAAACCATATCGCATGTCTCCTCTAAAACAACTTGCCATGGATGAGCAACTTGAAGAAATGCTGATGGAAGGAATTGTTGAACCATCTCACTCTGGTTGGGCCTCACCAGTGGTTTTGGTTCCTAAAAAGGATGGAAAACTTAGATTCTGTGTGGATTACAGAAAAGTTAATTCGGTCACAGAAAGTGATGCTTACCCTTTCCCCAACATTACAGAAATCCTGGAGTCACTCTCTGGAGCTGCCATTTTCACCACTATTGATCTCAACAGTGGCTATTGGCAGGTGATAATGAGCCCCGATAGCAAAGCCAAGACTGCCTTTATCACACCTGCAGGGCTCTATCAGTTTAATGTTATGCCTTTTGGTCTCAAAAATGCTCCTGCCACTTTTCAGAGACTTATGGAAACAGTCCTGGGGGAGTTAAGAAGAAAAATATGCCTCGTCTATATAGACGATATAATCATTTACTCACCTTCGATCAACCAGCACTTCCATGACCTTCAGACGGTTCTTCACAGGTTGGAAACGGCTGGGCTAACTATTAATTTGAAGAAGAGCAAGTTCTGTCTGCAAGAAATCACCTTTCTGGGACATGTCGTCAGCATTCAAGGTATTTCAGCAGACCCAGGTAAGACAGAGGCCATTCACGTCTACCCTGTGCCAAAAAACCTGAAGGAGGTTCAAAGGTTCCTTGGATTAGCGGGCTGGTACCATCGGTTTGTCCCGAACTTTTCAAGAATAGCCGAACCCCTCAACTCACTGAAAAAGAAAGGACAACGATTTCAGTGGACAGTACAGTGCCAACAAGCATTCGAACAATTAAAGTCTTGCCTCACCTCATCACCCATCCTTGGCCATCCAGATCTTGCACTCCCCTTCACCGTTTACACTGACGCCAGTGACACGGGTCTGGGTGCAATTCTGGCCCAACGGAAAGATACTAGCAGGGAGGAAGTGATTGCATATGCAAGCAGATCCTTAACAGGAGCTGAATTAAATTATACAGCAACTGGAAAGGAATGTCTGGCAGTGGTGTGGGCCTTAGAAAAATGGCAACATTACCTGGAACACAAACTTTTCACCGTTGTCACAGACCATGCCGCCCTACACTGGGTCATGGGTTCCACCAAAACCACCAGTCGTCTCATCCGTTGGGTACTGCGACTGCAGAAGTTTGATTTTATCATAGAGTACAGAAAAGGGAAACTCAATGTAGCACCAGATGCTCTATCCAGGACTTCTCAAACCTCAAGTTGCAATCTGTACACCAGCCACAAGGACCCGGAGCTTCCATTGTCAGATGTTGTCTTGTGGGAGGAACAACACAAAGACACTGAAGTTACGAAGTTATTACAAGCAGTTGCAGAAAACAGTTTAAGTCTGGTAGAACAATACGAAGTTGTTGAGGACAAATTATATCATAAAACATACCTCCCAAATAACCAGTTGCACTACCGTGTGTACGTTCCCAGTAGTCTTCGGCCCTCTCTGCTGCAGCACTATCACTCCAGTCCTCTTAGTGGCCATGGAGGAATCTACAAAACGTACAAGCGACTCCAGGAAGTAGCATTTTGGCCTGGCATGTGGTCTGATGTGAAACGTCATGTCAAAACCTGTGTGAAATGTCAAACTTTGAAAAATGATAATCGAAAACCTGCTGGAAAATTGCAGCAAATTACCACCACACACCCAAACCAAATGCTAGGAGTTGACATCATGGGTCCCTTACCACGGAGTTCAAATCAAAATGAATACCTGCTAGTGTTTGTTGATTATTATTCGCGCTGGGTTGAGTTATTCCCCATCCGTAAGGCCACTGCACAAAGTGTTGCTTCCATCTTCAGAAAAGAGATCCTGACTCGATGGGGCGTTCCGGATTTCATTCTCTCAGACAGGGGTGTTCAGTTTGTCTCAGTTGTGTTCAGAGAGCTGTGTGAGAATTGGAGCATTACATCCAAACTAACTACAGCCTACCATCCACAAATCAACATGACAGAAAGAGTGAATCGTACCCTCAAAACTATGATGGCAGCCTACGTAGACGACAATCACAAGAAGTGGGATCAGTTCTTGCCCGAGTTTCGATTCGCCCTGAATACCGCCATCCAAGAGACCACTGGACTATCTCCAGCAGAACTCCAGCTTGGCAGAAAGCTCCAAGGACCAATGGATAAAATACTTTGTGGCCCTAACTTATCTCCAGACACTGCTTCTTACGATGTGGTCCATCACCTCCATCAGCTGCAAATGCAAGCTAAAGAAAATAGTGAAAAAGCCAAGATGAGACAACTGAGGAACTATAATAAAAAGAGAAGAGAGTCAACTTTCAAACATAAAGACAGAGTTTGGCTGCGAAACTTTCCACAATCAAGTGCAAAACACCACTTTAGTGCAAAGTTGGCACCAAAATGGAAAGGACCGTACCGTATCCTGAAACAGTTGGGTCCGCTGAACTATCAGATAGCTCTGGAAGATACAGGAGAAGATGTACGTACAGCACATGTCTGTAACTTAAAAATGTGTTTTCCAACAGCGGAAGAATTGGAGTCTCTGGAAAAAAAAAAAACTGTATGAGCTATTTCAAGACCCCTCGGATGATGAAGAATTCTTAGGTTTCTAATACATGTTTTTTTTTTTTTTTTTAACAACCATGGGTTGTTTTCTTCCAGGGAGGGAGAGTGTGGCGATTAAGAAAAAAAAGGAGCTTTACGCCACATCTTCGTTTTGTTTACTTTTATTTTTTACTTTCACTTTGCGTGTATGGGGAGGCGCTTTTCAATTAATGGCGGAGGCAAGGAGGATATAAATGTGGGTTCGTACCTGAGAGAGGGCGCGTCATCCGAAGGTTTGAAGCTGAGGGAGTGATTGTTTGGATTACCGTATGAAGGGGAGAGACGGCCGCTTGTGAGCTGAGGTTTCCAGCGAGGGATGTCTGGTGCGTCGCGGAGTTCACTCAACTTCACTGCGTTGCACATCCTGATCATCTGGTTTTAATAAAGCTGAAGACAAGTATGGGCTGCTTAATCCGCCGAAACGGTGCCTGACAACAACACCCCCTAGATCCCTTCATAAACAACAAACTTGGTCAGTACCTGTGTGCCGCCATTACACACTCATTCATTCACGCACTCACTCGCAAAACATTCACGCACGCACTTTTGATATGCTTATATTACTGTGATTGTTTATTGATTATTGTACCTTTTAAGTTTGTTGATGTTAGTAACTTTGAACTAATTAACAGAATGTTTATTCTGTTTTTTTCGTTTTTGTACAATTTATGAATGGTCCTGGACGCGAATTTGCCTATTGGAAACGTGACACAGGTGACGCGGCGATTGCTACAGGGATTTTTTCTTGTTTCTTTTTCTTTTCACCCTTGAATTGCATTGTTGAACAGTTGTTTTTTGTGTTTTTATTTATTTTTTGCTCTTGAAGGTTGTTTTGTGTGTTGTTTTTGGGACATTGGAAAATAAAAAAAAAATTTTGCTAACAGTTGTCGCTGACAAATATATATTTTTTGTAAATATTGTAACCGGTGGTTTTTTGCTATCCGGGGAAAAATACCATCTTTGTCAGGAAATTCCTGGCTGGCGCCCGAACTGAAAGATAATATTATTTCTTTGAAAGACTTTTTGTGCTAGGGCGGTCACCACCGTTACAGGTTGTATATGTAATATTTTAAATTTGCCATAAACATTTACTTCAAAAAGTGGCCCATCTACTGTAATGTACTGCCTTTCTCACCATTCAGGTTAATGTCACGCCGCAGGAATGGTTTGAGTTGGGACACATTGGTTTTCTGGCGGAGAATGTTGCCTGATTTGTCTGCAAGTGTAGCAACCCCTTTTCCGGTAATGTCTTCGACCACAAAAGGGCCTGTCCAGTTCCCCTCTAAACGTCCATCTTTGCGTCCCTCTTTTCTTTTGTTTGCTTTGAGTACCTCCTCTCCTTCGTGGATGTGAAATGATTTCCCATTTTTTCTTTTCCGGGACTCGTACTCCGCCTTTTGCTTCCCCTGTGCTTTTTCAATGTGACCCCGCACCTTATGAAAATAATGTATAATAAACAGATTTAATAGAATACCTTAAATAATGTGAATTATTGCTTAATTATAGTTCATACTACAGACAATTACCTTTGCCTGTACTGCTGTCACCTCTACTATCCTTGTGGGCATTACAATATTCGGATCCTCTCCTACAAAGCAATCTGTCTCAGATACTACCTTTGTGTTTAGAAGCTCTGGCGTGATTGGGTGCCGGTGAAACATCAAAAAGAATGGTGTATACTTTGTAGAGCCCTAAAAAAAGTGTTTCAACAAATTACATTTACATAATCAATTGCATATAATCATTTCTTTTTAAAGCAGTTCCAATCACCTGCTTTGAGGTGTTGATGGCATGCACCATATCCTCCAGTTTTTCGTCCCAGTCATTCTGCATGTCATTGCAGTACTTTGACAATGACCTCTTTATAGTCTGATTTGTCCTCTCATCCTGTCCATTTGACTGAGGTGGTAAGCTGACGTGACACACTGCTTCACACCCAATTCCTTAAATATGTCCGCATTTAGCTGTTATCAAAAAGGTATCAAAGACATGGTAGATTCTTATAACATATAACCCAAACATTTTATAATAAAATCTTCTTAACTAAATAATAATAACCTGGTTCACAAACTCCCTCCCCTGGTCTGTGATTATTCTTTCAACCAGTCCATATGCATTAAATGCTTGTAAGACCCCTGTAGCCACCTCAACTGCGGTCTTACACTTCAGGGATTTGGCGAAAACCCATTTGGTGAAGAGGTCAGTCATTGTGAGGACATAAATGTTCCCCTGAGGACTGGTTGGAAATGGTCCCATCAAATCCATTCCTATTACATTCCAGGCTTTAGTGACCTTGATAGGGTGCAACACTGGAGCCACTGTTTTAATAGTATCATTACGCTGACACTGTGGACATTGGGCATCTAAAAAAAAAATGTTAGGTGTTTGTAGGATTTTGAGGACACGACTTAACACCATTAAGTATTTAATAGAATATGATCTTGTGGCCTCAATATAATATGTCGTGGCCTCTACATAACGTACCAATGAGTTAATTATTTACACTTGAGGGGCTGTATGAAACCATCTCGTGGGTCAAGAATTTGAGTCTACAATTATCTTACCCACTTCTTGACGTCCGGAAAGATGCCTTGCCAGTAGTATGCGCTTGCAATCTTATTAAATGTCCTTGTTATCCCCTGATGCCCACCTGTAGCTGGGCTGTCATGGCAGTCCCGAAGGACTCGTTCCTTCTGTTGCTCATCCATGACAACTAGACGGTTTGATCCGTCTGCAGTCTTGTAATAAAGATGTCCACCTGTATTAGAGACATAAAGAGGTAATGTGAGGGAACGCAACACACAGTAAATCACGTTATTTATTGAAGAAAATATTACGTAAAATTAGTTGTTTTATCATAAGCAAACGTAGCGGATACTGTAAATTACATAATACATAACACATTAAAAGGCAATTATATTTTTTCTACTTCCCCTGCACAATGAACTTCTTAGCAGAACGCCTGACAATTCTCACCAGTACTTCTCGGGTAAGACGAGTTGTGTCTTGTCTCTACCACAGGAACTTTTGGTGACTCGGTACAGAAGTTGACTCTTTATCTTTAACTTGTCTCCCTGCCGCTGTAACAGAGCAATGGTAGCATCAGAACTTTTTTTTTCATCACTTTAAGGGCTTTTAAGACAAACTCATTAAGAAGTTTTCTCTCATTTACAACTCTTCTCAATTATAACTCATTTACAAGCAAAGTAATACATTACAAGTAACATGCATTACATAATCAGATCACTTTTTGATGTTATGAGTAAATAAATGCAATAAAATCACATACATTATGTAAGCACATTACATTCTAATAATACAAATACATTTATTTACATGAATGTCACTGCAGATTAAGTATTTTCAAAAACACTATTCACAGTATAAGTATGAATTGTAGCTGAAATATAGCCATTGATGCATGAGGTCCACTACAGTGGACAGATAATTAATCAGATTTTTCTCCCAATCTAAAATCAAAACTTGGAAAATTTAACTGTGATATGACTCATTAGATATTGTTTGATGCTGCAATTTTTTTTTTTACCTACAAGAGTCTCCTAGGAAAGAAGGAATGGTTGAATATTCCGGAGCAACTTGGCATTTCTGACTGACCATTGACCATCTTGGTTTGGAGGGGAAAAAAATCGAAACACAACGGCTTGCTACTTGGTTGCAATGTATAGGATGATGCACCCGGGTCCAATAAAGAGGCTGATGTGCAACTATGCCATCAAAACCCGTGCAAATGTAAGCAAATGTTTTTTTAATAGCTGTCCACTGTAGTGACCACTATGCATGAAAGGGTTAATCCATATAAAACAGCGCTTAATCTTGCAAAGTACGTTTTGGTGCTACTGCTATCATTACGTTAGTAATTCATTAAGTTAACTATAAAGTGTCGCTATGTTGTAGATTGTTTTCATAGTTATGTGTGAACTTGTGTGTATGTGTGGTTGCATTAGTTGCAGCCTATAATTTCAGTTTTATTGATCAATAATAGCCATTATAAAAGCAGCCTAAAAGGTATAAGAAGCTATACAAGTCAAGAAATAAATTAAGTAAAACGATTCAGTCAAACATAAGTCAGCAGGCTACATCGTTAAAGATAAATAGCCTAAATAATTTAACGTTATATAAAATTATGAAACTAAAACTTTGCCCTCAGCCAAAACGATTTGCCAGGGAACAAATTATAGATTAATGATATCAAAGATCGTACACGATCGATACACAAGACGAATTATATCTCATGTTTAACCACTAGACTAGAGACATAAGCCAGCGGCAGACTTCAGCATCTCTAGCCGAGGTAAGGTTGTTCCAGGCGGGATACATGAGCGCTGAGCACCCGGTGATCCCTTCGATCTCACATCTCCGAAAACGTCAGATCAAATTTTTAAATAGGCGCTATCTGTATAAACAAACAACATATTTGAGATTGAAACAACTACATTATCGACTGAAAAACTCTTAAAACTACATTTCGTGACACATTAACAGTAGTATTTTTAAATTTCGCGGTCTTTCTCCTGCTATTGACGCAACTTGAGATTTTAAATATTAGCTATAGAATATACACAATTTACATATACAATATACAATTTAATTTAATCTTACCTTGCAGATAGCAGCGGGATTTAGCATTCTACATAAAGCTACCACATAATAACACTAAAACAGCTCACGTAGCAACAAGTTATCGCGAGAACAGATTTAGATCAGGCATACTAGTGGCATACTAATGGGGTCCTACGCCCGGACCCATCACTTCAGAGTTACCGGATACTTCACCACACCGGCTCCGCCCACTTTAGGCTTCAAAAATGCTCTTCAGAAACCTACGGGTGACGTCACGGACACTACGTCCATATTTTTTTACAGTCTATGGGAGAGACACAACGGTGCAGAATTTATTTATTTTTTTATTTTTTTATGAAGCATGAACACATGTTAGACTGCACCCCATAAACACGATCAAGCCTTCGAAAAAAGCTGATCAACCATCCATTTAACAGCTGCTGAAAATACTCTTTATTGTGTAAGTCTTGGAGGCTTACAGTGCTATTTTGAACCAATAATATGATCAAAAAACAGTTGATGGAGAATGAGCATTGAGTTATTGCGAGTTATTGAGTTATTGTTGTTCTTTAACATATGTTTCAGTATCTAGATTTTACATTAAATACTTTAATATTAAGTTCAGCACAATTCTGTTCAGTTTATAAGCACACTAGTAGATCAGTAGTATGTAGTGGGAATAAGTGTGTGTGTGTGTAGCAAATGGCACAGATGTGTATTAGAGGTGTAAGAGACACAGTCCTCAATCTGCATAATGACGATTCCCTCGCATCTGATTCACAGCATTAGCATACTGTGGTGATGAAGGCCATTGTCCCACGTTTAATTCACATGAATACTTCTAAACTGATAACTGTCTTACTAGGGCTGTAAATATAGTTCTACCCATTTCACGTCAATAGTTCCTGTTTTCACCTCATTTTGATGCTGATGTCTTCAGATCTCCTGTAAATTGACACTTAAAGCTCATTTCACTGGTCTAAGGGTATCTGTTGGTTACAAATATGTGGCTACGTTTTTCTGTGCAAAATCCTGTGCAATCAAGCCTGTGAATGTCCTTGTAATTCGCTTCAACCTTTCCGACCTTCATGAAAGATTATTTTATGGAAGGTTCAAGTGGTGTGTGTGAGTCTGTGGTTTAAAACTGCGTTCAGAATCGATACAGAATAGTTGGAGAGAAAATCCTGATGCATCCGTGTGGCAGGTGGGATACAAATTTACAGGGCTTGAACCCAGACAATTAGCAGACTACGCCCCGATGGGATTTACACCCAAAATTAGTGATTTTATTCTAGCAAGGCACTCAAGTTCGTAGATGGATTAGCCAGAGACAGTGGTTCAGTACAAAAATTGATTTTTATTTTTAAACTCAAGAAACACTCGCACAATAATTCGCTCCACAAAGTGTTTGGAATTCACAGCAAGGGAATGACCACACTTGGTGAACACGCAGCCACAGCACACCCCAAGGGACCCACCACCGCAAGGGACACTGCTCCCACTGGCAGCTCTCAGCACCTAGACAGAGGGCGACAGGTGAAAGTTAAACAGAAATTTTCACCCATGCAGGTTACAGTTACAGCAGAGTCCTGCACGGGTTCGGGTACCTGCCGGTGCCTGTATTTCAAGTTTATAAAATAATTTAAAATCCATATCAGTTTATTTGTGCCTGCGCCCTCCCAGGAGTCTCTCACTTATATCACAACCGCACGTGATCTGCCTGCAGTCGTCGAGATGGATCCTGAGGAGTTGACGAAAAGAATAGCTAGTGGAGATTATTGTGAAGTTGTCGACAGGGATGGCCTTTTGACAGCTTCGCCTGAAGTTGTCCTTGTGTTAATGGCCGTGTAATAATGTAGCAAGGTTAGATGTTATGGGAAGAAGGAGGCGGGAACCGGCGAACGTTCAACTGTTTTAATAATAAAAATGAACAAAAAACAAAAAGTAAAAGATAGCAACCCCTCATGGACGACTGCTGTCACAAATAACAAAAACACAAACACAGGCCTGTCCTCTCTCATCCTTCACTGTTGTCGCTCCTACTTTTATGCTTCCGCTCCTCCGTGAGAGATACGAGACCGGCGTCGCACAGGTGTTGCTCATATCAATCACGCCACCGGTCTCGCGCTGTTCTCTCACGGCCCTCGACCTCGTCCTGCTCGCCACAAATAACTTCTGTATGACCTGGCAATAAACATTGTTGTAAGTGTGTCTATAATGTGATATGCTAAACTGATTTTATTTCGGGTGCGGGTCGGGTGGCAGTTCTATGTTCTATTCTGTGGTGTGTGCGCGAACTGTGATTGACAGGCAGATTTCACACAGCCCTGCGCTGACTGGACTAGAAGAACCGGGAGCAGTGGATTTTTGCCAAACAAATAACAGGCTCTAGGTCAGAGGTCTTCAATCCTGCTCCTGGAGGGCCACTGTCCTCCAGAGTTTAGTTTCTTCTTCTTCTTCTTCTAGGATTTAATGGCGGTTGGCAAACCAACTTAAAAGGTGCATTCCCGCCACCTACTGAAATGGAGTGTGAAGCGCATATTTGGAAAGGAAGTTTAAACTAGATCTACTCTTTAAAAAAAAAAAAAAAAAAAAAAAAAAAAAAAATTACATATATATATACATATAAAATTTACACATAATGGAGTTTTAAATCCTATTAAATAATCCTGTTTCCTTTAAAAATATAAATAACTCATGATAAACTCTTGATTGTTTAGCACCTTGTCCTAGGAGAACCTGAAGTGTCAACTCATTGATTTCTACACTTCTTAAAGCATGTCTTAACTGGGACCGCTCTCTTTCATAAGCTTTGCATTCTAAAAGGACATGCTCTATAGTTTCAACTAACCCACATTTGTCACAATTTCCATTCTCATGTTTACCAATTCTTTGTAAGCTTTGATTTAATAAACAATGTCCAATACGCATTCTTGTTATTAAAACATCCTCTTTCCTGTTTCCGAATCTTCTTCTCTCTGACCCAACTTTTCCTTGAATGCAGTAAAAATGTCTACCTTTTATTCCTTCATTCCATTCTTTCTGCCAAATTTCCTGTATTTGTTTCGCTATTATCACTTTAATTTCTGTTTTACTTAATGCCACTTCAATGTCAATTTGTGAATGATTTAATGCCTGTTTAGCCAGATTGTCAGCCTCCTCATTTCCTTTCACACCCATATGCGATGGAACCCATACAAGATTTACCAGAAGTCCATACTGTCTTGTTCTGTAAAGACTCTGCATTACTTCATTTATCATGTCTTGCCTTGCTGATGATGTTCCACTTTCCAAGCTATTTAGAGCGGATAAAGAATCTGTACATATCACTACCCTTGTTGGTTGGATTTCTTCTATCCACTGAAGTGCTAGACATATTGCAATAATTTCTGCAGTGAATACCGAAACATAATCTGATACTCTTTTTGCCATTCTAATGTTAAAAAGTGGAATATATACCGCTACTGCTGTTTTCCCAAATTCTGGGTCTTTTGAACCATCAGTGTATATTTGAACTGCACTATAATAAGTTTGATCAATGTATTGCTGTATATTTAAATGTCCTAATCCATTTGTATTGTTATGCTTTTCTTTAAGCAATTGAATATCAATCAAAGGCATTGGGAAAAGCCAAGGAGGAATTGCTGACCTAGCCACAGTAGGAGCAACATTGAAGTCACTTAATCCCATTCTCCGGGCTTCCTCACTGGCCTTCCATCCAAAACTTGATAACTTTTTATGTCCATATTCCCAACAATCCTCCAACACCATTTTAACTGGGTGACTGTCCGAGTGTCCCTTTATGCTTATAAAATACCTCATCTTTAACTTGAGCCTACGAATTACTTGAGGCATTACACCCATCTCTACTTGCACTGCTGTTATTGGAGAGGATCTAAATGCTCCACAACAAACTCGCAAAGCTTGTGACTGAATTGCCTCTATTTTTACGAGTTGTGTTTTGGATGCAGTGCAATATACCATACTGCCATAATCTATTGCCGATCTTATTAGAGCACAATATATTATTTTAAGAGACTGGCGACATGCTCCCCAATCAACTCCTGCTAAACACCTCATGATATTTAATGCTTTTTTGCATTTGTCAACCAGTTTCTGGATATGCATACTAAAATTCAATTTCAAATCCATCCATATACCCAGAAACCTCACAACTGCTGTTTGCTTCACATCTTGTCCATACAATCTGATGTTAATGGTAGGGTTACTTTTCCTTTTTGCAAAACAAATTACCTGAGTTTTATCTACTGAAAACCGAAATCCCCATTCATTTGCCCAATTTTCTACCATTTTGACGGCATTCTGCAAACATCTTTCCACATACTTTACATTACGCCCTCTTTTCCACAGTGCTCCATCATCCGCATATAAAGATCTTCCAATGCCCCTATCAACCTTTGTAAAGATGTCGTTAATCATAATATTAAACAGAATTGGACTACTAACGCTTCCCTGAGGTGTTCCATTCTCTATTGTGTGTATCTGAGAAAAAGCAGTACTTACTCTTACTTGTATAGTTCTGTTAAACAGGAAATCCCTGATCCAGTTATACATTCTTCCTTTAATTTCCATTTTTTCTAACTTAATTAAAAGTCCCTCTTTCCACATCATGTCATAAGCTTTTTCGACATCAAAAAATACCCCAACTAAAGCTTCCTTATTTACCTGAGCCTTTCTTATTTCAGATTCCAGGCACAGTACTGAGTCCATTGTATTACGTCCTTTCCTAAATCCACTTTGATAAGGTGATAAAATATTATCCCTTTCAATGACATATATACTAATCTACTCATGACCATACGCTCCATTATTTTGCATAGATTAGACGTTAAAGCTATAGGTCTATAATTATTTGGCTGTGTATGATCTTTGCCTGGTTTTGGAATTGGCACTATGACACCATGCTTCCAGTCATTTGGTAACTTTCCTAACTCCCAAACCTTATTAAAAAGCCTCAAAATTGTCTCTAATGCTGTCTCTGATAAATGTTTTACCATCTCATAACAAATGTCATCTCTGCCTGGAGATGTTTGCTTAACCCCTGCAAGCGCTTTTTTCAATTCATACAAAGTAAATTCTGAATCCATCGTACTTCCTGAAAGTCCCTTTTCCTCCAATAAATGAGGATATTTACTTAGTATCTGGTCCCTAGTTTTCCTCGAATCCTCTGATAAATTCGAATTACTATGAATTTTAACGAATGTTTCTGCAAATACCTCTGCTTTACCGCTTTCAGATATAATTTGTCTATTATTATATTCTAATACAGGTATGTTGTAATCTCTTTGTATCCCTCCCATCTTTCGTATCATATTCCATAACTCACTTATTTCAATGTCTTCCCCTATTCTATTACAAAATTCCCTCCAATAATTTCTTTTAGACGTCCGAATAACTCTTCTCACTATAGCTTGTGCCCTTTTATAACTAATTAAATCATTATAATTAAGTGACCTTCTTACCCTCTTGAGTGCCTTATTTCTCCTTTTTATTGCCTCACTACACTCCTCGTTCCACCATGGCATAACTTTCTTCCTGCTGCCTGCCTTCCTCTTACCTATTACTTCTACAGCTGTACTCTGAAGAACCTTGCATATTTCATTATTAAAAACATCAACATCTTCTATACATTTACTAATGTCCTTCATTTTGCTTCCACATAACTCCTTATACTTATCCCAATCCGCTGACTTGAACCTCCACCTAGGCATTCTTTCCCCCACTCTTTGTTCTATATCTACTCCAACTTTACTGCAAATAGGAAAATGATCACTTCCTACTGTACTTTGTTTTAGTACTTTCCATTCACATTTACTCGCTAAACTTTCAGATACTATTGTCAAGTCTAATACCGAATGCCTTCCCTTATTCAAATCAATTCTAGTATTACTTCCATCATTAATGCACACTAATCTTCCCCAATCTAGCATATCTTCAATGATCTTACCATTATAATCTGTTTTTGCACTTCCCCATATTGAACTATGAGCGTTAAAATCACCACACCACACCGTTTTTTGACTTTCATTCCCTCCTATACTTTCTAGAGTATCCTTGCTTAACCTATCACATGGATTGTAAAAATTAATTATTCTAATACACCTTGATCCTTCCCATATTTCCACCACCACAACTTCTACTTCCCCATCTACCTCAACTGTTTTATACCCAATTCCTTGCTTTATAAAAGTAGCTACTCCACCTCCATTCCCTTGTTGTCTATCCCTCCGAATAGTAGTATATCCATGTATTAGAAAGTTATATTGTGATTTAAGCCAAGTTTCCTGTATACATATAATATCTGGGCCTTTCTATTGGTCTGCTATAAATTTCTTAAACTCCTGTCCATTTGCAATCAAACTTCTTGCATTCCATTGCAAGATATATAACACCATTAAGATCCACCACATGTTGTCTGACTATTTACTGCTTGACTATTTAATGTTGGAATCTTGAGCCTTTCATTTATCATGTCAACAGTAACATTCCCCAGATCCAAGTACTTTTCGGCAGCTCTGATAATGATTTTGATTCTTTCAGTCCTGCTTTCAGTTTGAGCTGAACAGTTCACTACTTCAGCGATAAATGCTACAAATGCCACCTTATCATCCACTACTACCTTTTCATCTCTTTGTTCTTTCCTCTGTTGTTTTGAATGAATTTCTTCATTCATAGTTTCATTTGTTTTAGGAATCTGGTTTACTTTCTTCAATGCCTCAGCGTATGTTATTCCTTCTGTCGTTCTAACATTTTGAACCTTGACTGCCTTTTTCCGTACCTGACAACCACCGTATCCTGCACTATGATCCCCACCACAGTTGCAGCATTCAGGATTTACACCTTGCCCACATTTGCCGTACTCATGTTCACCTCCACACCGCGCACATCTCTGCTTACCTCTGCATACTGCCGCTACATGACCGAATTTTTGACACTTATAACATCTTAGCGGCGGAGGAACGTATGGTCTTACTGCATATCTTACAAATCCTAAATAAACTTTCTCTGGCATTTTATTTTCATCAAAGTTTATCATTACTGAGAGGCTGTCCATCTTCTCGTTATTTCTAACACACTTGAGCCGTTTAACAAACTTTACTGCTGCTCCCGTGATATTTCTTTTAATCTTCTCCTCCGTGACATCTGTCGGAATCCCTGTTACAACACCTCTAACCCAATTCTTTTCTTCCGGTATTGAGCACAACACCTTATGTCCAATCATCGATTTTATACCCAGAGCTGATTTTTGCTGCCTACTGTCTTTACAAAACAACAACAGATTGCCATCCCTCAAAGTCGTAATGCTTTCAACTGTCCCTATCATTTCTTTCAATGTTTTCGTCAGCTTCAACGGATTAATCGCATTTACCGAGTCAACAAACTTCAACAATACCTTATATTCCTCTCTCCTTCTTCTGGTCTGGAGATTTCCTTTCTCACTACCCGATTCTGAAGATTGTTTCTTTCTTTTCCGATTTTCTACTACACTCCACTTACTACTTCCATTCTCGCCGCCTCCACTATCCACATTTCCGGATCACTTCCGGAATCTACGCTACTTCCTTCCATCATCGCTCCAGTCACAATCCAGCTGTCGCCAACCGCCGGTCGTGCCCAGAGTTTAGTTTGCTTCAGCACACCTGCCTTTGAATACTCAAGGATTTGGAAGAGCTTGATGAGCTGATTCAGGTGTGTTTGATTAGGGTTGGAACTAAACTGTGCAGGACAGTGGCCCTCCAGGAGCGGGATTGAAGACCTCTGCTCTAGGTGGAGGTAGAAGCGCGGGTTTTTCTAAAACCATCTGATTTATGTTGTTCTGTCAAAAACATCAGTGGTCCGAGGAGGAAACAAGCTGCACTCTGGTCCTCTGCAGAAGTCCAGAGTAAAATAGACGGGGCTTCACTGACGAAACCGGTTTTGCAGCAAATTCAGTGAGATGACTGCAGCGGGGTTCAACAGGAGCGTCGAAGAGATTAGCAACAAACTTAAAAAACGAAAGAAGGAATATAGAGACCACAAATAGCACCTCGGTCGAAGCGGCAATGGTCGCCCACATTGAAACCCACATTTCGACATTCTCGACTCTGTCCTCGGCGATAGACCGGCATGCCAGGTGACCGTGGCACTGAACTCAGCAACAATAATGCTCGAGTCAATGGTGGATGATTCGCTGCAGCTCTCCCGCGCCATCGTGTAGCAGCTCTGAAGACGCATCTTCACAACGGGGTAAGACTTGGTGTGCAAAAGGTCACATCATACACTCTGCAAACATTGAGATGTGTGTATATACTGTATATATTACTATCAGGTACTGAAATAATGTTCATATTGATTCTTCATTTAAATTAAATAACCGCAATACAAAATGCTTTGATATGTAACAATTAAATATGATTACACTAAAACAAAGTAAAAGTCTAGAAAAAAAGTTTAAAATAGAATGTATAGTCAATCTGACATTAACTTGCTATATACAATATAATGTTGATGATCTATTATGGGACATGACCGAAAAATGAAGTGATAGTGATGTAGTATGATGATATATACCGGTCACAAATAATATTTAATCATGTAGCAGATGCAGACGCGTAATTCCCTGCAGGAAACACTTATTCACAATGCTATGACAACACACTGATGATCTGTCATCTGCTATTATTGCTGTACACAGGAAAAAGGAAGAGAGACAGCACTTCGGAGCTGGTATGAGAGGTTCTTGCAGTGCAGCAAAGAAATGGATGATGCCTCGCGGCGGGACATGAGAGCGGACTCACATTCTCAGCTTGGACTCATGGGGCGCATGATGGCTGTAATGGAGGCTCAAGCGCAAAAATGATTGCAAATAAATCACCACAGTATTTTTGTTTGTTTCATATGTACAATTTTTATTTAAATGAACTATTTACAATTTTATTTTCATTTACTTTGGGGGAGGGGATACACTGCTCTACAGTAATTTGAAAGTGATTGCAGTACCAGTTTTGGCCACAATCTTACATACGGTTCCTTTAAATATAAATATATGCATATAAAGTGCTATATATATAACACATTTCAACATCATTATATGACTAAAAGCCACATTAGATCGTGATTGGAAGTTAATAAAAAAAAAACTTGGTGGTGCTTTAAAGGGATTTTTGAGTAAAAGTGTAATATTAATCTTTTCAATTATTATGTAGCTTGATGCTAATTATAGCTCTAATCCACCTGTCATGCAGGAGCTATATCTATATCTATATCTATTTTGTTACAAGAATTCACATAAAGTCCCAAGAATATGCTTTTCTTTGGGTTTGTTTTCTATAAAGACTTCTGATAATAGGTGAATAGTGGGCATGGAGTTGATGGCCAAGTCATAATGCCTAAATAAAAGGCTATAATGGCTGAATTCAAACAAAAGAATATTTATAAAAGAACGTCTCATGTTGGCAGCAGTGTGAAAGGGTCTTTGATTGAGGACCATAAAGCAAGAATTGAGCTCCTGGCCAGACATTAGTCAAACAGGGCAATACAATACAACACAACAGGGCATTAGTCAAATAGGGCAATACAATATTTCATTAGCATGTTATCAGCCTTCTCTAAATGAAATTGAAATTATTCACAGAATACATAGTTTTAGAGATACAAGGGTTTATTCAATGGAGGAGAATATAATAAATGTATGACAGTTCAGATGTCCTCAAACACAAACGACAGTGTTACAAAAATATAGCATTGGTGTATTCAAATAATCACTCGTTCCCGCCGTTAAACGCATCATTAATGCAGGTCTGATGTCAGCCCCTTCTGCGTTAGCAATGTCAGGTAATGTCTGAACAGGAGGCTCAATGTTTACAGTCCTGTCTGGGTGCTCTTCAGTGCTCTAACAGTGCTCATCCAATGCCCCTAAAACGAGGTTTACCTTACAGCCAATTTTTGAGACTTCACCGCATTTGTTCTGGGAGAAAAGACTTTGAGTCTAAAGCCCAGAGCTTGTATATGGACTTTAAATCACGAGGCTATCCCAACCAGTGGCTTGATACTGCACTTGAAAAGGTTTCCATTGTACAAAAACAGGAGGAGAGACATTTGACTATGAAAAAAAGAAATACGAATTTTTCATGCATTTTTAAATCCACATTTAGTCCACTGAGTAATGATATTAAAACCATTATCAAGAATCATTGGCACATTATTCAAAGTGATCCCCAGTTATTGAATGTATTTAGTGAACAACCACTTTTTGTCTCTTCCAGGAGCTCTAACTTGAGGGACAAGCTTGTCCATGCTGACACCCACATCTCCTCTCCAACTACTCTTGTCGATGCCCAGGGTAATTTTCCATGTCACAATTGCTCTTCTTGTACTAAGTATGTCAAATGTAAATCATTTACACATCCTTGTACATTAAAACGTATAAGATTAGACAACTGATTACTTGTAAGAGTACATATGTTGTTTACATTATCATTTGTCCATGTCCACAACTATATGTTGGCTAAACTACACGTGCATTACGCACAAGAATGATTGAACACACAAGTGCCATTAGGAGACAGGATGATACATCTTCAATTTCTCGCCATTTCAAGTCTGCTAACCACTCTCTGTCTGACATGAAGTTCCTGGGCATCGAGAGGATTCTTCCTCACAGGAGAGGTGGAGATAGAGATAGAAAATTATTGCAAAGGGAGGCTTTTTGGATCTTTGAACTTAAATCTTTATTTCCTGAAGGTATGAATGAAGAACTTGAATTTTCTTGTTTTTTGTAAAACACATTCTTTCTTTCTGTATGTCTGTAATGCTGTATTATCATTGGAAGCTGTTCATTTGAAACATATACTTGTTTGTAATTCTACTTGAGACAATTGAGATTTTGAGATAATTGCATTTAGCTGATTGTCCTTAATTGCTGACTTGCTTAAAAAGGGTGAATGTTGTTTGCTAAATGAGCACTGAAGATAGAAATGTGCTGAAACGTTTGCTTGCTGGTGTCTAGTCTGTTTTTAACCCACATGCACTTTGCACTTTTTTTGCACGATGCAATTTGAAAAATAAAATATGTTTTTGTAGACTTCCAGTCTTGAGTGGATCAGTGTGCGGCCAGCCACTCCTCTTGTTTATTCTATATGCCATTGGCTCTACGCACCTGAAGTACAAGGACCTGTTTTTCTGTTTGGAGCGCTACATATTTTTTCTAGTTCTGGGTGCTCTTCAGTGAAATTATCACCATGTTCCTCACACGTTATGGAAGACACACTGGGTCAGTGCCATCCTCTTACTCAGCTCCAGCTTGCAGTCTTTTCTTTTTAGGAGGCACCTCCATCGTCCTTTTAATCTCCCAAAAGACATCTCCACAAGCGATCGTGCACTGCTCAGCCTGTAATTGTAGGTGTGTTGTTCAGGGGTCAGTCTGCCAGTGTCTGAAAAGGGCTTCATGAGCCAGTTCACCTATCAGGTAATGTCCAACATCACAGCCAGAGATGGTCACTTTGTTTTGCCCTACTAATTCTCCGTCACTTAGGGCCTCCCACAAATGTGACTGTCGTAGCACTCTGGCGTCATGCACACTCCCTGGATAGCCAACACAAACATCCCAGAAAAGACCTTTGCCATCCACAACTGCTTGCAGAACAATATAATGCCAGCCTTTCCGACTGAGATAGTCTTGTGGATAGTCCTCTGGTGCAATACTGGAATGTGACTGCCATCAATTGCACCGACACACTGGAACTCTCCAACGATTATTAAAGAAAAGTCACCACCTGTGGCCAGTTTCCAGATGGCAATTGCAACACGTTTTCAGATTGGGACACAAACGGTAGGGAATAAATAATCTTTAAAGACAATTGTTACATGTTTGTCTCTTATTAAGTAATAGATAACTGAGCGAGAGAGAGATCTCGTTGGTACATTTTGTTTGTGAATGAAATGAACTTTATGAATCACTTTATGAATCTTCATGTGTATCTTCAGGTGACTCTTTCCACACTGATCACACGTGTGCAGCTTCTCTGCTGTGGATCTTCTCATGTGTTTTCAGAGATGATGAATAACTGAATCTCTTGTCACAGTGTGAACACTTGTAAGGTTTTTCTCCAGTGTGGATCCTCTCATGTGTTTTCAGATCTGCTGACTGGCTGAATCTCTTGTCACAGTGTGAACACTTGTAAGGTTTTTCTCCAGTGTGAATCATCTGGTGCAGTTTTAAATGGCTCGCTGTAATAAAAGTCTTCTCACACTCAAAGCACATATACTCTCTCACACCAGTATGAGTTTTCTGATGTCTTTTTAAAGATCCCAGCAGTGAAAAACTCTTTCCACACACAGAACATGAATATGGCTTCTCCTTTGTATGAACTGTCAGGTGTGCCTTCAGGTTTGATAACTGAAGAAATGTTTTCCCGCATTGATCACATGTGAACGGCTTCTCTCCAGTGTGGATCCTCATGTGACTTTTAAGGTGTGCTGATTGACCAAAACTATTCCCACATTGATTGCATACATATGGCTTGTCTCCTGTATGAATTCTCATGTGACTTTCAAGGTGTGTTGATCGGCCGAATAACTTTCCACACTGATCACATGTGAACGGCTTCTCTCCAGTGTGGATTCTCATGTGACGCTCAAGACTATGTTTGGTTGTTAAACTCTTTCCACACTGATCACATGTGAACGGCTTCTCTCCAGTGTGGATTCTCATGTGACGCTCAAGACTATGTTTGGTTGTGAAACTCTTTCCACACTGAGTGCAGGTGAAAGATTTCTTGGCTCTTCTTTTCTTTAAAAATGTCTGTTTAGTCTTTGAGCGACTCAAAGGTTTGTCTCCAGGTTTGACATGATGTTCCTCCTCCACTTCACTCATTTCTTCACTCTCCTCCCTCACTTCACTCAGTTCTTCACTCTCCTCGCTCTCTTCCATCAGGTCTGACATGAAAGAAAAATTTAATTTTCTAAATAATCAAAATAATTCAAAGACAGAAATATGGAGTGAGTGGAAATGATCCCAGATTTAACAGACAACTGCTATAAAATATTACAATAATTTAAGACTTTTTATACATTAATTAAACATCCCTGAAACTTTCCATGAATGAGGTACTCTGATCTTCCAGTTATAATTTTTTTAACATTATAGGCACAAATCCCATGTTTCTGTAGTGAGAACTATTAAATATGTTTGATCAATGACACAATTATCTAACATGATATGAACATTAAAATACACAATACTGCCGTATTTTGACACTAACTTTTAGATTGATACATAATTATGTTAAAAACTACTAAACTCTAAACTTCTCCTGCCATTGACTTCACATGCATGTGGGACACAAGAAACACAAGATCAAGTGAATTTCACTGTGAGAAGAACACAAATGTTTGCAGTAAAGCGGAGTAGATTGATTCAAAATTCAGGTAAAATTGTTACAAATTGTAAACCATATATAAAATAAATATGAAATAAAACATTGAAAACATTTAAATTTAGTTTGACCTGATGTTAACAACAAATATGAATCCTTCCCTTTAATGATCATTTGTTTAAAAAAAAAACTTTTACAACCATTTCACAGTTGAATTGTTTATCTAAAAGTGATGAAGTGCTTGAATGTTCTTCATGAATGTTCTTCAGTATCATGAGTAAATTAAGAATAAACACCAACCTCTTTGTTCTTCAGGATCATCAGTGTGTTTCATTCTGCAGGGTTCAGGATCACTCATGTTCTCACTGTCCTCTTTAATAAACTCAGTCTTTGCAGATTTCAGCTCTTCCTGATGCACCGATGCTCGTCTTCACTTGTAGACTGATGGGAATATTCCAGCATTTATTGGAGAATTACAGTGGGAGGAGCTTCACTGACCATGTGACTACTGTAGGAGGAGCTGCACTGATGATGTGACTGCTGTGGGAGGAGCTTCACTGATGATGTGATTGCTGTGGGAGGAGCTGATCTGCCAAAATCTAAAATATATAAATCACGGAGTTTGTTTGTTTTTTGCTCATGGACATCAGAATATTGTAATTTAATTTCTTCCAAATATAATAGCAAGAAAAACAGTAGAAAGCATAAACAGAAACAAACAGGCTAGTAAGCAACAAATACCCTAAGTATGTTGACACCAATGAAATGAGCTTTAAGTGTCAATTTACAGGAGATCTGAAGACATCAGCATAATAAATGAGGTGAAAACAGGAACTATTGTCATGAAATAAAGAGTGTTTTCAGCAGATCTGTTAATATTGATGAGCCTCAGACTATCAACACTCATTCAACAAGCCATTCAGGATCATCAACTGACTTTATTATGAGTGTTTGCTGTTAGAAATAGTGTCAGGATAAAAGGTTATCGTAGGGTATCCAAAAAATAAAAGTATAAAATTAGCCAAGCAAATCCAGAGTCCAGTCTCAGTTTAGCCTACACCTCAAAGTTTAGCATCTGAGCATTTCCATCACAGCCTGAAATAGGCAGCCGTAGGTGTTGTATAACCAGCATTAGAGCAGTGATGTGTAAACTGAATTTGGTGTGTTACAAAGTCATAGTTTAGTCATAGTATAAAATATGCAAAAGCATATTTTATCAAACTAAGTGTTGTAGTATGACCAGTAAGAGACCATTGATGTGTGAACTGAATTTGGTCACACTACAGTGTTTAACATTGAAGTTAATGACTTTTTTTGTAGTAACACTTTTTTGGGTTTTGCACTTTGCAGACTTTCCCTCAGGACATGTCTCTCGTGCTAATAGAGATCATTTGGAAATAGCTGGCATTTGTGTTTGAACAATGTTTTGCTCAAGAGTTATTGATCCGGGAAGTTCAGATCTGTGAATATATTGCCAACTTTACTGAACTCCATGAATGTTAACATACCAGACTGATCAAAAACAAAATCTAAAGTTAATAATATAAGGGTCAAGAGCCCAACTAAAGCAAACACCCATCACCATAATGGTAACTTACAATTTGAGATTTTCTCCTTCAGTGATTCTGCTTGTTAACATCAGGTGTCTTCAATAATGATCAATTATCACTAAATTAATCACTTAATTATCTCATTAACTTTAACCTGTTAAGCTGGACCAGTGCGTCGGCGCACTGAAGCGTTTTTTTATTTATTTAATTCAAAGTTACTATCAGATTAAATGTTTTACCTTGACAAACTATACATCATTAAAAAGATATAAGACTCAAGTTTCAGTATTTGACAACTATTGTATTCTGAGAAACTTATAGTGACAGTTATGTCTTAATTTGTGTCAGGAGTTATGAAATGAAAAAATGCGTTGATACCTTTAATATGATTTATGAGCGTCAGCTGGTCCATTCGAAAAAAAAACTCCGTGCTGTTGTCATGACAGCGATTCACAAAACAACGTCCCTCAGGGCTTTTAGCTCAAAAATGGTCAGACTTGGAGAAATATTGATATATTCTCATAGATTCACATCATATTTCTATAGACAGGAATAATATTTATTGAATTTATACCCAAATGCGTCGATGTAATCATTATGAGCGCTTCTTACTGAGATGTGCTGTGTTTTCAATTCATACCAATAGCCTGAGGGCGCTAGATGCACAAAAATACTCCATATATGGAACATGAAGAAGAGACATAATCATGTGACCTTCAAGGACGTCACTGATAGCAGCTACACTCAAAGCTAACACAGAGATCGCTGTAATATGCAGATACAGACGTTTTGAAGACAATAAACATGATTGCAAATGATATTTGATATTTGAGTGTTCTTCAAGCAATGCCAGGTATTTGTATAATAATAGATTATATTTATAATGTAATGCTAATCGATATAGACTTTATCATCGTGCATACTATAAATAATATATTTTCTGTCAGATTTTTTTTTATCTGAAGCCAAATTAGATCACAGAAGATTATTTAAAACACTCGCTTGCGTTTTAAAGTAAGTTTGGATCACAAACATAGTTTTAATCTCATAAATGGTCGTGTATTGATGGTGTGCTAAGCTAACATGCTAGCTAGCTCAGGTGCACCTGTCACCTAGAAGTTATTCTTTTATGGGGTTTTTTTTCTAAATAGTAATGCTTTTCTGAAATGTTTTAGTGCATTTGATACAGTTTCAAATGTAAGTGAGAACTTTGATAAAATAAATTAGGGACTGAAACCCTATGAATAGCATGTGAATAGCCAGTCGTTAGTAACTATAATGCAGACAAAAGATATGCATATTTAGAGCCATAACCAGGCTGGAGAGGTGTGTGAATGTGTACTGGGGAGACTGAGACTGAATGGGGCTCGTTTGCACCACAAAACAATAGAGACAATAGACTGAATAGATGACTTAGATGATGACTAAACATCAGTAGCATTTTTAGAGTCTAATCAAAATAAAGTAATTTGACATGATCTTGAAAAACATTGAACTAAATACAGAGTTTTAGACTTATCATTTTCAGATTTTAAATATAACATGGTCACACATATGGCTTTAGCTGCAGTGCATTTCTAGATTGCTCCAGGGCCCACTTCAATTTTATTTTCATGAAGATGTTTAATAAAAATAAATTTCTAATAACTTTACAAAACTTTGAAGCTATTTAAAAAAATTATTTTCATTATGACAATAATTAATTCTACATTTACAATAAACTACCAGGTGTCAGCTTTCAAATGAGATCATACTTGTGCTTTTAGTGCAAAGGGTTCATGAACTGTATCTGTTTCAGTTTGGGTATGTCATTTCTGGGGATTTTTCAAAAGTGGCTTTGCAGCTTAACAGGTTAACACTCTTGAGTGTGGACTCATACACTCCCAGGAGTGTTAAATTAACACTGGAGTTTTTGCTGTGAAAGAGCCGTAGTTAACTGACAAGCTGAGCCATATCGCATTAATTATCGCTGGCGATCGAATTATGCAATATGGCTCAGCTTGACAGTTAACTACGGCTCTTTGTAATAAATGCCGCTCGATATATATCGTGAGATTGTTATGCGTATCTCGTCAGTAAAGCCGGTTCTTTGATTAGTAGTAAATCGCCTTCACCTGCTTTCAGATGGAGCGGCATTTACTACACAGCAAACACTCCAGTGTTAAATTAAGAAAGAAGTTAGAGAAGTTAATGAGATAATTAATTGATTAATTTAGTGATGATTGAGCATTATTGAAGACACCTGATGTTAACAAGCAGAATCACTGAAGGAGAAAATCTCAATAACTCTGGGTTTGGTTGACTGATTTGTACATTGTATAATCATGCCATTATTTAATACAATCTACATATACAGTATATTTAGTAATAATATACTGATTGGCTTCACTGTCTCCTCTCCACTAATAAGCTGGTGTGTGGTGGGCGTTCTGCTTGCCGTCGCATCATCCAGGTGGAGCTGCATATTGGTGGTGGTTGAGGAAACCGAGTTTAGTTTGTTTCAGCACACCTGCCTTTGAATACTCAAGGATTTGGAAGAGCTTGATGAGCTGATTCAGGTGTGTTTGATTAGGGTTGTAACTAAACTGTGCAGGACAGTGGCCCTCCAGGAGCGTAGAGGTAGAAGCACAAGTTTTTTCTAAAACCATCTGATTTATGTTGTTCTGTCGGAGCATAGTTTCGGTTTCAGTAAATATGATAAAAAAATCTTGCCGACAGCAGCTTTAAGTACCCTGACCAACAAGACGAACAGAAACTTGTGACCGACATTTTAGAATTAGCAGCTAAAAACGATGGATGCGATTAAGCGAAAACAACAGTGGTCCGAGGAGGAAACAAGCTGCTCTCTTGCACTCTGGTCCTCTGCAGAAGTCCAGAGTAAATTAGACGGGGCTTCACGGACGAAACCGGTTTTGCAGCAAATTCAGCGAGAGAGAGATGACTGCAGCGGGGTTCAACAGGAGCGTCGAAGAGATTAGCAACAAACTTAAAAAAACTAAAGAAGGATTATAGGGACCACAAATAGCACCTCGGTCAGTCACCCACGTCAAAACCCACATTTCGACATTCTCGACTCTGTCCTCGGCGATAGACCGGCATGCCAGGTGACCGGGGCACTGAACTCGGCAACAATAATGCTCGGGTCAATGGTGGATGATTCGCTGCAGCAAAGTTGCACTGATCCTGGTAAGTTCTGTTTTTACATTATTTTACTTGTTCCCAGCCTGTGTTTCTCAGCTGTTCAGCGAGGTACTAATTTCTCACATCAGTGTTTGCAATGTTGCTAGCTAGGAAAAAAACTTGTTGGTGGTTTAAAGGGATTTTTGAGTAAAAGTGTAATATTAATATTTTCAATTGTTATGTAGCTTGATGCTAATTATAGCTCTAATCCACCTGTCGTGCAGGAGCTATATCTATTTCACAATCTATTTTGTTACAAGAAAACACAAAAGGTCCCAAGAATATGCTTTTTTGGGGGTTTGTTTTAAATTTTGGATTTTGCACACACAAGTTGTATTGTATTAGTTTAAATGTAGTGACGCACATTTGTAAATTTGTCAAATAGATGGGTAGTTGTGTACACATTAATAATTAGCACCAGGCCTATTCATTTGTAGTTGTTTGTGTGTGGGTTGTGGAATGCTTAAAAACAGCAAAAAGAAAGTCTCAAAATCCAAATGAATCAAATGAGATCGACTCAGAAAATACGTCACTGAATGCACGCGTGTCACCTGATCCACACATGCACATCTTCTGTGTTGCATGCGCAAATTATGATACACTAATACAAACGACAACATTTGTATTCACAAAAATATCTCTATTTGTACAAATTTCTACACATTCATTAAATTTTGAATTTTGCACACGCAAGTTGAAAGGCAACTTTCATAAAAACTGTAACATAAAACATTTCTGTTACATGTATCAAGTTCATTGATAAAGTGTGCTTGCACGTGTTAATCATTTTGATACTATATTCATCCCATACACATACCTCTGCTCAGCCATGAACTGGTCGAAAGCTGATGACCATACAGGTAGGCCTGCCCTGACGTGATACTGATTGGTGGATTGATAGGCTTAAATCTGATTGGCTAAAGAGTACGACTGATCTGTGTAGGAGAAAGCGCTGCCAGGAAAGTCTCAAAACACACACACCCACACACACACACACCCGAGGCGATTCACACGTGAGTGACGATTTGCACATTCACATTCAAGGATAAACTTGTACATTTTAAACATTCATAGGTTTTTGTGCACAGTTGTATATCTACGAATTGTGTTTTGCATTTGTGAAATGTATTTTATGAATATATAATTTGATTTTGCACATGTGAATTGCTTTTTGTGAATATATTTTTTTCACGCACGTGAATTTTTTGTGTGTGTACGTGAATTAGGGTTCATGCATGTGAAATTGTCTACGCATGTGTGAATCATGTTTTTTGCGTGAATTATAATTTAGACTATTCTGCCTCCATACCACCTAGTGGTAAAATTAAAAATGCTTTTAACTCTGGGTTTGGTTGACTGATTTGTACATTGTATAATCATGGCATTATTTAATAATGGCATGATTATACAATCTACATTTAGTAATAATATACTGATTGGCTTCATCACTGTCTCATCTCCATCAGTAAGCTGTGTGGTGGGCGTTCTGGTGCAGTATGGCTGCCGTCGCATCATCCAGGTGGAGCTGCACATTGGTGGTGGTTGAGGAGATCCCCCCCCCCCCCCCCCCCTTCCATGTAAAGCACTTTGAGGACCCAGAAAAAAGCGCTATATAAATGTAACTAATTGTTATTATTATTATTATTATTATTATTATTATTATTTCCCAAGTTACCAGTTAAGTTGGTCAGCTTGTTTCTATGGTTTATGGTCATGACCTCTGGTTAGATATAGTCTTATAGTCTGTTCAGATCAATGGGGACTAAATAATATATTCTAGAATGAGCAAGTAGAGTACAGCCTTAAGATACAAGTCAATCGCCTCTGTCTAATGACCAAGACTGATGAGTTTGTGATTATGAGATCCGTTTACCCGGCCGGCCAATGCGAGACTCAAAATGTTTTAGGAATCTGGATGAACGAGTACAATAGCAAGTAAAGAGTTAAATAAAAAATAATACAATTTAATGATTTTTACATTTTTAATGAATAAAATGTCTAGAATCTAATTCTTTAATTAGTAATTGATTACTTAGGCCATTTATCTTGAAAATGCAATAAAATTAACAAACAGCTTTCATTTAAACAGCAGGGACAGAGACTTTTTAAACACATTAAATAAAAAGGCAAGTTCATTAAATTAAAAGTTTCTATAATATTTTGAATGTGTGTCTACTTGGTGATTGCTAAGGAAAAATAAACCTAAAAAATGTCAATTTAAGGCCTATTAAATGAAAAAACATAATAATAATAATAATATAATAATATATATATATTAATTTCTTACTGTATGTTACTGTATGCTGAATGGCAATTACAAATTTCATCCCCAGAAATTGAAAAGTAAAAAGCTCAGACTAAACTGGTCCTGTCGGGTTGTGATGTCTGAATACTGAGACCAGCACACACAGCAGAGGGTCTGAAATCAATCTCACACTCAACAAGAAACGAGGAATATACCAAACATGAAGAGGCTGAGGAAAATCTGTAGTAAAGAAGAGACTGATGAGAACATTGGGCAGAAAAAGCACCAGCAGAGTGAATGTGGAAACAACCCAAATATAACGATCTAGTTCTCTGGATGTGTGAGAGTGACGATCAGTACAATACAAAGCTAAACAAGATAACGTCCATGTGATCACTGATATAATGAACACGAAAAGATAAAAAATAAAAGATTCTGACAAAAAAATGTCACCGATAATGATAAAGAGAAAAGCCAGTATGTAGAAAGTGATGAAAAAGGGTGAGGAGAAAACCGAAGCAGTGTACGATGGATATTTCACTGCGAGAATTCCCTCTAGCGCCACCAGCGGGTTCAGGAGGAGACCACAGAGACTTGATGACAACCATAAAGATAGAGAAACCCAATTCCAGTGCATATTTAAGACAAGGCTTAACACTATGACGGGACTGAAGATTATCTCAATAAAGTCAGTGAGGAGGAGGAGGATGATGAAGGCTGAAATTCGGAGTCCATTCTTTCTGTGATGAATTAGATCGCTGGCAGACCAAAGAAGAGCTGCTAGACCTGCACACGCACAGATGGTGATGAAGATGGACCATCTGACCCTTATCTGTAGTGGGAAATAGATACATTTCCATATTCCAGTCTGGCTTTGATCTCTTTGCTATATCCAGCTGAAAATATGTAATTAAATAAATGAGTGAAAAATTAGTATCTGCTTAAAACATGCTGAGCAACTTTCAGAAGTCACAAAGCATCGTATTCCAGCTAAACATACAACTCAGAATCATTAGACTGAAAATATTAATTTATTCTGTAGTCTGTATGACGTCAGTTCATCTTTTAATGACTTGAAGTGAAAAAACAACAACAACCATGTCTTACCTAGATATATTCAGGAGATTTTTGCAGCGCTGTGCTCATAGCATAAGAACGTTTGCAGTCTTGCTTGGTTTCTTCTCTCGTTCTGTCTGTGTTTTTGCTCTTTCTACTGCTGGTTTCTGGTTTATCTGCTGGTTCGATCTCAGCTCTCACTTTTGAGCTCTCACTGTGGTTTCAGTAAGAAACAGATAATATTTACTTAAACCATCTTTACTTAAATGTTTAAAAGCTGTAAGTGAAATTATATAGTACCTCTGTAAATGTAGAGTAGATAAATTAAGTATATTCCTGCAATTTTAAGTTTTTATTTAAGTTTAATTATCATACTTGGAATTTGTCCTCTGCATTTAACCCATCCAAGTTAGTGCACACACACATAAGAAACAGTGAGTAGAGACATTACTTACCATTCTTGAGAATCGAACCTGCGACCTTTGGGTTACATGTCTGACTCTCTTATGCCCCCAATAGAGAAAAGATAATATTAATATATAACATCATAAAACATAGACTTGTAGAAAATAACATTAATTGATGTACTTTTGACGTTTAATCAGCGTAAAAAAGCCCTATCTCTGAAACCACAGTCAGAATTTGTGAGCTGAGAACTGCAACCACACAGAGTTTTAAACCACCAGATAAAACTAACAACCAGAAACCAGTGGAAGAGCAACACATTCTCACTCTAAAGACGTCGAAAAACTGAGACTTAGTGTATCACTATTGTAGTTCAATAGGCAATTCATAACTAATTTACAATTTGGCAAGTTGAAAGTTTGAAAGAGACAGCTAAATAAGTGTTACTCTCAACCTTTTTTCTGCATTTGTAAATTAACTGTATATCAAATCTTAATGTAGTGTAATCTGTAAATGTTGCATTTTCACAGTGTAAATATAATAATGAATTACATATTCACAAATAAAGAACCAAATTCACAAACGCACTTCAACAAATGATGGTGTTTAACACTGCCTGTGTGCTGTTCCTGAACTATCCACCTTTAACTGTTTCCCATGATGCTTTGTGGGATTTATGGGAGCAACTTCTGTTAAACTGTAAATAATCAGTGAAAGGTTCGCTCATGAACATAAAAAGCATTTTCAGAAAGAAGGTACAAGATTACATACAAATCCTAATTTTACAGAAAATAACTTTTTTTAACAGTTGTTTTCTTTTATTTTGATTTGTACTCAAAACTCTATTATACAGAAATATTACTGTATTATTTATAGTTTTCTTAAAGTACACACAAACATGTAAAAATACAAAATAATGGTGACAATAATGTGTGAAAACTCCACCAGATGGCGCAGAGAGACAGTTGGCACCATTGCTCATTGCTCACTGTAAACAAAACAAATTGTAAAAAAAAAAAAAAAAAAAAGGAAAAAATAACATGGTCAAATGTAATATGTTTTTCTGTAAACATGTAATGAAAATTTTATGATAATGTTAAATTAAGTTCTCCAAAGGGCAGTACTTGTATTAATACATTCAAAGTAAAGCAGAATATAACAGAGTCTAAAATCAGGGCCCGTAGGTGTAAAGCCGCTCAGAGTCAAATTTTAGTCTGAAGTGTGTCAAAATTCTAAGAATAATGATAATACATTTTATTTATAGTGCGGTTTTCTAAAACCCAAAGCGCTAAATGACTAGAATGACGTCATTGTACTCTTTCCTGAATAAGTGCGATTCATAAAGGTTCCCAAGTGTCAAGACTAGCTCTCAGCTCCTACATTATTTAACAGTGCTGAAGAAATTTCCTAACCTAGACAGGAGAAACAACAACACAGTTTCCATCAAATATATATTGGAGTTATGTATATTATGATATGATGACAGGGATTTGATTAAACAAAACAGGATTGATCGTAAGGTTTTCTGGTAACACTTTACAATAAGGTTCATTAGTTAACATTAGTTTATGTATTAACAATGAGCAATACATGTGTCACAGTATTTATTAATCTTTGTTAATGTTAGTTAATAAAAATACAGCTGTTCATTGTCTGTTCATGTTAGTTCACAGTACATTAATGTTAACAAATACAACCTTTGATTTTAATAACGTATTAGTAAATGTTGAAATTAACAAACTAAGATTAATAAATGCTGAAGAAGTATTGCTCATTCTTAGCTCATGTTAACTGATGTAGGTAACTAATGTTAACTAATGAACCTTATTATAAAGTGTTACCGGAATTATTTTTGTAACTGACCTTGTAAGAAATGTAATCTCTTCTCCCACTCTACAAATGAATGCTCTAATTACAAAATTGAAAGTAATGACGACATGTTTTGTCGACTGGAAGAAAGCATCAGTGCATCAGTGATGACTTGAGCTCTTCAGTCCACAGTTAGCAGGGTCTGAATCACACTATTGAGACACTGACCAAACATACAGTAGTGGCCATTTTGTTTTCAATGACCTAACAAGTTCAGTTTATAAATATAATTTTAAATACTTTAAAATATGAAGGAAGAACAAAACACTAAACTAAGTGAAGGTATTCACCTGACAAATTTATTTAGCAAAATAAAGGCGAACTACAGCTTCATGTTTTAATAGAAGCACAAAAAAAAAAAAACAATCTCACAGGAAAAATAATAAAATAACAACAGCATCAGTTATTAATATTGGCCTGGTTCTCTTTTTTTTTGCATGCATGCATCCATAATTTCTTTGTATGATTTGTCATGTTTCCTTGCATTATTATCACAAATAAAACAATTGAATCCAAGCACAACTACGCAATATGATTGCAAAGTCTTGAACTCATTTTTAAAAGTATTTGGATAAAGGGTGAAGATACGAGTTTCATCACTTCTGGCCTCTACTGAAAAGGATTCCACGGCATCGATACTAATTCATGATCATTTTTCACAATGCAATTTTTTTTTTTTTTTAAATATTAAAGTTTCAGTGTCTTAAATGACTATAAGACCATTGATCATTGTAGTCCTCAGTTCACAGCACTTCAGTGCCACTTCATCAGCTCTTAACAATCACTGAAAGATGCTTTTAGCTTCTCTATAAAAGTCTCAGACTCCTAGACTCAAGTCAAACTTTTTACTATGAATTTTCAGACACTTAAAGCCGGGTTCACACTATGCGATTTTTGCATATTTTGCACATCCCAAAAGATTCCTCTGATCCTGGGCTAAAATCTGAAGTCTTTGATCGTTAGTTTGACGTGTTCACCGACAGCCGATTAATGACCGTTAAGATCGAATTTGACCTTTGACGAAATTCTGTGACTGTCCTGCAGTGTGACTTGTGTGACCACCGTTAAATTGTCTTTGTTTTTTCAAGAAAAGCCGTGACCAAAAAAAACCGTTACAGATTTCTTGACACCGAACGGGTCATGTAAAAGTTTTTGCGTGTCTGTTTTTAACGAGTCTTGACTATCGTACAGTCTGACATTAATGAGCACTGAGATCTTACAGTGTGACATGACTTACAGCGAGGATCATGATCCTAACAGTCTGACAAGCAACAATTGTAAAGGACTATTATAAATCACACAGTGAGCACTGGGCTTAAGTCAAACCTTAAGACTATTCTTAAGAGCATTTCTGAGACGTTTTATACCTATGAACAGTAGGTCTACAAAAGCACAAACTACTGAGAAACACAATCCAGAACTGAATCCAGGAACAACACTTAACATGAATAAACAAACAATTCAGACAAAAGACTTCTTAAACAAACAATTAAGTGAAAGAAATGACTGCTTGCTTTGTAACAGTAACTCATGAAAAGACTGTCTTCTTGTTCATTAGTTGGTCAATCTCATGAAGGCAAAGTTCATGATGTGTCTTGAAGATCTCATTGTGTCGAGTCCCTGAAACACAATGAGTTGCATCTGCTGTTAAACGTGATTATGGTGATAGTGTGAGTGAACATATTTATGCTAAACATGCAATAATACGCTTGTGGCCATCAGATCATTCATTAACATCTCACTTTATTCATTAAAAACAGACTGGTTATCTTGCTTTAACTATAAGGAATGATGAAGAATTCCTAAAACTGTTTAAGAATGTTTTACTTAAAAAGATCATAATGATAAAGAAATAACTCACATCTGGTTTTCGTTTGAGCTGCATGAGTCTGCTTTCCTTTCTTATCTTCAGCGTATCTGAGGTCTACTGGAATATAAATTACACTGATTTTAGAAATAATCGAGCAGGATTTACTAAAGCAAATGAGTATCATTATGCATTATGTATTAATGTTCTATTTATGCTTTAATAAAGCAAATGCATTAGATATTTAATCATAAAATGAGATCATAATCAACAGTATAAGAGGAGCAAACAACACCAGAGTTAAATAATATAAGTAGAGAAGGTAAAGTAGACTTCTAAAAGAAGGTGAATGTTTGCTTGATATTAAAGGATTAATTCACTTCATAATTCATATTTCCTGTCCTGATAATTTACTCTCCCCCACGTCATCCGAGATGTTCATGTCTTTCTTTCTTCAGTGGAAAAGAAATGAAGCTTTTTGAGGAAAACATTCCAGGATGTTTCTCCATATGTGATGCGATCTGGGAAAACCCACCATATGGTGAAATTTGACATATATTTAAGCTGGTTTCAAGCCCATTCCAAATCAGTTTTTATTTATTTCATCCTTTGTCTGTAACAAAAGTTATGGTTATCTGAAGTCGGCTGATTGTTATGGTTTTCAGGAACAGAATTTTGAGAAAAACAGGTTCAATTAACTGTCACGTTCTGCTAGCGGGACGACTGGTGCTCTTTTATTATTGCCTTTTTTTCATATCACATATTTTAGTAATCATCATAGATTAGGTATCATTCGAAAGCTTATGAACTCAATTCATCCTGTGAAAACCGTTCTGAAATTGGACGATTTAGAGGCGAGCAAGATCTTTCAAGCGAGCAGCAACTTCAGACTCCATTGTTCTCTTGAGCTCTGCATCTCACGATAATGTTGGATAAAAAAAACTTGTGTCGTTGTAGTTTACACAGGACAGGCGGGACCTTTATTCTGTTATGTGGTTTATTTTGATAGGTGAACTGTCTTTGTAGTGTTAAGAGAAGGAGAGCTCTAGGGGACATTTTTTTTTTTTTTTTTTTTTTGCACCTCCTCTCCGCTGGGCGTGTTCTTAAAGAGAAAGACACAGTCTTTTCAGCTTGCTACTATAAATTGCTATTTTTCTGGACTAAACTAGTGAATTTTCCCCAGATTTCTTCAGAGATGATAGACAAGATGTTATAGAACAATAATTTAATGAAAACCCAATTTTGACAAAAAAAAAAAAAAAAAAAAAAGACATTCAACCTATTTTTAGACCATACTGAAAACATACCAGTGTGACATCTGACAGGCTTTCCCAGATCACATCACATATAGTGACTTCAATGGGGTACAACGGGTTGAAGGTCCAAATGTGAGTTTCAGTGCAGCTTCAAAGTCTCGACACGATCCCAGCTAAGGAATAAGAGTCTTATCTAGACAAACCAGCGGCCATTTTATAACAAAAATAAACATTTATATACTTTTTAACCACAAATGCTTGTCGTGCACTAGCTGTGATGCGCCACACATTACGTCATCAGGTTGAAAGGTCAAGCGTGGCGAAGACGGAAGTACCGACCGAGTGTTTACAAAGCCAATGTGCAAAGACTAAGTCAAACGTCCTTTCCTACATTTATGAACCTGAACACGCATGACCCTTCAATGGCCGAATGTTTGGCTAGATAAGACTCTTATTCCTCGGCTGGGATCGTGTCGAGACTTTGAAGTCACTGTTCTTTTCGACTGAAGAAAGAAAGATATGAACATCTCGGATGAAGTGGGGGAGAGTACATTTTCAGGACATTTTAATTCTGAAGTGAACTAATCCCTTAAGAATGAAGCGTTGTTAATGCCTTAACAATAGCAGAAAACCAAAGAAGGGCAGAAGTAGTGAGAGCTCACCTCATCCTCATCATCATCATCTTCATAATCTTCTTCATCATCCTCCTCCTCCTCCTCCTCATGCAGCTGAAACACTGAGAAACACAGTGTTTAGATGTGCTGAAGTGTTGAACAGCGCTGATAGAGATGTACAGGTTCTGCTCTGTATGAACAAGTGACAGTAAATGGTGACTTTATGCAACAAATATAAAAATCCTAAGTATCAATCACAGTTTAATATAAACAATCATAATTTATTTACCTGACTGCCACTGATCCAGTGCCATATATGAGCTGGATGCAGATGTTCATGTCCAGCTGTTCTGCTGTATTCGTGTTTTATCCTGTTCTTGAGTTCTTCATCTGGAGAACAGCAGCAATGATCGGATATCAGCGGTTTAATTAAACATGTAGACACTTCTCTTGCTGCTCTGTCCTTCTTTCAATCTCTGAATCCTCTCTTATGTTCATCACTGTTTATATTCTTCTCTCCTGTGTGCTTTCTCACTCACACTGGTCTTAGTCCTCTTGTTGTTTTCTGTCCTCTTCGTCTCTGTCTCATCAGCTCCACTAACAGATGAATGATGCAGAACTGCTATAGTTTTCTCTTCTGTCTCACTTCACACTGAGAAGAGCATGTAGACCATAAGTGAAGATATCTCTGTCATTAACTCATCAGGTTTTCATGGAAAGAAAGAATCCAGGAGTATCAACTACAGACACAGCTGTCTTTTTGTCTCTCCTCTCTTTGTTTTCTCCATTCCATCTCTGCTCTGATTCTCCTCTCTGTCTTCATCATTCTCTCAATCTCCTCTTTTCTTTGTTCCTCTTGTTTTCTCTGTTCTTCCTCACTCTGTCTCTCTGCTCTGAATCTCTCCTCTATCTCCTTTCTCACTCTCTCAATCTCCTCTTGTATTTGCTTCTCCTCTTGTAGTTTTCTCTCCTCTTCCTCTCTCTGTCTCTGCTCTTCTTCCTCTCGTCTGAATCTCAGAGCATCTTCATACATCTGATTACTGTAGTGTCCTCCTCCATTCTGCTCTATCATTGTGTCAATCTTCTTCAGTAGATCATTCACCTGATCTCTGTTATTCACATCTCTATTGTTGAAGACGTGAAATCTGCCTCCACACTGATCAACTAGATCTCTTAATCTACAGTTCTCCTGAATGAGTTTCTCTATGGGCTTTTCTTCCAGCAGATCTCCATGAGTGAAGAGAATGATGGAGTATTTTAACACTTCTTCACCAAACATCATCTCAGTCATCTGAAGAATCTGCTGCTCCTGCTCAGTGAATCTCATATTCACAGGAAACACAATGAGAAAAGCGTGCGGTCCAGGACTGGATATATAAACACTTCTCGCTATCTCCATCACTAACTCTTCAGGTTTCATCTGTGTGTCCAATAATCCAGGAGTATCAACTACAGACACAGATCTGCCTGAAACAGTGCCATGTTTCTCTGAACATTCACTGGTTACTGTAAACATACTCATCACATAGTTAAACTCTTTCTGTCCCAGTATTGTGTTTCCAGATGCACTCTTCCCAGCACCAGTTCTACCCAGAAGAACAATCCGTCTGGATGAGAGACTGGAGACAGAAGTGTCTGGTCCAAAATCCTTTGGTATTTTTCTCTTCAGTGGAATCTGCTTCATTGTCTCTGCACCTTCTATTGCATAATAAAGAAACAAAATAAAATTAACACACAAACAAGTATATTGATTAAAATGTGTCCAGAATACTTAGTTAATATTGGAATTGAAGACTCACCCTGTATGTCAAAATATGGCTTAAGTATTTTTAGAAGCAGCATTTGAACTTGTTCAGTAGGCCTATGTCCTCTCTTCTTGTTGTTGAACACATGGTATCTCTGATCATATTTCTGAACGAGTCTCACCAGTGGTTCAGACTCAATAATGAACTCTTTTATAGTTGTGTTTCCTTCCTCCAGTTCGTCTCCTCTGGTGAAGAGGATCCAGGTTTTCTCCAAGCGCTCTTCTCCTAACAGCTCCTCAATCTTCTCCACAGTTTTTCTCTCTTTTCCAGTGAATCTGTCAGCTTTGATGACCAGCAGAAACACACAGAGACCTGATTCACATCTCTGAAGAACCTTTTTATAAATCTGCTGAATCTCTTCGTCACTCATGTGTGTGTTGAATAATCCTGGTGTGTCATAAACAGTGACTGGAAAGTGACCAACAGTTCCAGATTCAACAGCCAGATCTCGAGTGACTGAAGTGGAGCTTTTCTTTGATATGAAAGCTTCTCGTCCCAGTATTGTGTTTCCAGATGAACTTTTCCCAGCTCCTGTTCTTCCCAGCAAGACCAAATTCAGTCCTGCCGTCCCTTCTGCCATTTTCAATATGTGACCTTAAACTTAAAAGTGCTGCAAGACAAGAATGAATACACATGATTGTGTTAGTCAGCAGATGGTCATTTTTTGTACTATGGGCGAGTGTTGGTTGGAACACTAGTGGACTAAGACTAGCATTGTTGTAACAGTATGAGATTTTCACAGTATGATAACGTTCTCAGAAAATATTATGGTTTCACGTTAAACGGTATAAAACAATCTATTATTATCATCATCAGTTAAAATGACCATTAAATAAATGAAAAAAGGTTTGTGTATGAAATTTTTTTTATTATTATGCTTTATTATAACTTGAAACCACTTTTGTTTATTCAAATGTCGATAATCATAAACATGTTTAATCAATCAAATTTAATAATTGATTATTGATTAGATTAACTAATTTTTATCATTAATAATTTATTTAAATGTTTAAGAATAAAAGAGTCAAATGAAATGTATTTTATTCCGAAAATATATTTTTTTTCTTTTGATATGTAAAGCGTGGAATAAGGAAAAATACTATTCTTGACAAGTGTTAAGGCAATATAAAGGTTGCTTATGTAGCTATATTCTTCTGACCACAATGTTATTCATCAGCTCCCTACCAGTCAGTATTCAAGTCCAGTAATTGTGTTATTTCTGTAAACTCACAATAACAACAAAACGTTGTGCTTTTGTATAACAATGAAAACAAAAAATATTCACTTTCTGCCATCTCAGCCACTGTGAACTGGAGCATAGGGCTGAACGATTTCGGAAAATAATCTAATTGCGATTTTTTTTTATTTTTTTTTTAAAAGAATTTTACATGTATTAAGTATGCTTTAAAATAATTACACATTAAAAATGTAATTAAAACAATGCATCTTAAGAATTTGAATACTTTTAAATGTGCTGAGGTACAACTAGAAATTGCTGGATTAGAATGTTTGGCGTTAAATGTTATATTGTCCCCAAAAATGAATTTTAATCTTGTGATCTTGTATAATCCACCTTCATATGACATGTCTTTTTATAATAATTTAGAGGAAATGTTGAAGTTTTTAAATGAGCGTATTGAAACTGTTATAGCCTATTTGGAGATTTTAACATAAATTTGTCAGACAAACATAGTAAGCAAAAACTGAAATCAATTATAGCAAAACACAAATTTAACCAGTTAATAAAAGGACCAACAAGAATAACAAAAACAAGTAAAACTCTTAATGATTTGGTATTTACAAATAAACCTGAACGGGTAATAAAAACATATAATCTTTTGACAGGTTTGTCTGACCATAACATGATCCTGGTTGTTAGGAAATTAACAAAGAAACGTTTGCAGAATAATTTTTATCAAATCTTTAAACCAGGAAAAGTAGGTATTCCTCAGAGTAAAATGTTAAAATTTGAAAATGATATGAAAAACATAAATTGGGATCATGTATTACAAATTGGTGAATTGGACAAAAACAGTGAAACTGTGATGAGAACTATTGAAAAAACTATTCAAAAATACACACAACCGCTAAAATGTAGACAAAATGCATCTCTACCATGGTTAAATTCAGATATCTATCAACTAATGAAAAAGAGAGATATAGCTTTGAAAAAGTCATTGCTTACAAAAACACAGACAGATATTATACATTTTAAATCATTAAGAAATAAAGTAATTAGTGATATGAGGAAGGCAAAAACTGCATATTTTGAGCAATTGATTATAGAATCAGGAGGAAATAGCTCATCTCTTTGGAAGTGTATAAATAAACGTTCTAAAAGAGAGGGTACACAAAGAAAACCTTTAGTGGAGCTGAACATAAATGGTAGATTAAGTACTGATAGCACTGAAATTGCCAATGAATTTAATAGATATTTTATTCAGTCTGTGGAAGAGCTTGCTATGCGTTTTAAAACTATACAACTACCTCAAAATGTAATAAATGGCACACCCTCATCATTTCATATTTCTGAGGTTGATGAACATAAGATACTTCAAATTATTAATCAACTGAATAACTCAAAGGCTAAAGATATATTTGGAATGGATACTGCATTTGTAAAAACATAATATAGTGCTTGTTTGATAAAGCCCTTGGTAAATCTGATAAATTTATCAATTAGAGAAAATAAATTCCCTAATAAAACTAGTATTGTAACTCCAATTTTCAAAGCAGGATCAGCTGATGAGGTTCAGAATTATAGACCAATTTCTATTCTTCCTGCAATTTCAAAAATTCTGGAAAAATTGGTAGCAGAACAACTTATCAATTATTTAGAAAAACATGATTTACTTTATTCTAAACAGTTTGGTTTTAGGCCTAAGTATTCAACAGAAATGGCAAACTGCTATCTCACAGAATTTATTAAGGAATCTTTAGATAAAGGTAATGTAGTAGGTGCAGTGTTTTTAGATCTCAAAAAGGCATTTGACACTGTGAATCATGAAATTCTCCTACACAAATTAAAGTAATTTAACTTCACTCAGCAGGCAATGAATTGGTTTAGATCATATTTAGAATCCCGAGATCAGTGTGTTAAAATTAATAATTCAAGATCAGCTTTACGAAATAATAATATGGGTCTCCCTCAAGGGTAAATTTTGGGCCCATTGTTGTTTTCCTTATATGTTAATGATTTTCCAAACTGTTGTAAGCAAACAAAATGTCAGTTATATGCAGATGACACAGTCATTTATGTATCTGCAAAGACTCCAAGTTTAGCCGCAGAAATATTAACAAATGAAATGATTGGTGTGTCACAGTGGTTACAGAACAGTTGTTTGACCCTGAATTGTACAAAAACTGTCTCAATGTGTTTTTCAATCAGAAAGAAGGAAATTAGTGGTTTTATAATTAAGATCAATCAAAAGGAAATTGAAACAGTTAATAATTTTAAATATTTAGGTGTTATTTTAGACTCTCATTTGAAATTTGATATGCATGTTAAGAAGCTATGTAGAACAATCAAAACAAATCTGAATTGTTTTTAGATGATTAGACCATATATATCCTTAACAGCAGCCAAGTTATACATGCATGCAATGATTTTTTCACACTTATCTTACTGTGTGACTGTCTGGAGTCAGGTTTCTCAACTGACTATTAAACCTGTTAGATCCTTATATAAACAAACATTAAAGGTCTTGGATAAGAAACCAACCAGATGGCATCACTGTAGCATTTTACAAAAATATAGTTTGCTTATTTTTGAAAATTTTATCAATTCATCTGTTATTAAATTGTTTTTTAAATGTTTAAATAATCTTGTGCCAAAAGTTATATGCAAATTAATATCAAAACAAAGTAGTAGGGGGATCGCTACAAGAGGTGCAACTACACATAACTGTATAGCACCACAGAGAAAAACTAAATTTGCACAATCTACATTTACAGTTCAAGGTACATTGTTATGGAACAGCTTGTCAGCTGAATTGAAAATGCAAACACAGTTGAATATTTTTAAAACAAAACTGAAAAAGTGGTTCAAACAAAAGCAGATATGTGAACACTGATGGTTGTACATAGTCTTGGTTGCTTATTTTATTTTACTTCATTTGTTTTGTTTTTTTATTTTGTTTTTTTAGCCTAACCAGGGACTGGGGCTGCAAATTAGCCTTTGGCTAGAAGCTTATATGTAGAGCATCGGCCGCATGAAATTGTAGCAATGTTATACTGCATTGTCCCTGATAAATAAACTGATAAATAAATAAATCACATGTTCATAATATTACATACATTAACTGTCAGAAAAAAATAAAATAAAATAAAACATTTTTACATAAAATCCAGTGCTTTCAAAGCATTACATGTTTTCATTGCTTTTTTGTTTTTAGTTTGTTCCAAAAGATGTACATATAATTTAGTCATTTATAAAATGTGGAAAATTTGGTTTATCTTGAGCCCACTTTTTTATATATGATATTTTCCTAATAAATTTTTTTAAAAAACTGTATAATATGCTGTTCTTAACATTCCAAATTGTCTTTCTGAGTATAAAAAAGCACATCAAAAACGCAAATTTCCATCGTACACTTCTGTTTCCTATAATAAAGGTTTCTAAATCAAGTCTTTCTAAGTCAACTTTCCCACACACAATAAAGGACATATTCTGGACTTAATCTGCTGCACAGGAATAACACCTACGGACTGCAAAACTGACCACCTCCTTTAAAGGGATACTCCACTTTTTTGGGAAATAGGCTCATTTTACAACTCCCCCAGAGTTAGACAGTTGAGTTTTACCGTTTTTGAATCCATTAAGCCGATCTCCGGTTCTGGCGGTACCACTTTTAGCATAGCTTAGCATACATCATTGAAGTGGACAAGACCATTAGCATTTCTCTCAAAAAAATGACCAAAGTGTTTTGATATTTTTCCTATTTAAAACTTGACTCTTCTGTAGTTACATCGTGCATTAAGACCAACGGAAAATGAAAAGTTGCGATTTTCTAGGCTGATATGTCTAGGAACTATACTCTCGTTCCTGCGTAATAATCAAGAAACTTTACTGCCGCACCATGAGTCCAGCAGGCGTAATGATATGACGCAGCGCCTGAAAATAGCAGTAGCACCTCAATGCAGAACACGAGATCCGGGGGGCGGAGTTGGATCCAGATAAAGGGGTGGAGATTGGTAGGTTTAGGGGTGGGTTTAGGGATTAAGGGGTGGAGATGGGTAGGTTTAGGGGTAGGTTTAGGGATCAGGGGGTGGAGATGGGTAGGTTTAGGTATATGTAAGGTGGGAGGAGTTGGATCTAGATCCGACTCCTCCCCGTGGATTTCATGTTCTGCAGTGAGGACCATCTCGAAAATAGGCTACCTTCCGTCAACATGACCAACGTGACAACCTGCTTGCACAGGGAGCGTGCGTTGTAGCATGGAGACGTTTGTGAGAGACGATTCAGAGGACATATACTTAGGTTTAGATCCCGAACCGTATCTATTTGAACCAGAATACACTGATGATGAGCTTTTGGAACGTGAAAGGCAAGAAAGTATGGCTGAACAGACTGGGACAGAAGGGAGTAGGAGAGCAGATTTGAACTGGTGGTGTAAGTGTGGGGCTTGTCAACCCATGCCGACCGAAAGTGAGTGCCTGTGTTGTAACGAGTGGGAACAGGTCTTGCCATCAATGGCAAAGAAAATCTACCTGATGAGGAAGTGGCATGTGTCGCAACATCCGAGGACTTCTTAGCGATGCTGCATCCTGCCGTGGTCGATTTTTTTTTTCGGTTAGACAAAATAAACTGGAAAAAACGTCCCGTGCCGAGTGGACCTGACGGCCAGCTAACGTTAGAGTAAGTGATTCCTGCAATCATTACAATGCATGAGTCAAAGATTTAGAATGCATCCTGTCAGCATGCATTTTCAAGCTTATATTTATAATGTGCTATCTTCTCAGTCAATACAGGTTGGTGTCGTACCGCATTATTATGGAGTGGGCCCTGAAGGGAGATACTTTAGGAAGAGGCAACCGAAAACCATTGCCTTCGTGTGTGGTTGGTGCCATTCGCCGAAAATATCCATCAGAGTCAGGAGTTTATGTAGGATTTCAAGAAGCAGAAGATGCAATAAATATACTATAGGTACTGTTACTGTTCTGTAGGCCTACATTTCAAGCAAAGACATTTTTGCAATCTGGTGGATTATAAAGATTATATTCTGTTTTATATTGCAAAAGCTTTGAGTGTGAAACATGTGTGTTCTTGTGCTTGTGAGAGTTATGTTATCAGTAATTACATTAGTCTATTTAGACATTTACTCATCTGACTGTGAGACTTTCCCATATTATTAACTCACAGATGTGGGTTGTCATAATTTGTCTAAATAAAGCTTTGCCTTCATGTACCTAGAAAATATGTGAAGCCTTATTTTTTTTTACATGACCCACCAACTTATAGAAATACAGTATAGCAACATTTATATTTGGTTTTGTTTAGTTTTGTTGTGACCATATCAACAACATGATATCTAACATCTTTTACTTGTAAAATACATAAGCCTAGATGATGTTTACAAACCAAAGGGTAATCACAAATTGAGAATGCAATCATTTATTTAACTGTACAATAAAACAACAAACTATACATATATGCATATATGATGTGAAGTCACAGTGTATTCTGAACGATACAAGGTCTATGGGGAGTTAGCGGGTTTGTGTTCATTCTGAGTTACAGATGACAATCACAGCTTCTCTGATGGACCTTTGAACCTTGATGTGTACACTCTTAGGACATCTTCCTTGCTGGGTTTTGGCTGTAAGGCGATGTTAGCTGCCAGATGAGGTATTCTGAGATGGGATGCCGAATCTTTGAATTTGACAGTGGGATCCAATCGTCTTTCAATCACTCCTTCCATGAGACCATTTATGAATGTTTGTGTTGTCGTCTTATAGATGGGTCTGGCAATCCACTGCTTAGACTGTCTTTGATAGACAACATTGTGCCTTGGGAGGCCTGAAATTATACACCCAGAAAGGTATTGTCAGTTAGTCTGTAATGGTTATGATATTTATGACGAATTTAGAGGCCTTTTATACCAGCCCATTTTTTGTTTTACTAAATGAATTTGTTCAGTCATACTGTATGTATAAGCCAAGAGATTATATAATCGATCTTGTGCTAACATCTCTATGGTTGACATCTCAAAAATGTCAGGTAAAAAACTGTATGGTAGTAGGAGAGCTTTACATTTTGTAATATTTTTATGTCTTACCAGCTGCTGTTGTTGCCTGTTCACGCTGCGTAGAGTGGTTTTCGTTGTGGTCCATAATGGCCAACATTGTTCGTGCCTGCATCGATGAATAATGAAAGTGTAGACGCTTTGGACAGTATTTCAGCAGGGCATTATGAAAGACCTCGAGTTGTCCTGGTAAAACAGGGGGAAAAAATTGGTAACTTGAACAATAACCAGTAAGAAAATTTGTGTGCATGATCTATGCAGGACTGACATTGTCAGGACTGGGGTCAATCCAATATTTGTGTCTTTTGAAGTGATTCGAAGGATCATAATACTTATAAATTTTATATCACTTTCACAGACACTTCCCACTGAAAGTAAATTTAGTTGGCCATTACACTACCTGCACATCAAACTTTTTCGTAAACGTACCTGTGTGTTTGAACAGCGTCATTTGCTCCAGGTCTTTCAGTAGACGTGCATCCACCACTATTTCAATCAGGGCTTTGTAGGCAGGGGAGTCCACGGACAACCATTTCTTCGTCCTTTGCGGATCTCTTGTCAGCTCTTTATGGTAGCAATTGTACTCCATGCCATTTTCCTCCCAGCGATGAACCCCTGAGATATGATGTAGTATTGATTTCCATCGTCTGTGCAATTCCTGACAATAACATAAGAGGCCAGACAGAACATTTCTTTAGTAATAACATTAATTCAAAGTATCTGGAAAACACACTTTTTTTTTGCATGATTTGTGATAACCAGCAATGTCACTATGCATTACACCTCTATACAGCATGCATATGAGCAATCAATTAGACTTTCATTTTGTGAGGAGTTGTGTGTGTATGATTGTGTAGTACCATTGCATCTCCCTTGGATGAGCAACAGCTCCACCACATATGGTTGCTCACACTCCTCACCCAAGGAGCAAGTTCTTTGCAACTCCTTCGATTGGAAGCAGAAACCAGCTTCTTCTTTATTCCTGAATTACAAGGGTACATTATTATACTGTAAATCCATATATTTTTATCCAACTATGACAACTTCCACTTCTGAGAAACCTGGAAATGTGAAAAGGATCCATCAATCTACTGAAATATACTGAAATATGCATCTGACCATGATTCTCCCATCAATGTTTGCCTTTTTTTTTTAAATGTGCATTGATATGGGCAATTGATCAGTTTTGAAAGTAAATTGAAATAGACAACACAGTAATACATTTTTTAATTATTCGAGTATGCCATTATGGCCATCATAGTAACATAAGCTATGTTTTAGGTTAATTTGTTGTTACTGAAAACCTGTGTAGACTATCTTCTCTAACGAAAGGATTTGATAAAAGAATTGATAGAGAATCAGATGATAAAGCAGGATTGACAATGGCATATTGTTATTGATATTGTTAAAATCCAATAAATTCACACAATAAGTATCAACAGGTTGTGCTCTACTGCCTAATAGACTAACCTTTTGCCACATGCCATGGATCAAACTGATGTATGATGTTAGGATATTCTTCTCTCATCAGTTTTCTGATGGATGGATGTCTATCCGTTGTAACCACTTTAATGTCAATGCCTTCATCCAAGAGCCTCTCCAGCGCTTTCCTGAAGCCCATTGGTTCCATTGCTACGGAACTTGTGGCCTGTGACACCTACAGGGAACAATTTTACAGATTATGACATTTTAGACATAATTTTTTTAGTAAATTTATTCTAGTGTTGTGACCATTTGTTTACCTGAACCAGATCAAAAACAACTATCTGATTGGAGGAGTCATCCATGAAGGAATAGGTGGTATATTTGCATGAATGGCCTGGGCTGTCACTCCTCCCATCTCCGCAGAGCTGCACTCCCTGACCATCCTGAGTCTGGCAGATTAGTTGTGCTTTTATGATGTTTTCCTGCTTCTTGTATGCTGCTTCAATCACCGGAATGAGGTAGCTTGCCTGTATGTTGTAGTATGTTGTTTTTTGGGGCAGCTGCAAGTTCAAGAGCCCAGCCCAGTCAGCGATGTCTGTAAACGTTGCACCAGTGAAGAGTGTGGCAGCTGCTGCTAGTAGGTTGTTTTCCGGCATTCCACGTGTGTTTGGACATGAATCCCAATGTCCAGTATGTCCGTTGTTGCATTTCCAGCTCACGTTGATTCTGCAACCAATTGTAACTATGGTCTGGTCTGCCTGAGAGATCAGAGCTCCACAAGTGGAGCATTTCTGGAAGAGCTCCATGAGTTTTGACTCATTCACAATCCACTTTCTCTCATTCCATCCTCTGTAATGTTCAGAGCTGCTTGAAGTGCTTCCTGTGGAAGAGGTCGAGGGGCTAGTGAATGGAGCAAAACTGGCATCATAAGGATCAGCAGCAGGCTCTGAACACATGCTGATTTCCATGATGAACTGATGTCCATTAAAGATGATGTGTGTTTTTCCTGTTATTGACAATTCAACATTGAAATTGTTAGTTTCTCTTCCAGTATTTGTCTTCTCACATATAAATGATTTGAATAAACAATTATTTGACTGTTCTACAATTGCATTTCATAATGCTATAGATAATTGTCAGCAGAACGATGCACAAAACTAATAATATTTTCATTATGGATTATAGATAGCAGACATATAACATGGACACTCACATCATAGATTAAACTTTTCCTTGGACTGGACAAATGGTCCTATAAATGATAGAGATTTCAAATAATTTTAGGAGTTTCATTCATAACACATTACAAAAAACTAGAACAGAGGGTAAAGTTTCATTTTCCTACCAGTTGTGTCCATGTGGGTGCCAGGGCAGCAAATGGCTTTGTGCCTGTCACTGTCTGTGCTGGACTAGTCAGCTGCAACAGTGACGGCATTTTGAACTCCGCTGGAAGATCTTTTGAAGGTCTGGATTTCTGAGGGGTTGACTGTGGTACATCAGCAAAAAGGCCGAAGAAATGCTCATGTTCAGGTAGATCCTGCTGTACATCAAGCTCATCCTGATTGATAATTAAAAGAAAAAAAGGTTATTCCATGGAGGCAATACCTTTGAGATACAAGAAAAAAAAAAAAAAAAGAAGTCCAACACACCTGTCTTTCAACAGCATAGGTAATATGATATTACATACAATTAAATTTTAGGAAAAGGATGCTTGCAAGGCTGATTCTGAAACCAGGGTCAGAGCACAGATTCAAGAGCTCTTACCCCCTTCTAAGTCAGTGTAGCATATAACATAACGGTGTACGCATTGGCTTGAAATGAATGGGGCTATCAAATGTGTGTAAATCAAATCTTTGTTCATATTAGACAGGAGGGGCAATATTATTAGTCTAAAAATGTAAATTGGCTGAGTTAAACAAGGTGTGAATTTACAAGATTAGAACCGCTTCCAGAACTTGTCAGGCCAAGCGAGATTTCGGACGTCATCAATGAGATGATTTTTTGACACACGCTCCGGCACATAACGTGACATCGCTAGTATTTTGTACTATAGAAACTTTAGATAAACAATACCGAAAATTCCACAAGTTTCCTTTAATTCAACTATACGCTACCTCACCAGAACTCGACAACAAAACTTCTAACTTTATACTGTACGTTACAAGACAAATGATCGAGCAAACCTAGCACTCATTGATTGCATTTCACAGGAAGATAAAGACAACGGCAGTCGGCAGTGCTTTTTCAATCAAGTGGTTCAAGCTAACAAAAAATAAAATTGTTATACTTACAGCCATGGTTGATGATGATACACTTGGACCTGTCTGTACTATGAAGATGGTTGGGATGGCCGTATCCTTTAGACGCCGTACCGTACTGTCCTTGTTTTCTTTATAGTCATCTGGTCCAAAATGCTCTGAGCAAACACGCCATTTCTTGATCGATTCTACCGGTGTTTTGAGATCAATGTTCAGAGCAGCCAACCATTGATTGTTTAGTTCCTTGTTGTTCACTGGTATTCTGTGAAACATGACGCCGGTAGTGTATCCCCTCGACTTACTATCACAGCCCTTTACTACACACAGAACCATGGCTAATCGCACAGGAAAATCCACTAACTTGACCTAATTTGCCGACTGAAACTACACAAACATAGTCCCGGTCACGTTGGAAGTTACCGAGCTGGGAACTACTTTCAGGCGCTGCGTCATATCATTACGCCTGCTGCACTCATGGTGCGGCAGTAAAGTTTCTTGATTATTACGCAGGAACGAGAGTATAGTTCCTAGACATATCAGCCTAGAAAATCGCAACTTTTCATTTTCCGTTGGTCTTAATGCACGATGTAACTACAGAAGAGTCAAGTTTTAAATAGGAAAAATATCAAAACACTTTGGTCATTTTTTTGAGAGAAATGCTAATGGTCTTGTCCACTTCAATGATGTATGCTAAGCTATGCTAAAAGTGGTACCGCCAGAACCGGAGATCGGCTTAATGGATTCAAAAACGGTAAAACTCAACTGTCTAACTCTGGGGGAGTTGTAAAATGAGCCTATTTCCCAAAAAAGTGGAGTATCCCTTTAACTGGTGACCAACTTCCTGTTCAGGTCATCCGCTGCAGATGTGAGCAGATTCGTCGATTCTGAAAGCACAAACTGACGCGATATTAAGCTGTCTAATAAACGCAGACTTGCTCGTTACATGCCTTTCGTATTCTTGTAAAGATGACAAAGTATTGCTATGATAAAAAAATAAAAAAATAATAAAAAAAAATCATCTTTCCACGGGTTTCGAACGCGCGCAGAAAAGAGATCGCTCTGTGAGAACACCGTGATAAATATGTTGAGCTATCTCACTATACTACCCGTTACTTGCAGAACGTTGGAGTCAATTCACGATTTCATTCTCGGCGTGACTTTATGCAGCTCTCCGAATCAAAACAATGTGCCCGTGTTAACTTGTGACCTAGTATCTAATGACTTAGTACTAGTATTTATTGAATACATACTAGTATCTAGTAATAGGTATTAGTATCTAAAAAATAAGTAGGCTACTAGTACCTAATAAATAACTACTATCTAATATATATGTACTAGTCACAATTGGAATACATACTAGTCAGAACTGAATAGTTGATATCTCAATGACAGATCCCCATAGAAGTCAATGGCAACATTTTTTTATTTGTTACTAGTAACAAAAGAATAGTTACTAGTCACTATTGGAATAAGTACTAGTATCTAATGAATAAGTACTAGTATCTAATGAATAAGTACTAGTATCTAATAATAAGTACTAGTAAATAATGAATAAGTACTAGTATCTAATAAATAAGAACTAGTATCTAATGAATAAGTACTAGTATCTAATGAATAAGTACTAGTATCTATTTAATAGGTACTAGTATCTAATGAATAAGTACTAGTATCTATTGAATAAGTACTAGTACCTAAAGAATAAGCACTAGTATCTAAAGAATAGGCACTAGTACCTAAAGAATAAACACTAGTAGCTAATGAATAGGTACTAGTACTTAATGGAATAGATACTAGTATCTAAAAAATAAGTACTAGTAGCATGAAAATAGAGACTAGTCGGTTTAAATCATTAAATGTTAAAACGGCTTGCCATACATCACTAGGATCTGTGATTCAGAAACATGGCTTTTCCTATCACTGCTACACTTTACTTAAACTCATTACTTCAGACCTACGTGCCATCCAGAAACTTGCGCTCTGCAAGCGAACAACGTCTTGTGGTGCCATCTCAAAGAGGCACAAAATCTCTTTCCCTGACCTTTCACCTTGACGGTTCCCTGCTGGTGGAATGATCTGCCTAACTTAACCTTGAAGAATATGGTTTGGCCTGTTGTTGTTTTTTTGCGCATAAAACTATCAGGTACCATAACAGTTCCTGGAATGCCTGAAAACCGATTTATTTGTCCCAAATGTAAGAATTATGGTTTTCTATTTTACCATTCTCACTGATGCATTCTCCTCTGGCATTGGTTTAAATTATTAAGGTTCCAAATCTGGTGAAATGGTGCACATCTAAGTTACAGTTAAATGTAACCTGCAGCTTATGCAGAGATGAAGTATACCAGGTGATGCTTTTTGACAGTATTTGTGATTTCACAACAGCATTAAACTATTATTTTTTAAATTGAGTAAATTCAGATTGTAATGCATACAAGTACTGTAAAAGTGTTTTTTTTTTTTTTTTTACTCAAACTCAAATGCTTTATCACTGCTGATAAAATTAGCCATTTTTTAACAAGATGAGAAACTTAGTAATATAAAGTGATGTTATTCCTAGTGATGTTACCCTAGTGGAACTCTCATTGCATCAAAGATGGACCAGACCTTATCAATGCAAAGATGTGAAATTGTGGATGCAGATGGAGCAGTGGCCAGCTCTTTTTACAGAGAGACAAGTAAGTACTTATTCATACCGTTTCCACCATGAGAAACCACATTCTGTTTAGGTTTGGCTTTAGAATTGGCCTGTTGGCCTGACCATGCATTGAAAAGATTTCCACAATGTCCCATGCCTTTTTTTTTTTCTTTTTTTTTTGCCTGTGTTGTAGGTGTTTTCAGAGTTTAACAGGATAGTCCCCACAGATCTGCAGACTGCAGAGTAACTTTTATGGTGCTGTGGATCGCTACACACCACGCTTTGTCACAATCTTCAAGTCTTCAAGAAGCATTGGAGAGAAATTAGATGAGCTTATGCAGCAAATTAATACAGGGGTGAGTTTACTGCAGCCTTAATTTTTTATTATTATTCTGAGTTGATCATGGTTTTGCTTACAATCTATCTAGCTGTTGTACAATCAGAGTTATATTAGAAAATGTCCTGTCTCATCCAAGCTTGATAATGGCAGTGAATGGCTGTATATTTTTTTAAGTCCATCAGAATGCATCCATCCATGATAAAAGTGCATCTATCCATCAATATACGGCCATTCACTTGCATTGTAAAGCTTGGATAAGACAGGACATTTTCTTTTACATAACTTTGATTGTATTCATCTGAAAGAAAAATGTAATATACACACAGGATAACTTGAGGGTGAGTAAATCATGTGCTAATTTTCATTTTTGGGTGAACTATCCCTAAGAGTCGGCATAAAATAAAAAAAATATATAAATTATATAAACTTAATGGGACATTTTAATTAAAGGCAGTGTATTCAGGGCAGATAACTGTCAATTAATCAAGCCTTTTTACTTTTCCCTGTTGTAATATTTTTATTTTTTGGTTTCATTCAGGTATGTGATGTTGATGAAGCCTGAGCACAACTATCTGCTGGGGTGCTGACTGTCATTGATGAGGAAGAACTTCCCTCTCTAACTTTGCCCAGTGTCTACTGACATCATTGTTGAGAGAGGTATTGTAATGGATAATCTGCAGAACCTGCCTCAGACAATTTGAATCTATTTTGGTCAGTCTTATGCTTTAAATTTGGATTACCCAAAAGACTTGAAAAATACTTTTAACTTCATTCAGAAATTGATGCTTGGTTTGGGACAGAACAAACTCCCACTAAAACTGCAATCTCTAAAAAAATCTCCTGTTGAGTAATCAAATGTGCAAAATAAAAGGGAAACGAAGCCATTTGTTTAAAATTGTCTACCCATTAGTTCATGAGTAAGTTAAAGGGTTAGTTCACCCAAAAAATGAAAATTCTGTCAGTAATTACTCACCTTCATGTCATTCAAAACCTGTAAGACCTTCGTTCATCTTCAAAACACAAATAAAGATATTTTTGATGAAATCTGAGAGCTTTCTACCCCCAATGACCGTAACGTCATTGCAACTTTCAAGGCCAAGAAAGGTAGTAAAAATATTGTTACAATAGTCCATGTGACTACAGTAGTTCAACCTTAATATTATGAAGCGACGAGAATACTTTTTGTGCGCAAAAACCCCCCAAATAATGACATTATTCAACAATCTCTTCTCTTCCACGTCATTCTCCTACGCTGCCTGTTGACATAGTGTAAACAGCCCAGTGCTTCTGGGTTCTACATTAGAACGTAGGCTTATTATTGGCCAGCATCACACATGACCAGTGTCAGCCAATAATAAGCCTACGTTCTGACGTAGAACCCAGAAGCACTTTACACTACGTCAACAGCATAGGAGAATGAAGTGGAAGAGAAGAGATTATTGAATAATGTCGTAATGGTGGAGTTTTTACACACAAAAAGTATTCTTGTCGCTTCATAACATTAAGGTTGAAGTACTGTAGTCACATGGACTATTTTAACGATGTCTTTACTACCTTTCTGGGCCTTGAAAGTTGCAATGACATTGCAGTCTATGGAGGGACAGACAGCTCTCAGATTTCATCAAATATCTTCATTTGTGTTCCGAAGATGAACGAAAGTCTTACGGAGTTGGAACAACTTGAGGGTGAGTAATTACTGATAGAATAAAAAATTTTGGGTGAACTAACCCTTTAAGATGCTGTCAGCGTATTCATTCAGCGTATGTGTGTCAGAGACATTGCTTTTTCATCGTTTAGGCTAATGAATGTAGACACTTTTTTTGCACTTCTATATACCAAGTTTGGTCTTCGAATTATTATTGATTAAAGTGAGTAATTGTTATGTATTGAATTGTTAAAGCTGTTTGTTGAGAATGTAGTAGAGTCAGGGTATGGTTTTAAATATATTTATTTTGATTCAGATTTTATATACATTTACTAATACGTTATTAAAATCAAAGGTTGTATTTGTTAACATTAGTTAATGCACTGTAAACTAACATGAACAATGAATAGCTGTATTTTTATTAACTAACATTAACAAATATTAATAAATACTGTAACAAATGTATTGCTCATTGTTAGTTCATGTTAGTTAATACACTGACTAATGTTAACTAATGAACCTTATAACGTGTTTCTGTTTTTTTGTTTTAAAAAAACTTTTAAAAAACTAAAGTGACTACATAAATTACCCCAATGCAAACTTGTGTGGACCACCCCTGTGTCAGTTGTTAAGAAAACAAATACAATAAATTTACCTTTGAACTGTATCATTGCCTTAAATTTATTTGTCCAGTTGTAAATGTTATCTTTGTAAAATTGTGAAAGTATTCTCAATGATATATAATAGATGATTGATAGCACTTAAGTTATTGGAGTAAAGCTTACTTGCTATTTTAAGTGCAATCGGTTTGCATGGTTTTAACAAGTAAACTGGATTGCTTTTGAAGTAAAGTAAACTCAGTAATTCCAAGTTGTATGCAGAAAACATCAGAGTTAACACAACTAGCATAAATGAGTACATCTAAAGTAAATGATCAAGTATACTATACAAATTAGTTTTAAGTTACTAGAACTCTCTTGTAAGTGTACACTACTAGACATGCACTTGTTAGTACTACATACTGTTCCTATTTCACGTTACTTAGTTTTTTAAGTGCAATCGGTTTGCATGCTTTTTTTGAGTAAGCTGAACTAATCGGATTTTACAGTGCACTGTTGATAGGAAAATGCAAGCGTTCGCGCCGACGCCTGCCATGCAGTGCGTGCTGCACACTCCGCACAAACACTTTGGATATGCATTTATCTAGGTTAAAGTTAGAGCGAGCTGCCATGCCAGACGGATAAGTCCTTTTCATGTTTAACAAATCAAATCATGCATTTTCTACCTACCGCGAGTAAGCGCTGCACCAGTTTGAAAAGGTAAAAGCATAACGAGCATAAGGAGAGAGGGGCCCCACTAAGGGGGATGCAGAGCTGTTGCTGCGTCTTTATATTAACATTTCTGATTGTTTAAATGATCAGCCCTCGGGGGCCCCCTTAAAATGCCTTGCTTGCCTGCCCTATTGCGGCGCCTGTGCATACAGGTGCAACACTGTTGTCCAAAAAATTGGTGAAGGGGGCCTTTGAGACATCCGTGCCCAGGCACACGGCACATCATCGCCATAATCCGTCCCTGGTCATAGCACTTGCATATTGTTGTCCTACTGTTAGTTTAACTGCTTCTATTGTTCTCATTTGAAAGTCGCTTTGGATAAAAGCGTCTGCTAAATGAATAAATGTAAATGTACTTTTTTCCCCTCCCATCCCAAATATTTTCCACCATCTCCCTTTAGGGGCTCTGTAGAAATGAGCTTTAAGTGTCAATTTACAGGAGATCTGAAGACATCAGCATAATAAATGAGGTGAAAACAGGAACTATTGTCATGAAATAAAGAGTGTTTTCAGCAGATCTGTTAATATTGATGAGCCTCAGACTATCAACACTCATTCAACAAGCCATTCAGGATCATCAGCAGATCATCTCACTTTATTCTGAGTGTTTGCTGTTAGAAACACATTATTTGAGTCTAAATATAGTTTGACTTTATAACAACTATTAGTTGCAATAAAGTAAGTCCATCATTATCATGTTACAGATTTGTGTCTACAGAAACTACAGGGGCAATATAAAGTGAATTTTAAGAAGTAAATGTAATCTGCAAAAGATAAATGTCGGTACTATGCTAGCGGCACGGTACTATGCATTTATCATTTACAGAGGATGCATAGTGCAGTAAATGATAAATATACAAAGAAATAAAGGTAAACATGAAAATGGCAACAGCAACAATTGAGATTAATTCATGTGCTTTCGTCATCATCCTTGTGCAGCGATTGGTGGAAACAAATACACCTTTATTAATATTTAAGCTGAAGTGACATCCAATAATTTCCTCAGTGTATAACTTACATTCCACGGACTATTCTCCATCTGTAAATGTTAGAAAGTCAAGCAAATATTTCCATTTTGCTGTCATGAGTGGACGAGCGTCTGCAAGCTAAACTTACATGAACCGAACAGACGGAGTCCAATAATTCTGACTAAAATATACATTAACACTAAATTATAAATATATTTTGCTAAAATATTTGTTGTTGTAGGTGAACATATGTCCTAAAGAATTTCGAACCTACAAATGTATTTTTATGATATCAGTTTTGTTTTTATTTATTTTCATTTTAAGTTTAGTACATTTAACTACTTCTTTAAAAAGCATTATTTTGTTTTTAGATTGTAATGTTGCAATAGGCTTGTTTGAGATGAGCAAAATCTGCGCAGAATCGATCACCGGTGATCAGCGCGAGATGCGTGCCGGTTAAATGTGTCCGAGTGCGGTCCGCCTTGCTCTGATGTCATGCTGACGTATGTCAAAAATCTCTCGCGAGCACAAGGCGGAGGTGTCGGATTCTGCAGTTTCTCTCCACTGACTGCGCTGATCAAAAGTATGATGGGAAACGACTTGCTTGACGACACAGCTTAATGCTCATTGGTTTAAACAACCGTGATGTATTGTTCTCTTTTAAACTGTTTGATTTTAAAACTCTGATATCATGTTTTTATGTTTATAAATCATAGACTGTAAAAAAATATGGACGACACCCCTTTGCTCTCTTCCATTGGTGAGAAGTGAAGCCGCCAGTGTCCCGATATGGCGCTGACATCTTGGGGCTTGAGTCTGCGCAGTAGCGATCTCGGGACCAGACCTGCGCAGTAGTGAGCAGGAAGTAAAGCCGTGAAATCAAGGCCCCGCCCTCACTCTCGGTGTGAAAAAATTCACTATAGAAATTTAGATATAAAATTTAAAGCTCCAATCTCCTCAGTCCTCCGAATATCCCAAAAAAAATCTGTTGGTGCTTCAGTGACTACTTCGCTCAGAGAACCTCTTAATCACAGCTGTCAATCATGACGTCACACCACCGTTTTTATAGCATAAAATAACTAACTAAAAACAAACTTATTTAAAACAAAACAAAAAACAAAACACTTTAATTTACATCAGCGTTATAAAAACTACAGTAAATGACAGAAACCACCTTCGGGAAAAAGATATTTGAACTGTAATTAAATTGTTTAGTTGGTCTCAAGTCCCGTTGAATAACACAGGTAGGCGGGGCTTATGACCTATACTAGGACCAGTCAGACGTTTTGGCTTCACTTTTCAGGGCTTGTGCGGCACGCTTGGTATAAATTATGCGTATTTGTAAATTATCCCAAACTCTCTGACAGTGTGATCTATGGGTTATTTGATTGTTGTCATATACAAATATATTTATAAAACATGTCTGTAATTAAAGCGACACTATGTAACTTTTCAACCTTCATAATATATTTCCAAGATCCTTGTGATGGTACATCGACTTACAACAGGTTGAATGACACGTCTGCCATAGCCTGACAGGGTCTGTATCGCTTTTACTGGCACTATGTAACTTCGGGGTTCGGGTAGTAACAAGAGCACAAAAAGAACTACAAAATTCGACTGCTTTACGGCATACGTCACTTCCCCCACCACTTCCTCAAATTTGGACGTGAGAGGCCAACCAGTGTTTGTTTTCGGCTGTCGTGCGTATTGTGATGGGGGTTGTTTACACCTGGCCACTTCATGCATTTTCTCAGAGCGGATAGCTATCCGATCGTGAAAAGTCCAGGTTTAAATGCCCTCCGAAACGCATTTGAGACGGATTTGAATCCGATCCCTCAAACCACTTCAGGAGGAGATCTGAGACGCATTCCAGACGAAACTGGACAAGTGTAAATGCATATGGTTTTTGAAACCACATATGTAAATTGTACTCCTCCCAAAAATGCAAAAAAAAAAAAAAAAAAAACGTGTGAGAGCGTTGTATAGGCTATATGTTATATCCAGATATGACGACGCGCTGGAACACGCATCACCGCAGATGAGCAACTGCATCAAGCCAACGTGCAAACTATCGCAAATCAAAGTGAAAGTAAGTCGCAGACGCTTAACACACAATCTTCATCATTAAAAGTAAAGAAACGAAATGATCTTACCAGGGATGTTGCCGCTCTCTCTTATTGCGGTCTTTGATTTTGAAATTTTAGCTGATGATCTATAAAATGCAGCTCATATCTGTTGCTTTCGGTGACGTGCACTCCATTAAATCTGCATATAGCGCGAGAATTGAAGATCGAATTTAAATCCGTTTCGCAAAAATACATTTATGTGACCAGGTGTAAATGGAATCGTTTTGATAAATCAGATAGCTATGCCTCACGAATTAGTTTGCCAGCTGAACTCAGGTGTTGTGAGGTGTATTTATCACGTAGTCCTGAGGGATATCAGACGACGCTGTTTATTGATTCCTGCGATTATCATGAGAACAGCTTTTTTTATCATAAATAAGCCTAACGTAGAGGTTGTAAATAGTGTAAACGAGCACAATTTGCAAACTATTATGATAAATTGCAATAATCATGTCTAATGACATCATAACGGCCAATGTTATGAAATAATGCGACGTACATTTAACTTTATTGATGTCATCTGGCATTTTGTAATGTTTACATTCCAATAAAAACAACACAAATTAAATTATACAGTAGGCCTAGCCCTAGACTATTTACTTGTGATTTAGCTGCAATCATGTAAAAATTTTATAATATAATATATTTACGACAGTGCAAGTATTCCACAGCGACTCTAGGGGTCGCTGTTTGACAAAAACACAATTTCTACGTAGTGTGGCTTTAAAGTAAAAATTATTGATAAACACGTCTTTGGTAGCCTATGTTATTAAATGGGTGTCTTGTTCATTATATTTTATTTTCATATAAAAACAACAGAACTTAAATTAGATCCAGTTTATTAGCAACACTGTGCAGGAGCGTGAATCCCGCGATATCCATCTTTGATCTCACATGTGTCAGATCCACTGCGAGAAGAGAGAACTGTCCGGCTTGCCTGCACTTTTTTCACTCATCCTCTCACTGCAGCCGCTCCTACTCTCGCATACATTTCAGGCGAGGCAAGGCGCATCTCAAACAAGCCTCATGTTATAATGTAATGTGATTAGACCCCTTTTTTGGATTGACTGCAAGGATTCACTATGTTTGTTTTCATAGCCTTCAATATGAACATTGTTTGAAGGACAACATTAATCAGGATATGCAATAACATTTTTTTAAATTAAATACAGATTATTTTTTAAGTTCAAATATAAAAAAAGATTTACCATTGATACATCGCCATTTAGTAACAGTTCTCACTCCAAACAGCGAAACAATCGAGACAGACACCCCTCGCTGCAGCCAGTAGCACGATGACTCAGCTGGATCAGATCCAACACATGTGCTGCGTTCCAGTCCACTTTTAGACACGCACTCGCGAACTTCCCTAAGCACTTCCCCTCGGGGGAATCCCCGCCCCCATTTTGAAGTGCGTTTCACTTCGTGAAGTGGACGAGGGAAGTTTAGATGGACAGACCCTCGTTCCCTCGATTTTGACCAAGGGAGCGAGTCTACTTCATATGTACACTTCAGGCACCTATATGTCCCACAATGCAGTACGATTGTGACGTCACCACAGATCTCGTCTAATCACCACCACAACAAACAACACTATGATATATTAATTCACATTTTTTAAATTGAAAACAACCCAAAAACCATACATTTGGATGCTGCATGAAACAAAATCTTAAAGGGAAAACAAATGTAAATAATAAATCAACTCCATAGCTGATTCCAAGTGATCAAGGGCTTAGGACGTTCCAATTTAGCCCATTGCAGTTTCCGCCAGTAGTGGGCACTCGCAATGACGTACATCCGAGTGAACGAGACGGAGTGAAGTTAGCAAGTGAAGGGCATTACAATTTTGGACTGGAACGCAGCCATGGATGGTGGTGTGTTTTGGTGACGTCATAGACGCATGCGCAGTACCGATCTCTGGGTTATAATGCACATGCGCTGGTCTTAAAGGGATACTTCAGGATTTAGCATTAAGCTTTGTTTTAGTAGAAAACCTGTAGTATTTTCGAATTACCGTGCTTTCCACCCTCATATCCCCCTGAGAGGAGAGATTTATGTATTTTTTGTCAGGAAAAAATCCTCCGATGACGCAAAAATCGTCATTTTGCGTCATCGGAGGATTTTCTGGCCAGAGGCTAAAGACTACAGCCAGTAGTAGGGGCTGTTCCGCATGTTTTCAACCCACCCATAGAGGGTGGGATCTCACTCACAGAATGTACTACAAACAGTCAGCCGTCTTTCTTTGGAAGCTAAGCTAGCAGGCTCTTGTTCTGTGGAGAAAGCTGAATAGTAGGAGAAAGCTGAGTAGTAGGGGTTACCATCCTCCTTTTCCCGGACTTGTCTGGCGGGCGAGATCGTTCAAAATGTCCGGGATTCAGCTTTTGGTTTCTGCAGTCGCCATTCATTGTTTACATGCACACCTTTTGTTTCAGTCTAACTGAATTCATTCCGATCGGTGAATCTGAATGTAGTGTTTACATGAACGCTAAACAAGTGATCAGTTGATGTGCGTTTTACCATTGCTAAGAAAATTCCCGCTCCTCCGTGAGAGATGCGAGACCGGCGCGTCTCAGTAATGACGCCACCGGCCTCGCGCCGTTCTCCCGCGGCCGTCAGCCTCGTCCTGCTCGCCACAGTAAACATAATGAATGGCGACTGTAGAACGCAAAAGCCGAATCCCAGACATTTTGGGCGATCCCGAAATCCCAGGCAGACTCGTCACGGAGACTCACTGGTAGCCTGTTGTTTTCAACTGCGCTCTCTTACCGGTAGGCGTGGCCTCCAAGGGCAGCGAAGCAAGTGCATTCTGGGAGTTGTTGTCTTTCATCCACATAAGCCAAAAATACATTTTCTGGCTTTTCTCAGTCTAGAAAGCTCCAAATTAAAAAAATTCTTCACATTTCTTCTACTTAAATGACCTATTTTAAATACACATTCATCTTCCCAGAGGTGAAGTATCCCTTTAATGACATGTATGCTCAGCTCAATATTGTGTTGAGATGATGTTCTAACCTGTGTAGTAGTAGTACTGTTAAATAGTAATAATAAGTAATTATTAATGAATAAGTAATTATTTACATAAATGGGATGCTTAAGTTATCCGAGTTTCTCTCTACATACATGCAAAATAATTTTACAACATTTTAAATCGCATGATTTTAAACCTAAATCTGATAGATTAATAGCATGTCCTCACCGCAAGTATTTTTTTAATGCGTGCATATAGAACATTTTAAAATAAAGCCATTTTAATTTATTCAGGTCATATTTGCTGTTGAGTGGAAGCAAAAATGAGTCAAACAACAGGGGTTATGCGCAACATACTTCCAGGTTCTACAAAACAGATATAACTACTTCCGGTCGTCAGCTACTGAGGTAAAAACAGCGTAGAAATGGCGACCTTTTATAGCCGGTGTTTACAGGAGCTAACGTTACCCATTCTATCCATTTCAGATGTACATCGTATGGCTAAACGGACTTCCAGAGCCCCGAGTACTCCATTAGATAAAGGATTTAAGTTTTACGCCTCCTCATTTATTCATGATTATGAAGGTATGTAAGTTAGTGTGTAGCTTTTGCTAATGGCACCCGATGTAGAGTTAGCTAACTATCAGTAAGTTAGTTTAGACTTGTATGCTATCATAGTAGTTTAACCTTTTATATTTGCTTGCAGACGATTAAAACAATCAAATGAAGACTGCATTTTTTTTTATAAAAATTTTTTTTCTGATACTTAAAGGTGCATTAAGCAACTTTTCATGTTAAAAATACCCGTTTTCTAACCCATACATGCTTAAACAATTGCCTGATGGGCTGAATGAGCCCTTCTCTGATCACTGAGATTGTCTCTATAATCCTGTAAAGTAAAATAAATAAGAGGGATTCGGGCCGGAATTTTAGACTGGGCGTGACGTCATGCGCGTTCACGGCACGCTCACCTGGCTATCTGGCAGGTTTGTGTATTCGCCGCCATTCTCCGTAGAAGATGGATTCTAAGAGTTCATTTGTAGTTCATTTCAAACACCAACGCAAACTCCACGTAAGATAAAAAAAAAAGAAAACTTTTGTCCGTGAGCGTGCACACTTCTGGCTGCAGTTTCGCTTGCCGCCAGAGGGGGCATAGTTCTGCAAAAACTCAGAGACTTGCGCAATGCACCTTTAATCATTCGTGACATTTTAATTAAAACAGAAATAAGATTTGTTTTCTAAAAAAACGAAAAATAAGTTACCTCGGAGATCGCCTACTGCTGCAGATGCGTACGGTAGTGCAAACCGGAAATGCTTATACCCGTTTTCCGGTTCGAACGTTGGGCGTTCCGCATAACCCCTATTGTCTCTGTAATTTTAAAGCTACAATACAATAAGATCTGTAAACAACTTAAAATACCAGTACACATTCAAGGGAAAATGCTAAAATAATAACAGCATCAAGAAAAGAAATCTTGTCAAAAATAAAAAGTGCTTAATGATATTTTGCCTGGTAAGAGTTTTCTTTAATGGCTATACAAATTTTTCAGTGATCTGTGACTGATCATAATGATCAACAGTAAGCAACATAAGAACAACATAACTCACTGTCCGTCCGATACCATCACATTATTTTAAGCCAAAATAAAGAAGAGGGATTTTATTACTATAACTTCAAGACAAATGGTAAAAAGTATATAAATAAAAATCTAAGTACTATGTTTGAGTGCTAATGTGCTAAATTTGGTGTGGACTTGGATAGGTGGATTTAAATACACTTGAACTTGGTCCTGGTCCCCAATGGACAGGGTAATGGTGACTCAAATATTGATGATTCTGAAGCTGAAAACACAGAATATGTTCATCTGAATATCCTCGTCTTTTTTTTATATTGCCTGTTTAAATTCACTGGCTTCGGCAGTAGATCTATAAATAAACACGTAATCACTTACTTTAATGTCCTCTGTGTTTACTTCTGTATGAGAGCGTCCTGACTGACTTTTTATTGTTCTTTTGTGAATGCGGGTCAGTTCAGAACCATGACCAGTTTACACTGAAATCTCACATTGGCCACATAAATTTATTTTTTTTTAAACCCCAGTGAGAACGGTTATAAAAAAAAATATATAAAAAAAAATTGGGACCCAAGCAATAAATCAGAATTGAGCATTAAGGCTTGAAGTGTGAATGAAGCCTTATAGATTTGGGGACACTAATATGGCAAGATGTTTTGTCGACTGGAAGAAAGCATCAGTGCATCAGTGATGACTTGAGCTCTTCAGTCCACAGTAAACAGGGTCTGAATCACACTATTGAGACACTGACCAAACATACACTAAAGTGATTTTTGTTTTTAATGACCTTGCAAGTTCGCTTTATCCATCAAAATATGAGGAAAATATATAAATATATTTTAAAATATTTTAAAATATGAAGGAAGAACAAAACACTAAACTTAGTGAAGGTATTCATCTGACAATTGTATTTAGCAAAATAAAGGCGAACTACAGACGTGTTTTAGAATAACAAAAAAGCTCACAGGAAAAATAATAAACTGACAACAGCATCAGTTATTAATATTGGCCTGGTTCTCTCTCGTTTGTTGCATGCATTCATAATTTCTTTGTATGATTTGGCATGTTTCATTGCATTATTATCACAAATAAAACAATTGAATCCAAACACAACTACGCAATATGATTGCAAGATCTTGAACTCATTTTTAAAAGTATTTGGATAAAGGGCGAAGAAATGAGTTTCATCACTTCTGACTGAAATGATTCCACGGCATCGATACTAATTCATGATCATTTTTCACAATGCAAAGCAATTTATTTATTTTTTTATGAATTTAAATGTTAAAGTTTCAGTGTCTTAAATGATTGTAAGACCATTGATCATTGTAGTCCTCAGTTCACAGCACTTCAGTAACACTTCATCAGCTCTTAACAATCAGTCCTAGACTTCACTGAAGCTGCTTTTAGCTTCTCTATAAAAGTCTCAGACTCCTAGACAAGTCAAACTGTTTACTAAGAATTTTCTGACACTTAAAGCCGGGTTCACACTGTGCGATTTTTGCATATTTTACAAATTTTGATTTGTAAAGATTCCTCTGATCCTGGGCTAAAATCTGAAGTCTCTGATCGTTAGTTTGACGTGTTCACCGACAGACGATTAATGACCGTTACGATCACATTTGACCTCAGACGAATTTCTGTCAGTGTCAGCAGATTTGACTCTCAGTCCTGCAGTGACTTCTGCTACGACGACCGCCACATTCTCTTCGTTTTTCAAGAAAAGCCATGACCAATATTAACGTTAGAGATTTCTTGACTGATGATGTAAAACTCAAATTAAGTTCTTGCGTGTGTCCGTTTTTAACGCGTCTTGACTGTCGTACATTTTTGATTCCATTTGATTTTTACTTTTATAAAATATTTTACTTTTTGATTCCAATCATATTTCAATCAATTCAAACCCATCATGTTGAACAGTTCACATCTGAAGAGTCTCAGCTAAAGGAAATAATACATTATTTATCTGCTTTAATACACAGTAAATTCCACAGTGTTAAATCAACACTGCTCAGAGCAAATATGGTCCCACTCTACAGAGTGTTAAAGTAACACTAAAGCGGTGTTAAAGTTAATGAGATAATTAAGTGATTAATTGAGTGATGATTGAGCATTATTGAAGACACCTGATGTTAACAAGCAGAATCACTGAAGGAGAAAATCATAAATTGTAAGTTACCATTAAGGTGATGGGTGTTTGCTTTAGTTGGGCTCTAGACCCTTATATGTTTACTTTCAATTTAACTGTTGTTTGTCTGCTGTTATTGATTTATAACAGTTAAATGAACAAAGTAAAAGTGTGATCTGATAGTGTTGGTTATGTTTTGACATAATCATGCTGTGATCTGAAAAATGAAACTTATTGAGATAGTTTGGTTTACCTTGTTACCAGCAACTTTGTGATTTTAACAACATATGATTATCAGTATTTTACTTATAATCCAAAATATTTCATAAACATTGTTCTGATCAAAAGATTTTCAAATAAATTAATTTAGAAACACAGACATCAATAATCAGCCTGTGAATCTCAACAATGGTGACAGTAATAAAGCATGTTGCAGTGGCTGCCACCAATCACAACTCATTAATGGCTCCCATCATGCATTGCGGTATGAATAAATTATGATCTGAATTGTCTATGTAATTTACTTTTCCTAATTGAATATTCTGCTCGTCACCATTGTTGAGATGCATAGACTGAATCTTGACATCTGTGTGTGCCTAAAATAAAGTTTTTTTTGTTTTAAACAACTTTTAAGAAATCCTTTATATTATATCAAAAATTCTGGATATTTATGAAGAATCACAGTTATGCTGTAATCAACAACATAAATCGAAGTCAGAATTAAGGATCATAATGAGTTCAGTGATCAAGTTCAAATGATGAATGTCATAATATAATCAACACCATCAGATCACTTTTTTTCTTTGTTCATCTGGCAGTTATAACTCAGATACAACAGCCAAACTAACTCTAAAGTAAACATATAAGGGTCAAGAGCCCAACTAAAGCAAACACCCATCACCATAATGGTAACTTACAATTTATGATTTTCTCCTTCAGTGATTCTGCTTGTTAACTGCAGGTGTCTTCAATAATGCTCAATCATCACTCAATTAATCACTTAATTATCTCATTAACTTTAACACCGCTTTAGTGTTACTTTAACACTCTGTAGAGTGGGACCATATTTGCTCTGAGCAGTGTTGATTTAACACTGTGGAATTTACTGTGTATATAGGGCAAATTTTCTTATTGAGACGATAACATGAAAAATGAACGAATATCAGCTGATACCGATATGGTGGCCGATATATTGTGCATCCCTACTTACAGCGATGATCATGTTCCTACAGTCAGACGAGCAACAATCGTAAAGGACTGTTATAAATCACAGAGTGTGCACTGGGCTTAAGTCAAACCTTTAGACTATTCGTAAGAGCATTTCTGAGAAGTTTTATACATATGATCAACAGTAGGTCTACAAAAGCACAAACTACTGAGAAAACAATCCAGAACTGAATCCAGGAACAACACTCAACACGAACAAACAAAACAATTCAGACAAAAGACTCATCATTTAACAAACATTTAAGTGAAAAGAAATGATTGCTTTGTTTGTAACAGGATACAGGAACTCTCACGAAAAGACTAAATCCTGAACAATACTGTCTTGTTGTTCATTAGTTGGTCAATCTCATGAAGACAAAGTCCATGATGTGTCTTGAAGATCTCACTGTGTCGAGTCCCTGAAACACAATGAGTTGCATCTGCTGTTAAAGGTGCATTGCGCAAGTCTCTGAGTTTTTGCAGAACTATGCCCCCTCTGGCGGCAAGCGAAACTGCAGCCAGAAGTGTGCACGCTCACGGACAAAAGTTTTCTTTTTTTTTATCTTGCGTGGAGTTTGCGTTGGTGTTTGAAATGAACTACAAGCCGGTCTCTTAGAATCCATCTTCTACGGAGAATGGCGGCGAATACACAAACCTGCCAGATAGCCAGGTGAGCGTGCTGTGAACGCGCATGACGTCACGCCCAGTCTAAAATTCCGGCCCGAATCCCTCTTATTTATTTTACTTTACAGGATTATAGAGACAATCTCAGTGATCAGAGAAGGGCTCATTCAGCCCATCAGGCAATTGTTTAAGCATGTATGGGTTAGAAAACGGGTATTTTTAACATGAAAAAGTTGCTTAATGCACCTTTAAACATGTGATTATGGTAATAGTGTGAACATATACATGTTAAGCTTGTGGCCATCAGATCATTCATTAAAATCTCACTTTATTCATTAAAAACTGACTGGTTATGTTGCTTCAACTATAAGGAATAATGAAGAATTCCTAAAACTGTTTAAGAATGTTTTACTTAAAAAGATCATAATGATAAAGAAATAACTCACATCTGGTTTTAGTTTGAGCCGCATGTGTCTGCTTTCCTCTCTTATCTTCAGCGTATCTGAGGTCTACTGGAATATAAAATACACTGATTTTAGAAATAATCGAGCAGGATTTACTAAAGCAAATGAGTAGCATTATGTATTAATGTTCTTTTTATGCTTTAATAAAGCAAATGCATTAGATATTTAATCATTAAATGAGATCATAAATCAACAGTAAGAGGAGCAAACGACACCAGAGTTAAATAACACAAGTAGAGAAGGTAAAATAGACTTCTAAAAGAAGTATTTTAGTAAATGTTTGCTTGATATTAAAGGATTAGTTCACTTCAGAATTAAAATGTCCTGATACTTTACTCTCCCCACGTCATCCAAGATGTCCATGTCTTTCTTTCTTCAGTGGAAAATAAATTAAGGTTTTTGAGGAAAACATTCCAGGATTGTTCTCCATACAGTGACTTCAATCCAGATCAAAATTATATTTTAAATTATACTTGATAATTATATGAAGGAGGAAGGCTAGTACCATCTACACCAACTTAAATTATTGTTTTTATTTCTTTCTAACTGTAATTTTTCAACTAAGAACTCTCAGACATGTCTGGACTGATCATAATGAGGGTGACGCAAGCCTCAGACTGGCACTCAGGGTCCGAAGATGATGGTATATTAGAGCTGGAAATATAATAATATATCTTATTCTTATTCCTTGGAATATTACATAAATAAAATATATACTTATACAGTTGTCATATAGTGACTTCAATGGGGTCCAATGGGTTGAAGGTCCAGATGTGAGTCTCGACGCAATCCCAGCAGAGGAATAAGAGTCTCATTAACCATCACTTTATAAAAAAATAAACATTTATATACTTTTAACCACAAATGCTTGTCTTGCACTAGCTGTGATGCGCCACACATTACATAATCACGCTGAAAGGTCAAACGTGACGAAGGTGGAAGAACCGACCCAGTGTTTACAAAGCCAACATGCAAAGACTAAGGCCCTGTTTACACGAGAACGCTCGCGGGTGAAAACGTAAAAATATTTTATCAGATGTGTCTTTCGTTTAGACGGCGACGGCGTTTTTGGGGCTTAAAAACGCAAAAAAGTGAAACCACCCTCCAGAGTGGAAATCTTAAAAACGCTCCACCGTCGCGTTTCTGTCTAAACGGTAAAAACGCAAAAGTCTGCTAGACAGTGAAGGCACCGATCAGTGCTTCACATTGCCACCTAGCCGCCTGGAGTGCATACTACATTGAATTTCACACACTTTTGCGTCACCATATGCCATAACGCTCGTCTAAACGCAGAATAAAAAGTGATCACTTTTGCGTTTTCTCTTCAGATCGTTTCCGTGTAAACGTAGCCTAAGTCAAACGCCATTTACAAATAAATAAATAAAAGGTAAAACAACGATGTCGGGCGATTTTGAAGTTGGAGGAGAAAATGAGATGGAGTTTTTCGCCCTATTCTACATTTATGAACTGGAACATGTGTGACCTTTCAATGGCTGATGGTTTGTCTAGATAAGACTCTTATTCCTCGGCTGGGATCATGTAGAGACTTTGAAGTCACTATATGGAGAAACATCCTGGAATGTTTTCCTCAAAAAACCTTCATTTCTTTTCGACTGAAGAAAGAAAGACATGAATATCTTGGACGATGTGGGGGAGAGTAAATTATCAGGACATTTTAATTCTGAAGTGAACTAATCATTTAAGAATGAAGCGTGGTTAATGCCTTAACAATAGCAGAAAATCAAAGAAGGGCAGAAGTAGTGAGAGCTCACCTCATCATCATCCTCATCCTCCTCCTCCTCCTCCTCATCATCATCATCATCATCATGCAGCTGAAACACTGAAACACAGTGTGTAGATGTGCTGAAGTGTTGAATAGCGCTGATAGAGATGTGCAGGTTCTGCTCTGTGTGAACAAGTGACAGTCAATGATGATTCAACAACTGACTTTATGCAACAAATGTAAAAATCAAGTATTAATCACAGTTTAATATAAACAATCAACATTTCTTTACCTGAATGCCACTGATCCAGTGCCATATATCAGCTGGATGCAGATGTTCATGTCCAGCTGTTCTGCTGTATTAGTGTTTTATCCTGTTCTTGAGTTATTTGGCTGGAGAACAGCAGTGATGAGCTTCTTAGACTCTGTCCCAAATGGCACACTCTGGACTTGCGGACTTCCTCAGAATCTTCCTCAGAGACGTCACTTTGGTGACGTCATGTAGTGCAGACCTATAGGGCCCTTGGCGCGAGTCCACGAGGGCGCATTGAGAGGTATTTTTGGGACAGACTCTTAGTTTAGTCCTCTTGTTGTTTTCTGTCCTCTTCGTGTCTGTCTCATCAGCTCCACTAACAGATGAATGATGTAGAACTGCTATAGTTTTCTCTTCTGTCTCCTTTCACAATGAGAAGAGCATGTAGACCAGAAGTGAAGATATCTCTGTCATTAACTCTTCAGGTTTTCATGGAAGCGTCAAAGAATCCAGGAGTATCAACTACAGACACAGCGGTCTTTTTGTCTCTCCTCTCTCTGTCTCCTCTCTTCCTCTCTCTGTCTCCTCTCTTCCTCTCTCTGTCTCCTCTCTTCCTCTCTCTGTCTCCTCTGTTCCAATATCTGTCTCCTCAGTTCCAATATCTGTCTCCTCAGTTCCAATATCTGTCTCTGCTCTTCCTCTCTCTGTCTCTGCTCTTCCTCTCTCTGTCTCCGCTCTTCTTCCTCTTTCTGTCTCTGCTCTTCCTCTTTCTGTCTCTGCTCTTCCTCTCTCTGTCTCTGCTCTTCCTCTCTCTGTCTCCGCTCTTCTTCCTCTTTCTGTCTCTGCTCTTCCTCTTTCTGTCTCTGCTCTTCCTCTCTCTGTTCTTCCTCTCTCTGTCTCATATGTTCTGATATCTGTCTAATCTGTTCCAATCTCTGTCTCTGCTTTTCCTCTCTCTGTCTCTGCTTTTCCTCTCTCTGTCTCTGCTTTTCCTCTCTCTGTCTCTGCTCTTCCTCTCTCTGTTTCCTCTCTTCTTCCTCTCGTCTGAATCTCTCAGCATCTTCATACATCTGATTACTGTAGTGTCCTCCTCCATTCTGCTCTATCATTGTGTCAATCTTCTTCAGTAGATCATTCACCTGATCTCTGTTATTCACATCTTTATTGTTGAAGACGTGAAATCTGCCTCCACACTGACCAACTACATCTCTTAATCTACAGTTCTCCTCAATGAGTTTCTCTACAGACTCTCCTCTCAAATAATCTCCATGAGTGAAAAGAATGATGGAGTATTTTAACACTCCCTCTCCAAACAACATCTCAATCATCTGAGGAATCTGCTGCTCCTGCTCAGTGAATCTGTCATTTACTCTGAACACAATGAGAAAAGCGTGCGGTCCAGGACTAGATAAATAAACACTTCTCGCTATCTCCATCATTAACTCTTCAAGTTTCATCTGTGTGTCGAATAATCCAGGAGTATCAACTACAGACACAGATCTGCCTGAAACAGTGGCGTGAGCATCTGTACATTCATGGGTTACTGAACTCATTCTCATCACAGATATAAACTCTTTCTGTCCCAGTATTGTGTTTCCAGCTGCACTCTTCCCAGCACCAGTTTGACCCAGAAGAACAATCCGTCTGGATGAGAGACTGGCATTTGGCTTTTGTCTCAATGAATTCTGCTCCAGTTTTGTTGCTCCCTTTCCTGTATGTTACATGGAATAAAAAGTAACAAAACATTAATAGTTTCAAGACAACTTTCCTCACTGTATTTGGGGAGAATTTCTAAAGCAACAGTCTTACATACAGTAACATGGGACATTTTCGCTTTGTTGTTTATTTTATAATTAAAGTTATGATTAAAGTTACGTTTAATGTTCACCCTCTTCCCTAAACTTGAACTTCACAAAAACTCAAATTCACATTATTTTATTTCATTCTAATGAAAGAGCCGCGAGTGCGGAATTACTACTTCTACAGGTCACTTTAAAATGAAAATTGTGTGGGAACGCAGCGCTGTTTTACATGGTTAAAACAATCATACTAAATACTTTCAGTGTGTTGAAAGTTGTGTTATAAAGTTACTCTGTGTGTTAGCTGACTGGCTGGTATGAGAGACTTGTTGCACACTGCAATAAGCAAGATCGATATAATCATATTAATGACACTTATAGAATAATGTTGTCGAATAACATTTTTGGGTAAAAACATGGTACTCCTGGTGAATCAAAAAAACAAAAGATTCAAACAATAAGTAATGAGTTCAGACTGCACGATTTTCAAATTCTCTCAGATTGTGAACTTGCACCGATTTGCCTAAGATTTTGGGCATTTGTCGGCAAGTGAAAATCAGGCCTAAAATCGTGCAGTGTGAACTCAGAATAACCGTGTTGAGCTAGGGCTGGGCGATATATCGGATGACATTGTTATGCGCATCTCGTCAGTAAAGCCGGTTCCTTGATTAGTAGTAAATCGCCATCAGCTGCTTTGAGATGGAGCAGCATTTACTACACAGAGCCGTAGTTAACTGACAAGCTGAGCCATATCGCATTAATTATCGCGGATCCGATATATCGCCCATCCCTATGTTGAGCTATATTACAGTGATTAGTTTCTGTTGATAAAAGTATCCAAACAGTTGCTCACCAGTCTAATAAAACACATAATATATTAAATTGGTTTCCATGGTTTCTAAGGAAGAAAAACTGGATATCGAGGGTAATGGCGACACAATGACACTGGCTGTTACACTGGTTAAAACTAGGGCTGTGCAAAAATATCGATACAGCTAACTATCGCGATATATTTTTTCACGATAGTGTATCGATATTTCAACCTCTAGTATCGATATAAAAAAAATAAAAAAAAATTCATCAAATCCCTCTGTGTGCGTCAAACGACCTCCTCCGCCGCTGCTGTAGTTGTCGCCATAGACAGTATAAGAAGTGGACAGAGCCATCTCATTGGAACTCAATTGAGACAAGTGAAGCCCATTTTTAGCGATTTTTTAGCACTTCCGTTCCTGACGCGCAGACTCAAACCGACTCAAACTAAGCTTGATGACGTGAGCAATCTGTCTGACAGATGTAAATCTTCTAGTAGCTGTGCGTGCAAACTGCCCACGTTAATCTTGCAGAGACGGCGAGCTTGAGCAAAGAGTTCTTTGGCGTGAGTGAGCAGGAGTAAGTATTCTGATTAATTATTTTGTATAGTATTTATTTTAAAATGTTATTCCCTTGACGTCCCCTCGATTGCCTGCGAGCTTCTCCTCCTGTCTGTACGGTAATCTCTCTACTGTGCGACAGAGAGTCGAGTGGTTATGACGCAATCGTTAGCCTATTTTTACAAAAACTGTTTCTACGGGGCCATAATGTAACATAGAAGGTAATGGAGCCCTTTATACATTGTCGTGTTTCTTTAGAAATAAATAATGGACAAATGGAGTCTTTAAACGCCTCAGATGTAAAGTTATTCGCTGTCAAAGTGACGCCAAAATGAATGGGAGTCAATGGAAATGCTAACACAAGTGAAGTTCTGCTACAAGATGGCGGCACGCGGCCGGCTTCAACTTCCGGTCGATATATTACCCGCCTGGTTGTCGCTGACTCGCTGTCCAGTTGTATGAGGCGCCGGACTGGACAAAAGCGAAGCGAACTGCGTGAGCGAGCAACAGAGCTCGAGAGAGACCGAGTGTATCCGCGCGCGAGAGAGACCGAGTGTGTCCGAGCATTAGTATTGGTACACATAGTAATATAATTACTATATAAGAGGCATGGAAGTTCGATTAATGGACAACACTAATCAGTACAAACGTCTTGTTTTGAACTATTGTTTAATAAATATAAATAATTCGAGCACATAAACTTCCATATGGAGGATTAAATAAGATTGAATGTATGTAGTAAGATTCCATAACTAATCACTGACACGACACTGTACCACAACCGCGTCAAATAACAATGATTCTGAATTTTATTCACCAACATCAGGATGTTGTCAGTGCAAGTCATGGTGTCCGAGGATTAGTAGGCTTATTTGGTACATAGTAATATATAAATATTATATAAGAGGCATGGACGTTCGATTAATGGACAACAATATAAATAAAAACAACAATTAAATTATTATAAACAATAGTTCAAAACAAGACGTTTGTAGTACTGATTATTGCTGTCCATTAATCGAACTTCCATGCCTCTTATAGTATATAATATTATGTATCAATTAGGCTACTAATAATGCTGGGGCACACTCGGTCTCTCTCACACGCAGACACACTCCGTCTCTCGCATACTGTCGCTCGCGCACGCAGACACACTCGACACAATGCAAATACCTTTGCGAATAAAAGTTGTCGTCTGCTGAGTTATCAATGTGATACACATTCCAGAATACCCCAGGTGGTACATAAGTTGTATATTCAGCTCCATTTCTTTTTTCTTTTTTTTTCTTTTTTGATAAAAAATAAATAAAAATTGCAATATATATCGCAATATGTATCGTATTGTATCGTGATCGTGACCCATGTATCGTGATATGGATCGTATCGTGAGGCCCTTGCCAATACCCAGCCCTAGTTAAAACTGTGGATTTATCTGGATTTAAACATTGTTGGAAACATTTGGGATAACTGACACAAGTCAACAAAATATATAACATTGTTCTAGTGATTTTTGACTATTTGAATCTTACATGATGTGCCTTTGTCCATCTTTATAAAGTTATTCTGAGATTTGCAACTGCATTTTAAAGGTCAGTGAGAGGAGAAACTACATGCCATTACTGTGATTCAAAAAATTCTAAATAAGATAACTATTTAATAACTCTTAATAATAACAGTATTTGTAAAGAAAACAAACTCACCCAATGTGTTAAGTATTTCTGTAAGCAGCATTTTAACTTGTTTAGTATTTTCCTTTGTCATGTTGTTGAACACATGGTATCTCTGATCATATTTCTGAACGAGTCTCTTCAGTGGTTCAGACAGATTAATTAACTCTTTTATTGTCATGTTTTCCTCCTCCAGTTCATCTCCTCTGGTGAAGAGAATCCAGGTTTTCTTCAAGCGTTCTTCTCCCAGCAGCTCCTCAATCTTCTCCACAGTTTCTCTCTCTTCTTCAGTGAATCTGTCAGCTTTGATGACCAGCAGAAACACACAGAGACCTGATTCACATATCTTCAGAACATTTACATAAATCTGCAGAATCTCCTCTTCATTCAGCTCTGTATCAAATAATCCTGGTGTGTCATAAACAGAGACTGGAAACCCACTAACAGTTCCCGAATCAACAGCAACATCTCGAGTGACTGATCTTGAGCTTTTCTTTGATTTGAAAGCTTCTCGTCCCAGTATTGTGTTTCCTGATGAACTTTTCCCAGCTCCAGTTCTTCCCAGTAACACCAAATTCAGACCTGCCATTTTCAGTGATGTAGCAAAATCCTGAAAGCAAACGCAGCAATTAGGCTAGCAGTACTTGTTAAGTTAGTGCATTTCACTTGCTATATTTAATTAAACAGTAACATTATTTTAGAGTTAATATCAAATTACTGCTCGTCGTTATGTGATATTGTCCAAGTCTTCGCAATGTCTCGACAGATTCAACTTTTTTTTTTAGTAGGGCTATCGCTTGGATTAGTATCGGAACTTAATACATTGACTAACTAACGTTATAGTGTATTACAACGAAATGCGCATCAACATAACAGTAAATATGAAAGCTTTTCCCCACGATATGTGCTACTTATGTTTTAACTTGAATTATGGCTGTTTTTACTGCTAGAAGTACGTTACATAATCCTGAGCAGGTAAAATTAGCACACATTTCCAGAACACCAGCAGTTCTCAGACTCTGTTAATCCATTTTTACGCGCCAAAACCTCTAATCTTGTTATAACATTTTCTTAAACCATACCTCGGGAGAGACAAAAAAAAAATATGTATATATAAAAAACAAAAACAGTTCCGCAGCCACATCCTGATTTGTTCTCTTCCGCTCCTCTGCTCTTCTCCTTCTTCGGTTTATTGGCGAGTTGGTGAGCACTTTTAATGAGTATTTCGCCCCCTTCTGGCCTGTTGTGCAATACTACTACTACTAATAATGTACTATTTCTTGTAATTTCTTAAAAATCTGAAATAAATACATTTTCTTATAATCCTCCTCTTTACTCAGCTGTGCATGTTTGACCGCTTGTCTTAATGTCTATTTATTGATACTAATTCATCAATCTGTGGATTTTGTCTATTCTTTCATCATCAGTCTCTGATGATGTTAAAGTCCCCCTGCAGTCACTAATTTTGTCCCTTACAACACATAATTTATCATCAAAATGACATATTTTAATAGGCTCTTCCACTAGACCCCTGAGCAGATGACTGTTGGAATGGAGCAATTTCACAGCTTCTGTCATGTGTCAGATTTTTGGAAGCTCCTTCATTACAGAATATTAAAGGAAAATGTGACTAATATTTCTTATAAATGTATTAAATGTTAAGATATATATATATATATATATATATATATATATTTATATGTGTGTGTGTATATATATATATATATATATAAAGTACCAGTCAAAAGTTTGGAAACGTTACTATTTTTAATGTTTTTGAAAGAAGTCTCAATATGCTCCCGTTCCACCTCATCCCAAAGATGCTCTATTGGGTTGAGATCTGGTGACTGTGGGGGCCATTTTAGTACAGTGAACTCATTGTCATGTTCAAGAAACCAATTTGAAATGATTCGAGCTTTGTGACATGGTGCATTATCCTGCTGGAAGTAGCCATCAGAGGATGGGTACATGGTGGTCATAAAGGGATGGACATGGTCAGAAACAATGCTCAGGTAGGCCGTGGCATTTAAACGATGCCCAATTGGCACTAATGGCGCTTTTCCACTGCATGGTATGGTACGGCTCGGTTCGGTACTGCTCACTTATGGCGCATTTCCACTGCATGGTACGGTACCGTACGGCTCGCTTCGGCTCGCTTTAAATGGTACCACCTCTGTTGAGGTTCCAAGCGTACCGTACCGATACTAAAATGTGACGTGAAAACACTGCAGATCACTGATTGGTCAGACAGAATCATCTCTACCAGCGTCATTGTATTTACAACACAAGACACTAAACCCGCTAGATTTAAATAGCCAGTAGACAACAGCCAACGCTGTAGCACCTGTTTTAAAAGTATTTGCTTCAAAAAAGAGTATAAACTTCAAAAAAAGAAATGGCTGAATCATGGTCTGTGGACGAGGTGCAGACGTTCCTCTCGTGGTTGCCGAGGAGTGGATGGGGAAACAAGGAATGAAAAATTCGCATTTAATATGATGATGTCATGGTAGTAGAGACGGCAACTATAATGATCAGTCCCACCCACCCACTTTGAAGTGGTACTAACTGCAGTGGAAAAGCAACCTAGCTAAAGCGAGCCGAACCGTGCCTTACTGAGTCGAGTCGTACCACGCAGTGTAAAAGCGAAGCGAGCCGAACTGTTCCGCGCCGAGTCGAACCGTACCGAGCCGTACCATGCAGTGGAAAAGCGCCATAAGGGGCCTAAAGTGTGCCAAGAAAACATCCCCCACACCATTACACCACCACCACCAGCCTGCACAGTGGTAACAAGGCATGATGGATCTATGTTCTCATTCTGTTTACGCCAAATTCTGACTCTACCATCTGAATGTCTCAACAGAAATCGAGACTCATCAGACCAGGCAACATTTTTCCAGTCTTCAACTGTCCAATTTTGGTGAGCTCGTGCAAATTGTAGCCTCTTTTTCCTATTTGTAGTGGAGATGAGTGGTACCCGGTGGGGTCTTCTGCTGTTGTAGCCCATCCGCCTCAAGGTGGTGCGTGTTGTGGCTTCACAAATGCTTACCTCGGTTGTAACGAGTGGTTATTTCAGTCAAAGTTGCTCTTCTATCAGCTTGAATCAGTTGGCCCATTCTCCTCTGACCTCTAGCATCAACAAGGCATGTTTGCCCACAGGACTGCCGCATACTGGATGTTTTTCCCTTTTCACACCATTCTTTGTAAACCCTAGAAATGGTTGTGCGTGAAAATCCCAGTAACTGAGCAGATTGTGAAATACTCAGACCGGCCCGTCTGGCACCAACAACCATGCCACGCTCAAAATTACTTTTCTTTCCCATTCTGACATTCAGTTTGGAGTTCAGGAGATTGTCTTTACCAGGACCACACCCCTAAATGCATTGAAGCAACTGCCATGTGATTGGTTGATTAGATAATTGTGATGCGATCTGGGAAAACCCACCACATGGTGAAATTTGACCTATTACAGGTTTTGATATCATATGGAAGCTGGTATCAAGCCCTTTCCAAATCTGTTTTTATTTTTATCATAGCTTGTTGGTAGCAAAAGTTATGTTTATCTGAAGTCGGCCGATCGCTATGATTTTCTGGAACGGAATTTTGAGAAAAACAGGTTTTATAACTGTCACCGTCGGGACACTTGGCACTCTTTTTTTTAAACAGGATTGGCGCGAAATGCGCACTAATACGCATTCACTGTACATGTTATGTGGTTCATTTTATAGGTAAACTATCTTTGTAGTGTTAAGAGACGGACAGGTGTATGGGATATACGGCGATTGTTTTTTGTTTTGTTTTCACCTCTGCCGGGCGTTAGAGAAAATGGTCGCATAGAATGCATAGAGAGTATTTTCAGCTTGACACTATCGCTGTTTTTCTGCACTAAACAAGGGAATTTTGCCAAGATATTTTCAGAGATAGAGAAAAGATGTTATAGAATAATAATTTAATGAAAAAAATTTTTTTGACAAAAAACTGACATTCAAACTATTTTGGAATTTACTGAAAACGGCCCAGCGCGACATCCGACGGGTTTTCCCAGATCGCATCACAATTGCATTAATGAGAAATTGAACAGTTGTTCCTAATAATCCTTTAGGTGAGTGTATACATATATATATATATATACACTCAGGTATGCGTGTTTATATTTGAGACATGCCTCACTGCTGCTAAGCGTAGCTTGTTCTTCACTTGGAAGGGACTCATGTAGGGTTTCTGCAATGGAATATACGTATACATATATACATACAATATACATCTTGGTTAATTTAAAATTGATCAGAAGAGGGTGCAAATGTAACGGTGGGCTGGAGTAAATGTCCAGTATCTACCTTTTAGAGAAAACCCAAAATTTATCTAGAAGAATAAGAGGCCACCAATGCTCTTCCTCAAGACATCAGTCAAACAAACATCCACCCTTCTCTCCTTCAAAAACACATTTTTTATCTGAATATTACTCTTCAGCTCACAGTCTGTAAATTCTACATTGTTATTGATATGCTATTTGTTTGAATCCCTCTTTGTTTGTGTCTTTAACCTAACTTTGTAAGTGACCTCTGAATATTAGGCCTGCTTTCTGCCCTTGGTGTGTGTATTGTGCTTTGATGTTGATGTTTATTTTGTTCTGTTCCTTAAGTCTCAGTGGTTCTCAAACTTTTTAGAGTTGTACCCCATGAGGCTTTTAACATAATTCTGCGTACCCCCACTCTTCAGTCACACCTTTTTAAGTAAGGGACAATATTTGCCCCCTTTAAATCCATTTTTTTGTGAGCATCAAAGTGATGCTTTTAAATATTGAATTAAAACCGCCAGGAGGTGGAGAGTCATTGAGTCATTCATTCAGAAATGAAGCAAGTGGCTGTATTTATGAATTAATCATTGAATCATTGACTCTAATGATTCGTTCAAATCCGCAGATTCGTTCACAAACACTGCTGTGTGCTGCAGTTCTGCTGTGGTTTTCGTTGGAGCTATTATTTTGTTGTAAAAAATACTGACAACTGTGTTGAAAATGAACATCACTTAAAATTTATATTTCGTGTGTTGAACTGTTGTATAAAATCAATGTCACATTTGCAATCGTGTGGATCTTCATATAATGTGATCAACATTAAACACAGGAACTCACACAGGGTATGTCTTTGTATCGAAGAGAGTTTGATTCTTATATCGACCTCCATGCACAGCCTGTGTTCTTCATGCTAGTAATGGCTATCAAAGTAACAACACAAAGGATATGACACACCAGAGACGGTCAAAAGGGAGGATTGGCGGTACAGTGACATTTACAGCTGACATTGACACAACGAAGAAGGAAGAGTTCTTGGCAAACAGGCAGAACAAACAGCAATTCCTTTCCATGCTAATTGGAGAGCTACAGAAGACAAACTGTGAGACCTACCATGCCTCAGGAGATGCTGATCTGTTGATTGTGCAGAAAGCTGTGCAGTGTGCTACCAACAAGAAAACTGCTAATAGGGGATGACACAGATCTCTTAGTCCTTCTCAGCTACCATGCGAGCATTGATTCCCATGGTCTGTTCCTCTGTAGTGAGTCAAGGAAGAACAAAAAGAAGCCTCACATTTGGAACATCAAGGCTACAAAAGAACAGCTCGGCCCAGACATATGTAAGCATATCTTGTTATTGCACGCAGTTCTGGGATGTGACACTACATCTCGCCTTTATGGGATCGGGAAGGGAGCATCGCTCAAGAAATTCAATGAAAGTGACATGTTTCGAGAGCAAGCCAAGGTGTTCTATGAACATTCAGCTTCTACAGATGATGTAGCAGAAGCAGGAGAGAAAGCTATGGTGATTCTCTACAATGCAAGATCTACAGACACCCTGGACTCCCTCCGATATCATCGGTTCTGTGAGAAGGTGGCATCCAGTTCTACTTACATTCAGCCACAGGTCTTACCACCAACATCAGGAGCAGCAAAGTACCACAGCCTGCGAGTGTACTTACAAGTACAAGAATGGAAGGGATCAACATCTGGTACATTTCAATTTCAATTTCACTGAAACTCTGATTTCTGCTATAGTCCTATGTTTATTGTGTCATTTTGTATCTTGTGTACTTCATTGCTGCTGTAACAATATCAATATCTCCTGCATGGGGGTTAATAAAGTGTATTTTATCTTACAGATTGATTTCGTCCTATGGAATGGGGGTGGCACAAGTGTGGCGAGGGATTTGTGCCAACTAAGACAACCCTACCTCCTGCTCCTGAGAACCTCATGAAGGACATAAGGTGCAGCTGCCAGTTTGGCACTAATGCAGTTGTAAGAATAACAACATAGAATGCACCCCGGCCTGTGGACACTGCCGGGGACACACGTTTTATTTTACCTACCTTTTTGTCTTCTGCATTCTACTCACCCTTGTTTCCTGTTCTTCCCTCAGACTCATCCCCCAGAAACAGTCCCACGGACCCAGCCCCAGACTCCATCTCTGCAATAATAATTAATAAAGGCTGTTTTAAAGTACTTCTTCCTGCCTCTATATATTTATGCTCATGGGTAGCCTAAATGGGTTCCATTCAGACCTTAACATTTAGTCTTTTACTGTTATATGTCAACAAGATTCAAAAAGACATTTTCTCCTGGCTGTACCCAATGTTTAGATCTGTTGTGGTATTTATGCAAATTAGCACATCTGTAATTAGATTATGCACCGTTTGTCCATGTTAACAATAAAAAAAAAACTTGTAATACATTCTTTGTTTGTCTTGATATAAGTAATCAACTCAGTAATTTTCATGGTGATATCTAAAGGTTACATTTTTTTACCCTATTCATGTGAGAAAAATAATGAATAGGCGTATGAATAGGATATATTTGGGTCTTTTCGGAACTTTCCCCTAATGGGATTCTTGGGGGCTTTTTTTTCCTTACTCAGGACATATTAAGGATACAAAATCAGTTGAGATTGAATCTGTTGCAATTTGTTCACGGTTGACCCCCATTTTGGCTTAAAACGCCTGGACTAGTACCTGTCCATGCTGGATCTGTCCCCATTGTTTTAAAAAGTAATCACGGAAGGAAAGCAAAACAAGGCATTAGCATGACAGCATCCATCTAGCCAGGCCGATAGACGCTGTCTGATGGAGATAGGCGCGCATGAGCCCGGGCGGGGGCGGGCGCGCGCAGTTTGGGGCGCTAACAGAATTGCCCATAGCTAACTAGATTTGAGCTCGCTGATTGGCTACAGTTTATGTCAAACATTTATATCTTAAATCAGCAATTGGCTAAGCTGCTCCACAGACCCAGGTGGAGGTGGAGGAGACGTGTTGAAAAAGGAGACACTTTTCATTTCTTTCATATTTTTCACATATACTGGGTCAGGTGCATTTATTATCTCAAACACACAAATACTGACAATTTGTATGTATGATTTATGTATATATTTACTTTTATTTATTTATTTAATGAGTGTGGCTCATAAACTGTGGTCTGGCTCATGGGGGGGGCGGCGCCCTAGCGCCCTCTATTGGCCAGCCGCCCCTGAATTGATCTCTACAACAATGGACACGTAACGGGAATAGACCCTATTCACATTTCCAGGTTTCTCAGAAGCAGAAGTCATCATAGCTGGGTAAACTTCTATAGCGGTTAATGAGAAACTACATTAAATATATTTTATGTGTTCCCATTTGTTCAAATAGCTAAAGAAAACCCCCACAACAGTGTTTTCACAACTTTCAAAAAGAGTAAAAACAGTCAGACTCAGAAGAGAGAAAGATGTACATTTTACCATCAGCTGCTTTATTAGAAAAACCCTCACAGCAGCGTTAACTAGTTTCTTGTCATTTGATGCAAAGGTATAGTATTATAAATGTACATATAATTAAAAAAAGATATATATATATAAAAAAAGTTTGCAGAAGTTACAATGCTGACGTTGACCATTAAAACACATCATCAGTCTATGAAAGGGTCCATTGACTTTTCACACAGCTAATAATGTGTTGTCTAATGTTACACCATTTTCCCGTTTGCCATCTCAGACAGAATTAACTTCATAGGAAGAGACACTCTGATAATGATATGAAAAGCCACACCCTGTAAGTTGATGAGATTTATAAATGTTTGTGGTGGTAGTAAATGGGGGTGGGGGGTTCAAACCACATTTTCGAGACCGTCTTAAGGCAAAAATACACAGCAATGGTTTTGATTGATGAATTTGCACATGGTTTGTGTTAAAGCACATTAAAACACCAGATAGACATATGAACAACATTAAAAACGTGATTTGAAGCAAACCTTTGATAAAAGCAATTAAAGTGTTCATCAAATACAGAGCAATGATTAAAGTTGGAGACTTTGTAACTGGACAAGGATCTCCGTCAGCTTTCCGTCTTTAATACGGGTCTGTTCTGCCTCCTCTCTGACCTCTCTCAGCTTCGCTTCATAATAACGCTTGTACTCAATCATTTCAGTCTTGTTCCTCCGATTCAGTCGTTCCAACTCTTTGATCTTCCTTTCTTTTTCTTGCTCGGATTCTGTTGGTGTCTTTATTCTCTCCTCCAGATTTCTCTTCTCTTCAGCAAATTTTAACTCCAGTTCTCTCTGTTTGTCTTGCAGTTTCTTCTCATATTCTCGTCTCAGTTCCTCCTCCCTTGTTTTCAGCATGAGCTCCACACCCTGGTAAGATTCACTGGTGTAAAATCCTCCTCCATTATCACGGACCATGTCATCTACCTTCTCTAGGAAGTCCACAACTTGTATACGATCTTCAATGCATTTATTATTGAACACGTGATATCTTCCTCCACAGCGTCTCAGGATTTCTTTCAGGTTTTCACTGGCTCCATCGACGTATTCTTCAATAGTGCCGGTCAGTTCATCACCATGTGTGAAGAGGATGATTGTGTGTTTATCTGCTTCTTCTCCGAATATGGCTCTGATCTTCTCCACTGATAGTCTTTCTTCTTTTGTAAACGGGCCGAGCTGAATGACCAGGATGATGGCGTGAGGTCCCGGTGCCGTCATGTTTATACACTTACTGATCTCCTGTTTCAGATTTTCGTCTGAAACATCTGTGTCAAACAGACCAGGAGTATCTACCACTGCAATTTCTCTTCCAGCCACTTCTCTGGTCTCTTTCCAGCACTCTTTGGTCACCGATGAAGAACTTTTTGCTGCTCTGAAGGCTTTTCTATCCAGAATTGTGTTTCCAGAAGAGCTTTTCCCTGCTCCGGTCCTTCCCACCACAACCATCCGTCTCATGGACACTAAAAAAAGAGAAAATTAGCTAATCTGCTATAGACAAAGTAAACTAAGTCAAAGACAAAGCAAACAAATGCTTATATTATGAGCTTAATGTATACTCACTATTTGGAAAATCTAAATCAAAGCTTCCCCTTCTACCTACAAAAAAGAAAAGACAATCATTTGATTTTATGATTATTGAGTTAAAACAATCTGATAGATTTCCCTTAAATAATTCTACTTGGACAGTAATATAAGCTCCAGTCTCAACCTTACAAGTCAAGTCACCTTCATTTATATTGTGCTTTTAACAATACAGATTGTTTCAAAGAGCTTTACAGTGATAATAGGAAATTAAAGTAACAGAGATTGTTTTGGCTTTATATCAGCTCTAGAATAAAGTTAGTGTCCAGTTTAAGTATATTTTTGATTGATTCATTTTCGTTGTAAAAAGCATTAGTTATTAACTTAGAGGCCGCTTACACGACACCGTTTTCATCTGAAAACAGAAAACTTTTAATGTGTTCTGGCCGCTCATTTACACAACAATAGGGTTTTGGTGGCCTGAGAACGCAAACTTTTGAAAACAGGTTTTTGAAAACGATACCATTATCATCTCCATGTAAAAACTGTTTCAGATGCTGAATTAAAAATAAACTAGCGTACCTGGTTTTACCATTTCTTCCATATCTTCGTATGGTAAAAATAGTAGCAGTAGTAGGCCTCAATTTGGGGACAACCTGTCAGAGTATGACCCCGATTGGCCCATAGGTGGCGCTACAGCAACCAAAAGTACATAATCGACCCATAACTCTTAGGCCGTTTGACCCAGACTCAAGTGCCTTACACCACTGTGATCCCTGGCTCAAGGCGGACAAATGGCTATCTCCAAAGTTGATTTAGGTAGGAAAAATTTTCTGCTATGTTGCATTTTGTCCAAAACCTACTTTTGACAACTAGTCCCTGGTTTTTCGCCCGATCGAAACCAGACCAGTCTAGGACAATTCTCTGGACGCTCTAGATCAATAATTATTGAAAAAAAGTTGAACTTTTGCATTTGGGTGGCTGTAACAGGGTCATTTAGAAAAGGGGCGTGGCAAAATACACTAAAAAGCCTATAAATCCCAAATGAAAACTCAGAACTTCACCAAAATTGATGAGCATATGTGTCATAACATGGTGAGGAAGCATGCCGAGTTTCATGCCGATCGGAAAAAAATCTAATTATCAAATTAGCCTTTGTGTTTTTTTATATCAACCTTTTTTTAAATTACGTTGCAGCGATCATCTATAGTTTACTAAAAATGTAACTCATAATAATACAAAATGGAGTAAAGTAAGAAAGCCCAAATAAAATTAGTTAAACTACAAAAGTAAAACTAAAATCAAAAGTAAAACTAAATTATTCAGTTAATATCATATTCATAAGGCACAATATCAATATTTATAAGGCATAAAGTTACCTCGTGTCTCTGTTGTGGCACTTGAGGACGACATGATTAAGATTTATAGCAGATCAGTAATGGCGAATCTCTCCACTGCGTTCACTGGAAAATGTATCACATGTAAAATATTAATAATAATCATTTCTGCCATGTACAGTGCAATCTGCAGGAGTTTGTGTATGTATGATTACAAGGAACTCAAACAAACTAAAGTCATGACAGTAGAAATTATTTATTTTTAAAAAATCAGTGTGTGTTTGTGTTTGCATGCTGAAATACACATTTCAGCATTCTCAGACATTGCTGTGACAATAAATACATGTTCTATTCTTTTCTCGTTTATTATCCGAACTTTGCATTCTTGCTATTGAGAAACGCCTAATGTCGGTGTTTGTCTTCTTGTGATAAACACGCCGAGAAGCAAGAACAAGATCTGCTGAATGTCATCCATTGTTTTTTATGTCACTTTCTTCTTCGCGCGAAAATGACGTCAATCGCTTCTTTCCGGCATAGGCTACACCACGCCTATCAAGTAAGGGTACTGTTGGCAGTGGAAACGCAAGCCGATTCATGGTTTACCGACCCGAACCGTACCGTAACATACCGATCAGTGGAAACGAGCCAAAAGAAGTAACTTTGTACAGTTATTTCTCCCTCTAATTTTGTCTTTGCTGTGCAGCTGCATTTGAAACTCTAAACAAAGTCGAATTTCATGTTGCGTTCTTTTGTTTTAAGCGCGTTAAAGTGCTGTGATCTAGTGATGTTACAAATGACCTTGAAGTAGGGCTGGGCGATAAAACGATAATGCTAATTATCGCGATATATTTTTTCTCGATAAAACGATATCAAGAGGTCGATAAATGTTCGATAGTGTTTATGCGCCAAAAGCAGAACGAAACTCATTTGAACCACACGCGACACATGGACCATTTATCCGCTCGGCTCAAAGTCCAAACGGCAGCGCGAGCGCAATAGACATTATAATAAAGGAGCTCACTAGAGCAGATGCGTTTACTCTGATCGGTCTCGGTCATGAGATCCAGTGAGAAGCGCTTGAATTCAGCGAAGAACACAAATGTCTCAGTGATTTAAACCAGTTTAAAGGCAGATGAAACAGCGCTGACAAACAGGAGAAACACTGTGCACAACGATACAGTCAGAAGACTTTTCCGTCTACAAATTCCCATCATTTACCATAGATTTACTGTAACGTTAGCCTAGTAATATTAACTGCACCATGAAATGTGGGATAAACATATTGAATTGTATTATATTATTAATGTAGACAATGTATTAAAGGACTAATGAAATATAATTACAGTATTTTAATAATGTATTTAGGCTACTGTTTTTCATACAAATACCATAGAAACCATAAAGTTACATTTTGCCATGAGTGAGGTGCTATAGACTATGCCTGGTTTCATTTGTGGTTGTCATGATCTAAATGCATGATACTGGATGACCAATGGTTAAGTTTAATAAAACTCAAACAGTCAGAATATCACATTTTACCCCCCCCCCAAAAAATGTGCACATGCAGAAACTAAGAAATTGTCCAATAAAGATATTTATTTTGTTAAGGAAAAATGACTGTTGATGATGTTTGAATGTTCTACCTCAGATTTGTGAAATGTTCACCTGTTTGTCAAGTGTTTGTCATGATGATATGTGCTGACAATAAAGAGTAGTTTAAAACCACAGTTAACGCTCTGGTTTCTACAACTTTCACTTAGGAGCAAAAATCTGCCTTTAAACTTGAAATAAATAAAGATTTGACTTTTATCGTGATAATTATCGATATCGACTTGTATAAAAAAAATTCGCCCAGCCCTACCTTGAAGCATCAAAGAGTGTATCGGGGTCGCAGCGCAATTTCTCATGAAGCTCCATGTCGGAGTGTGGCAAGCCCAAAAGCTCAGAATTAAACTTTACACCCAAACCATATTTGTGTTTGTGAAAAGCGCAGCTTTTTGCGTTGTTTGGCTTGCCACGAGACACGCATAAAAACTGTGTTTTAATGGCACTAAAGATTAGGGGTCGACCGATTAATCGGTCGGACGATTAATCGGCCGATTTTTTGCATTTTTTAACATAATCGGCATCGGCCAATATCCAGTATATCAAGCCGATTATTAGGCGGGCGCATCTGTGGGCAGCCTTGTGTTGTTGTTGTGGACGCATGCTGCGCCTAGAGTCATTCTCCAGCAGAGTGAGCAGACCTCATCCAGTGCCTAAGGAAGGAGCTAAGTTCCTTGGAGAAAACTCATTTATATTTAATTAAAACCTTTTGATATGTTACTGCCAACTTCGAGAAAAAATATGAATAGGCGACATGACGTTCGGTGGATATTGATAGCGTAGTTGAGGTTGCATTAGCACAGCAGAAGGGTTGCTATCATGTCACAACAATAAGTAAGCAAGAATTTTGCAATTACAGACAGAGAATCTGATACTTTTATTTGTTCTGTTTTGTGTGTCTTATATTTGAGAGGGTTGTCACTCAATGCAGAGAAATAAGTAATAAAAAAGTGACCATAGGTTAGTGAAGGACTGGCTTTGCTTTGCTAGCGTCGTCGCTAGGGTTGGGTAGCTACAGACAGACCCGGTGCTAATACGGCACTGGTGCCTTAACGACCGTTATTTACCAGACCGAATATCAATGCGTATTTCTGTGCTTCTCTTGGATGCTCTGAAAACGGACGTTAGAAACGTGACGCTAGTCAGCAGTTAACTTTAGCATACTGTTAGCTAGTAGCTGGATTAAACACTGCTGGCCAAACAGTGTAATGTGTGACTGTATTTCACTGTAGACTAGGGGTGGAACATGTATTCGTATTGAACCGAAACGGTACGGGCGTCATGGTTCGGTGTATACATTTACACGGAGAATACATGGTATAAAAATAAATAAAACTCGCGTGCAAATTAATTCATGTAATGCGGAACTACTGTTAGATACGCAGGTTCTTTGGGGACACCTAATCTGTAGCCCCGCCTTAGCTCTGAAGCAGGCTGCGATGTAAAGATTGCAATGCTGGAGTATGGTGTGTGTGTGTGTGGAAGAGAGAGAGGGAGAGGGAGACTCGGGAGAGGGAGAGAGGGGCGCGGGCGCGATCGAAAAGTCGCGTGTGTTTAAAGTCGCAAAGTGTTTACTTATATTTGTGTGTGTGTGTGTGTGTGTGTGTGTGTGTGTGTGTGTGTGTGAGGCGCGGATGCGATCGAACAGTGGAAACATAAAAACATACTCCGTCATTTTGTTTACAAGACATCATTCAAACTGCAAAGTGTTTAAGTTACTGTTAATTACAATTTTAAGGAAAACAAATATATTAATCTGAAATGTAGCAAATTAATTTAATTCATTCAGGTACAATTACCAAACACATCTCAAGGTCACAACAAGTGCAGATTGGTCAAGTGTTCAATAAATGTTTTTGTTGAGAAATCTTGTCTATCTTAAGTAATTATTTGTGTTATATTTTATCTTTCAAATAGAGGTTAAAAACAAGCACATAATCGGCCAAAATAAATCGGCAGCATTAATCGGCCATCGGCCGACCCGGATTTCAAAAGATCGGCATCGGCATCGGCCTGAAAAAACCCATATCGGTCGACCTCTACTAAAGATTGCATTATTTACAGCATTTTCCGTGTAGTATGATGAGCCACGCTCTTTAACAACGCAAATATAATATAATATATATATATATATATATATATATATATAAAATTAACAAATTGTCAAGTGTTTCTAAAATAGAAGCAAATATAGTGACAGACTTTACATGTAATATAGGCCTACATGTATTTATGTTTAATGCTGTGGCCTTTTCAGATATTTAAAGATGGCCATCTTTAACTCTTTGGATTTATAAGAAATGGTAACACTTCTCTCAACATGTATTAATGCTAAAAATGGAATCTTATTGTTAAGTATTGTTCATTGTTAGTTTGTTCATTTCAACTTTTACTAATACATTTTAAATTGAGTTTTATTTTTTATTTTATCTGTTAACCTTAGTTACTGTACTATGAACTAACATGAATGATAAAGGTACAAACGTTTATCTCAAATATTAATACATGTGGGAATGAAAGATGCTGACGGTCGGAACAGGAATGGCTAGTTTAAGTATTTTTTATTATTATTATTTTTGTATGTTGGTAAAGGGGATACTTGTTTTGAGCTTAATTTTGTACTATTTGTTTTTGTCGGGTTTCCTTTTGGAAGTTTGTTATCTTGTGTTTCAGTTTTTTTTTTTTTAAATGTCTTTTTTTTTTCTCCATCCTTTTGCTCAATGGTCGGTGATATCTTGAATACAGTTACTGACTACATAAATGTGCCTACACAACGTAATAACTTTAAATGTAGCCCATTGTCAGATGTAAACACAAGGCCTAGACAACGCAAATCGTCTCCGGTTACTATCGTAACCTCGGTTCCCTGAGAGGCGGGAACGAGACATTACGTCACTGACGTATATGGGAACTCCCTTCCTTCTCCGTTTTCACTGAAATCTTATAGGCTAACGCCAGCTGGAGACAGCTGGCCAATTGACGCGAAACATGCAAATGCTGACTGGACCGCGGGCAGTATAAATAGCATGGGCGCGACAATTACGTCAGAATCAAGACTGAACGCTAGCACAGCTGATCAAACGGCGAGCACGGCGGCTGACGTAATGTCTCGTTCCCGCCTCTCAGGGAACCGAGGTTACGATAGTAACCGGAGACGTTCCCTTTCAAGGCGGTCACTTCGACATTACGTCACTGACGTATATGGGAACTGTATAGAATCCCGCCGTGAGCGCAGTGAAGATAAGCCCAGAACGGGGTCAAGCTACACTCCCACGAGAGACAACAGTTCTAAGCCAGCAGCGCCGCTAGGAGCACTCGAAACTGATAGGCGAAACTAGACCAAGAACGTCTGCTCCGACCTTACCAAGTTGCATATCCAATGCAATGAAGCGAAGACTGCACTGGAGAGGGCAGCACAACACCATAAGCACTCGAGCACTCGAGCACAAGAGTTAACACAGTGTCGACGGCAATAGCGGTGACAGCTGCATAACCTTATAGCCATACACAGAGTTAACAGGAATTGAAAACTACTGCGTAATGCGGAAACAGCTATGTAACATTATAGTCATAACACAGAGTTAGCAGCAATGGTAACTCTGCATAATGCAGACTACTGCACAGCTGGTGGTAACAGTTCATGAGTACATTAATAAAACTCACCGAACCCACGACGCTATAGGCAGTGCATCAAACTTGAAACCCTGGCGAACGTGTTCTGAGAAGACAGCCAGCATACCTAAATCCCATAGGCATAGCCAACATTGAAAGCGTCGAATTCAGTGAGAAGTCTCAGTATAAACAGCACGTCCCTAGTACCATCCATCAAGCACACAAACAGCTGGTCAGACTGCTGCCTAGTGATCCACGTACATCCGCAAAGCCCTTACAGGGCCAACAGCACTCTGAGCATCGGCATCATGCGAGGCTGACGGCTCAGCAGATAAGGTGGGCAGGGATCAATCTGTGCTCTGAACGGTGTAAGCGACTTCGGAACGCAGCTTGGTATCGGACGGAGAGTGACGCTGCAGTCACCAGGTCCGAGACAATGCAACATCATTCGCTTAGAATGAGCGTAGGTCTCCAACGTGCTTCACTGGGGCGAGAGCAGGTGAATTAAGGCCATCTCAAGAGAGCTCCCAACACTTGATAGTGTAAGTGTCTTGCTCAACTATGGACCCAGCAGCGGACACACAAGAAGGTTTCACAGCTTGGGGATGATAGGCTAGTAAGGGGGTCACGAGGAACTGACACTCCCTTGTAGAACATAGCCAATGTTCTAAGCCGATGCACAGAAGTGCAAACCAACACATAACTGAATGTACATAAACACAGTGCTAGTGGCCGTAGCGACAACAACTGTGAATATACGCAGTTAGATAATATCCCCATAATAGCATAGCACCTCAGTAAGTACACAAACACAGTCGTAGCCGTAGCTACAACTGTGAGTAAACGAGTTAACACACAATAGCCAGTTGCACTGAAGGAAACGGGGCAACATAACAGCGTAGCCCATGTACGTAACAGCATCGGTCGCTGTAGAGCGTCCATGTATGAACAAACGCAGCGTAAGTCGCCGTAGCGACAGAAACTGTGTAGAGACAGAACTGAGATGTACAGTTAGATCAGGATGGCTAGCTGCAACAAGGAAATGGGGCAGCATTACCGCATAACACATCCGTGTACGTACCTACATCCAGAAACTGTGAACATGCACGGTTAGATTAGGATAGCTAGTTTTGCACTGAAGGAAACAGGGCAACAAATAGCAAAAACACGTCCTTGTACGTACATAAGTGCAGTGTAGTCGCCGTAGCGACAGAACTGTGAATATGCACAGTAGATAGGATAGCTGGTTGTTGCACTGAAGGATAGAGGGCAACATAACAGCATAACACATCAGTGTGCACATTTTAAACATCTGTGTGTATAATGCAGCGCAAGTCGCTGAAGCGACCGAAACTGCATGAATATGCTCAGTTCAAACACAGTGGTCAGTTACGTTGAAGGGCAACATAACAGCATAACGCTTCAGTGTGTACACAGATGCAGCGCAAGTCGCCGTAGCGACGACTGAGACTATGCATAAGCATAGTTACATTTTGTGTACAAAAACCACAGCGTCAGAGGCATAGCGACATCGACTGTGAATACGTAGTTATCAGAATAGCCGGTTGCACTGAGGATACAGGGCAATATATAACGGCATAAATCATAGACACGTATATCAGTGTACATAACACAGCGTCAGTGGCATCGCACAACAACTGTGAATACACAGTAATCAGAGTAGCCAGTTGCACTGAAGGATACAGGGCAATATATAGCGGCGTAATCGTAACACATATCAGTGCGTAGTGTGTGCACAGCGTCAGTTGCATCGCACGACAACTGTGAATACGCACTGCGTAGTAATCAGAATAGCCATTTGCACTGAATGACACAGGGCAATATACAACGGCAAAATTCATACACATAACAGTGTGTAGTGTGTACGTAAACACAGCGTCAGTTGCGTCGCACGACAACTGTGAATACGTACTGCGTAGTAATCAGAATAGCCATTTGCACTGAAGGATACAGGGCAATATACAACGGCAAAATTCATACACATATCAGTGTGTAGTGTGTACGTAAACACAGCGTCAGTTGCATCGCACGACAACTGTGAATACGCACTGCGTAGTAATCAGAATAGCCATTTGCACTGAATGACACAGGGCAATATATAATGGCATAAATCATTACACATAACAGAGTGCGGAGTGTACGTAACACAGCGTCAGTTGCATCGCGCAACAACTGTGAATACGTAGTAATCAGAATAGCCATTTGCACTGAAGGAACAGGGCAATATACAACGGCAAAATTCATACACATAACAGTGTGTAGTGTGTACGTAAACACAGCGTCAGTTGCGTCGCACGACAACTGTGAATACGTACTGCGTAGTAATCAGAATAGCCATTTGCACTGAAGGATACAGGGCAATATACAACGGCAAAATTCATACACATATCGGTGTGTAGTGTGTACGTAACACAGCGCAAGTTGCGTCGCACAGCAACTGTGAATACGTACTGCGTAGTAATCAGAATAGCCATTTGCACTGAAAATACAGGGCAATATAAGTGGCATAAATCATACACATAACAGTGTGTAGTGTGTACGTAACGCAGCGTCAGTTGCATCGCGCAACAACTGTGAATACGTAGTAATCAGAATAGCCAGTTGCACTGCAGGAAACAGGGCAATATCGTGGCATAAGCATAATACACACAATCAGGTACATAAACACAGCGTCAGTGGCATCGCACAACAACTGTGAATACGTGGTAATCAGAATAGCCATTTGCACTGAAGGAAACAGGGCAATATAACGGCACAAATCATAGCACATATCAGTGTGCAGTGTGTACATAAACACAGCGTCAGTGGCGTAGCGACAACAACTGTGAATACGTAGTTAAATCAGAATGGCCATTTGCACTGAAGGATACAGGGCAATATAACGGCACAAATCATAGCACATATCAGTGTGCAGTGTGTACATAAACACAGCGTCAGTGGCGTAGCGACAACAACTGTGAATACGTAGTTAAATCAGAATGGCCAGTTGCACTGAAGGATACAGGGCAATATAACGGCACAAATCATAGCACATATCAGTGTGCACATAAACACAGCGTCAGTGGCGTAGCGACAACAACTGTGAATACGTAGTTAAATCAGAATGGCCATTTGCACTTAAGGATACAGGGCAATATAACGGCACAAATCATAGCACATATCAGTGTGCAGTGTGCACATAAACACAGCGTCAGTGGCGTAGCGACAACAACTGTGAATACGTAGTTAAATCAGAATGGCCAGTTGCACTGAAGGATACAGGGCAATAAAACGGCACAAATCATAGCACATATCAGTGTGCAGTGTGTACATAAACACAGCGTCAGTGGCGTAGCGACAACAACTGTGAATACGTAGTTAAATCAGAATGGCCAGTTGCACTGAAGGATACAGGGCAGCCTGACAACATAAGCTGTAAGCACATCAATGTTACGTAGGCCCAGCGTCAACAGCATAAGCGGTAACGACTGCGCAACCCCGTTGTCAAGACTGACTAGAAGGGGTAAACACTCACCGAATTGCGGTTGTGCACTTTTGTCAGAGTGGGGCGTCAAGAGACTCCTAGCATCCGCACTTTGCGCCTTTTAGACACGGAGCCATGGCCTTTGCCTCATCCCTCTAGACGCGCGTCTTTGCGCATGACTATCCATAGGACGTCGTGGAAGACGGAGTCTTTCTTGAAGTAGCCTGGCTGAGATACCGGGCTAAGTATCCTCCACAGAGCCTATCGCGTCGAGTCCTTCTAGCGAGCACGCGAAAAGGACCGGAGTGGCGACGGGCAGCGCTAACTCGTCTTTGGGCAGGAGAGGCCCACCAGCGGCCTGCTGGCGGCAGTGGGCCTCATCCCCGCTGATGCCCGGGTTTAATCCCCTGAGGGCGCGCACTGTCCGGCACATTGCCTGTCGTCCGCGAGTGCGGCCTCGGTTGATCCTTGTTAGGGTAGAGCGAGTCAATAGGACCCGCACATATCTGGCATGTAGCAGCCATCGGATGCGGGGAGGAAACATGGTGAGTAACCTCTATTGCAACTTCCACGATGACTTCAGATAAGACTTCTAGCGTGAAGAAAGAGATTCTGACGTAATTGTCGCGCCCATGCTATTTATACTGCCCGCGGTCCAGTCAGCATTTGCATGTTTCGCGTCAATTGGCCAGCTGTCTCCAGCTGGCGTTAGCCTATAAGATTTCAGTGAAAACGGAGAAGGAAGGGAGTTCCCATATACGTCAGTGACGTAATGTCGAAGTGACCGCCTTGAAAGGGAACGAAAGTAAAACAGTACGACGGTTCTGTGGTAAAAACACTTGTGTGCCCTAAATAAATAAGAACAAATTATTGTCAGTATAATTAGTATGATAAAAAATAACCGTAAAATAAAGACAGAAAGTTACCTTTTGTCTATTTTGTGGCGCTTGAGAAGGACATGACGCACAGCCGATAAATGCGCAGTTGTAAAACGGTGACTTCCTTAAACGCGATCACCAGAAGAAGAACAGAAAGTCTTCTTCCTTTTGAAAATGTATTGGCGGTTGACAAACAACGAAGTGGTGTATTACCGCCACCGACTGGTATGGAGGTTGGATCAAAATGACATATCTTCCTTTAAAAAAAATTAATAAAAAAAATGATATCCTCTCCCACAAATTATTTATTTTAAGATACTGAAAAATGAAACTATAACATTCATTTCCCGAGTCATTTTGTAAAATATCTCCTAGTATAAATTGCATTTTTATTTTCTCTAGATTTTGCATTAGAATCCTTCTGTCATCCTTGTATTTCTGACAGTATAGCATTACATGTTCCACAGTTTCTTCTTGTCCACAAAATTCACAACTTCCTGTCTCTGTTTAGATGTCCAAATCTCATCCTTGATATTATTAATTATCTCATCTCTCCTGATTTTTCTTGCACTTCTCATCTCTCCGACTTTCCTTTGAACTCTATAAAACCATCGACCTTTCTTCTCCATATCTCATTGTTTTTGCACCTTTCCTTCAAAATACTTGTGATTTAATTCTTACTTAGCCTGACACTTAAGTTAATGTCGTTGTTTTTTATGGCTTCTTTTGCTGCCTTATCAGCCATTTCATTTCCTTGGATACTAATATGTTACCCATAAAAAACACTGAAAGACCCATCATTTGAATTCTGTACAATGTTTGCTGTATTTATATAAAAATATCTGTAGTCTAGATGGAATTAGGGGTCCATGCGCACCCCCGGCTTTTTTATGCCACCTGATTTTTTAAAATCCTTAAAGTGTCTATTTTCAGAATCTGCCAGGTACCAAGCTGAAATAATGTCCCAAAGGCTTAATCGCCAGAACCCGAAAAATCAAAAAATTATATAGAAAGTGGCATAACATTTGAAGTAAACAACATACAGAGACAAATTAACACATTTTCCCATACTTACTTCCATATTTAATGGAATGGTTATTTTTGACATTTGACAACATATTGACCTGACCCTATTTCTGGACAAAAATAGCAAAAAATGGCCAAAGATGTGTAAAGGATCAACAATTTTTTCGTTTTCTCAAGCGCATAGCGTGATTTTTTTTTCACAACCTGTTATTTCTTTATCATTCAAGTGTCTATTTTAAGATTCAATTGGGTATCAAGCTGAAATAATGTCCAAAATGCTTTATTTTTAAGTAACCCTTTGCACCAAACCCGACAAATCTAAATATGATATAAAGTGGCAAAACTTTTGATGTAAACAACTTACAGAGACAAATGGACACTTTTTTCTATACAATTCTGACCCAGGGAAATTGTTATTTGTTATATTTTACAACATCTTGACCATCTATGGTCAAAAACAGCAAAAAAGCTAATTTGACAATGAAAATGGGGCATTTCAGCCTGAAATGGGGTTTATTTTTAATCATTTACTGCACCTATCCTGAAACTGAAGAAATTGAAAATAGCTTTACTTTTGAAGTAAACATAAAGCAAATTAACTTAAAAACAAACAAAAAAACGACAGAAAAAATTCCAAAAAGGTCCAAAAAGTTGACTGAGCATTAACTGCCAGTTTGGGAATGTTGGGGCTTTGCAGTTGGCAGTTGGTGGCCGTTGGTTGGTACCTGCAGATCGCCATCTCCCACTGCTCTCTCTTTTGGAACAATTTCAGTAAGTATTTGAAACTATAATTAAAATATACCTTTGTAGTCTTAACTTAAAGTAATTTTTCAACAGTTTTTACTATAATCACAGGCTTTCGGAAATCAAATCTGTATTCTTGACTAGATGTGTTGGTAGCTAGCTAAAGTTTTTGTTTTATTTTCAGGCTCAATACTTCATACCATGGGGAAAATTAAACATTGTAACACAGCTGAAAAACAGTGTTTCCCTTGCCGGTGATGATTTGAGGGGTCAGGTGGGTGGAAATGTCATCTAAAGCCTTGGCCATTGCTGTCTCAAGTTCCATACTGAAGTCATATGTTTCTGAGTGTCCTAGTCGTGAAAGGATGGTTGTGAGCTACAAAGACAGAAAATTGCTTTAGTAAATATCACACTTGAGTCTGAACAAACTCGATTTTAAAGGTCTTATCTCCTTACACAGTGCTGCTATAATTAATAAAGTAAACCTAACTCAGAAATTGGGCTCTATATGAGTTCAGAGATTCAGGTCAAATGATTGTGAAATAATGATTATGTTAAAACACAACCAACACCATCAGATCACCTTTTCTATTTGTTCATCGGGCTGTTATAACTCAGATACAGCAGCCAAACAAAATCTAAAGTTAATGATTTAAGGGTCAAGAGCCCAACTAAAACAAACACTGATCACCATAAATTTACAGTTTTCTCCTTCAGTGATTCTGCTTGTTAACATCAGGTGTCTTCAATGTTGCCAATAAAAAATAAAGAGTTCTTAAAGGTACAATATGCAAGAATTTTTTGCAAGAATTCTTGATGACGATGTGAAGGAGCGTGGAATGATGGGAACTGTCGTTTTCAACTCCACCGTGGATGTAAATCAGTCAGACGGGAATCGAAAAATAATTTTCATGGATGAGGCTAAGTTCTATTTTTATAAATGTTGCGTTTAATGACATGCTTTTTGTGGCGAGGGGAGCGTGGTTCAGCGCGGTCTGTAACGGGAGAGAGAATAGACGAGCAAGTAGGTCAAGTGCAAATGACGAACACCTGTGTCTTATTGCAGTATTATTGGCGTGGAGAGACCGCTTATAAGCCGCGCTGGAACGAGAGAGAGACTGGAGAGAAAATTGGACGCAGAGGAAGAAAACCGGTGGATCCGAGCTCTCATTTTTTAACTGTTTTGTGCCGTCGCGGTTGCCACAGTGAATGCGCGTTGTGCGCGGCTTTTGTTTGTTTTGCTTTATTTTAATAAAGTACGAGTCTTCTTCCTTCCTGACTCTTAAACCTCATCACACTTTTATTTCATTAAAATGAATTAACCGCAAGAAAAGTAAGGTTTAATACTAAATTGGTTATCATAGATGTTACTGTATTTGTTGAATTCATTGTTGTGATAACGCTGCGCAGTTTTACGTTTTCTAAACAATTGTTGTAGAAGTACATTCGAACATACCCACATCATTTGCCAAAATGCTGATGAATCTTTATGTATAACACATGCTATGTTTATTTACATGGCCATAAACACCAGGGGCCCGTTCTTCGTACGTCGCTAACTCAGTTAGCTGGATTTGATTGTTGACGATTTGGCATGATCTTGGATTGTTTGGTTCTTCGACGCTCATCCTGGACTTGCTGTCATAGCAACAGGTCCGTAAACTTAAACCTGCTCGGGAGCAGGCTTATTTCATGTAAACAGGATTAGACTGCGGCTTCATAAGCGGAGCTGATACGGGAAGTCCAGCGATAGTGCACTTTCTGAGATATATATTTTTTCTCGTGACTCGTGAGATTGTCGTTTACATTATTAATTTGTTGGAAACGCACATTTATTTTCGACTTGTCGGAGTCGGGCTTTAACTACAGCACAAACTGTTTGCATTGCCCTAAGATTATTTGCGAGTGGCTCTTTCCTTGACACTATTGGAGATGCGGAGAACTTGATGGAAAGTGCTGTCTGTCGTGTCATTCGGAGTTTACCTGCCACTTTTAGGTTTAAAAAACAGTTTTAGGTTTTTAAGACCCAATGTTGTAAAGCAGTTTTTTTAAAGCAGTTTTTTTTTTTTGGCTATCATAATTTTTTATAAAGATCATGCAATCATGACCATGCCGATTACAGTATATGTCACTCAGGCTTTGGTACCATAGACTATAGGCTACCATAGACTGCCATCAAGGCCTCAATGAAGGGGATTATGTGAACAGAAAGGGGGTTCACAATGTAAATGTGCAGCCCAGTTACTATTGGGATTCTTAATATTCCAGATTAGTAATATTATATCAAATAAAAAAAAGGCAGTTGACTAAAATCTTCCATATCACAAATGTGAAAGCAAAATGGCCAGGATCTGTGTATGACTTAAGAATTTTCAGAGTTGCATTTATGCACATTATTTGAAAGTGGTAAGAAAAGTTCCACAATTAAATATCAAGCTCACTGTATTACATTCACTTATGCTGATCCTAACAGAACTGCATTTTTTTCATAGGTGATTATGACATGTTCCTGCCTGCAGACAGGTGTTTATGACCCCATTCCCTGACCCAAACCAGTTACAATGCAGCTCTAGCCAGGACAAGGGCACACAATGAAATGAACTTTGGCTAACTAAAGGGAAGATTTCAGTGTCTGATAAGTCTGAGGGTTGCACACCTGACAGGGCCTGTGACATTGTTGCATGTGCCATATTACACAACATTGCCAAAAAAAAACTAAAAAAAAACCTTTTCATTATATGTTTAATAAAAGACAAATATACTTAGTTCCTTGAGTTTTATTTCAATTGTTCTTTGTAAAGAAAAGCCAGTGGTCAAGTGCCTGCAACAAGAGATATTAGACACATGCCTCATGCAACAAATAAAAAGGAAAAGTTGTCTATCCACTGCCCACCTGTAGGCCTATGTCTCCTCTGTCTGTGCAGACTCTTCTGTAGGCCTTTCTGGAGATGTGGAATCCTGCAACTTATATTGCAGCCATAAAGCATACAAGTATAAATTAAGTAAAGTTATTTATGCACTTTCAGGTAGGCTAGTTCCTCCATATGACAGTTATCTGAGAGGGTTTATTCACTGTCCAGTGCAATGGAAACAAATGGACATTACAAAGTCTTATACTTTCTTTCCTTTGGAAAGTTAGAAAATGTCCACTTACTGCACATATTTCAGACACCACTTTCTTGGGAACAGATACAAGTGTTGGTGTATTATGTAAAAGTGCACAAAAGAGGAAAACACAATGTCATTACAATTAACTACACTCGGGCAAAATATTTGTACATTAACATAAGTTTATCAGTTTTCACTTTCACAAGTCAAAGCAATTCATCATTACTCAAGATTTAACAGTTGAAATGACTATACGGCCTTAATTTAATGCAGCAAAAATTATTTTACAGTGTAGGCTACTTCTTAAGATCTTTTCTTCTTCTTTTTTTTTCTCAGCCTTTTTCTTGGTTGCTTTTATAAACAGCCAACCATTTATTTAACAGTGTCTTTTATAAAAGAGACTATAATATAATAAAAAATTACCATTATGTAGAATATTTTTGTACTTCACTTTTGTTGGTTCCCATGTTCTAGTGTGGTGACTCTGACATTACAATGAACAAAGTAATTATGCAATTATTAAAATGCAAAAATATAGGCTAATAAGTGATAAAAACATCTAACATGGCCACTTCTAACGGATTTAAATTGTCTGCTACTTTTTGCCAGCCCTCTCTCCTGGCTTTTGCAGACTTTGAGGTGTTCCCTGGCGTTTTGATTAAACATTAAAATTCCGAATAAACTTCGACTATTAGTTCTTGCTCTGCTGAGGAGAAAAACTGAGCGCGCTCTTTGGCCACGCTGAACAGCCAATAGCAGCGTTGCTGATCAATGTTTCTACTATCGATACATATCCCCTTTTCAACCAGCGCATGAACGCGCAATTATCTCAGATAACTCAATCCAGCTATACTAATCCTATTCGGCAAGTGTGTTCGAAGAACCGAGTTAGCCAGATCATGATTAGCACGATGATATCATCTTGGATGTGTCATTTGATCTCGGATGTAATAAGCAACGTACGAAGAACGAGCCCCTGACGTGATAAACAATGTCAATAAACTAAACACAAATCTAAAGCAATAATATTTTCCTTACATAAACATAACTATTACCGAATGCTACATTTGGAAAATATAAAATTAAGCATGCTTTGTCGACAGAACCAGCTGCAATCGGTAAAGAATAATTGTGTACCATAACGACTGCAAGAAACAAGCTAAAGTTTGTTGCTTGATAGACGCTACAACTACAACTTCCGCATTTGTCCAGGACTCCACGCAGTACGAGCGGAAACCGAGGGTAACGCGGATATGACGCAATTGACTGGCGACTCCCAGCTCCCCCTGTTCTAACGCCCCGTTTCCTTGGTTAAAATCGCAATTTTCTCACGATTTAAAAATAGTTGGAAACATTTGGGATATTGTAAGTAATCAACTTAACAAAATATATAACACTGGCCTTGAGATTTTGGGATATTTTAATGCAAAATTCTTACATATTGTACCTTTAATTCATATTTGACGTCTGTCTGTTATTCAGATAATTTTGTTTAAAACATTTTTTTGTAAATTTTACTCATTTTAAATGGTTAACTTTTAAGGAATTAATTTGATTAATTATTACTCAATTCTAATTTGTTAAATTTAATTAATAATATTGCTTGTAAGTACAGTGTATGTCGACAGGTTCCACGTAACTGGGTTACGTTGGATTTATGTAACATTATTTATTTAAATAAACTTCAGTTAATTACATAAGGTTAATACAATGCCGTTTAGTTGAATAAGGTTAACAGTCTTAATATTGTCCAAAACAATTAAGTTAACCAAGTTCAGTTATCCTAAAATTTATATTTTTACATTCAACCAAAACAAATAATCCAGTTTCATTATGGGTTTATTCAATGAATACATTCACTTTCTTTTTTACAATTTTGTTTACATTTTAGAAACATTTCCAACGTGAACATGCACAATATATTTACTCTGTCAAGACTGCCTTCACTTTTCAAGAAAAATAATTGTTAATTAAATAATAAAAAATAAAAGCATGTTGCCTTTAGTGAACGGATTTATTAAATACTTATGAATGTGTTCTGCAAAAAAAAAAAAAAGCAGCAAACAATTTATCAGTTGTTAAAAACAAGACTATTATTCAAAGGAATGTAACACGGTTGATATTAAAACAAAAGTGCTGTAACGGTCAACAGTGCAACATTATAGAAAGAGCAGAAATGGTCATGACCTCAGATTACAGGAGTTTATTTTTCAGGCGTAAATAAGACCAAGCATCGAAGAACACACATCTGCACATTGTTCAGGTTGTCATGTATTTAGATGCCTTAAATCATGATGCCAACATCTTTGTAAGGGTCTGTAGCCTCTGCTCCTTCATATCTGACCACAGATGCCTAGGGGTGGTCTTGCGTATCGAGGTTAGGGCTTCATCATGTTCAACATCCTAAAAAAAAAAAGTAAAATACAAAAAGAAACAATTAACAACAGATCAGGGGTGAAAGGGGGAGTTGTTTTCAGACAAACATACAATAATTTTTTAAAATGTAAATAATTTACCATGCACTCCTTCACAAGGTTTGAGGGGCCTCGTCCAGGTAAACGGCAAGTGTTTTCAGAATGCATTCACCTTTTCCCAGTGGTGAGCAATGAGACAAATAAGCAGCGTTCAGAAGAATTAACACAACTTATCCCAAAGTTATTTCTACAAGACACAAAAATTACTATCTGCAGCTGCATCTATGAGGGCCTCAACATTCAGAGAACCAGTACAAGAAAACTAATAAGTGGTTCTAAACCAAAAGCGTTGCTACAGAAAAGATATTAAATAATCTTGAATGTCAGAGCTGTTACAATTGTAGCATAAATCACAAATCTGATGCTGCTGAGAAATAGGGTAAAGCGACGAATTAATCGTACATATTGGGGCTGTTTACACCTGGCCACTTCATGCGTTTTCTCAGATCGGATAGCTATCTGATTTATCAAAACGATTCCATTTACACCTGGTCACATAAATGTGTTTTTGCAAAACTGATTTAAATCCGATCTTCAATTCCCATGCTATATGCAGATTTAATGGAGTGCACGTCACCGAAAGCAACAGATATGAGCTGCATTTTATTGATCATCAGCTAAAATTTCAAAATCAAAGACAGCAATAAGAGAGAGCAGTAACATCCCTGGTAAGATCATTTCGTTTCTTTACTTTTAATGATGATGATTGTGTGTTAAACGTCTGCGACTTACTTTCACTTTGATTTGCGATAGTTTGCACGTTGGTTTAATGAATAGATGCTCAGCTTCTCATCTGCGGTGATGCGTGTTCCATAATTGTTATTTGATAAATATGACTAAATAAATAAATAAATAATAGGCTACAATAATATTATTGAAATAAACAATACTATAATATTATAGTAGGCCTAAAACAGTTAATATTTTCAGAATTCTTTGCTCATTGAGACAAAAAGCTTAAGTTAATTAATGCAATTTAAGGTATTTTTAACATGTTGCAACCATCCCTGGGTTGTGTTGCAACTGTCCCCTGGGTCGCGGTCAGTTGCAACATCTGACTTCTTCCATTCAAATAAATACTGTGAACGATATGTCATATATAATCATCTTTAAATGGTATGGGTAATTAGCAGACAGATGCAAGTTTAATATATACAAATTTGGTTGGTCTAGTCCAAATAGTCTCTGAGTAATTGAGAGAAATGCAAAAAGTGTTGCAACTGTCCCCGGTCTCCCCTACTTTGTTGTGCTTTATTGTATTTGATGGGAAATATTGAACTTCATGTAATTTGTTTTATTTGTTGTATGTTTAAAGGTTTTTCACCTTCCTTGTTTACTGGTCAAATAAATTGAAGAACGAGTGAAATCCTGAGTCTGATCAAGTCCTTCCCTTTTCAAGTGTGGGAAGCCATGATGTTTTAAATACACTTGACACCTAATATATGTTGTCAGTGCTGAGAATTTTCGTGTGACTAAATACATTGATTCGCCTTTTCGAACAACGTATTTTACTTTGCAGTCACGTGATATCTGGCGGGCAACAAACGCTGTTAGTGCATCCAATCGCACAACAACTATCTGGCATGTCGTGTACACCTCAAAACACCAACTTTTGGCAACGTCCTGGCAAGATCCTTGATTAGTTTACTGCTTTTCGTTGCTAGAGAATGACGTTCTTGCCCGCCAGCCAGTACAACTGACGCATCGTGCAAAGTATCAATACTTAATGGTCCAGTGGTAGAACTTTTGCCAACCGTATCAGAGGTTCTGGGTTCTAAGCCGTGCTAGTATAGTTTTTTTTTTTTTCTCATCAAAACTGATTATGTTCATCAGTGGTTGTATGTCAAGCAGGGACACGTGTGCATTATGATTTGTGATTTCACCAGCGTGCGCAACGGATTGAAGCACGAGTCCGAGTGAAGACAGTGTGGCGTGTGCGCGAGCCACACGAGAAAACTGTATCCGCGCCTCTGATCGCAGCGGCAACGAGCACTTTGATCACTTGATTTAAAAAACACATTTCAGCGCTAGATCGTCTCTTATTTAAAAAACGAACGAAATGAATGCTCTGCCAGTTAACTGGAGATGTTTAATTTATTTGTAGAATTAGTACATTCGTGCCGCAAGATGTGGTGGGGACATCGACCCTGGCAAAAAGTGGTGGGGACATGTCCGACCCGCAAATAACGCCTATGTAACACGCCTGATAAATATGTCAACTATAGCAGATCGTTACTTAGGTAGTGAATTTAAATAGGCCTATGCCTTGTACTCATGTCAGTCAGCCCTCCCGCCTGCTTTAAACCTGAAGTTCATCTGTCTGTTACGCGACTCGCATGTAGACTATCAAGTGCGCGCACAGAGAGCGGTGTTGCATGATAGCATCACTGGACTGACACGTGATATGCCGACATAATATTTTTCTTTTGTAGCTATTTTTCGTAGCTATTGTACATAAATGTCCTCAGGAAACTATTAAAATGAAATTATTTATTAATTCATTATTATTATAATTAAAATTCAAAACTTAAATTGTTTTTATTAATCTGATTGGGTGAGCCACCGGTCAATCTGGGTGGGCACGGGCCCACCCATAAATCCGCGCCTGATACAGTAGTGGCCATTTTGTTTTTAATGACCTTACAAGTTCGCTTTATCCATCAAAATGTAAAGAAAATCTATAAATATATAATTAAAGGTGCTCTAAGCGATGCCACGTGTTTTTTAGGCCAAAACATTTCTTGTCACATCCAGCAAACATCTCCTCACTATCCGCTAGCTGCCTGTCCCCTGAACACACTGTAAAAAAAACGCGTCTCTGTAGACACCCCAGGCTCCTGGACTCAACAAACTGGACTCAACAAACTGGACTCACCTGTACCATGAAACACAGCAAACAGTGCTCCAGCCAATCACCGACAATATGTATTTGAGGGGTGTGGTTTGGGGGGTTAGTGCGCGTACACATTAAGTGGGTGTGGAGCGTGTGGAGGAGAGAGAAGCATGAAGAGGGAAGTTTGAATTATGGCCGAAACACGACCAAAGAGATGCCGTTCCGATGAACAAATTGCAAAGAAGAGGGACAAGGATAAGGAACGCGCGAAATACAGAATTTACATCGGAAAAACCTTTGAAAGGTGGTGAGAACTCCGCCGGCAGAAGGCTTCCAGTCTGACATTCAGTTGCTCTGTTTTTGCAGAACAGGTAAATCCATATTTCTTTCTAAACTGACGTTCATGTTCGCCAAACCAACACAAGGATGTAATTAGCTAGAACTATGCAGTCAGCGTTAACTTTGGTGAATACAACATATAACTTATATGTTTCTAGCAGCTAGCGATCAATCTTTATTGTAAATGATCAAGCAAATTCACAGTAGGGCGACAATTTGTGTGAATGATTGTTTTCATCCACTGTTTGTTATGAATTTGAATGTTCATTTATAGGCTGTTGACAACTTTGACTAAATTTGTTTACGCCGCCGCCGTTGTTTATGCTCACTGGGAAACGCGAAGCTAACGTTATCTTATTATTGCGTCCTTGTATGGGAGCTATAGTTATGAAGTTAACCTCAGGTGGCGAAACGATTTTAAGATAGTGTTTCTCTTTTTCTGCAATATATAAAACCCTTTATCTAACTTGGCGATATTACACATTGAATGAAGTATCAGTAAATCTTAACTTTGTTTGTATTAGTGACTACTTTGACTTTCCTTTATGCCGGAAGGGAGGGGAGGAGGGAGGAGACGGGATGAGGAGGAGGGAGGGTCTAGCTAGCCTCCGTTTTGTTTGACAACAATTCGAATGTCAACAAGAAGTTACGACTCCCGGCATCACTTAGAGAACCTTTAAATATATAAAAATTTGAAGGAAGAACAAAATAGTGAAGGTATTCACCTGACAAATGTATTTAGCAAAATAAAGGCGAACTACAGACGTGTTTTAGAATAACAAAAAAGCTCACAGGAAAAATAATAAACTGACAACAGCATCAGTTATTAATATTGGCCTGGTTCTCTCTTGTTTTTTTTTTTCATGTGTCCATAATTTCTTTGTATGATTTGGCATGTTTCATTGCATTATTATCACAAATAAAACAATTGAATTCAAGCACAACTACGCAATATGATTGCAAAATCTTGAACTCATTTTTAAAAGTATTTGGATAAAGGGTGAAGATATGAGTTTCATCACTTCTGACTGAAAAGGATTCCACGGCATCGATAATTCATGATAATTTTTCACAATGCAAAGCAATTTTTAAAAAATGTAAATATTAAAGTTTCAGTGTCTTAAATGACTGTAAGGCCATTGATCATTGTAGTCTTGTGCCACACTTCACTTCATCAGCTCTTAACAATCAGTCCTAGACTTTACTGAAGCTACTTTTAGCTTCTCTATAAAAGTGTCCGACTCCTAGACAAGTCTTTTTACTAATAATTTTCTGATACTTAAAGCCGGGTGCACACTGTGCGATTTTTGCATATTTTACAAATCCTTAAAGATTCCTCTGATCCTGGGCTAAAATCTGAAGTCTTTGATCGTTAGTTTGACGTGTTCACCGACAGACGATTAATGACTGTTACGATCACATTTGACCTCTGACGAATGTCTGCAGTGTCAGAAGATCTCAGTCCTGCAGTGACTTCTGCTATGATGACCGCGCGCCACACTTTCTTCGTTTTTCAAGACAAGCCATGACCAATATTAACATTAGAGATTTCTTGTCACCGAACGGGTCATTGATTGATGATGTGAAAGTTCTTTCGTGTCCATTTTTAATGCGTCTTGACTGTTCAGTCTGACATTAATGAGCACTGAGATCTTACAGTGTGACATGGCTTACAGTGATGATCATGATCCTTCAGTCTGACAAGCAACAATCGTAAAGGACTATAATAAATCACAGAGTGTGCACTGGGCTTAAGTCAAAGACTATTCTTAAGAGCATTTCTGAGAAGTTTTATACATATGATCAACAGTAGGTCTACAAAAGCACAAACTACTGAGAAAACAATCCAGAACTGAATCCAGGAACAACACTCAACACGAACAAACAAAACAATTCAGACAAAAGACTCATCATTTAACAAACATTTAAGTGAAAGAAATGACTGCACTGTTTGTAACAGGATACAGGAACTCTCACGAAAAGACTAAATCCTGAACAATACTGTCTTGTTGTTCATTAGTTGGTCAATCTCATGAAGACAAAGTTCATGATGTGTCTTGAAGATCTCACTGTGTCGAGTCCCTGAAACACAATGAGTTGCATCTGCTGTTAAACATGTGATTATGGTAATAGTGTGAACATATACATGTTAAGCTTGTGGCCATCAGATCATTCATTAAAATCTCACTTTATTCATTAAAAACTGACTGGTTATGTTGCTTCAACTATAAGGAATAATGAAGAATTGCTAAAACTGTTTAAGAATGTCTTACTTAAAAAGATCATAATGATAAATAAATAACTTGCATCTGGTTTTAGTTTGAGCCGCATGTGTCTGCTTTCCTCTCTTATCTTCAGCGTATCTGAGGTCTACTGGAATATAAATAATTGAGCAGGATTTACTAAAGCAAATGAGTATCATTATGCTTTAATGTTATTTTTATGCTTTAAAGGTCCCATGACATGAAATTTCCACTTTCTGAGGTTTTTTAACATTAATATGAGTTCCCCTAGCCTGTATATGGTCCCCAAGTTTCTAAAAATTTTAATCGGTGTAAATCGAGCTTTTGCTATTTTTCTCTGCCTTTGAGAAAATGGAAGCTCAACCGGGCTGATCTTGAATCTCCTCCTTATGACATCATAAGGAGAAATGTTACCTCCCCTTTCTCTGCTTTGCCCGCCCAGAGAATATTTCTCGCCCATGAGAAAATGAGCTAGGAAGTAGAACGCGCGCGCGCGCGATTTTAGTTTGTCCACGAGAGATATCATGGCTTTTGAGCGAGCGAAGCATAATAATTGCTCAATAATTGGATGTACAAATGAACATCGAATGGTCAATACAGAGCTGGGCTTGCTGAACGTCAGACAAGTAAGTCAACAAATTATATATAAGTGTGTTGCTTTACTGTTTATGGTTACCTAGCTTCTTACACGTAGAATGTGGCTGTCACATTAGCCATGCAGTTACTTGTGCTAATGTAAAGGTAGACAGCATCAAGTTACACATACTGTAACGCAAGTGTTGTACATTTCTTTTTTATTTGAATAACCGTTTTCCTGTTGGTTATATGGCGCGCACGATATCCGCATTTCAAGATCGCAGAGCTTGATGTAATTGTAATAAGATAAATTACAGACGTTACAGATCTCTCATGAAAAGGCAACAGTAGGTTCGCGTTAGCTACATGATGATAACTAAACCATCCAAATAAAGTACCGTATCCACACATAATATTTTAAACTAACCATTCGGAAACGTCCTGCTGGAGCCGCTGAGTTGCAACTTCTTCATCCGTTGCTTCTCCATCTGGATCAGATTCTGGGTCAAACTGAAATGCTTGAACGACTGCGTGTCTTCGCCATTGCAATATATCCAACATAAACAAACATGCATGGTACCATTGCGCAAGATGGTCAAGGCCACACCCACCCTCCACCTTGCGCCGCCTTTCTCCTCCTCATTAGTATTTAAAGCTACAGACACCGAAACGGCCCGTCTGAAGGAAGCTCATTCTGGGACTGGCTTGTAGTGGCTATAATTCTGCACCGAGGCTGAATTTTTGGAAAGAGATTTCAGATACAGGACCACTAAGGACTATATTAAAGCCTACAAAAAGTAGCATGTCATGGGACCTTTAATAAAGCAAATGCATTAGATATTCAATCATAAAATTAGAATTTAATAGACTTCTAAAAGAAGGTAAATGTTTGCTTGATATTAAAAGATTAGTTCACTTCAGAATTAAAATCTCCTGATAATTTACTCTCCCCACGTCATCCAAGATGTTCATGTCTTTCTTTCTTCAGTGGAAAAGAAATTAAGGTTTTTGAGGAAAACACTCCAGGATTTTTCTCCATATAGTGACTTCAATGGGGTCTAAATGGTTGAAGGTCCAGATGTGAGTTTCAGTGCAGCTTCAAAGTCACTTCACGATCCCAGCAGAGAAATAAGAGTCTTATCTAGACAAACCATCAGACATTTTATAAACAAAATAAACATTTATATATTTTTAACCACAAATGCTCGTCTTGAACTAGCTGTGATGCGCCACACATTACGTCATCAGGTTGAAAGGTCACACGTGACAAAGGTGGAAGAACCGACCCAGTGTTTACAAAGCCAATGTGCAAAGACTGAGACAAACGCCATTCACAAATAAATAAATATATAAAAGATTAAACAACGATGTCGGACGATTTTGAAGTTGGAGGAGAAAATGAGATTGAGATATCTCACTATCTCATAGATTCACTATGTGGAGAAAAATCCTGCAATGTTTTCCTCAATTTCTTTTTGACTGAAGAAAGAAAGACATGAACATCTTGGATGACGTGGGGGAGAGTAAAGTATCAGGACATTTTAATTCTGAAGTGAACTAATCCTTTAAGCATGAAGCGTTGTTAATGCCTTCACAATAGCAGAACATCAAAGAAGGGCAGAAGTAGTGAGAGCTTACCTCATCATCATCATCCTCATTATCCTCATCCTCATGATCTTCATCATCATCCTCATCATCATCATCATCCTCATCATCATCATCATCCTCATGCAGCTGAAACACTGAAACACAGTGTGTAGATGTGCTGAAGTGTTGAACAGCGCTGATAGAGATGTGCAGGTTCTGCTCTGTGTGAACACAAGTGACAGTCAATGATGATTCAACAAGTAAGGGTTAATGCCCTTCGAGGTGTCCATTGTCAGGTATTAATGGACGACGACGAGGCGTGAACCGTCCGACGCGCAGCGGATACAAATAACACATTTTTAAAACATCAGTTTATATTTTAATTAGTTTTACAATCGAAATCTAAAGTTTTTACAAACAATAACTTGGTTTCCCGCCTGACGGTTTATTTACTAGGTGTCCTCTATCACTTTTTAATGGACACGAGTATTCACCCAGACCATGGTATAAGTAAGCAATAAGGTACGAGAGGCTGTGCTGTATCATGAATAAGTAACGGCTGAAGGGTGTTGTTTGGCACGATGCGAAGCGGAGTTTAGCCGTTACTTATTCACGATACAGCACTTGCCTTGAGTATTGCTTTTATAAAACGGTTACCACACAATATTAAAGTAAAAAAAAAAAAAAAAATGTATTAGTGCAACTTTCATGAAGTTAAATCAATAAAAGCATTCCTTCCGCTAGAAAAAAATAGTCCCTGACTGTGAACAACAACGTTCCAATGTGTAATATGCATGAAAGCTCAAATAAGAACAACAAACCGTTCTCAAACTTTGTCTCATTCTTTTTATTTTTTACAACACAATATTTGTGAAATTTCCTCACACAAATAGGCATAGCTTATCTCTCAGCATGAGAAAATGTTTATTTATTTTTTTATTCCTTATTTTCTCTCTGCACTAAACTAAATATTTACATAGCCTAAATAAAAACACAAGGGCACATTTTGATAGATAACAGTTAGGTCTTTAATCTATTTTATTAATGTTATTCATTTAGTTGCTAAAATGCTGCCTAACAAGAGATACTTTTTTTATTGTTGTTTATTTAAATTTATTTGAACATCTCCGTTTATTGTGCACGTATTGAATATTTGTCTCATTTCTATCGGCTCCACTGTGGTGATATTTAACACGGTTCTCTTTAGTTGGGGCTCAGCACTGTCAGCAGTGTTTTCTGTTGCAGCAAGAATATCGCTCCAGTGCTTTCTTTGTTTTAAGTTTGGCCTCCAGTAGCTCTGTAGTGAACTTTCACACTTATGTCCACTCACAGACATAATTTCCCTCTATTCGAGACCAGCATCGGACAATCTCTGCACATGGTGCTGCGAAAGCAGTGATTTGAGTAAACCTTGGAGGTGCTTGCTTTATGTTGATACGTAGGTTGCTAAGGGTGTTGTTAAGGGCGCAGTGACAAATAGAACCATTGGGTTAAGCGGTCATAGACGTGTTTTATCGTGAATAAAGCACAGCTATTGACCAATCAGAATCAAGGACTGGAACTAACCGTTTTTTAACTGACTTTATGCAACACATGTAAAATCATAAGTATTAATCACAGTTTAATATAAACAATCAACATTTCTTTACCTGACTGCCACTGATCCAGCGCCATATATCAGCTGGATGCAGATGTTCATGTCCAGCTGTTCTGCTGTATTTGTGTTTTATCCTGTTCTTGAGTTATCCGGCTGGAGCACTGCAGTGATGAGCTGATATCAGCTGTTTAATTAAACGTGCTTCTCTTGCTGCTCTGTCCTTTCTTCAGTGTCGGGATCCTCTCTTTTGCTCGTCACGGTTTATATTGTTCTCTCCTGTGTGCTTTCTCATTCTCACCTGGTCTTAGTTTAGTCCTCTAGTTGTTTTCTGTCCTCTTCGTCTCTGTCTCATCAGCTCCACTAACAGATGAATAATAGTTTTCTCTTCTGTCTCCTTTCACAATGAGAAGAGCATGCAGACCAGAAGTGATGGGGGGGGATTTCAAAACTCTGTGGTAATGAATTTCAAAACTCTGGGCAAAATTATTTATTGAGGAATTCTGAATGAAATGACTGTCTGTCATGTAAACACGGAAATACAAATAAAACCCATTGAACTCAAGTGTCATCATGAAACAAATAAAACTAACACTGCGCTTTAACATCAGCAACATCCAATCAAATCACTCCTCGTGACTGCCTGCAGCGCATGAATTTAAAAACTACGCACCAAAATTATTTACTATTTTAATTCCAAAACTCAACTGTCATGTAGGCTAAACCCGAAATTACAAATAGGCCTAAAAATCATTAAAATCATGAACTCAAGTCTCATTATGAAACAAACACAATGACTGCGCTTTAACAGCAACATCCAATCAGATCACTCCTCCTCGTAGCTGCCTGCACGTGCACTTTCCCTGGCCTCACGGCTGCAACTTGCGCTCTCTTCATCTACTCTGTCTCTATAACATAAAAAGGGGACAGAAAGGTTGTATTTCTTTGTGCGTATAGAATAACAGAAACAACAAAGGTGAAAATGCACTACGCTATACCTCCTCAGATTGGGTTGCGCTGGAGGCACGGCGCTGACATATTTCGCGGAGGATTTCGCTGCTGCCAACGCTCTCGGCTTTCCCATTATGAATTTGTGGAATTCTCCACAGCTCATTTGTAAATTCATTTTTACTTTAATTTCGCTGCGGACCAGGTTAATTGAACATCTGTTTCTAACATCAGTCCAGGCACCTTTCATGATGGAAAACACCCGCTCTGAGTAAGCATTGCTCACGGGAATGCTCAGGACGAAGGACAGCAGCTTAGAATACTGTGGGAATGCAGACCTGCTCTTTAGCGCTTGGGCCCAAAGCTCACCTACAGGGTGGCTGTGTGTCGCCAGTTTTGGCAAGACATCCTGCAGAGCACAATTCTCGTTGTAGAGCTCATCCATGTCAAGATCCTCATCCATTTGAAGGGCGGATACAACTGTGGTCAATTGCCGGTAGCTTATGTCTTGCCTTTCCTTAAGGTTGAAACACTGGAGGTTGAACAGGTGCCCAGTTTCGGAGAAGTTGAACCATTTCTCCAGGTATTGCTCCGCGGTATCATAGAAGCTGATAAATTCTTCACGGAGCCTGTCAACCCTAAAAGTAACAGAGGACGCGAAGACACGGTCAACTTTTGCTCCGAAGAAAGCATCTTTTTTGCGCTGCTGGAGTGTGGTTCGGAGGCCATTCATCAGCGCGTAGACTTCAACTGAGGTGAGATTGTCACTCTCAAGACTCAGCACAGCACCAGAGAAAATCTTTAGAACATTTTGCAAGAAGAAGAGAGTGACCTGCAGCTCGCTGCATTCATCTTCCTCTCCATGCTCGTTACCCCGGAGCGCATCCCAGATGACACGGGGGCACTCTTCGTCTCCCAGCGACAAGAAGTAGCTCTGCACAGCTGGCCAGGTGCTGACAAGTCTGTCAATTGCAGGGAGCAGGCTCAACCAGCGTGTCGGGACGTGGCGCAACAAGGTAAGGTAGTCCATGTCAGCAAATTCAAACATTTCTTTGAGGGTGGCGACTCTCTTGGCAGAACAGCTAAAATGATTGAATGATTTAATCACTATAGACTCTACATCTGTTTTCAGCACATTGCTGGCACGTTTTACTGCATTATGTATTATGTGAGCTGGGCAGTTTGCTGGCAGGATCTTGCTGTTGTGGTGTTTTAGATTTTGGTAAATTGAGTGCTTTCTGCCGTAATTCACAGCCGCATTGTCAGCTGAGAAGGCCGATACGTTATGGATGCTGAGTTTGTGTTCTGCTAACTTCTGCAGTAAGGTGTCTGTGACAGCATCTGCGCTCTCGGCTGCCTGTTCAAAGAAATCCAGAACCCTGTTTTGGATACCTTGTTCGGGGGTCCAGAATCTTACTGAGATGGGGAATGTTTTCACATTGCCTTTATTAGAGGCATCAGTTGCAATAGAAAAATACATGTCCTTTGACTCAAGGCTCTGGGAGAAGTCAGACGCGAGCGGTGCCAGTATGTTTGTGATAAGTGCTTCTGCTTTTGTGCGACCGCAGCAGATGTGTTTAGCTATAGCCGAGTCACTGTACAGTTTTGGCGTTAACTTCATAGCACAGTCAAGTGATCTGTATGACTGTTGGTGGGTCACACAGTGGAACACAGAGGTCAGCTCAGCAGCAGCTATTTTATTATACATAGAATCATCCTCCCGTTTAAAGAAGGATGAGACCAAAGTGTTGGTCTGTACAGTTGTGCTGTTAGTTATATGTAGTTTGCTGCTAGCATGCAGCCTGACGTCACACTCCCCCCCGTGCGAAATACCAAACTCCTTCCTACATACATTGCAAAACGCTTTGTTAGCATCTCGTAAAACTGCAGTAATCCAGGGGTATTTCCCTACCCAGTCCTCCCGATACCTGCAGAGACGTTTTTGCTTTTTAGCTACGTGTTCATCGGGTCCCGGGACACCAGCCTGAGCCTCCATTTCAAGAATGAATGAATGAATGAAATTCGCGCCTTGCCGCCTATGTCACTCTCAGAAAAAAAGGTACAAAAGCTGTCACTGTCACAGTACCCTTCAAAAGGGTTCTATTATGTACCATTTAGGTACTAATATGTACATGTTTGGTACCAATATGTACAAGTTTGGTTTCAATATGTACCTTTGAGGGACTAATATGCACTCTTTAGGTACAAAGGTGTACCTTTTGAAAAGGTACCGCCACAGTGACAGCTTTTGTACCTTTTTTTTTTTCTGAGAGTGTAGTCTACGTAGCCTAGGCTACTGCAGCTATATACGTTCTTTTACTGTCTATGAATACTGTGGGCAGCCGACAGGAGCTGGCTGCAGGACGACCATGAGCAGTTTTTAATATTCTATCAGACTATAACTACTCGAGAGTCTGCTCTTGAGACTTTGTTCTAATTTTCGGGACAATTAGGGCAGGATTCTGGATTCGGGACAACTGCTTGGATTTCGGGACTGTCCCGAATTTTTCGGGACGTCTGGTCACCCTACATTCACCTGATCTCTGTTATTCACATCTTTATTGTTGAAGACGTGAAATCTGCCTCCACACTGACCAACTAGATCTCTTAATCTATAGTCCTGCTGAATGAGTTCCTCTACAGACTCTCCTTCCAGCTGATCTCCATGAGTGAAGAGAATAATGGAGTATTTTAACACTTCTTCACCAAACAACATCTCAATCATCTGAGGAATCCGCTGCTCCATCTCAGTGAATCTGTCATTTACTCTCAACACAATGAGAAAAGCGTGCGGTCCAGGACTGGATATATAAACACTTTTCGCTATCTCTTCAGCTAACTCTTCAGAGTTCATCTCTGTGTCAAAGAATCCAGGAGTATCAACTACAGACACAGATCTGCCTGAAACAGTGGCGTGAGCATCTGAACATTCACGGGTTACTGAACTAGTACTCCTCACAGATCTGAACTCTTTCTGTCCCAGTATTGTGTTTCCAGCTGCACTCTTCCCAACTCCACTTTTACCAAGAATAATAATCCGTCTGGATGAGATACTGGAGACTGGAGTTTCTGGTTCAATGTTGTCTGGTATTTTCCTCACCAGTGGATTCTGCTTCAGGATCTCTGCACAACAAACATCAAATTAATACCATTTTAAACTCAATGGGTCTCATTCATGAAACACGAGCAGAACGAATTTTTGTATAAATCGTGTGTAAAGTGGTTCTGCCGTAAATTTTCGGATTCATTAAAATGTTCGTATTTTCCAAATGTTAGTTGGTACGAAAGAAATCTACACCTGCTCCCAGCCACGCGTAAATAGTGCGTTTAACATCCGAACGTTTTGCTCATTAAGGCTGCATTTTAATTCACCTTAATCAGGTACATATTTACACAGCATTTAAAAAAAAAAAAATTATATATAGTAATTACTTAAGGTTTTTCTATTTACTTTTATTATGAGAGCCAGTAATAGCATCTGCAAACGGAACACAAGTCTGCAAGTGTTGCAGTCAAGCTTCATGTCGAACCATTTTCTTTTCACTTCTGGGACTGTTCGATTAACAGAAACTCCATTAATTGCATCTGTAATATGCTGCCAAGCTTCCTTTTTTTTTAGGACCTGATACGCCACTATGTACGCTTGAAAATAAAATGTGGCGTTTTGAATGAACTTCTGATAATAAAACTTCAATTTCTGCATCTGAGAAATTTCTCTTCTTCATTCGCATTTGAGAAGACATGTTGAAATCCTTCGTTTGGTGTCATAATATGATGCCCATATATAGTTGTCAGTTGTCAATTAATGGGCGGGATTTATGGTAACTGAGAATGAGCGTGCACGCGCGTCCCATTTACGACTGAACGGAATTCATTAACACACACACACACACACACACACACACACACACACACACACACATTTCACTATCACATCTGACGTTTACGACGTATTTGTGAGAAGAGTTTTCGGGAAGGTCTCTTTACGCGCAAATCACTCACATATTTACTTGTATATTTACAAATGTTTCATGAATGAGACCCATTTGAAGTAGCCTAACATATGATAATCAATATATTTTTATCTAGTGTAGTGTTACTGATGTTCCTTTTTAATGATATATACAGGCCGCCTGCTATAGGCTATTGTTAATATTATTTTATGCAGCACTGTGTATGCCTGCAAGGCACAACAAACCTGGTGTTCATTATTTATATATGTGTGTGTGTGTGTGTGTATTTTGTACATTTTAAATCGCAATTTCTAAAATCTAAAATGTATTCCCAAAATCGTGCAGCCCTATAGTTTCTCTTGATATCAGCATGTTCACAGGTGTTTATTTTTTATACAGGGACCAGATGCCCACTGATGAGTCCTGCTGACTTCAAAATTCACATGAATACATGAACATGATAAAGTGAAAAATCAAACACCTTGGAAATGACAGGTATGTACTATGTTTCAGGAATGGCACAAAGGTGTGTGACTGTTCAAGTCTCTGTCTTTAGTTCAGTGTGTTAAATAATGTGCCTTTTTGTCCTTTATTGTGTATCTGTTACGAAGTGGAGGACGCAGTAAGATCCATTTGCAGCTTTATTAGAATAATCAACAGGCAGGGTAAATCAGGGGCAGTCAGAACAATGAAGATAATCTCAAAGGCAGAAACAGATAACAGGCAAAGGTCGAGGCAGGCGGCAGGAATCACAGACCAATGAACAATCCGGGTCGAGACAGGCAGCAGAGGAATCAGAAGTCAGTATAAACAATCCAAGGTCAGTAACAGTTCAGCAAACACAGGGAAAACGCTCAGAGATTGTATGCCGGGGCAATGCAATACTTCGCAGAGAAGTGGAGTGTGGAAGTGGCTTTTGTGTGTGTGAATGAGGTGCAGGTGTGTGTGTAATCAGTGCAGTGCAGGTGTATGAAGTAATCAGTCCAGGTAGATGCAGGATGGGAATTGTAGTCTGTGAGTAAATATGATAGTCCGGTGTGGAGTGCCCTCTGGTGGCTCTCAAGGGCACTCCAGCTGGTGACCGTTACAGTATCTTTGGGTTATGTTGTGTTGTAAATAAATCCAAACAATCAAAAATATTGTTTTATCTGAAAAAGTACTCAGGATGATTTTCACATTGTTTTGGAGCAAATATAGGCTACGTGATACAATTTTCAAAAGTCGTGTGAAGAAATAATCAGCATGAGTTTCATGTCCTTATTTCAGCATAAACATCATTATCTCAAAACTACAAACTTTTACATACATGCTGCTGACATATTATTGAAGCAGAGTTTGTGCTAAATACAGTGTAATAAGACTTTAGCCATGAAAATGTCACAAGTAACAGAAATAAGCACAAAATGTCAGAGCATGTCAGAACACCTCCAGGACCAGAAAACACCTCAGACCTCAGAGGGTTAAAGTTTTTGGGCCAATCACAATGCACTGGATCAGAGAACACCGAGCTTTTGATGATGAGCTATGTAAAAATCTACGCATTTCAGAAAGGCGGGGCATAGAGGAGTAACAATAATGTACAGTATGTGTAAAATAATTACTTTTTTTAACATAAAACAGCGTAAACACATTGAATTAAATCAAATACACAAAATAATGTTATTTTTAGGACCATCATATTGTTGCTAAGAACCTGATTAAAGTTTGCAGGGTGTTTAACAAATTGTACATGGTGAATTGAAATAGCTGCATTTCATACTTTATTGTTATTAAGTCCAATATGGTGTTATCAAAAATAGTGTGAACAGGCCTTAGGCAGTAGTTATCAAAGTCTGTATCTCAGTAACCACACACAGGCCTCAAAAAGTATTTGAACACATTTAAAAATGCATCCTGCACATAAAATGTAAAAGTCCTTGCATTACATTAAAATAAATGCCACTTGATTTGATATTCTATTAAAAAAATAAAGGACAAGTTCACTTTTCGAAACATAACATTCAGTCAGTCAGTTACAGGTTTAGAATAGCATGAGGAAGAGTAAATGGGCTTTATCAGCTGAGGCCACATAGTCTTATCATGAAGAGAACCAAAGCATAAATTAATTAATTATCAATAATAATTGGTCAACTTTGGTATACTAAAATGTAAACACAAGTGTCATGGAATTATAATGAGATCAAATTTCACTGACTGACAGTAATTTTATGTCATGATCGAATATATCAGACACGGAGCTTTCGTAGTTTTCTGCTGATCTCTGGGATGTTTTCATCCACTTGTGTCTCTTCCACCTCCTGTCTCACAATCTTGCGTTTTAGCTCATAAAAACGCTTAAACTCTTTAAAATGTCTGTCCTTCTGTTTCACTTTCTCTTCCAACTCTTTAATTCTCTGGTCTTTTTCCTGGCCGGATTCCTTCAGTTGTCTAATGGTCTCTTCCAGTTTGGTCTTTTCTTTATTAAATTGGGCTGTTTGTGCCTGTATAATCCGACTGTATTCATTTCTAAACTCTTTCTCTTTCTTCTTCAGCATTTCTTCCACATGATCAAACATGTCACTGGTGTAATATTTACCATCATTCATGTGCAACATGTTATCAACCTTATCCAGGAACTCTAAAACCTGTTTGCGGTTATCAATTTTTGTGTTGTCGAACACATGATACCGTCCTCCACATGACTCTACGAGATGTTTTAAATCAGGTCCTGCTTCACTCAGTGTTTTCTCAATACTTTCTCTGAGTTCATCCCCGTGAGTGAAGAGGATGATTGTGTGTTTATCTGCTTCTTCTCCAAATATGGCCCTGATCTTCTCCACTGAACGTCTCTCTTCTTCAGTGAATGGACCGAGCTGAATGACCAGGATGATGGCGTGAGGTCCAGGTGCCGTCATGTTTATACACTTACTAGTCTCCTTTATGGTTTCATTCTCTGAAAGTGAAGTATCAAAGATCCCTGGACAATCAACCAGCTCCAGCTGACGGTCAGCCACTTCTCCAGTCTCCTTCCAGCACTCTTTAGTTACAGATGAAGCACTTTCTGCTGCTCTGAAGACTCTCATGCCCATGATTGTGTTTCCAGAAGAGCTTTTACCTGCTCCAGTCTTTCCCACCAACACCATCCTTCTCAGCGACACTGAACAATACAGTAAAAAAAAAAAAAAAAAAAAAAAAAAAAAAATATATATATATATATATATATATATATTTATTTATGAAGAGTTCAGATGCAAAAGCCTCTAAGTGCCATCTGAAATTTTCTTCTTGAATGATCATTTTTATCAAGCTCGTATATTTAAGTTCAGTAAATTCACTTAATGACAATGAAAATTACCTATTAATTGTCATTTAAGTGAATTTACACAGCAAAATCCCCAGTGTTAAATTAACACTCTTCAGTGTACATGAAGTGTAACAGTGTAACACTCTTGTGTACCATATGTGTCCACACTACAGAGTGTTAAAATTAACACTGAAGCAGTGTTGAAGTTAATGCGATAATTAAGTGATTAATTAAGTGATGATTGAGCATTATTGAAGATACCTGATGTTAATAAGCAGAATCATTGACGGAAAGAGAAAAAACAATAACAGAAAAAAGAGAAACACAAGAACTACAACTGACTTCGAGTCATTACACATTGTTGCACTTATTATTACCAGTTTGACTTTTTTTCTGTCATACATCTACAAAAGCTCTTGAGATTCAACAGAAGTTTAGACGGTAATGTTTTATGGAATTTTTATTTTCAGGTTACCATTGTGGTGATCAGTGTTTGCTTTAGTTGGGCTCTTGACCCTTTTCATTTTGTTAATTTTAGTTTTTTTTCTGACTGTTCCAACATTGTGTTTATAAAGCACATTTGTTACTGCAAGTGAAAACATGACCTGCTCACAATATGTTTTGATGATAATGACATTATCATCATGTAGTGTCCTGATTCCCTGATGTCATTCAGAGTCTAAATCTTTGACTATATGCTTTATGTTGCGTTTTAGTATTGGTGATTGTAGCTCTGAGATTCTACAGTTTGAGATCCAACAGCAATATGAAAAAATTAAAAAATACTTTGTGCAAAGAAGTTATTGTGTTTAAACACACAGACATCAAGAATCAGCATATGAATCTCAACAATGGTGACAATAAACAAACTAGTGACAAACAGATCAACTCTGAACATCACAAAACAAGCTACTAAAGTCAGAACAAAAGAATAGCAAAATAAAAGCAAACAGAAAAAACAATAAAAATTACAGGACAATTCAGCTACATAATTTATTCATGCTGAAATGCATGATGTGAGCCATTGATGCGTTCTGATTGGTGGCTCCCATCATGCACTGCAACATTAAGCATTTGTTTGATTGTCACCATTGTTGAGATTCATATATAGATTCTTGATGTCTGTGTGTGATTTTATAATCTTCAGATTTCTAAAACATTCCTGGAAGTAAGTGGTGGGCGAAATTGCAAATTTTGGTATCAATCCGATACGAAGTAAATACAGGGCCAGTATTGCCAATATCGTTACCGATACCAATACCTTTTCATTTTAAAAGCATGCACTTGAACTTGTATGCTGTGCTAGAGCCGTGTGAATGCATCATTACTATGCTAAATCTGAATATGTTTTCATGACTACTAAATATTTTGTGATTTGTGCTCTCAACTCGCCTGTAATTAGTCAGTGACTTTTACAAAACTACCCTAATTATAGTAAATGTACTTTTGTACACTAGCCTACTGTTCAAAAGTTTGGGGTCTGTAAGATTTTTTATTCTCTTCTGCATTTATTTGTTAAAAAATACAGAAAAACTGTAATATTACAATTTAACATAGGCTATCTGTTTTCTATGTCATAGTAAACTGTAATTTATTCATGTGATCAAAGCTGAATTTTCGGCATCAATACTCCAGTGATGATGATAATTCATTTTAATATGCTGATTTGCTGCTCAGGAAACATTTCTTATTATTATCAATGTTGAAAACAGTTTCATATTTCTGTGGAAACCATGATACATTTTATGCAGAATTATTTGATGAACAAAGTTGAAAGAACAGCATTTATATTACCGGTAAGTAGGCCTAGATTTTTTTTAACAGTGTAAAACCCTTGACTGTCACTTTTGATCAATTTAATGCATCGATCCTTGTTGAATAAAAATATTAATTTCATTAAAATATTAATTTCACGTCAACATTTTGAACCGTTATGTACACTTTTGCTTTGTTTATTGCGAAATAACTCCCGATTGTTTCTCTGTCATCTAAGCAAGGCTTCGTTTCCCAAACGCACTGGGCCTGTGAGCTCAGTGAAGCACCGAACGCTCTCTGTGATTGATTGGTTTCGTCTTGTATCCAGATGACTAAGAGAAAAAGTTCTATCCTACACAATTATTCGCTAACATTCGCTTATTTTTCCACTTAGAAGCTTATTTTACACACTGAATTGCGTGCTAAATTAATAAAAAAATTACTGGTAAAAAAACACACATTTGGATCGATATTTTTATGTGAGGATCGATCCTTTTCGATACCACGTCAGTATCGAAAGTATCAATACTTCAGGATCGATCCGCCCACCCCTACTGGAAGTAGCTACTGTTGTGAAAAATTAATAAAACATTTGGATAATCAGTTTATAAAGCTGGGTGAGATCAGTGAATGATTTCATCATTGAAACTAGGGCTTGCATAGACAAGTCGAGTAGTCGATAGATCGACTACTTCAACCACTAGCCGACGCTGTCGGAAACAATCGACTACTCGAGCGTCCATTAACCATAAATGAATTGAAAATGGCGAACGTCACCAACAGATACCACACGTCAGATGTGTGGAAGTATTTCATCAAGGATGACAAAAATATTGTAACTGACCAACTCTGCAAGAGGCCGTTCACATATTGCGTCTAAAAACGTGTTGAAAGCGCGGCCGCTGTCTCCTACAAGCGCTTGCTGTCGCATGGCGCTGTCATTGCTATGCAGCCATGAACTGCGCTCTCCATGATGACGACGAGGAAGTATCAGCAAAGGATTAATTGATTTCTAGCCCTCACATTAGCTTTACTACTAGATATATTTCTGGAGATGAGAAGGAAAAACCCGCCTGGAAAAACTAGCGCACCACGTTGCTTCCATTATGAGCGCGCTCGCCGCGCTCCTACATTTGAAACGAACTTGAGCACGAAAAAGACGCGATATGTGAACGGCCCCTAGAAGCAGACGTCTGAAATGAAAGGCAAGAACGGCTATTTATTTGGCTTTAGACTGTTACATGGAAATTTAAAAATGAAATGTCATAATTATAATGTTTTGAGAGTTTACTTATGTAATTGCTGCATTAGGCTATGCATTAATAAATGTTTATTGATAAGAGATCTATCTATTTCATGTCTTTTCATTTACAGTAGCATGAACCACGAGTAGTCGAGTAACTTGAGTATTGTTTTGATTAGAAATCGACTAGCAGAAATCAGTAGTCGTGCAACCCCTAATCGAAACATAACCAGGGCTGCATTTCCAAAAGCATCTTAAGCAGTGGCGGCTGGTGTTAAAAAAATTTTGGGGGGCACAACAAACTGAATTTTTAATTCAGGACTGAATGTAGGCTTATTGTTAAATAACAATTTAACAGTGATAATAATGTAGCTATCACTAGCCTAAAGTTTAGCTAAAACTTCAGCCGGTAGGGTTGGGAAATAGCCAATTACCAAATAAATCAGAATTTTTGGGCTAAATGGCGATGTATGGTATAATCTGAGTATTTAATTATTATTTTTCTATTTGAATAAAAAAAAACCTGTATTTAATTTTTTTTTTTAATATTTAATATCCTGATCGATATAGTCCTACAAACAATGTTCATATTGAAGGTTATAAAAACAAACATAGTGTAACCTTGCTGTCTATCTGCAGTCTATCCAAAAAAAGGGGTCACATTACATTCTAACATTGCAACATTACAATCTAAAAACAAAATAATGCTTTTTAAAGAAGTAGTTAAATTAAAAACAAAAAACAAAAAAACAAAGCTAATATCATAAAAATACACATATAGGTTTGAAATTCTCTAGCACATTTATGTTCACCAACAACAACAAATATTCAACAACAAATGTTTTAGCTAAATATATTTATAATTTAGTGCTAATGTATATTTTAGTCAGAATAATTGCGCTCCTATTCTATTGCGCTCCGTCTGTTCGGCGCGCATGCACGCGGCGGCGCTCGTTCACGGAAGTATAGCTTGCAGAAAGCTCGTCCACTCATGACAGAAAACTGGACTTTCTAACATTTACAGATGGAGAATATGTCCGTGAAATGTAAGTTATGCACTGAGGAAATTATTGGATGTCACTTCAGCTTGTGGCTAAATACTATTAGAGGTAGGCTATATTTGTTTCCACCAATCGCTGCACAAGTTAAGGTTACGTATGATGACGAAAGCACGTTAGTGCGAGCCCTCCCGGAACCCATAGAGAATGCATTGCAGTGCCTGCAGTTCGAAAAAAAAAATCTTTGAATGTAAGTCTATGGGAAGACTCTGGGCGATTCTCAGCCAGAGTGAAATCGCCCAAAAAGAGGCGGTACTCCACAGAACGTGACTCGGCGCTGATTGGACTATATCCAGAGCTGATCCAGAGGCAGAACAACAGTGAGTGACTGCTAGCGGAACTCTGTGGTTGAATGAGATAGTGATTGAAAAAGTCCCTTTCACACTTTGGTGGTGCGTCGCCCGATCGCCCTAATGAAGAAACCGCCGCTGATCTTAAGCCTAACTTGATCGCAGACCAACTGCAACAAATGGTCTATACCAGTGGTTCTCAACCTCTCCTGCAGGGACCCCCTGACAGGCCATGTTTCTGTTTTAACCCTGAAATGGCACACCTGATTCAAATAATTAAAGGCTTAATGAGTAGTTGACTAATTGATTAATTGACTAATTCCTACTCTTCCTATACTCATTAATTGAATCAGGTGTGCCATTTCAGGGTTAAAACAGAAACATGGCCTGTCAGGGGGTCCCTGCAGGAGAGGTTGAGAACCACTGGTCTATACGATCAAATTAGGCTTGCGATGCTTTCAGGAAACACAGCCAAAGTCATAGTTTCTCTTGACACAACACATATGCTTTATAAACACAGAGTTGTATAAAGCATATGTGAAATAGAGAAATACTAATGTTAAAGGGGTGGTATAATGCCCTTTTCACAAGATGTCAAATATATCTATGATGTCCCCAGAGTGTGTGTGTGAAGTTTTAGCGCAAAATACCCCACAGATATTTTTATATAGCAAGTTAAAGTTGTCACTTTTTGAGGGTTTGCAAAAACGCACCGTTTTGTGCCTGGCCCTTTAAATGCAAATGAGCTGCTGCAGAGGGCGGGGTTTCAAGAGCTCGTGTCTGTTAGCAGCTGCTGTTACCTCACGCAGACACACTAAAATGACAGAAACTGTTCTGCCTTTAATGTTAAATGGAGTCAGATAAGGATGGAGAGACTCAAGAAGAAGTGACAACATGTAGAATGCAACAGGACGTCTCTGAATGGTTAGTTGATGAATTTATGTTGCTGATGTGGAGTTAACTATCTTCAATTAGGATATTCTGTCATGATAAATCTATAAATTGCTCATATATGAACTGTTGTGAGATGCACACAGAGTGACTTTCTATTGCATGTGAAAAGATGGATGCTAAAGTTTGAGCTGACTCACAAATGTACTCTTATACAAAAACTTTTCCTCTTCTCAACATGGACTGCGTGTTCCCGGGGGCGGGGTTTATGTAAATTCTAGGATTAGTGATGTCACTAACCCGAGAGGAATGTCGTGTAGTCCCAACCAGCCGTTTGTTGTAGTCCTTTTCTTTAAAAGCAAATATCTCCCTTTGCTTTGAACTTTGAGCGTTGTAACTTTGCAGATGTTGTTTATGCTCAAACAGCAACATTACACACTAACTGAAGTTAGAAAAGTGAAATCACACTCAACCACCCCTTTAAAAAGGAAAGGGTCAAGAGCCCAACTAAAGCAAACATTGGTCACCATAATGGTGACATGAAACAAAACATTCCATAAAACATTACCATCTAAACGTCTGTTAAATCTAAATAAGACCGTGTGTAGATGTATGACAGAAATAAAGTCAAACTGGTAAAATAATAAGTGCAATAATGGTTCAAAGTCAGTAGTTCTTGTGTTTCTCTTTTCTGTTCTTGTTTCTCTTTCCTTCAGTGAGTCTGCTTATTAACATCAGGTGTCACCACTAATGGCCAATCATCACTCAATTAATCACTTAATTATCTCATTAACTTCCACACTGCTTCAGTGTTAATTTTAACACTCTGTAGTGTGGACACATATGTACACTGAGGAGTGTTAATTTAACACTGGGGATTTTGCTGTGTATGACATTAATGTGATTAATCATGATTAAATATTTTAATCGTTTGACAGCACTAATATATATATAAATGATGTTTCTAAATAATTAAAATGAAAATATGATGTTTATTAAATCCAGATAAATTAAGACAAAAAAATAAATAAATGTGTGTGATGTGGGCATATACTTACTATTTGGATGGTTAAAATCAAAACTATCACTTCTTTTTCTTGCCTGAATTTCATCTAAAAAGGAAAGAGAATGAATAGCCATACTGTGAATTGAAAACACAGCCATACTTGCATTACTGCAGGAAAAGCTTTAAAGCATTCAATTATATTTTATTAACTCGAGCAGTTACAAAGTAAGGTTACGCTTTCATGGCAACATAATTTACTAATATGCTAGCCTAATTTATTTCATTTATTTCATTATAAACACATACTTCGTTTATTTGGTGGACATTACTAACTCTGACCATGATTCCACTTTAGTTATTTACTCGAATTTTTAAATGTAGGCCTAGTCTATAATTATGTTCAGATTAAGAAAGTAAACATCTCAGTCCACCAGGAAACGAAAGTAAAACAAATAATAGGGTATATGAGCAAACAGAAGAACAAATAATCGGCTAATTATCTTATTTAAATCACTAATGAAATGTACCCTTTGTTGCTGTTGTAGTACTTGAAGACGACATGTTTTCTCGACTGAATCTCGACGAATCTCTCGACTGTGAGCGAAAAGACCACGTGACCGGGAAATGACGACAGAAATTTTAGATGGTGCAAATGTCAAATCAAAGATGTGTAATTTCAGTTATGCATCCATATAACATAACAATAAAGAGTCATGAATGTCCCTTTTGCATATATTAAAGAAGAATAAAGGAGCGTGAAGTCTTAGTGTGGCTATAATTTACTTATATACAGTGCGAATTAAGACCGCCTCTGGGGTTGAAACATCATGAACATGTCACAGCAGGATCCGGTTACACAGATGAGAGACAAGGAAGCGACAACAAGGAAGGAGCGACAACAAGCAGGACACTCGTAAAAGTGAACCTGGAAAGTACGTCTGTAAAATACGTCCTTTCGGTAAACTAATTAAGAGACCTATAAGCGCAATAATCTGCACGTTATTTAAGGTAAGTTTAATGTGTTATATTAAGCAGTCTTCGAAAAGAAAAGAAAAGAAAAGAAAAGTAGGCCTGGCAGCTTTACGCAGACCACTGCACGATATAAGACATTTTATTTGAATATGGGCAAAAAATATTTATTTATAATGTATTTTCATTTTGAACACTTAATAAGTTCAGATGTGACAGTTCTCACAGTTAACAAAATGATTATTCAATGTTGACAATTCACGAACCAAGACGCTTTTGACAACAGGTTGATTTTTTAAAATGTTTATGAATCTAAAACAATAACACTACACAAAAAGATTTGTCATATAACATACAGCAGCATATATTTTCTCTGTAGACATGACTAGTAAGACACTATACAAAGAGGGTTGCCTATTTTGGATATGTTTGGAATGGAGTAGCTTCCCACTAAGCACCACCTCCGCCTCGTTTTGAGCCAGGAAAAACCCTCAGATTATAATTTTTTTTTTTCAATTTTGCTTGTTCTTTTTGCATGCAGTTTGTGAAGTGACACAATGAAGCAAAGCACAACTAGTCCACACTTTTATTTTCGTCGTTTCTGAATTTGATGTTATATATATGATAGTCTTCGAAAAACACAAAGCAAATTCTCTTATTATTAAAATACATTATTAGGATTATATAATTCACAAATTCTATGCATTAAATGAATTCATAGCACAAATTCCATGCATTTGTGGAATTTTCAATAAAAAAAAGAAAAATGGAATTAAAGCTATGGAGCCCCTAAACTTAAATTCTCCCATCCTAAAATTTTTTCCACCACCACGTCCCTTTAGGCCCTAAAGGGACGTGGTGGTGGGAAAATATTTAGGATGGGAGAATTTTTTTTATTTTTATTATTATTATTTTTATCTTTTGCGTTCCCACGCAAAACCTGTTTTGAGCTCGGACAGACACTTCCTGTTTAACGCTTTCATGCATAGTGGTCACTACAGTGGACAGCTATTAAAAAGCATTTTCTTGAATTTGCACGGGTTTTGATGGCATAGTTGCACATCAACCTCTTCAGTGGACCCTGGTACATCATTGTGTTTCAATTTTTCCCCCCTCCAAACCATGATGGCCAATGGTCAGTCAGAAATGCCAAGTTGCTCCGGAATATTAGCATCAAGCTAATGAGTATCTAATGAGTCCTATCACAGTTAAATTTTGTTTTGATTTTAGATTGGGAGAAAATTCTGATTAATCATCTGTCCACTATAGTGGACCTCATGCATCAATGGCTATATTTCAGCTACAATTCATACTTATACTGTGAATAATGTTTTTGAAAATACTGAATCTGCAGTGACTTTTTTTGACTGTAAATAAATTTATTTGTATTATTAGAATGTAATTTTCATTGACATCAAAAAAAGTTATGTGATTACATAATGTATGTGACTTGTAATGCATTACTTTACTTGTTATGGTGCGTTCACACCGGACGCGAATTGCGCGTCAGGCGCGAGTGATTTCAATGTTAAGTCAATGCAAAGACGCGTTACGCGCGTAAAAAAATCCTGCGGCGCGAATGAGGCGTAGAGCGCGGCGCGGTAGACGCGAATACGCCTCATTCGCGCGTCAAGTTCGCGCGAATGGCGCGAATTGAGCGTCTGGCGCGTTAAGCGCGTTACGCGCGAATGTTTTATGTAGTGCTTTTTGTGCATTCTCGTGTTTGACGCGAATTCGCGTCTGCCGCCCGAGTTGAAAAATCTGAACTTCTGCGTCAATTCGCGCCGCGTTAACCAATCAGGAGCCTGCTTGCTGCTGTCACGTGGTGAAGTGACAGTTTATAATGTTATTTTATGTTTGGCCTCAATAAATTATTTTGTAATATGACTAAAATGCACAACAAAGCAAATCTTTCACATAAAAACTCGATTTCAATATATGAGAGATAGGCCTACTCATTTTGTATTGAATGCAATTTATTCCATATCTATATGAAACATTATTAATCTAATGTGAAGACAACAAATACAATTTAGTGTATACAAAAAAAAAAAAAAAAAATCACAGGACTTTTGGAGGCTGGCTCCATTTATTATCAAAACAAAAATAAATGACAGATTAGGTGGGTGCGGGCGAGGGTGAACCTCGCGCCGGGCTGTACAGCGCGGGCTCGTCAGGCAGCGACCACTCGAGGCCGAGGCCTATACGGCCTACGCTGTCCTCGTCAGCGTCCTCACCGTTAGGTCCACCAAACCTAGGTCCTGGACCAAATTGTGACACTCCTGAAACCCTCCGGAGGGTCTGGTGGACCCGAGTACAGCCACGATGTCCCCTACGCAGCTGTTTCTGCTCTCCAGAGCATATACGAGCGGTGACTCTCTCGATTAATGCTAATGCTAATGCTCGATAAACATCTAAATAAGATGGCCGCCAACGGGTTTCGAAACTTTCGCCTCTGACGCGCGTAAATTTCGCTTCAAACTTTTGTTTTTACGCGCGTCAATCTCGCTCTTGACACGCGAATGTACACATGTGGTCAAGCGTCAAACTAGACGCGGTAGACGCGAATTTGACGCGCTATTCGCGTCCGGTGTGAACGCAGCATTAGATCAAAAAGTAATCTGATTTCGTAATGCACGTTATTGTAATGCGTTTCTTTACTCGTAACATTAAAAAGTAATCTGATTACGTAATGCAGATTACTTGTAATTAATTACTTGTTAGATCAAAAAGTAATCTGATTAGGAAATGCATGTTACTTGTAATACATTACTTTACTCGTCACCTAAAAAAAAAAAAATCTGATTACGTAATGCATGTTACTTGTAACGCCATGTCCTAACTACACACGACGCGGTAAGATTCCAGCGACAGGCAATGTGTCTGTCCACACTAGACGTGACGCGACTGTGAGACGTCACAACGTCAATCAAAAATCACAGCCAATCAGAACAGTGTGTGGGCGGAGTCTCGCGGCAAGTGCACAGCACTAAAGAGTAATCTTGACGGCACTCGCAAGAAAATGGATAAGTAGCTACATAATCAAATTCACAAATATTACACCATTTAAAAAATACATAGGCTACTGAGTTACTAACACAATCTTTGTCAAATTAGACACTTGTTTGTTCACAGTTTTAACGTTCTTGTTTCCATTTGTTTAATTTCAAGATCTGAGGTGAATTATCTACAGTGCTATGCATAAGTTTAGACACCCATGCTAAAGTTGACTAAAAAGAGGAATAAAAAAATCATCTTTTGGAAATTGAACTTAATGCCTTAATTTAAAAAATTAGGAAAAATCCAACCTTTAAGGACACCAATTTTCTTTTTGAATGAATAATGTATCGTAAATAAATAAATGTTCTTCCTTAAAATACAGGGTGCATAAATTTGGACACCCCTATGTTAAATTCCCATAGAGGCAGGCAGATTTTTATTTTTAAAGGCCAGTTACTTCATGGATCCAGGATACTATGCATCCTGATAAAGTTCCCTTGGCCTTTGGAATTAAAATAGCCCCACATCATCACATAGCCTTCACCATACCTAGAGATTGGCATGGTTTTATTTCAGTTAGCCTAATAGCTGGTTTGATTTGCATTGAGAGATGATCTTATGGAAAGTACTCAATGCCAATCTCTAGGTATGGTGAAGGCTATGTGATGATGTGGGGCTATTTTAATTCCAAAGGTGTTTAACTCGTGTTTGAGTTAAAACCGAATTATTGTTAAGCATAGCAAGAATCATAGCAAAAAGGCTAACAAATAAGAGTTATACCCACCAATTAATATTGCCCTTTCATTCATGACATGGATACCGTAATCATACAGAGAAAACATAGTTGCATACCTTTATCTTTCGCTCGTTTCTAAATTGGGCACCTGATGGCTTTGACCTTTCTTGTTCATCTCTTATTTGGCACTCGACATCGACAATCAACAGATTTCCCCTGATCCCCCCCATACCAACTGTCACTCACGACGAGTCACGACCAGAAGTCAAGACTAAACCAATTCACCTTGGTGGTGGTGACCAAGTAATCGTTTTGTATTACCTATTTTTATTAGCCATTCAGACAATTCAGAAAAATAAAAATGTGCAGGAAATATAGAGGCCTGTATAATATTCTGAATGAAATGTGCGTTATTTGGAAGAAAGTCGAGATGTGACTGACTTAGATAACTATATGGATTCCCCCCCCTGTCCGTTCCATTTGGGAACGCCTCTGCGCCCCCTCCCCTTTCCCCTTCTCAAACAAACAGCTTCTGTGCACGGCATCTTCTCAACAAGCAGGGGCGCCTGCAGCTGCAGGGGGCGCAAATTTGCCAATTCCCCACACAGTGAAATGATAGATAATAGAAAACCGCTTCGCGGCGCAGATTTTTTTTATTTATTTATTTTTCTGCTTGTGCCGGTGGCGCCGCCCCCCAAAAATGCCGCCCCGGGCGATTGCCCGGTTCGCCCGTGACAAAAACCGCTACTGCACAACGCTACATAAACCGTAAGGCGAAACCTAGCATGTTTGGTATCGTTGGACTCGGCAAGGATTCAGGAGTCTAATGAGATGAGTCTTGTGAAAATAAGTCGACCACACCCAAAGTTATAAGCATTTGAAAAAAAAAAATTTCACCACTAGGTGGCGCTGTTCCGAAACTTCTCACGCTCCTTCAGGGCATCGTGCTGATGACCCATACCAAGTTTCGTAACAATCCGTTTATGCGTTCTTAAAATACAGCATTTTAGCACATAATTCAAAATGGCCGACAGCCAAAATGGCTGATATAGTAAAATTGGATATCAGTCGACTCAGCATGTTGCCCTGAATCTAATGAGACCAATTTTATGATTTTTAGACAAACTGTTCAGAAGTTATAAGCAAAAATAGCCATTTTACATATCTCCGGACCAGTAGGTGGCGCTGCGCCGAAACGCAGCATGTAGCCTCAGGCCATGCTTGTGACGATATGTACCAAGTTTGGTCTGAATCCGATAAAGCGTTGCGGAGATACAACCTTACATCTGTTTTCGCAGCGCTACGTAAAATTTGTTCGTGGGTTTATCGAAAACGGTTTGACGAATCAACTTGAATTCCATAACTTTTTGTCGTCTGTAGATGATCTGGTTCAATTTTAGTGAAAATCGGAGCAACGGCCTAGGAGGAGTTTGAAAAAGTAGGTTTTTCGGAAAATTCAAAATGGCGGAAACATTTTCATGATGGAAAATTACGTCATAGGGTGCAATCGAATCGGCTTGAGCTAGGGAATAAAAGGCCAAAAGAATTTTGTTGATTGGCCTTACGGTTCAAAAGCAGCATTTATTAGCATAAACATGAGTGCAACTTTGGACAGTTGGTGGCGCTAGAGGGATTGGTTTTAAGACACCAAATGGCTATGGTGACTTTTCAGATTGTCCTTTATCAGTGTGCCAAATTTCATAACTTTCTCGCAATTGGTTCTATGGGCTGCCATAGACTCCCAGAGCGGAAGAAGTAGTAGGAAGAATAATAATAAGAACCGGAACAGATACAATAGTGCCTCCGCACCTTCGGTGCTTGGCCCCTAATAAAGCACATAAAGAGTCCCTGAGATTATCATTGCCACACTTTGAGTTTGTTGCTCCAGCGCGACGTCGCAGAAAAATAGAAACCGTTTCTAAAATAGAATCGTCGCGTGTCGCCTTCGTGGCTGGTTAGGACAAAAACTCTGATTAACATGGAAAAGATACCTTTTATCGCGTGTCGTCGCGTCACATGTAGTTAGGACACAGTGTAACACATTACTTTACTTGTAATATCAAAAAAGTTATCTGAATGCGTTATACATGTTACTTGTAATGCGTACCCCCAACACTGATCATTTCAGATGAGATTGAAAAAAACGTATCGCTAGGTTTTCTCAGAGGAGGGCTATGCTAGAAACGTGCATGTCCATCTTGAACATAATCAGAATGATCAGATAATAAGGGTACATTGACATACTCTGGTGCACTGGAGGGAGCATCTGAGTGGTTTCCACAGTTGTACCTTGACAGGCTGTAGAAAATTCTGATGGAGTCGCGTCCTCGTGTTCTGATATCAAAGATACGCAAAGTGCAACTTGTATGAAGTTCAATTGCCTATGCAATATTTTGCATTTATATTTTTAGTGTAGATTTTTTTAGTTTTCACATGATTTTATATAATTTTATTGATTAGTTTGTTAAATACACATACTTTATCTGTTTGATTATTGCATTATGATTAATACAGTATCTCTTCAGTTTAAACCACAAACGCATGCTGTCCACTCAAGTGGACATCTGAAAATTTCTTTGAAAATTGTGTTAAAAAAATAATTCAAATCTTGTTTTTCATGCCCTAAGGGCAATTAAAAACACATAGGAAAAAAATCCTGACTGAGGTTATCATAATTCATGCATGAAATGGTTAATGTCTCGCTGGCAGTGTTTCAGAGCTCCGTACGTTAATGGAGCGTTTCATAGTGTTTGAACTTGGACTCAAATATAAAGAAATGCACTCAGTGCTTAACTCAAGGAGTTCAGTGAAGTTGGCAATTCACATAGCTATTCGAACTTCCCTGATCAATATTCTTGAGCTAAATGTTGTTAAAACACAAACGACACCTATTTACAATCACAGTAACATAGACAACGAGCTACGACCCAATTGTCATCAAAACGAGCTTTATAATATAAATTTGTCTCTAACCAGACAAATGAGAGACCAGTCCAAATAAGGGGCCGTCTTCAAAGTGCAAATCCCAAAACCCTTCTGCACATTTTATATTATTAAACATATTCAATAGCTTCACTGTGACACACTCTACTGTCACCAAATTCAGTTCACACATCACTGCTCTCCTGCTGGTTATAACCTATGGTTGTAACTATTATGCTAGCTGCGTACGGTACCAATATAATTTGTGTTAAGAATATAGGCCTACTTATTTTTTATGTGCAATTACTTCCCAAAATAAGTGTTATATAACCAACATTAGAGCAGTGATGTGTGAACGAAATTTGGTGTGTTACAGTGAAGTTATTGAATATTTTTCATAATATAAAATGTGCAAAAGCAGTGTAGTATGACCAGTGGGTCACCATTGAAGTTAATGACTATTTTTTGTATTTTTGACTGTGAGTTGATGCTGTAGTCGTTTTTGGGTTACATTGCACTTTGCAGACGGTCCCTTTGAACTTGTCTCTCAGCCGCCTGCTCGCCTCATAGAGATCAATTTAGCCTATATTATAAAAGCTTGTTTTGATGAGAATTGGGTTGTAGCTCGTTGTCTAGGTTACTGTGATTGTAGGTGTCGTTTGTGTTTTAACAATGTTTAGCTCAAGAATAGGGACGTTCGAATAGCCTATGTGAATATTGCCAACTTCACTGAACTCCTTGAGTTAAGCACTGACCACATTTCTTTATATTTGAGTCCAAGTTCAAACACTATATGAAACGCTCCATTAATGTACGGAGCTCTGAAACACTGCCAGCGGGACATTAAACAGGAAGTGTGGCTGTGGTGTGACGAGCAATGACGCGTCACCAAGGCAAGGCAAGGCATTTCATTCACTATGGCAATTCAAAGTGCTTTACAGAAAGTAATGAAAAATAATCACAAAATAAAAGCAAGGTAAATTAAAACAGTTATAAAATAAATTAAAAGAGATATGATACAGTTATAAAATGAATTAAAAGAGTAAAATGATGAAACATAGATAAACTTCTCATCTAGCAAAACACCAGTGTATTATATTTTTCACAACTCCCAGTTTTACTCTGAGATTTTCCCATGGTGATTAAACTGTGTTTGTGGTGTTATTTTGGCGCCTAAGAAATATATTGGACGTATCCAGTAGACCCGATTTTTCCCTAAAATCGGACAGGAGGAGTGCTAGGACTGACCGGGGTAACCTCGGGTTCACTGCCTCTTCAGTCCAAATCCCAAAAACCTCATTTGTTCGGAAGCTCTAGGACTGTAATCAATCCAGTGTGCACCCCACAGAACCTCGAGTTTAATCACATCAAACTCACTACTCCTCCACAGACCCAGGCCATCAGCATGGTTTCATCTCTCATGGAAACCATAAAGTGATATGATCTAAATAATGGAATTAATAAAGATTGGGGCAAAAATGTCGTGCACCACTGATGTGAGTTCACGAGAGTGCCACGACGCATGTGCGAGAACTGAGAAGATGACGCAGATGGGTCTCGATGTAGTGTTTAAAATGGTTCTAAAGTGTGCATTTCCTGGATGTCCGAATCGTGAGAAACCAACGAGAAAACGTAAAAGTGCCTTACCAGTGCCACAAAATGAATGGCTTACCTTTCACACTTTCCCATCAAATGATCATCTTCTCATGAGAACATCATCTCAGTTCTCGGCTCGCGCATGCGTCGTGGTGCTCTTGTGAACTCACGTCAGCAATCCACACAGACGAAAATGAATAGTTGAATAAAGTTGTTATTTTTGTTTTGTTGGTTTTTTTGCGCACAAAAAGTAAAAAATGGCACCATTTTGTAAAGCTGCCAGGACTACTTTTTTTTATTCAAAAATGTTTCTCTGCACCAGCTACCACATTTAAATAGAAAGAAGACATTATTAAACAAAGAGGGTTGCCTATATGGATATGTTTGGAATGGAGTAGCTTCCCACTACACTCTAAAAAGAGATGTGTTAAAAATGACATGTTGTGTCAGTTTTAACACATGTGGTGAGTGTGCTCAGGGACAACAAACCACGCATAAATGTCATTATCTCAAAACTACAAACTTTTACATACATGCTGCTGATATATTATTGTAGCAGAGTTTGTGCTGAATACAGTGTAATTAGACTTTAGCCATGAAAATGTCACAAGTAACAGAAATAAGCACAAATGTCAGAGCATGTCAAAACACCTCCAGGGCCAGAAAACAGCTCAGACCCCAGAGGGTTAACACATCTCTGTGTTTATAAGGACTACACATTTTGTATTACCTTTAACACAACTAATGTGTTATTCCTCTTACACAGAAGTGTGTTGAAACCTTTTACACACTAATGTGTTATAGTTACACAACTTGTGTCAGATATGTGTCACATGTGACTGTAGTCGGTGTGTATTTGCCAGAGTTCCCTATCGTCCGGTCACTACGACGTACGTCGTGGTGAACGACGAATAGGAATCTCGCTAGAGAGGCCAATCTACTTCGAGTGAAACTAAAACAAGCCAATACACATTGGCGTGCAATCATTTGCATCAGCTGCGCAGCCTCGCAGCGCGGGTATTTAACGAGCAGCTGGTGTGATTGCACTTCAGCTTTTTGCTTCGGAGCCAAGCACTTCGATGCGTCTTCTGAGAGTGAAATCAGACGAGCCGTTGGATCTCTCTTTCGGTGCGGGCGTTAGAACACGGCAGCGGGGACAGTCTTCTCTTTGTGTTTGTTTGTTTGTTTTTCTGTGTTTTGTCCAAAAAAACTGAGCAAACAAAAAGCTGTTCTTACAGCTGGTAAGGTGCGCCGTTGAGCGCTCAAAGGCTGTTGTCACAGCTGGTAAGACAGCGAGAAGAGAGAGAGCGCACAGACGGGTGCACATTCCCGTCTGTGTTCGCAGTGTCTGTTCCCCCTGCGTGTTTCAGCACCAGTGAGAGCAGTCCCTAAAAGAGCTTGCACAGATAGAGAGCGTTTTTTTTTCAAAAAGAGAAAAAATGACTTTCTATCTGTGTGTTTCTGGATGCGGTCGTTACCTGGGTTCACGGGATGGTCACCAACGCTGCCTCGTGTGTCTGGGCATTAAACACGCTGAGGCAGCGTTGGTGGATGAGTCATGTACCCATTGTGGGAAGATGACCATCGCGGAGCTGCGGTCGAGACTCACGTTCCTGCAAAGGGGCGGAGTCCCCGTGCCTCTGCCTCGATCCAATCCTCCTCAGAGGGTTGCTTCGGGCAGTGACACGGGTGACCTGAGGATTACGGTGAGCGCGTCTCCTTCGGGGAACCAACCCCCTAGGAACCCTCACCCCTCTCACGCTCCGCAGCCAGTGGAGCCCCCATTGGAGAAAGCTGGACCATCCTCGCGGTGTGTACCGGTTGTCTCCTTTGGGGCTCCCCCTGAAGACCAGATGTCGATCGCTGCATCGGAGGGTGGGTCAGACCTCTCTGCGGACGACGACTCGGCACCGCTGCCTCCTTCGGGTGTGCCAGCGGTGCCTGAGACGGACCCGGAGATGATGGCCATGCTTTCCCGGGCCGCCAAAGGGGTCGGGCTCGTGTGGAATCCTCCACGTGTCCCGAACCCTCGAGGTTGGACGATTGGTATCTCGGGGTGGCGCGTGCTGGTTCTCAGCAACCCACCCCAGTGCCTTTCTTCCCGGAAGTGCATGAGGAGCTTACGGGGACATGGACGGCACCTTTCACTGCCAGAAACCGTCCCAGTGGTTCCTCCTCCCTCACCACCCTTGATGGCGGGGCGGCTAAGGGATACACGCGTATCCCGCCAGTGGAACGGGCCGTTGCGATGCAACTGTGCCCTAACTCCACTTGGCGTGGAGAACCGTGTCTTCCTTCCCGGGCCTGTAAGTACTCGTCGGATTTAACCGGCAAGGCTTACAAGGCCTGTGGGGAAGCCGCCTCTGCCATGCACGCTATGGCGTTGCTGCAGGTCCATCAGGCCAAGGCACTGAAGGACCTGCACGAGGGTGGTCACGATCCCCAAGTTCTTCAGGAACTTCGTATCGCGACGGACCTCGCGCTTCGTGCGACGAAGGTGACCGCGCGGTCGGTGGGTCGTGCGATGTCCACCATGGTGGTCCAGGAACGCCATCTCTGGCTGTGTCTGGCCGACATGAGGGAGACCGACAAGCTCCGGTTCCTTAACTCCCCCATGTCCCAGACCGGCCTCTTCGGCGACGCGGTCGAGAACTTCGCCCAGCAGTTCTCGGCTGTACAAAAGCAGACTGAGGCCATCAGACACATCCTGCCGCGACGGCCAGCTGCTGCTCCCACCCCACCGCCTGCGGCCCCTCAGTCTGCTCGTCGCCGAGGGCGGCCTCCTGCGTCTGCCCCTGCTCCCGCGCCGCCGCAGCAGCCTCCATCTAAACGGCGCCGTGGAGCCAGTCGCAGGCGGGCCGCCCCGCCCGTCCAGGACCCCGCTAAGAAGGGCGGCAAAGCCAGGAGCAAGCGGCCCTAGGACGGGCGACCCAGAGATGGCAGGGACTGCTCTCCAGGAGACGATGACCGCATCGCTCCATCCCCCGGAAGAGGGCCGGGTGGAAAATCCTTTGTTTCCTTTTGTTTTTGTTCCGCCGCTGGCCTCAAAACCAGCGGTACCCAAATTTTCAATAAAAGAGCAGTTTCTTCCGTCTCTGGGTCCGAAGAGGGCCCGGAGAGCAGTGGGGGGAGAGAATCCTCACCACTCTCATCCGCCTCTTCTATCGCCAGCAGGCAGCAGTGTGCAGTTCGAGAACGCAACCAAGCCGCCTCCTGCACCTCCGGCCTCGTGGAACCAGGTAAGTGTTGCACAGCACACTCAGACTCCGCTACGGGCCGCCTCCCAGAGAGAGCCTCCCGAGCCGAGCCCCTGTGTTCCACCTCGCTGCCCCACTCCGGGTACGCCTACGGTCCCTTTGGTCCCGCTTGTACGGTCTCTGCGAGCCTGGCTAGCGCTCCCCAGTCCGTCTCGCTGGCTCATTCGGACCATCAGGCTCGGCTATGCGATTCAGTTCGCCCGGCGTCCCCCCAAGTTTCGGGCCATCCACTCCACTACAGTGAGAGCAGCCGATGCCCATGTCTTGCGCGCGGAGATCGCAGTCCTACTGGCGAAGGACGCGATAGAGCCGGTCCCTCCAGCCGATATGAGGTCAGGGCACTACAGTCCCTACTTCATTGTACCCAAGAAAGGTGGTGGGTTACGACCGATCTTGGACCTGCGAGTTTTGAATCGGAGCCTTCACAAGCTACCGTTCAAAATGCTTACGCAGAAACGCATTTTCGAATGCATCCGTCCCCAGGATTGGTTTGCAGCGATCGACCTGAAGGACGCGTACTTTCATGTCTCGATTCTTCCTCGACACAGGCCGTTTCTGCGCTTTGCGTTCGAGGGTCGAGCATATCAGTACAAGGTCCTGCCCTTCGGGCTGGCCCTGTCTCCTCGTGTCTTCACGAAAGTCACGGAGGGGGCCCTTGTTCCCATGAGAGAACAGGGCGTTCGCATTCTCAACTATCTCGACGACTGGCTCATACTGGCACACTCTCGAGATCAGTTATGCGAACACAGGGACCTCGTGCTCAGGCACCTCAGCCAGCTGGGCCTTCAGGTCAACTGGGAGAAGAGCAAACTCGCCCCCGTGCAGAGGATCTCTTATCTCGGTATGGAGTTGGATTCGGTCGCTCAGACAGCGCGTCTCACAGAGCAACGCGCTCAGTCGGTGCTGAACTGCTTGAACACGTTCAAAGGCAGGACGGCGGTCCCACTGAAATTCTTTCAGAGGCTCCTGGGGCATATGGCAGCGGCAGCAGCGGTAACTCCGCTCGGGCTGCTTCATATGAGACCGCTTCAGCACTGGCTTCACGGCCGAGTCCCGAGATGGGCGTGGCATCACGGCACTCACCGGGTGGCAATCACACCTGCGTGCCGCCAGACCTTCAGCCCGTGGTCAGACCCCTCGTTCCTTCGGGCAGGAGTCCCCTTGGAACAGGTGTCCAGGCATGCTGTGGTATTCACAGATGCCTCTGCCACCGGCTGGGGTGCCACGTACAACGGGCATGCAGTATCAGGGGTGTGGACGGGCCCCCAACTGCACTGGCACATCAACTGCCTCGAGTTGCTAGAAGTTCGTCTCGCTCTGAGCCGCCTAAAAAGGCCGCTACAGGGCAGAGACGTGCTGGTCCGTACGGACAACACTGCGACCGTTGCGTACATCAACCGTCAAGGTGGTCTACGCTCCCGTCGCATGTCGCAACTCGCCCGCCATCTCCTCCTTTGGAGTCAGAAGCATCTGAGGTCGCTTCGAGCCATGTATGTCCCCGGTGTGCTCAACCGTGTGGCCGACGAGCTATCACGAGCTGTGCTCCCGGGAGAATGGCGACTCCACCCCCAGGTGGTTCAGCTGATCTGGAGAGAGTTCGGAGAGGCTCAGGTAGACCTGTTTGCCTCCTCAGAGACCTCCCACTGCCAGTTGTTTTACTCCCTGACCGAGGGAACACTCGGCACGGATGCACTGGCACACAGCTGGCCCCGGGGCCTCCGCAAATATGCATTTCCCCCAGTGAGCCTACTTGCACAGACCCTGTGCAAAGTCAGGGAGGACGAGGAGCAGGTCCTTCTGGTGGCTCCCTATTGGCCCACCCGGACTTGGTTCCCAGAACTCATGCTCCTCGTGACAGTCCCTCCCTGGCCCATTCCTCTGAGGAAGGATCTTCTGACTCAGAGACGGGGCACCCTATGGCACCCGCGTCCGGACCTCTGGAAACTCCATGTCTGGTCCCTGGACGGGACGCGGAGGTTCTAGATGACTTACCCCCAGAGGTACTTAACACCATCACTTCTGCGAGAGCACCGTCTACGAGACGTGTGTACGCCTTGAAGTGGAACCTGTTCGTCGAGTGGTGTTCCTCCCGTAGAGAGGACCCCCGAAGATGTTCGATAGGGTCAGTGCTTTCCTTCTTGCAGCAAGGGTTGGAGTGAAGGCTGTCTCCCTCCACCCTTACAGTACATGCTGCTGCTATTTCAGCATATCATGACCACATAGATGGCAAAACAGTAGGAAAGCACGACCTGGTCGTCAGGTTCCTTAGGGGGGCGAGACGATTAAATCCTCCTCGTCCTCCCTCCATACCCTCTTGGGACCTTTCCCTGGTGCTTCGAGCACTTCAGGATGCTCCCTTGAGCCTTTGCAGTCAGCAGACTTAAAGCTTCTCTCCTTGAAGACTTTGCTGCTGATTGCACTGGCTTCGATCAAGAGGGTAGGGGACCTGCAAGCATTTTCGGTCGACGAATCGTGCCTAGAGTTCGGGCCGGGTGACAACCATGTTGTACTGAGACCCCGGCCTGGCTATGTGCCCAAGGTTCCTACCACTCCCTTTAGAGATCAGGTAGTGAACCTGCAAGCGCTGCCCCTGGAGGAGGCAGACCCAGCCCTGGCTTTGCTCTGTCCCGTTCGCGCTCTGCGTATGTACGTGGACAGAACTCGAAGCATCAGGACCTCAGACCAGCTCTTTGTCTGTTACGGAGGCCAGCAGAAGGGAAAGGCTGTCTCCAAGCAGAGGATGGCCCACTGGATAGTGGATGCCATTGCCTTGGCTTACCAAGCTCAAGGCGTGCCCTGCCCGCTCAGGTTGCATGCACATTCCACGAGAGGCGTTGCATCCTCCTGGGCGCTGGCACGTGGCTCCTCGCTAACAGATATCTGTAGAGCTGCGGGCTGGGCGACACCTAACACGCTCGCTAGATTCTATAGCCTACGTGTAGAGCCCGTGTCCTCCCGTGTTCTCACCCTAAACGGGTAGAAGCACTGTGAGTACCGGCTCTGTCGGCTTGCTGCATCCTACTGTGCACCTTATTACTCCAGAGTCAAAACCTGTTGAGTCCTCCAAACACCCTCGGCCCGGACATGGCGGAGTGTCCGGTGCCAGGCCTTGTCCGCTGAATCCTTGAGAACCGGGTCTAGGCTGGGTCCCATATGTGTGACCCTACGGGGATCCCATATGTGTATATTCTCCACGGCTGCTCCTATTGGAAGCCCGTGTCTTTCCCTTGGGCTAAGTCACCCATTACTCATATGCAGTACAACCCTCGGGTTAGTCCATATGTCTATTCCCACATAACTCTCCTTAAGAATGTGGCTCCCGCAGCGTTCCCCTCCCTCAGATCGGACACGCTTTCCCAGTGTTATCCAATAATCTCACTGTATGGGTTATAACGGAACAACAGTGACGGATACTCTCGGTGTAAGCCCTCTCCTATCGTCCTTCCAGGCAAGAAGGTGAGGAGGCTTACACGGGGCGCTGGATGGGGTGCAGCAGCTGTGGCGCTTTGCTAGGGATTCCTATTCGTCGTTCACCACGACGTACGTCGTAGTGACCGGACGATAGGGAACGTCTCGGTTACATATGGTAACCCTCGTTCCCTGAGGGAGGGAACGGAGACGTACGTCCCGTCGCCACATCTGCGGCTACCCGCCGGGGCGACCAGCTTTTTCAGGCTTGGCTCCTCAGCAAAAAACTGAAGTGCAATCACACCAGCTGCTCGTTAAATACCCGCGCTGCGAGGCTGCGCAGCTGATGCAAATGATTGCACGCCAATGTGTATTGGCTTGTTTTAGTTTCACTCGAAGTAGATTGGCCTCTCTAGCGAGATTCCTATTCGTCGTTCACCACGACGTACGTCTCCGTTCCCTCCCTCAGGGAACGAGGGTTACCATATGTAACCGAGACGTTACTTCCTGTGTTTTTACAACTGAGTGTTTGGACGAACACTGAAACGTATTGTTAACTTGTGTTTATCGAGTCCAGTGACGTTTAATAAGAGTTTGTTTGAACATTTGGATGTTTTAGACATCATGAATCTACATAGACAAGCTCTTATTGAGAATTAACTGAGTTTAAGATGTTGATGTTTCACTGAATGTTTTATTTGAAGTCACCAGAATCGTGATTAATGGCTCATTTATTTGAGCTCTTGACCCTTTACTCTTCTTCTAGTTTTTCTCTGGCTGCTTAAACTGTGTTTTAATAAAATACATTTGTTATGGCGAGAGCAGGGCCGGCGCGTCCATATAGGCGACCTAGGCAATTGCCTAGAGCGGCACTTTTGTAAGGGCGGCAAAATGTGTACCAATCGGGAATGAACAATTCACAAAATAAGCTATATGATTTGCTGAGCTGCCGCTGCTCCGCCCCGCGCCGCCCCGCCCCGCCCCGCCCCCTGCTCTCACGAGTCATGACTCATGACTGAGTGATGGGAAGTTCGGATCATTTTACTGACTCTCTTGTTCGATCTCGTTCATAAAAATGAACGAATCTTTATTTGAGTCATTTCGTTAATTTAAGTGGCTTTAAATGTTACACAGCCAAAATCCCCGATCACATCCACCTACGCATAGTAGCCTATATGTATATATTTGCTTCCTCTTGGCCTAAAGTGTTCCTGCAACGGGAGTGTTCTCTGGCTAGAGTGCAGAACAGCGGAGTTTGTATGGACAGAAGTGCATGCCTGAGCTTGTGCTTTGGATTAAGCTGCGTTGCTTTGACATTGTGGAAAATATAACAATAGAAACAAAATATAGGCTATTAGCCTTTTTACCCATTATTATCAATCTAAATTAATCTCGATTTTAATTTAACTTAATTTCGTTTTTCTTTATGTAAATTTCGTTTTTCTTTATTTAAATTTCGTTTTACTTTATTTAAATTTCGTTTTTTCTTTATTTAAATGTTTTTTTTTCTTTATTTAAATTTCGTTTTTTCTTTATTTAAATTTTACATTTAGTTTTTTTCTTTATTGAAATTTTGTTTTTCTTTATTGAAATTTTGTTTTTCTTAATTTAAATCTACCCTTTACTGTGTCAGTAATTTGTTAGGGACTGTTGGTTTTTTATTTAAGGGGCCACCGGAGGAGTTTTGAGATCTGTTGTCAAAAAAGACATGACCCTCCCTTCGCCAGCAATACATTTTTCTATGACCCTCCAAAATGTTTGTGAAAAAAGGCATGACCCTCCCCGATAATTTATTGATTAGCCTACTTCTGTACTGCGCTTGGCAAAGATGTTCAGATAGCCATTGTTTTGTTTTTTTGTTTTGTTTTTTTTAAACCATAAACTCTTGCTTTCTCATCTTACTAGGGCTGTAACGATAGACCAAACCTACGATTCGGTTCGTATCACGATTTTTGATTTTAGATTTGAAAAAAATCATGTTTTCGGTGCTGATGGTGAACTTGTGGGTGGGGCTGCCAATAAAGCATCTAAAAGCTGTCACAAAGAACCAGCAAAAGTAATGATTATTAATATGTCAAATATAGCAAGGAAACATTTTAATTGTTTATTAATAAACAAGTGTTTTCTGTGTCGACTGCAAAGATGAAGTTGACGATGCGTCGCGATCTTCTCAGAACGCGCCAGAGAGAAATGCACATTTCATAAGCAGAAAGCAGTCTGTTTTTTTAATTGTTCTGTTTAAAAGTAGACATTTCAAGCTTTCTATATATTTCTCAGGTCTGTGAGGCAAGTAGCATACCTTACGCTGAGTTTCGGTTCATTTATGAGACAAGAGTCCAGTTCACTCGCCCGCGCCTCCGTGATTATCTATTTTCTACTATATTTACTTCTTATTTATTAAATCCAGATGAAACATTGATTAAAATTAAGATACAATTAATAAAAAAACGAAATTCACTTTAAAGAAAGGCTTTGTGCTTTCTGTTTGAGGTCTCTGTGAAATTTTTAAAGTCGCTTTCAGAGCAGTCATGTCCGTAATGGAGAACTGTCACGCCCGTAACATTGTTTTTTTTTATTTATTTTTTTACATAAATGCGAACACGAAAAATAAAATAAAAATAATATTTTATGTTCTGTGGAGGCCGATCTTTATTCATCCGGTGGGTATATATCTTTTGGTTTGCACAGTGTAATTTATAGAAGCATTACTAAAACATATTTTGTTTTAGTAATCCCTCCCCTATTTTATATAGACCCTCCCCTATTTTCCTCCGGTGGCCCCTTCCATAAATACCGAACGGTCCCTTAGTCAGAAAAATATAGACTACCTTAAAGTATTGCTTAATTTAACAGACATGTGTGTGTGCGTTTTATATTGCTAGTGCAGCGTGCGTCAAGTATATAAGCCCTGCCCGCTTGAGGTGCGCCGCTTCCCGCTCGCGGTGTTCTGTAGTTTACTAAAAGTTTATTAATCCTGAACGTGTCGTGTCTCGCGTGTCCATCTATATTGCACCACCAAATGCTACACTGCACTCCCTTGTGAAGTCGATTGGATGAACGGTTCTCGAAATAATCAAAATGCAAACGGACACATAGACACATAGAGATTCCTGCCTTTATTAGAGAGAAGAATATGTTCAGCACCCTCTCGAAGCTTTGAATATTCGATGTTCATTACTACCGCAGCTTCGAAGCTCAAAAAATGGTATTCGGACCAGCCCTAGGGGCGGCACAAATGTTTTTCGCCTAGAGCGGCAGAAGTGCACGCGCCGGCCCTGGGCGAGAGATAATATGATCAGATGTTTCTTGATGATGTCATAATCAGCAAGTGCTGATCTGATCAAGTTTATGAGTATATGGATGGTGCGCATGTAATTTATTTATGTGCTGTTAGTTATAACAATCTTATGACACAACATCATGCTATCCAGTAGAGCAGAATAAAAAATGAATGTTTTCTGTAAACTTTAATCTGCAGCAGAAACTAGTCAAACACAGACCTCAAGAATCAGCACATGAATCTCAACAATGGTGACAAATGAAAAGCTTCATGCCGCAATGCATGCTGGGAGTCATGGATGAGATTTGTACTACGGTGGCACCCAGCATGCATTGCGGCATGAAGCTTTTTGTTTGTCACCATTGTTGAGATTCATGTGCTGATTCTTGATGTCTGTTTGATACCATAGTCTGTAAGGGTCTGTACGAAGTATGTATTTAAAAAATAATTTTAAGTTAATTGCAATATGCTAATCTTTTTAAAAATCATCTTTTGTATATTACACTCATCTTTTAAATATTAAACTCTTGCTGAGCTTAACAATCTTACATGTTCATGATGATAATATTATAATCTAAACTTATTTTTCTCATGATTATTTCTGCTGTTTCAGATGTGTTAAAATAAATACACATTTACAGCAATCAGAGAAAACTAATGTTATAGAGTCAAGGGTCAAGAGCCCAAATAAAGCTGACACTAATCACGATTCTGGTGACTTTAAATGAAACATTCAATGAATCGTCAACACCAAAACCTGTTAATTCTCAATAAGAGCTTCTTTAGAGTCTGACAGAAATAAAGTTAATCTGGTTATTAATACACTGTAAAAAAAAAAAAATACATCCCCAATTCAAAATTTTCTAGTGACTGGTTACATCTAAATTTTTCAATTAGTCTGACGTATTATTTCTCATTATTTCTCATTGAGCCAATGTTAACAGACTATTGCAACAAGAATTGCACTTGGGCCAATTAAAAAATTTAGATGTTATCAGTCACTAGAATTTTTTTACAGTGTAACAAGTGAAAGCAGCATTTGAAAAAGACATTGAAAAAGAGGCATGATGTGATTGGCTGCAAAAAAAACACCCGTTAATATTTAAGTTTTCATGAATTAATATTTAATTTATTTATTTGAATGTATTGCTTTATTTGTTTATTTATTTGAGTATTTTATGGGATACCATATAAAATATACCTATAATTTTTTTCATAAACACAAACTCTCCTCCACCCAGTGCTATTCTATCCAGAGTTACATTTTAAAACACATTGTGTGCTAAAATCTACACAACATGTGTCAAAATGCTATCTACACAGTCACATGTGTGGTTTTTTGACACATCTCTTTTTGCAGTGTAAGCAAAATGATGTCCAAAAGTCTTTTGGACATAATTTTGCTTAGTTTACTGCATTTTCTGCAGCATGTACTGTGTATTTAAAAAGAGAGTAGTATGTAAAACAATAAGCATTTCAATGTCTCGTGCAGTTATTAACATTATATATATATATATATATATATATATATATATATATATATATATATACACATATATACATATATATACATATATATATATATATATATATATATATATATATATATATATATATATATATAATATATATTTTTTTATTTTATTTTATTTTTAATGAGAGGTGCTGATTGTATCTGATTGTTCTTGTATTGTATTTTATATTTTACTTACTTATTTTTTATATTTAGCATTTTGTTAATTATTATTATCTCCTGAGCGCTGATCCATTCTAAATGTTTTCAACAGTGCTAATTAATCAGTCAAAAACATACTAGGGCAACACTTTATTTTGATTGTCCCCTTTGAACATTCTAACTTTGCAACTGTAAACTAACTCTCATTAGAGTATTAGTAGAGTGTCTGCTTAATATCTGCTAACTCTTTAATGTGATGATCCACCAACAGACTTTCTACTGACTATAAGTAACTTTGAAATTACTTGTCAACTTATTCTGACCTTAAAGGTACAATATGTAAGATTTTTGCATTAAAATATCCCAAAATCTCAAGGCCAGTGTTATATATTTTGTTAAGTTGATTACTTACAATATTCCAAATGTTTCCTACTATTTTTAAATCGTGAGAAAATTGCGATTTTAACCAAGGAAACGGGGCGTTAGAGCAGGGGTGAGCTGGGAGTCGCCAGTCAATTGCGTCATATCCGCGCTACCCTCGTTTTCCGCTCGTACTGCGTGGAGTCCTGGACAAATGCGGAAGTTGTAGTTGTAGCGTCTATCAAGCTACAAACTTTAGCTTGTTTCTTGCAGTCGTTATGGTACACAATTACTCTTTACTGATTGCAGCTGGTTCTGTCGACAAAGCATGCTTAATTTTATATTTTCCAAATGTAGCATTCGGTAATAGTTATGTTTATGTAAGGAAAATATTATTGCTTTAGATTTGTGTTTAGTTTATTGACATTGTTTATCATGACTGGTGTTTATGGCCATGTAAATAAATATAGCATGAGTTATATATGATCCCATGAGTGCCGCAGGGATCTGTATTAGGCCCTCTGTTATTTTCAATATATATGATGCCACTTGGAAATATTATAAGGAAACATGGAATTAGTTTCCATTGTTATGCTGATGACACTCAAATATATATTTCATCAAGGCCGGATGAAAACGCTACATTTTACAAATTGACAGAGTGTGTTAAAGATATAAAAGATTGGATGACGCGTAATTTTCTTTTATTAAATCCAGACAAGACAGAGGTAATACTTATCGGTTCAAAAAACCGCCCACAAAACCTCGCACAATACAACTTTAACATCATAGGATGTCCTGTTACTTTATCCTCTACAGTAAAAGACCTGGGTGTTATACTCGATTGCAACCTGTCTTTTGAAAATCATATTTCATATGTTACAAAAACAGCCTTTTTCCACCTTAGAAACATTGCTAAGCTACGTAATATGCTATCAGTTTCTGATGCAGAAAAGTTAGTTCATGCATTCATGACCTCGAGACTGGATTACTGTAATGCCTTATTAGCTGGTTGTCCTGCATCCTCAATAAACAAGCTACAGTTAGTCCAAAATGCTGCCGCTAGAGTTCTTACGAGATCAAGAAAATATGATCATATAACACCGATTTTATCATCACTGCATTGGTTACCTATAAAGTTCCGTATTAATTACAAGGTATTGCTACTGACTTATAAAGCCCTAAACGGCTTAGCTCCAGTCTATTTAACGGATGTTCTATCGCCCTATAATCCATCGCGCTCTTTAAGATCACTAAATTCAAGGCTTTCGGTCATACCTAGGATATCCAGAACCACCAAAGGAGGGAGAGCATTTTCACATTTGGCTCCAAAACTCTGAAATAGTCTTCCTGATACTGTCCGTTGCTCAGACTCGCTCTCCCAGTTTAAAACTAGATTAAAGTCGCATCTCTTCAGCCAGGCATTCATATAATCCCACAGTTCAAACTACAATCCGGCCTCTAGCTCATAAATGCCAGAGGAGAACTGGCCCCCGACTGAGCCTGGGTTCTCCCAAGGTTTTTTTTCTCCATTAGGTCACCTGATGGAGTTTTAGGACACCATTAGGTCACTTGATGGAGTTTTTCGGTTCCTTGCCACTGTTGCCTTTGGCTTGCTCAGTTGGGGATATCTTGGGGATATTTAATATAATTTTATCAATCAATAAATTCCTCTTGAAACAAACTTTGTTGTATTATTTAAATTTAATACTGTGAAGCTGCTTTGATACAATCTGTATTGTGAAAAGCGCTATACAAATAAACTTGACTTGACTTGACTTATACATAAAGATTAATCAGTATTTTGGCAAATGATGTTCGAATGTACTTTTACAACAATTGTTTAGAACACGTAAAACTGCACAGCGTTATCACAACAATGAATTCGACAAATACAGTAACATCTATGATAACCAATTATTAAACCTTACTTTTCTTGCTTTTAATTCATTTTAATGAAATTGAAAGTGTGATAAGGTTCAAGAGTCAGGAAGGAAGAAGACAGGGATCAGCATGACTAGGACTCGTACTTTATTAAAATAAAACAAAAGTCGCGCACAACGCGCATTCACCGTGGCAACCGCGACGGCACAAAACAGTTAAAAAATTAGAGCTCCACGTTTTCTTTCTCTGCATCCAATTTTCTCTCCAGTCTCTCGTACGAGTCCTTAGTCCATCTCTCTTTCTCTCTCTCGTTCCAGCACGGTCTCTCCACGCCAATAATACTGCAATAAGACACAGGTGTTCGTCATTTGCACTTTGCACGCTGAACCACGCCCCCCTCGCCACAAAAAGCATGTCATTAAACGCAACATTTATAAAAATAGAACTTAGCCTCATCCATGAACATGATTTTTCGATTCCCGTCTGACTGATTTACATCCACGGTGGAGTTGAAAACAACATTTCCCATCATTCCACACTCCTTCACATCGTCATCAAGCTACACCGTTGTTGTTGTTTGGAATGTAGCGCCCTCTAGTGGCAAAAAATGTTGCATATTGTACCTTTAACAGTATCCTCTAACCCAGTGGTTCTCAACTCCAGTCCTTGGGACCCGCTGCTCTGCACATTTTGTATGTCTCTCTTATCTGACACACTCAAATCAGTTCATGGAGTCTCTCCTGACGAGCTGATGATCTGGTTCAGGTGTGTTAAATAAGGGAGAAATACAAAGTGTGCAGAGCAGTGGGTCCCGAGGACTGGAGTTGAGAACCACTGCTCTAACCCTCTTAGTAGACTATGTAGGTACAAAATTACTTATAGTCAACAGAATGTATTAAAATAAAGTGTAACCCATACTAGTAATAATTTGACTAAATTTCTATTTAAAAGATTATTTTATTTTTTATTTTTTATATTTAATTAATTTTACACACAGAAAACATAAATGCTTCAATGTGATGTCTGTGATTTAAGGACTGACACACATGGCTCAGGATTCATGAAATTCCACCAACATCATAATTTTGAAATATATCAACTATGGATGGGACTGAAGAGAACACATCGCCTGCTCAGCATTATCATGTTGTCTTACTGGGAAAAACAGGAGCTGGTAAAAGTGCTACAGCAAACACCATCTTGGGAAGAAAAGCTTTCGTTTCAAAGCTAAGTTTCAAAACTGTTACAAAAGAGGTTCAAAGTGAAAGTGTTACCAAAGATGGGCTGGATTTCACTGTTTATGACACACCAGGATTCTTTGACCCAGAAAATGAACTGAGCCCTGAAGAAATGTATCAAGGGCTTCCAGAATTAGATAGATCTAGACCGGACCCTCTGGTGATTCTGCTGGTCATCAAACCCGGCAGATTCACTGCAGAAGAGAAGTGTACTGTTGAGATGATTGAGGATTATTTACCGGACTGGCTCATAAAGAGCACCTGGATCATTTTCACCAGGGGAGATGATCTGGAGAGAGGAGGACAAACCATAGAGGATTTAATAGAAGAGTCAGAGGATCTGAAAAAAGTTGTCCAGAAATTTGACAACAGATACTTTGTCTTTAATAACGTCACAGAAGATCCTGAACATCATAACGTGAACAAGTTGATTGAAGCCATTAGAAATGTCCAACCTCAGAGATGTAAGTAGTACTAGAGCCAATATTAATTTAAACACTATAATCAATAGTTTACTTTTGTATGTATTTATTAAGTCCAATATGAGAGCAATAAAAATATATTTAATTTTATCATGACTTTTTTCTTTCTTTCTTTGTCTATGTGGAACAGCTTCAGTGATAGACACTTTCCTGCAGAGACAGTCACCAGCGGATGATGAAACCAGCACTAATGAGAGAAGGTTACTTCTTCTGGGGAAGACAGGCTCTGGAAAGAGTGCAACGGGGAACACCATACTGAGAAATCATCTGTTTAAATCTGAGTGCAGCTTTAGCTCTGTAACAAAACAGTGTGAGGTTCACAGATCAGTAGTTTCAGGGAGAGAAGTGTCTGTTTTTGACACTCCTGGATTTTCAGATCTAACTTCAAAACCTGAAGATTTAGCACAAGAAATGGCAAATAGTGTTGCCCTCTGCAGTCCAGGTCCACATGCATTCCTGTATGTGGTGTCACTTAAAGAGAAATTCAAACATGAAGATGAAAATTACATTAAAAATATTGAAAGAATTTATGGAAAAGAAGTAGCAAAGTACACAATCCCTGTGTTCACCCACAGTGATCAGTTAGAGGGAAAGAGTGTGGACGGTCTCATCAGAGAGAATGAAATTATTAGCCAGTTTGTTCAACAGTGTGGAGGAAGATATCACATCATGAACAATAAAGACATGAGAAAAGGAAAGCAGGCGAATGACCTACTGAAGAAGATTGACACAATGATAGAGCAGAATGGAGGAGGACACTACAGTAATCAGATGTTTCAAGAAGCTTACATATCCAGGCAAAAGGAAGAAGAGATGAGAGAGGAAGAGATGAGAGAGGAAGTGGAGGAAGAGAGACCGAAAGAGAGTGATGGGGATGATACTAAACCTGTGAGAGAGGAAGTGGAGGAAGAGAGACCGAAAGAGAATGATGGGGATGATACTAAACCTGTGCAGAAAACAAAGGAAAGCTGGATTAGGAAAGCATTGAAGAGAGCTAAAGAATTTGTCTATGAGAAATTCAGGAGTATTTTTACTGCTGCAGTGGAAAGTTTGTATTCATTAGTTCGTAGGATTCGTGAATTATTAAGTAACGTGAAACTGACATGTATGACAGGAGATGGGTCTAAGGTTGTCCTTCAAATGAATAATGATCACAAACACACAGGCCAAACTGAAAGTGAAGAAGCTCAGCAACTAATAACTGATCACAGCACATATGCTACCTAAAAATGGCTGGTGAAAATATTTAATTATATATTTACTAAACTTTATTTTTACTAAACCATTTAAATACATCTGCTGCCTTCTCTATTAGGAATAATAAACAATTTGTGTTTCGTAGTTCATCACAAAGTGTTAATCTCAACACATTCCTAAGCAACAAAAACTTAGCTCTTACAATAATAAAGGCTGATGGATCTAATAATGTTTATGGATGAGTGAATACAGGTCGCGATTGCTAATGACTCATTATAATTATAATGAGAGACAGATATTAGCGCCACACGAGACTCCCACGGATATAAAGGAATAAGGACATTTAATTCTACCGAACTACACTCAAGTGCTGTATTAATACTCACGTCAGTTTATTAGACAAATTAATCTTGTGAGGTAATGCAGCGCTGTTTCACTTGGTCTACACTATCACACTAAACTGCATTTGAGTGTGGTGAAAGTTATAATGTTATTCTATGTGTTAGTTTGTTGGCTATATGAGACTTAGCAGTAAGCTAGGTCAACATTAGAATAACATACTGATCATATTCTAACATTTCATTATTTTGAACTATATAACACTGATTCGTTTTATGTACATTTGCTCAGCTGTCTAATAAAGTAATCAAATAAAGGAGCGACGTCTCTGTCAAGTCCAAGTTTGTCACGAAGCTCTCGGCATCTTGAAAACGCCACGCCGATATTGGTCCTCGTTTTAGTTCTCTTGTCCCAAAGTCTGCTTGCCATGATCCAAACAACAACAGCATAAGCGAGCCGCTAGTAGGTCTCATTTGTCACTTTTGTACAGTGAAACACTTCAGACATTAAGAAACAAGCTGTTACAGCGACCTTTGGATTTCTGTAAGTGTAAAGTTGTGTTAAATCAAAAGTTGTGCACTCATGACAACTCAGAAACTGGCTGGACTTGATATTTGGCATAGGCTACATTCCTTACAACTCCCTGACATATGATCCTCTCAGTGCAGTGCGATCTGTCAGAGGACTGCCGGTGTTATATCTGAACAGCTTGGTACTGTTCCATTTTTGATCCAACTAAATAGTACATTATTAAATTGCCACAACACTTTCACTCAGCAACAACAGTGCACACTAAAATTAAGATGCATAATAACTCCTTATAAATTAAAAAAAAAAGAAAAGAAAAAAAGACAGTGTCATTATGCTCATAATTGCAGTTGGGAATTCCAAACAATTTTTCACCATGAAACATTATAATTAGGAGCAATGAGCTGTAATGAATGATTAGTAATGGAGTGATGAGGTCCTCTACTGGCGGACTGATGGAACAGCTGACAGTAGAATTGCTTCATTTTAAAATATATAAACAAATTAGATGGGAATCTGGCCAGTTTTCAATTGCACGCAAACAACACATCTGATCATCTGCTCAATGAGACTTACTACAGAATGAACTTGCAAAACAGTATAATAATACAGAAACAGCTATCTAAAATTACAAATGAAGAGCAACTTCAGATGCAAAAGCCTCTAAGTGCCATCTGAAAATTTCTTCTAGAATGATAATTTTTATCAAGCTCGTATATTTAAGTTCAGTAATTTCACTTAAATGGCAATGAAAATGACTATCATTCTAGAAGACATTTTCAGATGGCACTTAGAGGCTTTTGCATCTGAACTCTTCAAATAACATGCAGTCAGACATTCATCATAATATGAACCTGGACAGAAGAATCAGGACTGACTTAGATAATAAATATTGAGACACCAGAGAACCAATTGTGGAGAACCAATGCATTAGCCTGCTTATTACATGGATAAATGGCTAAAAAATAATGCATAACATTAAATATTGATGTAAGATCACCACAGATCAGATCACCATAATGACAAATAGTTTATTTTGATACAAATCAATTGGACAATATACAAGACAAACAGTTTTTTAGTCTTTCAGCATATACTAAAATTATCTGTACTACAAATACTTAATAAAGTCAGATCTCTGTGGATGATCCTGAGAGGTTTCAATTATTACAATGTAGCCTACAGTTTTTATTCCCGTTTTACTGAATAAATGAACGAACAAACAAATAAATAATCTCAAATAAAGAAAGATTTAAGAAAGAAAGAGACTATATTCAGTAAAACACATTACATTTACAAAACAAGTCAATTTTGTGTTCATCGTCTTACAAACTTGACATTATAGCATTGAATAGACTTAGTCTCATTAAAATGTGTCAGATGATCTCTGTCATAAGTTGCAATGCTTTGCTGACTTCAAAATCAGTTTGAAAATATTATAGACAAGTGTAGGTCATGAATGAAAGATTTAGAAATTAAAATATGACCCTGTCCATCTCTCAAATTGGCACCATGTCGGATCTTTTCTTTCCCTTTAAAACGGTTGTATAAGCGGGTGTGTCCGGACCGTGTGAAATCCACATGAACCAGATTTGGGCCGGATCTGGGCTGATACTGTGTTGCTGTCTGGGAGGCTACACTCTCACTTTACAACGGAATAATTCACTGCAATGCAGCAGCAGGACACGTGAGCATGGACTGATCTTTGGACTCGGAGTTAGGGAATTTTATTAGTCAACATCATATCGTTTTCCCCTCATGCAAGCTTTTCATTATTATATTCAGAAATAATACAAAATGCAATTAGTAGGGAGCGCGGGGCACAACCTAACGCGGGGCTAGTTGTAACACGCTTGTTTTAAATACTTCCGCACATGCTTGGATGACGAAACTTTGTGTATTTACAAGTTGCCATATCAACACTATATATATTAAAAAAATCCGCCAAATTATTATTTTTTTGGAAGATATCCATAGACATTTATTAAACCATAGCAAAAGTAAATTTCTTACTTAAGTTAATTTTTCATCTCTATTTTTTGTGTTTATTTAAAATAAGACAAATCTGATATTATTTTAATCTCCAAGATGTTATTTAACAGTTGAGATAGTTATTTAATGCTTCACTAACTAGCAGAAGACACTAGCAGGGTTTAAATCCCAGTTGTGCAGGCGGGGGCATGTTGTAACACTGCGTTACAATGTGCCCCTATTAGAAATATGCTATACTTTTATTAATTTTATTGGGAAAACGTGAGAAAAAGGTGAATAAAGACTGAGAGTCAATGTTCAGAAATGACTCATTATTTATTTGTTTTGAACTATGTTGTATAGCTGTGTTTTCATGTGTTCGTAGTCAAAACTCAAAAATGTGTTTATATTTAATTATAGAAAATTGCCATTATTTTATATGAAAAAGTTTTTTAATTGTATTTTATTTAGAAAATATTTTAGTTTGCTTTGTATATATTTTTTATTAGATCAGATAACATTTTAAGCTGTCATATGTTATGTTACAATGTGCCCCACACATGTTACAATGTACCCCACCTATGGGGCATGTTGTCACATTTCACTTCCATTCTTTCGGGGTATGTCAAGAAAAAAGTATATACTGTATTAATAAAACAAAACCACATAATTGTACTAGACATGTTGGAAATTAATGTGGGAAAAAATAAATACTCTGAACCATAAGTAGATTTACACAAACTGAGAAAGTCAAAAAGCGTTAGGTTGTGCCCCGCTCTCCCCTAAATTGTGCCAGCGCAGAATCGCGAAAACCTCGCTTTAGTCACAGTTAGTGTTTAATTACGCCGGCCTACTGCTTTTAATTTCATTGGTAGCCTACTAAACAAACAAATTAACAAACTCAAATGACCATCAGTTCTAGGACCCAGTCTCAGTATTTTCCACATCTCCCACATTATTCTGGCTGACGGAGATGACTCGACAGTTTAATTAAAATTGCCTAAGCGATCCACATGAATATGTATGCGTTTTGAACATAATGTATTCGCGTGTGGCGAAATAAACGTTTCTAGAGGTTACTATTACATGTAAAACTTAATATAATGTATTATTGGGGCGAATACGAATCACGATTATAAAAGAAAGCAAACACTTTCACTTTCTCCATATGTCACGTGATTTTAATGTATCGTTTACAGGGAATGCATTGACGTCACTTTTCCCGCAGGATCAACACACTCCCTCAGCCGGACTGAGTGGCAGAAGAGCTGTGACTGGATTTAATAGGAGACACTGAGAAAACACGAGTAAAACAGAAGATTATCAGTTTAAACTGAAGGTTGGACTCGATATAGTGTTCCTTACAACTTAGCAAAGATTGCCTGTGAACGCTTTATATAAATACAATATAGGTAGTACATAAATGTGATCACTTATATCAATGTTATGTCGTCATGTCCATTTTTTTTTTTTTGTGTTTATTTAAAAACGTCCAATCATGCAGAATATACGATGGTAAATATGTCATTGACGAGTTGTCAATACAATCTAACAATACAATATAGTGTATGATTTTACCCCAAAATTCAGCATATTGACACAAAATGATCCAGTTGTTTCTGTGAACTGCAGAGATCCATTTGCTTCTCTGTTCTGTAGCTTTCAGCAGTCTGTAAATATACCTCAGATTTCTTGACAAATCTAAGTACAGTCAATCTCAAAGCTCTTTCCCGTTTTAGATGTGTTGTGTGTGTTTTTCTTGGGATTCACACGGAAAACTAATGATGCCTCAGCCACTCAGTGTGTGTGGCCAACAGTGACGTCACACGCATACACCCACTTTATATAAAGACCTGCAGAGAGCTTTCTGGACTCCAGGAGCTGGACAGACTGACACACAGACAAGAAACGAGCAGGTTTGAGTCTATTGCCTAATAATACCAATTGTATTAAATGTCAAATGTATCAGTAATTAATTACTTTAATAGAAATCATCATGTCTGATATGGAAAAGTTCTGCAAAATTGACTGTAGATTGATTTGATTTTATAGCACATTATATTGAGACAATACACACAAATACGGTATAGCTGTAATCTTTAACCACATGTTTAATACTAGTTTTGGGTCACACTTAGGTGTGCTAGGTCAAAACATAAATACAATTGTGTTCATATTGTATTGCAAAACACTTTTTCTGCTTTTGAGGTGGGATACAGTAAGTTTAGGGACAGGTTTGGTGGTTTAAATACACGTAATATAAAGGGGGACCTAGTTTTGTATTAACAAATTAAATGATTTTGATAATCAAGTTAATGAAACATTGGACCATCGAGAGGTTGAAGATTAAGTTATAGAGATCATTTAACACTGACACATTTTATTGAGAGACTGTGTCTGTTCATCAATAATGTCAAGGTTGTTATAAACACAAAACTGACTTTTTCCGAAATCTCATGTGTTTTACTGGAGATGAGACAGCCTTTTGTTCTCTCATTGGGAGTGGCAGACGGCGGCGTCGTGTCTTTCCATACAGCATGTGTGCTAGAGCAATGTGGGAGATGGGTACTTATACAAGCGTTTTAAAGGGAAAGAAAAGATCTGACGGCCTACACTTGTCTATAATCTTGTCAACCTGTCTGCTTTGATATCATTTTCCTAGAAACGTTCATTTCGTCTGAGTGCTTAAAACATAAATATAAAGGAGGAGTTAGATGCGCGCCTTAAATATACGCCTTATTTGTATTGAATATAATGTATTTTGGTGTGAATATTTGCTAATCGACACATATTTTATTATTGTTTAAATCAGGGTTCCTCAAACTCGGTCCTGGAAGGCCGCTGTCCTGCAGAGTTTAGCTCCAACACTGATCAAACACACCTGAGTAAGCTAATCAATGTCTTCAGGATCACTAGAAACTCACAGCTAGGTCCCATCTAGCAGGGAACGTTCTCAGAACGTTGGCTAACATTCCCTACAAGTTTGGTTAATGTTTTAAAGAAAACATTTGAATGTAATGTTCAAAGAATGTTTTGAGGATGTTTTCTCATTCCAAATAATGTTTCTATAAGGTTAAATGTAAACTAAGATATAACTTTTAACTGTAACATTTTGAGGATGTTTTTAGAGAATGTTATCCTACACAGCAAAAACTTAAATTAACTCTCCTGGGAATTTATTTGACTCCACACTCAAAGGGTTAAAGTGTTAAAATATGAGTGTTAAAGGAACACTGAAGAGTGTTAAAATGAATGAGATAATTAAGTGATTAATTGTGTGATGATTGACCATTATTGAAGACACCTGATGTTAACAAGCAGAATCACCAAAAGAGAAAATCTAATTTTAAGTTACCATTATGGTGATTAGTGCTTGCTTTAGTTGGGCTCTTGACCCTTAAACTACTAACTTTAGATTTTGTCTGGCTGTTGTATCTGAGTTATAACTCTCAGATGAACAAAGATAAAAGGTGATCAGGTGGTGTTGGTTATGTTTTGACGTAATCATCATTTGATCTGAAACACCAAACTCATTCACACTCAGTCATTTAGCCAATACTTTTATCCAAAGCGACTTACAACAGGGGACTAAAGTTTAGAGAGTTAGGTTTTCCTTGTTAATTGCAGCAGTCTGGTGATTTAATAGCATACGATTTGTAGCATTTTCTATAGAATCCAAAATATTTCTTAAAAGTTCTGGTCAAAAGATTTTATTTAGACACACAGACATCAAAATTCAGCCTGTGAATCTCAACAATGGTGACAATAATAAAGCATGTTGCAGTGCATTCTGGGTGCCACCAATCAAAGCTCCCATCATGCATTGCGTTATGAATAAATTATGATCTGAATGGTCTTAGTAATTTCCTTCTCCTAATTAAATATTTCGTTTGTCACCATTGTTGAGATTCATACACTCAATCTTGATTTCTGTTTGTGCCTAAACAAAGGTTTTTAATAAAAAAATTTTTATCAAAACAATTTTTAAGAAATCCTTTGGAATAAATAGAAAATTCTGGATCTTATGTTGTAGAATCACTTCATGATGTAATCAACAATATAAATTTAAGGCTTAAAAAAGATTAGGCTCTAAATGAGTTTTGTGATTCAGGTAAAATGATGATTATGTCAAAACATAACCAACAACATCTGATCACCTTTTCTCTTTGTTTATCTGGGAGTTATAACTCAGTTACAAAAGCCAAACAAAATCTAAAGTTAATAATATAAGGGTCAAGAGCCCAACTAAAACAAACACGGATCACAATAATGGTGACTTCAAATTGTGATTTTCTCCTTCAGTGATTCTGCTTGTTAACATCAGGTGTCTTCAATAATGCTCACTCATCACTCAATTAATCACTTAATTATCTCATTAACTTTTATCACTGGAGGTTTTTTTTTTTTTTTTTTTGTGTACGTTTTAGGAGAACATTCTGGGAACCAAAATAAAACTACCCGCTGAAAACATTATTAGAACTTCATGGTAATGTTCTCAGAATGTTTTTAGAACAAAACATTTCTAGCTGGGGTGTGTTTGATCAGGGTTGAATCTAAACTGTGCAGGACAGCGGCCCTCCAGGACCGAGTTTGAGGAACCCTGTTGTAGGGTGTCTCATTTGTCATTTTAGGCCTCAGAAGGGTGCTCGCGAGCACCCCCTCTGCGGTCGATATGCGCCCTTGATGTGCACTTTTGCCAAGCCACGCACAAAAGTGCGGACTCTTAGGAAGATCACAAGTGCTTAGGGTGCCATTTGGGACAGGGCCACCGTGGACACGGGGAGCACACTTCCTGAAACACTTGTCAGAGGACGCCATTGTCGTTTGCCTTACAAACAAACGGCCTCCTGAAGACTTAAAAGGTGGTGACGTGTGCTCTAGATGCCCTTTAATACTTATGGTAACACTAGTAGTGACATCACGGGTTGTTGCAGGTCAATGTCATTGTCGCATTTAAAACACGTACTCCTGATAACAAATGTCGACAATACCTTATCCGTGTAATGCGTGAGCACTAATATCTCCACTCACAGGCGGATTTCCTTCGCTCTCGAACAAAACTGGACGTGCACTTTCAAGCTCTGTTGCAGACGTCGGTTACGGCATCAGTGCAGTGTCCAGCTCAGACTCCTTCCCTGCCGCGGGTGAGTGCTCGGGTTCTAGTGGCCGTTAACACTGGCATCAGCTGAAGGTAAACACACTGCAGACAAATGGAGAATGACTGGTCTAGTAGCTCCAGGGAACTGTGATAATTTACAACAAGCAACACTTGTGAAACGGAAAGATCAAAATGATCAGAAACTGGAGCTAGAAAAAAATGTGTTCTTTATTTTGCAAACGTGTTTCGGCACACAGGCCTTTATCAGGGCTAATAGATCCCAGCTGTACACATGTTCATTTAAGTACAAACAAGGGCAAATTCAAACTTACAGATAACCAATGAAAAGTCAGATGGCATGGTATCCACCAATCACATAACATGCCAAACGAGTGATCACATATCAGGCCAATAGCCTCTGTTCTTATAGTGAATTTGTAATCAACAAAGACAAAGACATAAAAAGACAAAGACATAAAAAGGTTACATTTATGTATGTTAATATCTTCTTAATGGGAATGTACAAATTTAACATCAATCACATACATATAACTGTTAATAAACATGCACAAATTTAGAGAAGTTTTCATAAAAAACGCATACATGAGATATTTTTTTATCTTTTATAAAATTTCCCTCAACTCTTCATTCATCCCAGTAGGAAATAAAAATGTTAAATGAAAGATTAAAAATGCCTCTCTTCTCTTTCTATTATAGGTAAGTGCCACCTCCTCTTACTGGAATTTATATGTGTTCAATACTAAAGAATAAAAAAAGAAGACAAAGGATGATTACATTCTTTAAAATGTTTTGCAACTGGTTTTGTTACATGACCTCTTTTAATCAAACTCCTGTGTTCAGTGAAATGATCCCTTAAACAACGAGATGTTTCTCCGACACAAACTTTTTTGCAAGGGCATATAACATTTTTGGTATTACATGTGATAAAACTTTTAATGTTTATGTCATTTTTATAGATGGGATGTTCAAAAAGTTTAATATTATTGGTAAATTGGCAGTTAATGCACTTGCAACATTTATAATTTCCAATAGGGATTGTTCCCAAAAGGGCTAACCCTATCCCGACTGAATCCAAAATCGCCCCCTAAACCCTCATTCCCTATTCCCTACATTAGTCCACTAATACAGTTCACTTGAAGGACTGAATGAAAACGAGGGAGCAAATTCGGACGGTGGTTGAGTGTACATTGGGATTGAATGAGTGCACTCAATAACATCCACTATGGTTTCAGACACCACTACAAATAGATGCCCCTCAAATATTGCCTTATTTGAGGGTATAGGGGGCGATTTCGCATTCAGCCTATCTCTGCAACACTTTGGATTAGTGACACTAAACCTTTTGTCTGGCATTGACACTCCACCCTGACCTCACCACATTCATTTGGTGACAGTGCCACCTATTGGTCAGAAGTAATGAGCAATTTTGTCACATTACAAGTCATTTTATTTATGGTAGTTTGCTTAAAATCATCTCAATGCCTTTATTTACAAATTTTTTGCAGTAGGTCATAAGCTCTTTGCCATGCTTAGCTCCTCATTTTGTCTACACACTGTAAATGTAACACTCCACAGAGTTTATTTGACTCCACTGTAAGGGAAACTGTTAGCTCAAAGGGAATTATTAATTGATTTATAGGGAATTTTGAAAGAATCACTTATTTTACGGCCAAGCTAATAATCAGCTCTGCAGTGGATTAGCAAGGTAACTTGTGAGCACATAACACAAGAACACTTCTCTTTAAAATACAAACATGACTTAATTGATTATTTCAACACATAAAACTAATATCTAACACAAACAAAAGCACACACACATTCACACAAAATTGGTTCTTCTTGTAGTTCTTGTGATTCTGCTTGTTAACAGCAGGTGTTCATCACTAATGCTTAATCATCACTTAATAAATTACTGAATTGTCTAATTAACACTCTGTAGTGTGGACATATACAGTAATTGTGTGTTCACACCAAAAGCGATGCGTATTTGTTTCGCGTTACTCGCTCTAGATTACTCGCTGGATGTTTTTGTGTTTCTCGTGTCACTCGCACAAATAAAAACATCACTCGATTAGGAGCGTCTTCACATTTTTACTTCACTGTCTATGGTCTTCACACACATCAATAACAACAAGATTTCTTTCTGCCATTTCTCCATCATCTACCATGTTGGAGATAATTACTCTTGCCTGTACCTGTTGTGGAACTCTGAAACGCAGAGGTTTCTGGGTTCACAGCACCATCCAGAGGCGCACACACACATCTCAGTGATTTCACTCACTCACACTTACACACACACACACAACTCGGAGTGTTTCACCGTCTTCTCCAGGAACTGCGCCTGAGTGACAGCTGTTTCCAGCACTACTTGAGGGTGACAGGTGCCCAGTGCACGGACTTATCAAAAAGCAGTTGTTGAAAACTGATTGGCTTGCACGACAGCGCGTCATGCGAATTTTACGCTTGAATTGAAATTTTTTAACTTGTGCGGAAGATGCGAGTGAGGCGAATATTGGCAAACGTGTCGCCCAATTCACGTCTATTCGCATCTTTGCATTGACTTTGTATTAAATCTACTCACACAAATAATTCAATTTGCGTTTGGTGTGAACACACCATAAGTGTTCTGAGTATTTTGCTGTGGGGTTAAAAGTTGTAAAATGAAAATAAACAGAGTGAAACACAATTTAACAGTGATCAACTGTGAATTCATTTACGACAACAAACTGTAGAAAAACAGTAATTTACTGGCAACCACAGCTTACCGTAAAATCAAGGAAAAAACAATATTATACTGGAAAACATAACAGTCCTTTGTATTAAACTAAGTTAATTTAACTGAAATGTTAGTGAATGTTAATAGAAAAAAGTTGATAAGGTGAGTTAATATTAAACTGAGCTGTTTTTATGTGTTTTTGCACAAGATAGATCAGTAACACTTTATTTTAAGGTGAATTAATTACACGTCACAATCAAATTAGTCATATATGCATTTCAGCAGAATGTTATGGAATTTATAGTCTATGAAATTTATTTCCTCTGAATACATTTTAGGAGTTGGGTGTATTGTAGGAGCCAACAAGCAACTAGCTTTCGTTTTATTTTTAATAACACCTTAGTCTACACGCTATGTAAAGAGTACATTATAAAACCTGTTTTGTGTGTGTGTGTGTGTGTGTGTGTGTGTGTGTGTGTGTGTGTGTGTGTGTGTGTGTGTGTGTGTGTTTGCTGTGTGCAGAGTAAAACAGAACTGGTGTAAATCAGAGCAGCAGATGTTTCTGTTTATCTGACAGATCACAACAAACCTCATCATGTGAGTATCTTTCTGTCTCGACTACATAAACTTCAGTCCTGAATCAAGCAGAATTTTGACACAAAGGTTTGTTTGTTTTTCATTGTTTTTCTGGGCCAGACCTGATAAAAAGATCGTTGAAGACTTTGAAGACCAACACCAGATTGAGTCAAGAGTGCTTGATTCCAACTTGATTCCAAAATGGTAAGACCACTTACGAGAAAAACACATCTGATGAAACTTTAGATTAAATATTTATTTTCAATCTTTTTAGTTTTTTGTTTCAAGTCCTTAGACCATGTAGAACACTCTAAATAATAATTAACTATGACATTAAAACAGAGAATGACTGCTGGCAAGAGAATGATATCAAGCGAATTTGGGAAGAAATACAAACAAATGGATAAAACCTCAGATGATAGAAAACAATGTGCTTATGTTATAATTTTGCAGATTGGTTAAGTATTTGTTTGTAATGAGTGTAACAACAAGTATCTCAGGAGTAACAATGTTTCGGCCCAGATCCGGCCCACATCTGGCACTTGTGGAATGCTGATCTGGCCCACATGCAGCGTGGAATGACGGCACTGGGCAGACCCATACAGAAAAAAAAAAAAATATATTGAAATATATTTTAAAGTGTCAAAAAAATATGTGGCATATATTCCAAATAAATTGAAATATATTTGCATTGTTGTTCACTTATATTTATCATTTTGAAATATATTCTGAAATATAACAAAAATATATGATGTTAAGTGTAAAATATATTTACATTTATAACATATGTAATGTAAACTATATGACAAAATATATGTGACCCTGGATCAAAAAAAACTTGAAATGTTGAAATGTTGAAAACTTGAAATGTCTTATGTCGCACGGGTATATTTGTGGCAATAGCCAACAAAACATTGTATGGGTCAAAATTATAGATTTTTCTTTTATGCCAAAAATCATGAGGATATTAAGTAAAGATCATGTTCCATGAAGATATTTTGTAAATTTCCCACCTTAAATACTGTATAAAACATTTATTTTTGTGAATGGATGCAGCACTATCGCCAATAGAAATGGACAACTTTAAAGGAGATTTTCTCAATATTTCGACTTTTCTGTACCCTCAGATTCCAGATTTTCAATAGTTGTATCTCGACGGTCAGGGGATCTCTGGATAATCCGTAATTCGTTTGTAATTATTACGAAAATACAGTTTTTCTGTTTTTTGTTTCAAAACGAAAAACCAAATAACCGTTTTTGGTGTCAGAATCAAAAAACGAAAAACCAATTAAAAACGGCCCGTTTTTCGTTTTTGGCGATCATTTTATCGTTATTCCTTTTTGAACAAAGAATGAAGAGAGTCTTTGAACTTCAGTCAATTCGGTTTTCGTTTATAAACCAAAAACGGAAGTCACCCCTTTATTCGAGATTTCGGCTTGATTTTTCGTTTTTTAGTTCACAGGCAAAAAACGAATAAATGACTTTAAAATTCGTTTTCCACATGTGGGCGGCCTGACACGCCCCTTCCGCCGATTGGTCAAGCAAGTCTGATCATGTGCCGTCATCAGTAGTCGCTCGTCTGTTCAACAAAATAATAGTCCTCTACTAGCTACAGATTCTTAAAGTCCAACTGAAATCAAAATGGACCCTATTTACTTTGTTAGCGCATATTACTAGTCTTGTGGTGAACAATTAATCTGTGCAAGTTAAAACACGGGAAAAAATGTTTTGGCTTCGTAATCTTTAATCAAAATCTGAAAATGCCCCTCCTCTCTGCATTGGAGGACCTTCCCTGATGACGTATGCTTGACGGCTTGGGTTGAGAAACGCTTAACCACTCCCCTCAAATCGTAGTCTGTAATGAGCGAGAGATGGAGAGGAGGAGCGCTAGAGTAAAACCCTGCCCTCTGTTCAATATTCCTTTTCACTGGGAAATACGTCACAGCACTGGAGAAAAGTCGTTTGCAACTTCCGGTTCACGCGGACTTTAAACTGTACAGGGCATGTCCTATTGGACTTTCTTCTGTGCAACTTTACACGTTTCACAGAAATATTTACATCAGAAATATTAATATTAGTCTGCCACCAGCCTGTTTTATTTAGCTGTGTGTGGTGAAGCTGCGGTGGGAGAGGCTCACTGACCAATGTTCAGTCAGCAGTCAGAACTTTTCTTTTAGACGCTCCGTTTTGACATGGGATGGTGATTGCAAATACTGTAATGCCAATCAGCTGAGGGTGGGTACCGATGATGGTGAAATACATTTTTACTGAAACTGTAATCATATCCGCGACCCGCGAGAATGAGACAGATGATTGACAGGACGATAGCGGAGGCAATTAAAGGCGCAAGATAACTTCTGTTAACAAAACATAAATAAAAAAGTGTTTAATATAAGTGATTTTGTCTTTGTTTTATTGTTTTTGTTGTTTTTAATCAAATAATTGTGAACCACAAACTGAGCCTTCCAAATATATTTAATTTATTTGTTATGGGTATTTTATAATACAGCATAAATAAAAACAAACACACGTAATATGTATGCCTATAGGCAAAACACCACAGTTTCTTGGTTTTGTTTGTGTGAACTTTTATCCCCAACCATATTTCTTCATGGGCTCCACGCCAGGGGTCACGCTCAGCACCCCTACTTCCCACTAACTGTAATTAACAGTATGCTGACCCAGTTTATATGTAAAATCTTTGGTATATGTAATCTATATGTAATATCTAAAAACACTTTACAGTGTGATGGAAATAAACTTTTCTTAAAGCGTCTATAACACCAGTAGTTGGTGGCAAGTCAGCCTGATAATGATTGAATACCAATTTACTCATTTAGGCTCACAATAAGCAGATTATATAATTATACCATAAAAAAAAAATAAATAAAAAAATATATATATATATATATATATATAGCCTATGTATATATATATATATATATATATATATATATATATATATATATATATATATATATATATATATATATATATATATATAAAGGCAGGATCACTTACTGGTGGAACCCAAACAGAAGTCCAGTCCTGGCTGTATAATCAAACAATAAAAATGAGAAACAATGCATGCCATCAATAACATTTATTGATTCCACAGGAACTTGATCCAATTTCCCCCATTTTTACTAATAACTACTTTGTGTTAATTCAGAGGACAGTAAAGCAAACTATTAAGCATGAACTCGAACAAGATCAATTAAGATTTTCAAAGCATTTTGGAACTCTTCTTGGTGGAAATTGACAGCACGTTCAAAAAGAGATAATGCATCATGTCAACCAATGGGAGGCAACATCTACACAGTGTCCTAAATGCCACACCGAAGAGTACAACATCACTGAGGCTGCGGGTCTCTCCAGTGCCCTGGACGCAACTAAAAATATTGTTTAATTTTCAATTCAGTGTTTCAATGAGTTTCAACTTTTGGGGAGATTCCATTTCAGTCACCAGAGGACCAGGATGCTGTGGAGAGGCAGTTTTCTATGCAGTGTCCTGACATTTCATCTCTTTTTGAACGTGCTGTCAATTTCAAGATCCTGCCTTTTTTATATATTGAAAGTAGTGTTTCATGTTGTCACTTCACATTTAATGGCCTCTCAGAATGAAATTGCTATGCAAATTCACAGTGCCTCCTTTGAGCTGCATTAGACAGTGTGTAATGTACATCTAAATGCAGGGTCAGATGCTGCTTCTGTGCCACCTATACTGCAAAGCTGGGAGTTTGTTCATACAGAGTTCATCAGACAGCCTAAAGCCTCTTACGTTGTTGATTTATATTTTAAACAACAATTCGACATTTGCTCGCAATGTTTTTCTTACAAAAAACCTCATCATTCTGCAGGACAATTGTCTATTACAGTATACAACACAGATAGAAGGATGTCAATAAATCTGTGGTGATATACAACACGCTTTAAGAAAAGTTTATTTCCATCACACTGTAAAGTGTTTTTAGATATTACATATAGATTACATATACCAAAGATTTTACATATAAACTGGGTCAGCATACTGTTAATTACAGTTAGTGGGAAGTAGGGGTGCTGAGCGTGACCCCTGGCGTGGAGCCCATGAAGAAATATGGTTGGGGATAAAAGTTCACACAAACAAAACCAAGAAACTGTGGTGTTTTGCCTATAGGCATACATATTACGTGTGTTTGTTTTTATTTATGCTGTATTATAAAATACCCATAACAAATAAATAAAATATATTTGGAAGGCTCAGTTTGTGGTTCACAATTATTTGATAAAAAACAACAAAAACAATAAAACAAAGACAAAATCACTTATATTAAACACTTTTTTATTTATGTTTTGTTAACAGAAGTTATCTTGCGCCTTTAATTGCCTCCGCTATCGTCCTGTCAATCATCTGTCTCATTCTCGCGGGTCGCGGATATGATTACAGTTTCAGTAAAAATGTATTTCACCATCATTGGTACCCACCCTCAGCCGATTGGCATTACAGTATTTGCAATCACCATCCCGTGTCAAAACGGAGCGTCTAAAAGAAAAGTTCTGACTGCTGACTGAACATTGGTCAGTGAGCCTCTCCCACCGCAGCTTCACCACACACAGCTAAATAAAACAGGCTGGTGGCAGACTAATAATTAATATTTCTGATGTAAATATTTCTGTGAAACGTGTAAAGTTGCACAGAAGAAAGCCCAATAGGACATGCCCTGTACAGTTTAAGAATCTGTAGCTAGTAGAGGACTATTATTTTGTTGAACAGACCTGAGCGACAACTGATGACGTCACATGATCAGACTTGCTTGACCAATCGGCGGAAGGGGCGTGTCAGGCCGCCCACATGTGGAAAACGAATTTTAAAGTCATTTATTCGTTTTTTGCCTGTGAACTAAAAAACGAAAAATCAAGTCGAAATCTCGTTTTTTCGTTTTTTTGAAAAAACGTAAAAACGAATAAAGGGGTGACTTCCGTTTTTGGTTTATAAACGAAAACCGAATTGATTGAAGTTCAAAGACTCTCTTCATTCTTTGTTCAAAAAGGAATAACGATAAAATTATCGCCAAAAACGAAAAACGGGCCGTTTTTAATTGGTTTTTCGTTTTTTGATTCTGACACCAAAAACGGTTATTTGGTTTTTCGTTTTGAAACAAAAAACAGAAAAACGGTATTTTCGTAATAATTACAAACGAATTACGGATTATCCAGAGATCCCCTGACCCTCGACCAAATATTGTCCTATCCTAACAAACCATACATCAATGGAAAGATGATGTATTCAGCTTTCAGATGATGTTTAAATCTTAGTTTAAAAAAAAATACACACAAGACTTTGTGGTCCAGGGTCACATATGGTCATAAAATGTTTAGCTTGCTAAAGAAGGGTCGAAAATGTATTTTGATCATAGTAATTCCTCTACCTTTTTCCCTATACACAACAGTAGGCTACCATATTTCACTACTGTATTATGACACACAGCTATAATAAATACTATACTTACATTTAAATGACTGCAATGTAAAATGACAGATAGTTGTCTTTCCGAGGACTATTAGGCCATTTAGGTGGCACGTACCTAACACTAAGTGCAATTATTAGATTTATTGTTGTTTTATTGACATCTTTCCTGAAGTCATTTAAATATTGAAAATATGCACAATATTTATGATGCAAGTATAAAAGTGACACTCTAACAGTGAAGTGCACTTAAACAATAGATAGAACTCAGTGTCTATCACTGCATACACACATTATTAAATAACTGTATTCAATTCTGTAAAAATAGGGGAAAAAACTCTGCATTCTGCCAATAAAGTCAGTAAAGGGGCAGCTGTGGCCTACTGGTTAGGGCTTCGGGCTTGTAACTGAAGGGTCATCTGTCATCGCCGGTTCAATCTCCGACCAGTAAGGAAAAATGTGGGTGGGGGAAGTGGTACAGCACTGCTCTCCCATGCCCACATCCACAGCTGAAGTGGTCTATCTAAAAAAATTAACTGAAAATGTGTTGTTTGTTTGTGAAAATGTTAACTTTTTAAATTTCAAAATATATTTCAAATGAAACAATTTGCAAAAGTTAAAACATATATGAACATACAGGTATATGTAAACATATATGAAAATATACTTACATATATTTAACTAAAATATATTTCTTGGGCCAATTTCAAATATTTGCATATATTCCAAAAATATATTTTGAAAATATATTTCAAATATATTTCTTTTGTGTATGGGGACCGCTCCTGTTTGCCAGATCTGGGCCACAAGCAGGCCATAGCAATGCCACATGTCAGCCAAGAGCAAAGAAATAAACCAGAACTGGACCTTATCTGAGCCACAAAGTCTGTGTATATTAAATATGGAGTCATCCCAGCCTTAATAAGCCTGTTAACAAGCAGAATCCCTGAAGGAAAGAAGAGAACAGAAAAAGAGACGAGCAGAAACACAAGAACTACAACTGACTTCAGACACAAGATGAGAGATGTCTAAGATGAAATCAACTGAAGAGAAAAGAAGACATTAAATCTGTGAAGATCTCAGCAGAGGAGGATTAAACAACTCCACAAACAGCATTACCAGCTTCACTTATTACTAACTAGTTTTTGAGAATTATTAGAGGTGTAGATGTTGATGTTGGGCAGTCTGACTCTTGGCTTTCTTATGCAAGTTTGTGGTCTTTGTAACAGTGTTTACCAAAACAAGTAATTGTTACAAAGGAGGCCAGAAACAAATATGATCAGGTGATGTAGTTTTAACCATCATGAATTAGAATGATTCACTAATCTCATCACTTACCATAAATGGTTACTTGTTATTAAAAAATATACTTTTCACCAACGATTATTTCTTGCCACAGAACAGACATTCTAAATTGTGATTATTAAAATACATTGTGGGGAAAATTAATTTAAATTATCATATTTTCTGGCTAGTTTATAGTTTTTAATTTTTTATTTATATATAAACCATACTTTCACCCAAACTGAAAATTTTTAAAAGTTAAAATTGGTACATTTTCTATAAATATTTTTGAGTCTCCATTTTCTTTTCTGACAAACTCCAGTTCTTGTTAAAACATGCAAATTCTGTGCATTTTGAGCACTTTTTGTGTGAAATCATATTTATTTTGTCCATCAAAGTGTGCTTTCACTTTAATTGAGCACGTGCAGCTAGTGATGGGGACGAGACCGCCTATGCCGAGTCCGAGTCAAGACCGAGTCTTTGAAGGGTCGAGACCGAGTCCGTTGGTTTTCAAATAGCTACAGTCGAGTCCGAGTCAAGACCGAGTCTTTGAGGAAGCAAGTCTGAGTCGAGACCGAGTCTTTAGGAGTCGAGACCAAGACTATAAAAACATGTCAGTTTTCATATTCATGATTTAATATCACCCCAGTTAAAAATCAACAGTTAGGCCTACAGACTAAGCTATATTGGGAATTGTTTAGAGGAGCAGTCTTAACGTCTTAATATGGACTATGCTTTTACTATCATTAAAAAAATCCCTACCACATGCATCATCTTCTGCCTATTTTTCTGAACTGCTTCAACAGTGCTGCTCTGTCATCAACATGTTAAGCCCACCCTGACTTTTTTAATCATAGTTAGGACATGCAGAGCAAATTAAAGTTTTCTAGTTGTATGTATTCTAGTGATGGGGACGAGACCGCCTATGCCAAGTCCGAGTCAAGACCGAGTCTTTGCAGGGTCGAGACCGAGTCGAGACCGAGTCTTTGAAGGAACAAGTCCGAGATGAGTCAGAGAAAGCAGAAATCAGTCTCGAGACCGGTCTCCTACATCACTATGAGCAGCAAAAAATAGACTCAGCTCCGAAACCCCCGCTTCACTGCTGCTCACCCGCTGCTCCTGCTCCCAGTGTGAATGCACTCATTGATTAACATGCACGCCGGAATAAAAATATGCGTCGATGAATCTTGTGGTGTGAAACGGCAGTAAGGCTGTGTCTGGAAGTCAGATGTAGTTCTTGTGTTTCTCTTTTCTTCAGTGATTCTGCTTGTTATCATCAGGTGTTTTCAATAATCAAACAATCATCACTCAATTAATCACTTAAAGGAGAACTCCGGTCAATTTTAACATTGAGCTCATTTTTTTTTTTTTGTTGTAAATTTGGAGTGCTGTCAGTACAGAGAACAACGACAAAAATCGGTGTTGCCTACACCGTGTTATCCTCTTTTTAAAATGTGCACCCTGTTGACTTAAATGGGGCAAGTTTTAAACCTGCTTTAAGCCTCTTAACATCCTTGATGTGTCATTACAAGTGCACAGCCATGTGAGTGATTCCTTCAGAGTGAACACGAGTGAATCTGACTGCAGTAGATGTGAAAGATATGAATAAAAGTGATGTTATTTCAGCCAGCGCACATACCTGTATTTACATCCTGTTTTCGATCGAAGTCCACAGTAGTCGATTGTCGAGTTCTCCACTGTTGCTTAGTTACCTATGATCACGCGCGTGAACTCGACAATCGACTACTGTGGACTTAGACCGAAAACAGGATGTAAATACACTTCAGACTCTTCTCTGAAGTGGCCTGAACATACTTTTGTGTCCACGTGTATCTGTAACGTTAGATATTAAATGATTGTTATCGATTGTTGAGTTCACACAGTTAGTTATACCTATGATCACGCGCGTGAACTCGACAATACTAATTAGAACTAATAGTTTGATAGCTAGCTAATGCAATCTTATTATTTAGACGTGACAAAAAATAAAAGAAATTCAGTTCAATTAACTTAATTGGGTTGTTTACAAAAAGACTTTATAATATGTTGAAATTATATGAACATTAACTTAATTGATTCATGTGGAACCGATGGACATGATCAAATCATGTAAATCCAACACGCATTTTTTTTTTTTTTTTTCAGTACGGAGGTTCTAAACGCAGATGTTCAGCAAAAGATCAATCGGAATCCAAACATTCAAATCAGGCTTCAGAGATTTTCTTCATACGGATCCCATTCTCAGGCATGCTTAATAATGAACAAATCATTGATAAATGTACATCTAGTGAAGATAAACAAAATGGCAGCAGAACCTATAAATTAATTGACGGAGTTCCTTCAGACACTGACATAAGGATACGAAAATCTTATGTCATGTCATTCGACAATAGAACCAAGAATGCTGAATGGGTGTATGAGATACTGAACAAGAGTACTTTACCTGAAAATATGATAGCTGAAAGGGATCCAAAGTGTCCGAAGCAAATGAGCTTTGGAACGAACACATTTAATGACGAACACTATCATCAAGGTCATCTTGCTGCGGCTGCCAATCACACGTGGTGTATGGAAGCCTATCATGACACTTACTTGATGAGCAACATGGCACCACAGCTTAGGGACTTAAACAGCAGCGTCTGGAAAATCCTTGAGAATTATTGTCGAGGCCTAGTTCTGGAAGACAACGTCCATAATGTGCATGTGTACACTGGACCACTTTACCTGAGTGAGTCAACAGAAGAAACTGATACTGAGTCTGGGTCTGAGAATTTACATCTGTCTGACCCAAGTGAAATGGAGCGTTTGGGAGGAAAAGTAAAGCCAACTCACTTCTTTAAGGTGGTAATTGTTGAAAACATGGATGGGACAGTAAAAGAGCCAGAATGCTATCGGATGCCCAATACGAATTCAGAATATGAGACAACCTCAAAAATGTATAAAATCGATATGGCAGACATAAAAGACAACAAAGAAAAAATAATTGATTTACTATCCCACTATTGGAAGCACATTGACGATATTGAGGATCAGTCTGGGCTGAAATTCAAAAAACACTGTCCCAATGTGGATCTGGTGAAATCTATAACATTACAGACGATTACATTGTCAGGAGAACACAAAAATGGAGAGTTATGCAGCGCTACAATAGATGTCAAATGCCTGTTTCAGGCGTGATTGTGTCACAGGAGTGAGGATCCCGGAATGCAACCAGACTTAAGAGAAAATGCTGAATTAGTATTTTAAATGTAACTATTGGGTTTCAACTTACTCAAATATTTAACAATGCAAATGTTTAAAAAACAAATTTAAGCTGTTTAAATGTTACTTATATCTTATCAAGAAGCGATCTTATAGATTTTTATTTATTTTGTACATAAATGGACCAGTGAACATGTTTAGAACATATTTAGTTTGTGAAACCTGTTTTGTTTTCAGTTGAGTATAACTTTCAATAAAGTCCAGTACAAACGTTACTGCCGCTCATCAACGGCAGCTGTCACAGTTGCTAGGCGACAACAGCTTTCCTCCGTAGGCCAGACTGCCCCATTCAACAACGCTCGATTCAAACTTTGTGGACTTGGAAGGATGCAGCCTCTGAATTGGGAAATCCGCTTATAAGTGACGTGTGCAGTAAATTAGTAAATTCCCTTATTAGTGTGTTTGGATGAACTGACCATCTGAAGGAAAGTTTAGCAGTTAGCTTTTTACTAGGTAATAATCCTATACTGTATATAGATGCACACCATTCAAAAATGTTTCTCATGATCTTAAACACACTGGTATAATTTTTTGTGTGAAATTACAGTATATATTCCAGGTTAACAAATTGCATGACTTTCTCAGTAATTCCACAGTAGGACTTCTCTTGTATCTAACTGCACGCTTAAAATATCATACTGTGTTTCTACAGTGCATTTGTATTACCCAGCATGCAGTGCGGCATGAATAGATTATGCTGTAGAGTTTCTTGATGATGTCACATCTTTCAAAGTCGATTCTCAGCAGCGTTATTGTAAAATAATACTCTTTAAACATGTACATTTCTGGCAATTGTTTACAGTGCACCTTTTGATCTGAGAGATTGAGCTTAATTGCTTGAATTATTATTTTTATTGTAGACAAACATATGATTATGCTTATTTATTTATTTATTTACAAAACTAAATATTGTGAAATGTGCAGTTCTGCAAATTAAGGGTGTTTTCTTTGAAGAAGCTAAAATAAACCTCACTTATAAAAACTGATTTATTTGACATTCTTTATGTAATACACAATTCCCATTGTTCATATTGTTTTTATAGTTTGGATGTCCTTTTTCTATTATTCTATTTTATTATCAAAACATAATGAGTGTTTTTTAAATGTGTATCTGAGTGAAATAACACATTTATGTGTTTTAATAAGCAGTTAGATATTCACTCATAATTATATAATTATTTCTGTACTCTTCCTTTGAGGTGTTTGCACTGGTTTTGTACTGTAATAAAGGAGCCATTAATCACGATTCTGGTGACTTCAAATAAAACATTCAATGAAACATCAAACCTCAGTTAATTCTCAATTTGAGCTCGTCTATGTAGATTCATGATGTCTAAAACATCCAGGTAATAAAATGTTCAAACAAACTCTTTATTAAACGTCACTGGACTACATAAACACAAGTAAACAACACGTTTCAGTTTTCATCCAAACACTCAGTTGTAAAAACACAGGAAGTAACACTGGCAAATACACACCGACTACAGTCACACACATGTGACACATATCTGACACAAGTTGTGTAGCTATAACACATTAGTGTGTAAACGTTATCAACACACTTCTGCTGTCCATGAGTAATAGGACTGAAAGTAACATGATTGAGGTTAAGCAAAAATTACATAGTAATGCAATTAAATAGCCAGTAAATTTGTGATGTAAAGTTACACTTAAAACTATTGTAAAGTACTGTACATTTGACGTTTTTATTCTAACCCATCAATAACATTGAAAAGGCATGTTTAATTAAAATACACATAAGAACAATGAATTTTACACATTTTGCAGTCTGTATAAACTCGTAGAAGAGATTAAAGGGATAGTTTACCCAAAACCCCACCCTTATTCCAAACACGTCTGCCCTTCTTTCATCTTTGGAACACAAATTAAGATATTTTCTGACTCCTCCATGGACAGCAATTTTATTACCACTTTCAAGGCCCGGAAAGTAAAATAGTCCATGTGACTACAGTGGTTCAACCTAATGTTATGAAGCGATGCAAAAATATGTAATAGTGCAAAAAAAAAAAAATCGTCGCATCATAGCAATAAGGTTGAACCACTGTAGTCACGTGGACTATTTTAACAAAAAGTTATTTATATACAATATTTTGTCCCCAGTGTTAAATTAACACTCCTCGGTGTACATATAGGCCCAACTACAGGGTGTTAAAATTAACACTGAAGCAGTGTTGAAGATAATGAGATAATTGATTAATTAAGTGATGATTAGTGGTGACACCTAATGTTAATAAGCAGAATCATTGAAGGAAAGAGAAACAAGAAGAACAGAAAAAAGAGAAACACAAGAAATTAAAAAGAATCTTCTGCAAGATTAAAAAACACATCCTCAAAATGTATCCTAAAGGTGACATATTATGCCCCTTATCACAAGTTGTAATATAAATCTATGGTGTCCCCAAGTTGTGTCTGTGAAATTTCAACTAAAAATACCCTCAAATAATTTATTATAGCTTGTCAAATTTGTCCCTTTTTGGGTGTGAGGAAAATTACGTAAGAGAATCTCACTCAGTGTGGCTGGAAGTCAGTTCTGGTGATTCTCTTTTTTCTGTTCTTGTTTCTCTGTCCTTCAGTGATTCTGCTTATCAGGTGTTCATCAGTTTCTCAATTCACTCACTTCTTTTCATTCGAGTCGACTATATTAGTGAACTAATGTTCTAATGTAAACTAAACAGTGAATGAGGGTATGGGTGTGATTTTGAACACAGCCTCTGAGTGTCGACTTTGAGCGCTGATAATTCACAGTATATTCCTGTAGGCTATTTTCTCGAAAACAACAAATATAACCCAGAATGCATTGTTTTCTACGGTATATTACTGTTTTAATAAAAAAAATTGGAATGATACAGTCAGAATTTGGCCTTTTTTTACAGCAAGGGTTAACAGTGCACAGTATGTTCTCGCAAACTTTATGGTTCCCTTATACTTACACATAAGTACTTTATAGGTACACTATAATTACCAAAAGTTTGCTGTAAATTCCTTTTAATTACGCAGTATTGCGGGCTGTTATCTACAGCATTACCAAATATTCACAAATATACAACCATGTTGAATTTCAGCCCAAAAAAATGCAAACCCTTAAAATACAATTCATTAAAATGCAATCCCGGGTAATGCAATGCGTATATTTTTTTACGTGTTTTTTTTTGTTTTTTTTAAAGACATTTGCCATTATTTTTCTTCCATAAGTAACTATAATAATAAAAAGAAGCATTCATGTTTTTTGTTTTTGTTTTTTTCTCTCAGAATTATTACATCATGACACATCTGTCTGGTTTATTTTTCAGTTTTTCAACTTCTTGTAGTAGCTCTTTTATTTCCTCTCCTTTCTGGACCTGCAGGTGTTGATAGAGTTTTTCCAGTAGTTCATGTTGTTTCTGACGTTCTTCCAGCATCTCTTTGAGCTCCTGAACGTGCTGCTCATTTCTCTGCCTGAAATCATTCATTTCTTCTGCTTTTTTTCTGGCTTCATCTTCATGTTTCTTCTTTATGACTTTTATTTTCTCTTCATATTCCTTTTTCATTTCATTTCTCTCTTTCTCTTCTCTTTCTTTTCTCTTCATCTCTTCTGTTTCTCTTCTCTTGATCTCCTTTTCTCGCTCTCGTTTCAGATCTTCTGTTATTTTCTTCCATTTCTTTTTCTCTGCTTCTCGTCTCTCATCATCTGCTTGTTTTCTTCTCTCCCACTCCTCTTTTCTCTCTCGCTCCAGTCTTTCATAATATCTTCCCATTTCAGTTTTCTTTTCTTCATATTCTCTCTCATTTTCTTCTCTTTCTCTTCTCTGTTTCTCTCTCTCCTCCTCTATCTTCTGTCTTTTTTCTTCTCTCTCTTTTTCAAATCTCTTTTCCATTTTCTCCAGTTCTTCTTGTTTTTCTCTCAGTTGATCCTTGTGTTTCTCTTTTCTCTTTCTTTCTTCTTCCTTTCGTTCTCTCATCTGTTGTTTCTTTTCATTCTCCCATTCTTTCTGTTGTTGTTTAATTTCCTCTTGAATCTCTTTTCTGTCATTTTCAGCTGCCTTTATTTGTTTTTCCCATTTTTGTCTTTCTTTTTCTTCTTGTTTGATCCTCTTTCCTTCCTCCAAATCTTTCTTTTTTATTTCTTTTTCCTGTTTTATTCGTAATTCTTCTATAATACGTTCTTGTTTATTTTTCATCTTTTCTTGATCTTGTCTGTATTTTTCTTCTCTCTTTCTATCTTCATCTTCTCTGTCCTTTTGCTGTTTTTCATACTGTAATCTCTGATGTTCAGTCTCTTTTTTCATTTCTTCTATTTTTTGATGATATTCAGCTCTTAGTTGTACTTCATCTTCTAATCGTTTCTGATTTTCAGTCTCTCGTTTCTCCTGTTCTTCTTTTTCTTTCTCAAACTCTTTTCTGAGATTTTCCTCTTTTTCTCTCAGCTGATTCTGCATTTCCATTCTCTCCTCATCTGCTCTTTTTTTTTCTTCCTCAAGTCTCTTTATCATATTTTCCATTTCCATCTCATATTTGGCTTTTAATGTCTCATGTTGACTCTGAATTTCTCTTTCTCTTTCTTTCAGTATTTCCTCCATTTTCTTTTTAATGGACATCTCTGCCTCCTCAAACATGCTGTTAGTGAAGTATCGTCCCTCATTACTATTTTTCACTTCTTCTATCATGTTTAACAGTTGAATCACTTGAGTTTTGTCTTGTTTTTCTCTGTTATTGAAAACCAGGAATCTGTTTCCACAATCTCTGATCAGTTTCTTCAGTTCTGTATTGTTTCCTCTTTCCACATAATCTTCTATGGACACATTCTCAAGTTCGTCTCCTCTAGTGAACAGAACGATGCTGAACTGAGCAGCTTTTGAACCAAAGATATTCTTTATCAGTTGCATAGTATCATTTTCCTCCTTGGTGAATCTCCCCAAACTCAACACAATGACAAACACATGAGGTCCAGGTGACGACAGTGAAACACATTTCATTATTTCTTCCACCGCTTGATCATTTGAAAGTTCAGTGTCAAAGAGTCCTGGAGTATCAACAACAGCTACTGATCGACCATCAACTTCACCAACTCCCTTCGTACAAACGGTCGTCACTGAATCCATGCTTGGTTGACTTACAAACTCATTTCTTCTCAGAATAGTGTTTCCAGTTGCACTCTTTCCATTTCCTGTCCTCCCGATCAGCACAATCCTCAAAAACTTCAGATAATCCAAACATTCAGCACCTGAAATAATGTATGTGTGTATTAATATCATTAAAAGTTATCATTAATTCACACATTCATTCTTGTTTAACCAACACAAAATATGTGTCATAGTGTTAAATTAACTCTCCTGGGAGAATATTTGAGATCTCCCCAGCTAACAGACTTTTGTTACACTCTCAGAAAATAAAGTACATAATTGTACCTTTAGGGGTACAATGGCTTGTCACTGGGGCTGTACCCTCAAGGGTACAATATTGTACCCTTGGCATAGGGTACATATTTGTACCCTTGTGATTTGTACCTTAAGAGACCAGTCTTGTACCTGTGGTGACAATAGCGTACCTTTATTTAACAGTACAAAAATGGACCCTTCAAAAATGGTACAAAATTGGCTTTGACAGGGTACAATCGTTGACTATAATGAGATATATATTACACACACGCAGAAGTAAAATAAAAATGTATTAAATACTTTTCATTTTCACATTTTCCAACATTTCATTTTAAACTTAATGTCTAGCTGTGACATATAAATTATTATCTATAATTATTATTATTATTAATTGTACCTTTAGGGGTACAATGGCTTGTCACTGGGGCTGTACCCTCAAGGGTACAATATTGTACCTTAACCTTTAAAGGAAACGGTACATATATGTAACTTTTAATGCTTTTTGATCCTCAAAAAGTTACATATGATCAAGGAGATACATACCTTGAGGTCCAACAGCAAACACTCCAGTGTTAATTGAACTCTCCTGGGAGTTTATATGACTCCAGACTCAAGAGTGTTAAAGTTAATGATATAATTAAGTGATTAATTGAGTGATGATTGAGCATTATTGAAGACACCTGATGTTAACAAGCAGAATCACTGAAGGAGAAAATATATATTTTTAAGACACCGTTATGGTGATCATTGTTTGCTTTAGTTGGGCTCTTGGCCCTTAAATCATTAACTTTAGATTTTGTTTGGCTGTTGTATCTGAGTTATAACGGCTAGATGAACAAAGAGAAAAGTTGATCAGGTGGTGCTGGTTGTTTTGACATAATCATAAATTGACCTGAATCACTGAACTCATTTAAAGTCTAATCTCAGACTTAAATGTTTATTGTTGATTACGGCATCACTGTGATTCTACAGCAAAAGATTTTCATCATTTTCAATATAATCTAAATATTTGTAAAAGTTGATCTGATCAAAAGACTTTGAAAAGTCCTTTATGTAGACACACTGACATCAATAATCAGCCTGTGAATCTCAACAATGGTGACAATAATAAAGCATGTTGCAGTGGCTGCCACCAATCACAACTCATTCATGGCTCCCATCATGCATTGCGGTATGAATAAATTATGATCTAAATTGTCTATGTTATTTCCTTTCCCTAATTGAATATTCTTTTTGTCACCATTGTTGAGATTCATAGACTGAATCTTGATGTCTGTGTGTGCCTAAAAGAAAGATTTGTTTTATCAGAACAACTTTTAAGAAATCCTTTAGATTATTTCAAAACTTCTGGATCTTATGCTATAGTATCACAGTGATGCTGTGATCAACAATAAACATTTAAGTCAGAGATTAGACTTTAAATGAGTTCAGTGATTCAGACAATTTATGATTATGTCAAAACATAACCAACACCACCTGATCAACTTTTCTCTTTGTTCATCTGAGAGTTATAACTCAGATACAACAACCAAGCAAAATCTAATATTAACAGTTTAAGGGTCAAGAGCCCAACTCAAGCAAACACTGATCACCATAACGGTGTCTTAAAAAATGATATTTTCTCCTTCAGTGATTCTGCTTGTTAACATTAGGTGTCTTCAATAATGGTCAATCATCACTCAATTAATCACTTAATTAGATCATTAACTTTAACAATCTTGATTGTTAATTTAACATTCATATTTTAACACTTTAACACTCTTGAGTCTGGAGCCAAATAAACTCCCAGGAGAGTTCATTTAACACTGGAGTTTTTGCTGTGTTTAATATTTATCAGTATTTAATATCAGTAAATTGACTTACAAAATTTTTATTTCCTTTATTTCAAGGCTACTCACATATAGTGTGATAAGTTAAAATATACCTTAAATGATTAAGGTATCATTAAAACCTTAAAAAAAAAAAAAAAAAAAACTTAGCAGAGGCTGTCTTTTGATATTGTACCGTAACCTTTAAAAGAAACGGTATATATTTGTACCTTTTAATGCTTGGGGACATATATGTACCTTTTTGACCCTCACAAAGGTACATATATGTACCTTGGGGGACAGAAATGGACTCCTGCTGTACCCCTATTTCTGACAGTGTATAAGAACATTCTCCAGTGTTGGTTCTGGGAACGTAAAAAATGTCCAGTTTTCTTGACCTTAGAGGAACATGTTTTAAAAGATATAATGTTCCTCAAATTTTCTTTCAACTTAATTTTGATTTAAAATTCAACATTCTAGGAACGTTGATTTCTAACATTCCAAGAACATAAAAATGTCCAGTTCCCTTTCGAGAACGGTCACTTCGTATTGCGTAAGAGCCTGTGAAGAGCCGATTGGATGGATGGTCTCGCCGGGCGCCAGCAGGCCCCCCCGTCACAAACCAGCACCTTTCTTCCCTGAGGTACACAAAGAGCTCATGAAGTCATGGCACGTCCCTTACTCAGCATTCTTTTCGAAGAACAAGGACGCGCTGACCCATGCCTGTCCCAGTTGCCCCCTCTATGCATTCCCTCCTGTCTCGATGATCCCTCAGGTCATCGAGCGGATCAGGAAGAGCAGGAGCAATGTCCTTCTAATAGCTCCCCTCTGGAAGACCCAGGTATGGTTCCCAGAGCTGGCGCAGAGGCCCCCTGGCCGATATCTCTGAGGAAAGACCTCCTCACACAGGCGAACGGGACGGTTTGACACCCCTGCCCAGACTTGTGGGCCCTTCATGTGTGGCCCCTCAACGGGTATCCGGGGACCTCACAGAGAGAGTCCTAAACACTATCACTGAAGCTAAAGCACCGTCTACTAGACAATTATATACTCTTAAGAGGGTGGTCTTCGCCAGCTGGTGCCTTTTCATGTGAGGTGTCAGTGGTTCTTTCGTTTCTTCAAGAGCTTTTGGACGTGGGACGCACGCCCTCCACGCTCAATGTACATGTGGCAGCCATTGCAGCCTACCACACTCCTGTGGCTGATCAATCACTAGGCAGAAACGACTTTTTCGTTTTCTTATAGGGGCCAGGAGGATGAACCCTCCTCGGCCTCCTTCTATACCGGCATGGGACCTTTCCACGGTTCTCGGAGCCCTGAAAGGCCCACCATTTTAGCCGCTTCAGTCTGCTGAACTAAAGCCACTATCGCTAAAGACTGCTCTTCTGCTGGCATTGGCATCAGTTAAGCGAGTGGGTGATTTGCAGGTGCTCTCCATGAGCCCTTCCTGCATGGAGTTTGGGGTCGGTGATTCCAGAGTCACCCTCAGACCGAGACACGGCTATGTGCCCAAGGTGCTCTCGACGCCGTTCAAAGCACAGGTCGTCACATTAGCATGAAAATGTCCATATTCCTGAATATTAATAGAATGTTATTGATAGGTTAGTGTGATGTTCCTGAAACATTCTTTCAATCATTCAAACACCTGCTGTGAACAAGCACTGAAAGAAAGAGAAATAAGAACACAAACTACAACTTTATTCAGACACAGCCTTAGATGAACTGAACATAAAAGACATTAACTCTCTCAAGATCTGATCAAACAACTCCACAAACAGCATTACCAGCTTCACTTATTACTAACCAGACTGACTTTATTTCTGTCATACATCTACAGAAGTTCTTATTGAGAAAGAACAGAGGTTTAGATGTTGATGTCTTATTGAAAATGTTTTGTTTGAGGTCACCATCATGGAGATCAGTGTTTGCTTTAGTTGGGCTCTTGACCTTTGACTTTCATTCAGTTGGGGCTTTATCAGCAATTTCAGGTTTTTTGGAGAACATTTCTGCATTGGTAATTTTTAATCAGTTGTTTAATCAGATCTTGAGAGAGTTAATGTCTTTTATCTTCAGTTCATCTAAGGCTGTGTCTGAATAAAGTTGTAGTTTGTGTTCTTATTACTCTTTCGAAAGATGATTGAAAGAATTTTTCAGGAACATCACACTAACCATTAAATAACATTTATAGTAACATTCAGGAACCTGGACATTTTTATGTTCTTGGAATGTTACAAATCAACGTACCAAGAATGTTGAATTTTAAATAAAAATTAAGTTGAAAGAACGTTTGAGGAACATTATATCTTTTAAAACATGTTCCTCTAACGTCAAGAAAACTGGACATTTTTTACGTTCCCAGAACCAACACTGAATATTTGGAGAATGTTCTTATAACAAAAATCTGTTAGCTGGGCAAGTGCTGTTACTTTTGATTTCTTTGAGATATCAACACAAAATTTGGTTCAGATGCAGTTGACATTGTGAACAAGTCCAAACTTGGTTTTATGACCTGTCATATTTATAATAGTCAAGCATGAATAATAACAAAATTAATCAATAAATTGCATCACATGTTCTGGAGTTTCCTCAGCAGTGATGTAACATAAGAACCTCCAAACATGATTAAAATTTATTTCATGGTTGAATAGCAGAATTCTGTTCAGTCTATTCAGATATTATATATCTATTCAAATACTTTGTTTGCATCGATAGAACGATGGTCTGCTCCATTTTTAATGTTCCAATTATAACCTACATGAGAGAATTATTTTCAGAGAAAATGAAAAATGTATTTGTCTGCAGTCACAAGATTCACAGGTTTTGGAATTTAAACTTAAAAAGCATGAACTCAAAGACTTTCTTTATCATTGGCGATCAATGGGATGCTTCTTCAGGTTTATTGTAATTAATTCTAGGCAAATATATATATTTTTTTCAATAAAGTTAAAGTATCCTATAACTTTACATGTGTTTTGCTTACAGATTTGACCAATTCCTGGAAATGACTCAAAAGAGTGATTCATTCATGAATCATGAAGTGAATCTAGTTCTGATTCTACATTAACAACAGTATTACAGGGCTAACAACATGATTGCTGGAATATTGTAAAGGAAAAGTGTGTAGGCTACATTCTTATAAAGATAGGCCTACATAAAAAATAAAATAAAAATAAATAAAAAAAACACTAACCTTCTAACTGAGTATTCTGCTTTAACTCTTTATTTTCATTCTCCATTCTCTTCAGTTCTTCTATATATTTCTCCTCTGTTTCACGTCTGACTCTGTTTTTTTGAGCTTTCACATACATCTGAAGAGAATAGGGTTCGATCTTCATGTTCTCTATATAATCCAGTAGTTCTGGGATCTGGCTTGGGTGTTCAGGTCCATTTAACCCCATCACTCTGTACTGACCTCCACAGAGACTGATTAACCTCTGAAATTCTGGGTTGGATTTGAACAAATCTGTCACTGGTTCTTCAACGGGGAGATCTGAGGTGAATAGCAGTATGAAGTGTTCTCTGGAGCTGAATATGCTCTGGATCTTCTCTATTTCTGCTTTGTCTTCATCAGTCATAGGGCCAGCAGGAACAATGAGGAGGAAAACATGAACTCCAGGATCACAGAGAGACACACAGCGGAGAGTCTGACGCATCACTTCCTCTTCTGAGAGGTGATTGACAGCTGGAAGCTCCACCAGACTGATCACACGTCCATGTATTGTCTCCTCTCTCTTCACACACTCTTCACTGCTCTCTCTCTGATATGAAGGTTTTATCAGTTTCCCTCGTAAAAGTTTTGACAAAGAGACCTTAAGTGTTGTATCTTTTCCACACAGCACCAGATTCAGCTTCTTTTTTCCAGAGAAAATCACCAACACTGAAAAACATATAAAAAAACTCATACTTTAGTATTGTACACCAGGGTAGGAAATGAATGGGATTTTGGGGCAAACATGCCACCAATATAAATGAAAATGCCCCCAAGTTAAAGGGGCAAAAAATGGCAATTAAATGTGCAATTAAACTTAATCGATTACAGCTGTCGCAATTTAAGTAAAATGTGAAAATTACATTAAACCAAAAATGGTTGTACCAAAAACCTGTAAATGTACCAAAAACCAAAAAACCTGAACACAAAATCTCTTAGAACACAATTTGCATTTGGAAGGATGTACTGTAACTTCATCCTCTACAGTTAAAGACATGGGAGATATATTAGACAACAACTTGTCTTTTGAAAATCATATTGCATTTATTGCATATGTTACAAAAACAGTCTTCTTCCACCTCAGAAACATTGCTAAGCTCCGGAACATGCTATTTGTTTCTGATGCAGAAAGGTTAGTTCATGCATTCATGACCTCTAGACTAGATTACTGTAATGCATTACTAGCTTGTTGACCTGCATCCTCAATAAACAAGATACAATTAGTCCAAAATGCAGTTGCTACACAGTAAATTTCCCAATGTTAAATTAACACCGCTCTGTGTTTATATGGGAACCACAAGCAGGGTGTTACAGTAACACTGATGCAGTGTTAGAGTTAATTAGATAATTAAGTGATTAATTGAGTGATGATTGTTCGATTATTGAAGACAGCTGATGATAACCAGCAGAATCACTGAAGAAAAGAGAAACTAAATAACTAAAACTGACTTCCAGACACAGCCTTAGATGAAATCAACTGAAAATGTATGAAATCTCTCTTATTACAAACCAGCTTGACCTTATTTCTGCAGGGCTCTCAAGTTTTGAAGACAGGCAAGAGTGGCAATATGTTATACTGTGACAATATGTCAGTCATCGTGTGATATTGAAAATATGACTAGGCCTAGACTACTTGTTCTGAGCAGGTGTTGTCAGTGAACAGGCTGTAAAACTGTTGGCTAAGTTACAGACACTCATGAAAAACTGATGCTAATTATCTGGGAAACATTCTCAAACACCAGTCAAGTTGTCACTGTTTGTGTCAAACAAGTTGCGAATTTTTTGTAACATTAAAACAGGAGATCATGACTTGTGCTCAAAGTGATGCTCGGAGCTCCAGTGGTTTCCTCTGTGGGTGAACGAAACTTTGACGTTTGACGCACTTTGAGAATAACGTGAACAATTCCAGAATATGCTTTTTTCCATTGGTTGTTGCGTTAAATTTTACCCAGATACAATAGTGCTATTTTCTGATTGGCTATTGTGTACCCCCTTTCTTTTTTATTTTTTTTTATTGGCTGATAAGTGGCAGGCTCGACTAAGAATTCCAGGGGAGACGTGCTTGATTCCTGCCGGTTCCATAGTGAGTGAGAGCGACGTGGCCAGAGAATTTGGGGCACTGCGGCATATTGAATATATTATAAATAGTTTTTCCGCGTGATAAATACAATGTATGGTGGGAGTGCGTGACAAAAGACCGAAATGAGTGACTGTCATGCTCAATGCGCGACACTTGAGAGCCCTGTTTCTGTCATTCATCTACAGAAGTTATTTTTGAGAATGAACAGAGTTTTAGATGTTGATGTTTTATTAAAAATGTTTGGTTACCATTATGGTGATTAGTGTTTCCTTTAGTTGGGTGGTTTGACACTTTATTTATTTATTTTTATATTAGTTGTCTTTGTAACAGTGTTTACCAAAACACATAATTTGTTGCAAAGGATACAATAAACAAAGATGATCGGGTGATACATATTTTATCATCATAAATAAAAATGTTTGACAAATGTCATCACTGACCAAAAGAGGTTACTTGTTATTAACAGATTTTTTACCTATAGTATTTTTATCAACACTTTTTTGCCAAAGATCAACCATTCTGAATTTTAATTTTCTAAATACATTGCGAGAAAATAAACCGTAGAGATATACACACACTAACATCAAGAATCAGCTTATGAATCACAACAATGGTGACATGCTTCATGCTGCAATGCATGCTGGGAGCCATTAGTTTTATAATATGGTGGCTCCCAGCATGGATTGCTGCATGAAGCATGTCACCATTGTTGAGATTCATATGATAATTCTCTATGTCTTTTTGTGTCTAAAATAATTTGATCCACAAGGTATTTTAAAAATCACGATTCAGAATGTCTGACCTGTGGCAAGAAATTATCATTGGTGAAAACTAATCTATTAATAACAAATAACAATTTTTGCTCAGTGATGAGATTAGTGAATCATTCTACTTCATGATGGTTAAAATTAGCCTACATCACTTGATCATCTTTCATTCTGGCTTCCTTTGTAACAAATGATGTGTTTTGGTAAACACTGTTACAAAGACCACAAACTTGATTAAAAAGCCAAGAGTCAAACTGCCCAACTATATGAAACACTGATCACCATTATGGTGACTTCATAAAACCTATTATTTCCAATAAAACATAAACATCTAAAACTCTGTTCATTCTCTATAACTAGTTGACAATAAGTGAAGCTGGTAATGCTGTTTGTGGAGTTGTTAAATCCTCCTCTGCTGAGATCTTCAGAGATTTAATGTTGTCTTTTATCTTCAGTTGATTTCATCTCCGGAAGTCAGTTGTAGTTCTTGTGTTTCTCTTTTCTTCAGTGATTCTGCTTGTTATCATTAGGTGTCTTCAATGCTCAATCATCACTCAATTAATCTCTTAATTATCTCATTAACTCTAACACTGCTTCAGTGTTACTTTTAGCACCCTGTTGGTGGTTCCCATATAAACACAGAGCGGTGTTAAATTTAACTAATCTTCTATCGCCATATAATCCATCACACTCTTTAAGGACACAAAACGCTTCGGTTATGACTGCGTCGAGATTGGCGCTATGGGAACACTCTGTGTGATTGAAGCACTTTTGAAATCAATTCAATGTTGTATAGGCAGATGATGTCATGACAGTAAGCTAAAAAGCACACCCAGACCAAACATTGTCAGCTTCTGATAGGCCAAAGCAAGTCCATCACAGGCAAACTGGAAGTATGGCAGGGCGATGCAGCGTCTCATTCCCTCTTCAGGGAACCGAGGTTACAGTCGTAACTTTCCCGTACTGCGTCGAGATTGACACAATGGGAATGTTTATACCAATGCTGCCTAGTGACCAGTGCCTGTCTTGTATGAAATAAGGCGAGCACAACAACAACAGAAATCACCTGGGACCCAGGGGTAAAGCCCAAATCTAGGTTGTAAACCTGACAAATGTGTGCAGAAGGGACCAGTCTGTAGGGATACCCCTGTTATAAGGCTAACAAAGCCGCCATACTCCACCTGATCTACGCACCACTGAGGATACACCAACGGTTTCTCCCCAAAGACTCCACCCAAAGATGTATGGTAAGCAGCTACGCTACCACCTTAACCTTTAGAGTGGTGGGGGATAGCCCTACAGAGAACTGATCCTGCAGAAGTTCCAGCAATGTACCAACCGGGCAGTTATGTAGTCTAAGTGATGAGTCCCACCAGTTTCCTTGTGCTGGGAGTTCTAGAGTGAGACACTGAGCGACCATCCATGATCGCTCCCCAGCATGTGAGAGAAGCATGTGAGAGAAAAACTTTTACCAGATATTGTATAAAAACAATTATGTAACACCTGCTAAATTGGTAGAATTAACTTACTGTTAGGACGTTCAGGACTTGTACTGCGCTGTCTCTCTGGGGGGGAAAAAAACACAAATTTTATCAAATGTCCAGATTAACATTTTAGAATTTAGAGCATCTGCATAAGAAATAAACAAATTACAAGCACAGATAAATAAAATAGAACAAAAATACAAATAAATAAGAGGTGCTTTATGTTTTTTAGGTAAATGTAAATGTATTCAGGTACAGAAATTGAATAATTTAATGTAAAATAACTTTACAGTATACATTCAATTTAATTATTATAATTAAATAATGAATACACTTTATCATTATTATTTATCATACATCATAAGGCCGATCTTGACCCTGTGAGTCTTGAACCGCGCCTTGTACAGACTTCCGTTCAAGATGTTGACACAGAAATGCATCTTCCGATGCATCCGTCCCCAAGATTGGTTTGCAGAGATCGACCTGAAGGACGCATACTTTCATGTCTCGATCCTCCCGCGACATGTCTCGATCCTCCCGCGACACAGGCCGTTTCTGTGCTTTGCCTTTGAGGGTGGAGCATATCAGTACAAAGTCCTACTCTTCGGGCTGTCCCTGTCCCCTCGCGTCTTTATGAAGGTCCCATGCTCCCATGAGAGAGTGTGGTGTTCGCATTCTCAACCATCTCGACAACTGGCTGATACTAGCTCAGTCTCGGGATCAGTTGTGCAAACACAGGGACCTGGTGCTTAGTCACCTCTGCAGAAGATCTCTTTTCTTGGTTAGATTCGTCAACCAGATGGCACGCCTCACAGGGGAACGTGTTTGGTCATTATTGAACTGCTTGAATACATTTAAGAGCAGTACAGTGGTCCCCCTGAAACACTTTCAGAGGCTCCTAGAGCATATGGCATCAGCAGCCGCAGTAACGCTGCTCAGGTTGCTTCACATGAGGCCCCTTCAGCACTGGCTTCATGACAGAGTCCCGAGATGGGTGTGGCAGAGAGGCACACTCTGTGTGACAATCACTCCAACCTGCCACCAAACCCACAGACCGTGGTCAGACCCTTCATTTCTCTGGACAGGAGTGCCCCTACAACAAGTGTCCAGGCATGCTGTGGTTACCATGGATGCCTCCACCACCAGTTGGGGCACCACATACAACTGGAATGCTGTTGTAGGGATCTGGATGGGCCCCCAACTGCAAAGGCACATCAACTGCCTCGAGTTGTTAGCAGTACGCTTTTGCGCTGGGCCGCCTCAAAAAGCCGCTACTAGGCAAGCAATTACGGGTCTGTACAGACAACACATACATCAACCATCATGTCACAACTCACCCAGCCATCTCCTTCTATGGAGTCAGAAGGCCAGCAGAAGGGAAAGGCTGTCTCCAAGCAGAGGTTGGCCCATTGGATTATCGATGCCATCGTCCTGGCGTACCAGTCCCAAGACGCACCATGCCCCCCCCGGGTTGTGAGCCCACTCCACTCGGAGTGTTGCTTCTTGGGCAATAAAGATATTTGTAGAGCTACGGGCTGGGCGACACCAAACACGTTCGCTAGGTTTTATAGCCTCGATGTCGAGCCAGTGTCCTCCCATGTGCTCTCTTCTCATAGAAGCCAGTCAACACTGTAGGCCCTGCTCAAAGTGTCGGCTTGCTGCACCATTCCCCCCCCCATGGACCGGATACATGCGCCGTTCTGCGCCAGATGAGTTCCGAACCCTGTCCAATTCCTCCACCCCCCCCGCCAGGCCTAGCACTCATATAAATTGATGGAACCTGCACTAGGCTGGGTCCCAGATGATGTGATCCCTACAGCGATCCCATGTGTGTATTATTCTACGGTACAGCTCCCTGTGGCTAGCCCGGGTCGTTACATAAGCACCACCTACTGTCAGAGAGTGAATTACTATTTTCATTCAGCCCATCTGCAGTGGTTGCCTCTAATTTCAAATGGCTACAGATGTTTTTTTGTTCAAAGCCACTCAATAAACAAAACAAAAATGCTTAATTGCTTAAAGAAAATGTATATGTTAAAAATCATGATCACTGCATCCCTAATATTAACTGAGAAAAGACTTGATTTGTGATTCATATGTAATTTAATTAATTCACAATTTGATTTCATATTAAATCATTATATATAATAGTAATGAGAAAACATCATCAAAAACATTTCACCAGAAACTGTATAAAAACAATTATATCTGAAAAAAAAAAAAAAAAAAAGATAACTTACTGTTAGGACGTTCAGCACTTGTACTTCGCTCTTTCTCTGAGAAAAAAACAAAACAAAAAAAACACAGGTATTGTTATTGTATCAAATGTCCTAATTGACATCAATATGTCTGATTTGATTTAATTTAATGAAAGTATCTCTGATAGTGGGAACTTTGGACAACATTTTAGTGCATGGAAAAGACTTTGAATCAAGGGATAGTTGGGGGAGGAGCAGGGAGAAAAGGATTTCTTCTGGGAAAATACACGACACAACAATATAGAAGTGTTATTGATGATAAACAGAAAAGTACACGACAGGTGGTTGAACAGTGTTTGCTTTCCCTCGGGATTAGTCTCATGCCGTCCTAATTTTTGAGTGGATAACTGAAGCGATCTTAGCAGTTTATTCTCCATTGTCTTCTGGGAATCACAAACCGAAAGATGTGGTATGCATCTCACTTCTGACACCAGTGTTGTGTCATGTAATTTCAGAAGAAATAGAAGATATGAAGATTCAGTTCACAAACACTAAAAGGCTGTTGTTTATTTTCTGAACGTTACAACCTAAAAACATGGGTATCCGGAGGCATCCTAAATTCCCCAAAACAACAAAACGTAAAGAAGACAGTCTAAATTTTCCCAAACAACTCACAGCAACTTTTCATTCCTTTTTCTCCCTTTTTAAGCCATGTGCCTTGCTCCTCCTCACAACAGCAGTTAAATAAACAGTAAACACATTTATAAAGGAGAAACAGAGAGCAGCGTCAGTGCCACAATGTTATAACATATAGAAGCATTATTCAAGTAGCATATAAATAGAACAGATCATTGTGATTAAGTTCACTCCAAAAAAAAATTCTACAAAAGTAACATTTTACTATAACTAGTCCTCATTTTTGATAACTTCTGCTTCCATTTTCAACGTTCTGTGGTTATTTTCGTGATTTGACACTTACGTAACTTTCGTCCTCTCCTTTGTGCATCCTGCCGTACGATTGAGTCTAGACAAATCCAAACACAACATAAAACAAACAACCAAACACACTGCACAAGGTGACAAATCTTCTCTAAATGTTGTTACATTACAAGCACTTTGAGAAAATACAGCAAGTTATTTAGGATACGTTCTAGGCCCATGCATGTTTTACTTCCTGCACTGCGATGAAGTTGACCATACATTTTAAAAAGCAGTGATTCTTTAGACTGGGGAAATAGCAACATTTCACCTATATATCGGCCTATACATTCTAACTTGATTCTTACCCATCCTGGAATTTATTTTCTTCGCACCCACTGCCGGTAGCACAAATCATCAGAACACCATTCCTGAAATCAAAAGAAAAAGTTTCACGAGCAAGAACACTTCGTTCCGCTATATTGCAAACAGTTTATCTCATTTTATTGTTTCACTTTATACTGCAATATTGTATGCAGATATTAGTTTGACAATTAATATTGAGAACACACATAGGCTACTGTAACGGGCCACGACAGGAAAATGTTTGCTTACACATGATTGCCTTTTCGAAGTCTGTGTAAAACTAAAATAAAAATAGGCAATTCATAAGTATACTGCCACACATTGTAGAAGCAGAAGATGATGATTAAGATTAGGTTAACAGTCTTTAATAACAACCTCAGAAGGTAATCCAACAAATCAAGGCGAGATAGCTCAACTGATGCATTAACGAGAATGGACAAAAGTACATTGAAAAGAGAGCAACTTAAATACCAAGCAATTGAGGGAGCTAATGATGAACACCTGTGCAGTGGCAGGAAATTTAACAAAGAAACACATGTGACTCAAAATTACAAATTAAAAGTCCATGAAAATTAAACTAAGAATGAGTGGCTTAACATCGATCTCAGAGCCTAGGCTGCCTACAGAGACGCGTTTTTTTGACGGCATGCTTATGGGGCGGGCAGCTAGCGGATCGTTAGGAAAAAAAGATATATATTTTTGGGCCTGAAATCACTGATACCACCTTTAATTTTCTCCGTAGGATATTGATTTTCAGCCATAATGTCTAAACCATCCAAGGTAGATTGACCACGAGCTACGAGGTTGTGAAACTAAAGTTTCTGCTCCTAAGCCACAAGGTATGAAATCAACCTTGTTATCTTCTGGAGAAGCCGTTCGCGGGGCGGTAAACGTCACCATGGTAACCGCGGCGCGAGTTCTACTAATCAGAGACGTCAGTTCTAAGCAAAACACTTGCTCTGATTGGTCGAACTCGCGCCGCGGTTACCATGGTGACGTTTACCGCCCCGCGAACGGCTTTTTCTGCTCTATTATGTTTATGTTTTATGTAGGGCCCCATATTACAGTAGTTATTGAAATGGGCCCCCAGATGCTTAAGGCCGCCGCTAGATCCAACAACCAGCTGCTTCTTGAAATTCCTCTGTCACACTTAATAAGCAAAAGATTCATTCTTGGTCGCTACCCAAAAATTGTGAAATGGATTACCAATGGTCATTAAACCCTCTACCTCTGAATACATCGTCTTATTACATAAAACTTTGCTTTTGTCTGTCTTTGCTGTACACTCTGCATTGGCTGGACAAAGATGACACATATTTTTTAACATAATGTTTTGGTTTCACTTTATTTTGATGGTCCCTTTAACACATTCTGTAGACTATATAAGTAGTGTCACACCTACTGTACATGTCTACTAACTCTCATTAGAGTGTTAGTAGAGTATTAGTAGACTGTTAGGGTTAGAATAAGTTGACATGTAGTTGCAAAGTTACTTATAGTCAGTAGAATGTCTGTTGGAGGAGCATGACAATAAAGAGTTATCAGATATTAAGCAGACACTCTACTAATACTGTAATGAGAGTTAGTTGACATGTAGTTGCAAAGCTACTTATAGTTAACAGAATGTTCAAAAGGGACCATCAAAATAAAGTGTTACCAATTTTTTTTTTTTTTTAATGTTCATGTCAGAATGTTTTGCTGAATCAGAGTTTGACATTTTGGTATTTCCCTCTATAATAGGAGCTGTACTGAGTGTTCCTAAGATGGCCGCTGAGTGAACTTAAAGGGACTTTGCTTTGCAGAACAAATACGTCTAATGCATTTCACCATAATATGTTGGTCAAGTTTCTAACAGAATCCTGTTCAGCCATTATAATTAGTCCAAAAAATATCTGAAAAAAGGAGGGAACAAACCAACACCAAATAACCACTAATGAATGGAAAAACAACTGCACAGCATACACAGATTTAAAAAAAAAAACATTGGTCGATCTTTCATCATTTTCAAAGACAGACAGACAGAGACAAACATTTTACAATATTCATCTCCAAGTTTAATTTGTATTGGAAAAAGAGTTTTGCATAGTAGTTGCTTTGTCATTTGAAATCCCAATTCTAAGCAAGCCCAGTTCACTACTGAAAAACACTAATAAACTCAGTATTATAAAACCGCATTATAGAATAACCTGTATTAGATTATGATGGATCATGAAAGAAACATTTAAAACACATGCTAGTACAAGTATCTGGGTAACATAACTCATTGGTTAAATGTAAATCTTACCTGCACTGCGCACCATTATATCACCAACACCTTGAAGTTCTAAAAATCAAAGGTCAAATATGATTGACATGCCAATAAAACGTCCACGTGACTCATTTGCATTCCCTTTAAAGACTTTAGACTCACATCCAATTATTTTCCAGTTCACCAATGAAATATACAGTTTATATCAAATGCAACAACAACAAAAAAAAAATTATAATAATATTTAAACAACTTTTCACAAAATAAGATAATCTAATTTGTAACCTGAGCTTGTGATAAAAAAATACGTAATATATGGTAAAATGATTAACAATAAAGTTCACATTTATATTAAATTATGTTATGTAATTTGGTACACTAGCCACACAGCAAGTGATTTTGTCCCGAATGTGTCCTCAATCTGGCACTGCATGTCTCCTGTCAGCCAGAGCTGGGTCATGTGGGCCGATTGTTGGTGTGAGGATCCAGATCAATCCAGTGATCATTGGGTCCAAATCAGGATTATGACCTTGATCCAATCAAGTGCACTTTAATGCAGTTAAGATTAATTTTTAAAAATACTACAATTTATTTTTATTTAATATATTTAATATATTGAATTGATAAACATTTATGTGATCATTTAATCCAAATCTTCGGGATGTAATGGTTTGAGTGAGGAACTGTGGTAGAATGAGATTTAAAAGTTATTTGTGAATATTTATGACAGTCTAATGCAGTTGAACTTATCTTAAAAAGCAGCAAATAAGAGCCTAGTTTGTACATGTGGATCAGCCTGTGATTCGCTTGATTGAACTGCTTTCTGTTGAACTCGCTCAGTAAATGATCAATCTTTAATTCTCAGACCGATCTCTCTCGTTATTACAGGAACAGATCCAAATTCAAACTTTTATTCTTGGATATTTATCTCCTTCTTTACTACTGATCGTAAAAAAGAGTTAAAATGAGTGTCAGCAGCAACTGCCAAAAAAAAATAAAAAAAAATAAAATAATATATATATATATATATATATATATATATATATATATATATATATATATATATATATAGTAAAATATCCTAATTTAAATAAATTGCAAAAAATAAATATTTAACAGGTATTTCCTGAATTAATTCAAATGATTTGCAGCAACAGAACATGTGAAAGAAATAGTCAAACTTGATTGTAATAAGTGAAGATGCAGAGAACTTGAGAGATCTGTTAGTGTGTAATGTTCTGTTGGGATTTAAAGGGTTTCTGTTGAGTTTTGTGGGTCACCATTGTGTTGAAGTCATTGACCTTTATTTATTGTTTTTATCTAGATAAGGCTTAGGTGTGGATGCAGTTTTGAGTTTTGGGTCTTCTGGTTTACTTAAAGGTGGGGTAAGCAATATTTGAAAAACACTGTTTGGAAAAAGTCGGACCGACACTCGAACAAACAACAACAAACGTGTGTAGCCAATCAGCATTAGGGTGTGTAGCCAATCAGCATTAGGGGACTGCAACTCCTTCCTCCACTTTGTTTTTGGAAAATAAAATAAAATCTATTTATGAAACATTTTCATCTAACTCAGCAGAAGTTTCCTCTAACTGGTCCTTACCTCAGCCCATAATCTCACCAGCCCATCTTCTGTTAGTGGCCTCAAACTAGCTCATCTACTGGTTAGATCCAGCAACTGCATCACTTCTTAAAATCTGCCTATCTGTAATTTCTTCTCCTATTGCTCATTTGATCAACTGTTCTATATCTTCCGGGTATGTCCCACTATCATTAAAAATGGCTGCGGTCACTCCTATTTTAAAGAAACCAGGGCTAGATTCCTCTGTTATGATTAATTTCAGACCTAACAAGTTAATTTTAAGTTGAAATTAAAATACATAACTCCTAAGAATTCTTAAATGAAAAAATAGATGTATGTATGCAAAAATACAGTAGAGGTTCAATATACTCAATTGCAGTTGGGAATGTCGAACAATTACAGCTGTGATGAATCTGACTGTTATTAGTAGCAGCAATGAGGAGTGATGAGGTCCTCTAGTGGTGCACTGGTGTAACTGCAGATATGACAGTACAATGATCTTTAAAAAGAAATGTAAAACATTAAAAACATTTCATTATTCATCTGATCAGCTACTTTTTAATTTACCACAGAAAGAACTTGTGCAACAGTATCATTATACAAAATAAGCAGATTATCTAAAGTACTGCATACTGTACAGTCAGCCAGTCGTCATAAAATTAAACCCAGACAGGAGAATCAGGACTTATTAGATAATGGATATTAAGGTGCTGACGCACAAAATGTTGAGAACCACCTTGAGCATGCTTATTATATGGATAAAAAAATTAAATGAATAGATCGGCCTGCACAAAATATTGATTTGAGTCAAAATTATTTTATTACAGATTAGCACAATGACAAATAGTTTTTTTTTTTTTTTCAACACAAAACAATTTGACAAGCAACAAGACAAACAATACAAAATTAATTTACACATTCATATTTCTTACTCTTAAATGTACTCACCAATTAATTTAAATTCCCTCTCGTTCAGTTAAGTCTGTCTCTAACGGCAACATTTTTTATTGTCCTGCTTTAACTGGAGACTCTTGACACTTTAATAGTGAATCAATAGGTTTGAGGATGAATTAACCTTCTTCAAGTATTTGATTTTATTAGATTTTTGTATTTTCATTTATTTTTGGCAAATCTATTTTTGGCAAATCTTAACAGCAAAAAAAAACTTAAAGGGGTGGTTGATAATGATCATAAACATCTTCACAGATTTAATGTCTTCTTTTCTCTTCAGTTGATTTCATCTAAGGCTGTGGCTGAAGTCAGTTGTAGTTCTTGTGTTTCTCTTTCCTTCAGTGATTCTGCTTGTTAACAGCAGGTGTTCATAATTAATGCCCAATCATCACTTAATTATCTCATTAACTTCAACACCGCTTTACCTCTGTAGTGTGCACACATATGAACACTGAGCAGTGTCAATTTAACATGGGCGTTTTTCTGTGTACTATTACATAAATCTTACCCGTTTCATTTATATATGACTTAAAAATATGAATCACATTCAGTTTATTAATACAATTACATAAATCTTATCTGTTTCATTTATATATGACTTAAAAATATGAATCACATTCAGTTTATTAATACAATTACATAAATCTTACCCGTTTCATTTATATATGACTTAAAAATATGAATCACATTCAGTTTATTAATACAATTACATAAATCTTATCTGTTTCATTTATATATGACTTAAAAATATGAATCACATTCAGTTTATTAATACAATTACATAAATCTTATCTGTTTCATTTATATATGACTTAAAAATATGAATCACATTCAGTTTATTAATACAATTACATAAATCTTATCTGTTTCATTTATATGACTTAAAAATATGAATCACATTCAGATTATTGATTGGTTTATGTTAAAACTATGTAATCCAAATGCATGGAAATTTTGTATGCAATTCAAATACATAAATCTTATGTTTAGACACAATTTTTTTTTTGAGTGTACTGTTAACTACTAAGGAAGATGTGTTAACTAATCAGTATGTAATATATTTTTTATGATTGTGTTAAGTAACAGTTAGTTAATCAATAAATAATGAATTCTGTCATAACTCTTGAAGAACTACTACTAATTATCTACTAATTAAGGTTCAAGAAAAATAACTAAGAAGTAACTACTAATGAACAGTCATACAAAACTAACCTCAGATTAGTTTTTTATATTTTATATACAGTACTGTGTGTGTCTGTTTTCCTCAGCATAGAATGCCATTGAGTAAATTCATGTTTGAGGCAATGACTGAGGGGAACTGAAAATATAGGGAACTTATTTGTAATTCATAAATAATTATCAAATAATTATCCAGGAATTAGGCTACTTATAACCTGAAACAGTATTCTAAAGTGAACATATAAGGAAATTAATTGGTAATTAACAAATAATTATTAGATAATTTTTCAGGAATTACTTGGAACCTGGAACAGTATTCTAAAGTGAGAATATAGGGAACTCATTAGTAATTAATACAGAATTACCACTTCTGACTCAAATCAAACTTACTGTAAAAAACACACTATTAACGGTATTATCTAAACCTTTGTAAAATAGATAAGTTATCATACATTATGATACATTTTGCTAATTAAATAAAAAGTTTGCTTATTTGCAGATCAATATATAGCTTAGTAAATGTCTGCACTTATCTTTCTTATTAGTGCTGAAGAATGACTAAAACTGGCTAGAAAATAAAATAAAAAACATTGATCAGTGCTTTTTACTTTTCAAGTAATTACCTTTGTACATTTACTAAGGTAATTTTGAAAATGAATAGGCCAATAGTTTATCATTTTACTGGAGTAATATTTTATTGTATTATCTGTACTTTTACTCAAGTACTTGATTTGTGTACTTCATCCACCACTCCACTGCTAAAATAAAACGGTTTATTGTAGTAACCACTGTTCATTAGTAGTTACTTCTTAGTTATTTTTCTTGCACATTAATTAATAGATAATTAATAATAGTTCTTCAAGTGTTATGACATAATTCATTAGTTATTGATTAACTAACTGAAATTTAACACAATCATACAATTCTATTACATACTAATTAGTTAACACATCTTCCTTAGTAGTTAACAGTAGTGACTTAAGTGTTAATAAATAATTATCTATTAGTTCCTCAATAATTCCTTATTAGTTATGCAGTAAGTAAGATACAGTATTCTAAAGTGTTACCCAAAAGCCTTTTGTATATGTAACCATCGTTGCCAAACCACAACAGGCAGCTGCATTTTCATTATAATGTTTTACTCACCTCCAACTCTCTCTGACAGACAATCCCTGCTGCCCGCGTGTGCTTATTTTTTTTTTCTTCGGGGTTCTAAACAGATCATTGTGCAAACTAATATATATATATATATATATATATATATATATATATATATATATATCTTTTATTATTATTATTATTATTATTTAGTCAGATAAATATTTGAATTATACACATCATCCTTCAACTGCCTTTGTTTCCACTTATTGGTTCAAAATAGCAGCGCAAGTTTCCAGCCCTACAGTGTCTTTTAAAAATGTGACTTAAAAATTAGCTTTCGATTTTGATGTTTGTGTGTCTTTAAAATATGAGCTTATTGTTATGAGCAATGTTTCTGTTAAATTAATGTAAATGTAGTATAAACATATAAAAGTATAAACATATAAACGTATAACAGTGGTTGATATAAAAAACAATACTTGTTTTAATGAGTTATAAATTATTTGATTGAGTTAAGTCTATTTGGCTTTTTAAGTTATCTGTACTTAAAAATTTAAGTACAAATAACTTAAATGCTTAAGTTAATTAAATGAAGAGACCATATTAGGTCAACTCAATTAAATTGAGTTGCCAATTTCCCCATTACTCAATTTAACTGAGGGAATCACTTTCCTCAAATCATTTGAGTAGTCTCAACTTATTAGGGTTTACAGTGTACCTTTTTTCTAAGTGTGTAGATAGGCTTGCACAAAATATTGATTTGAGTCAAAATTATTTTATTACAGATTACCACAATGACAAATTGTTTTTTTCCCCCAACACAAAACAATTGGACAAGCAACAAGACAAACAAACAAACAAAGTTACAACGCTCAAAGTTCAAAGCAAAGGGAGATATTTTCTTTCAAAGAAATCACCTTTTAAGGACTACAACAAACAGCTGGTAGGGACTACAGGACATTCCTCCCGGGTTAGTGACATCACGAACCCTAACATTTACATAAACCCCGCCCCCTGAACACCATTTATAGATTATCAAGACAGAATATGCTAATCAATGACTAGAAGATAACCACAAAAGCTACACAAATTCATCAACTAACCATTCAGAAATGTTGTCTACATGTTGTCACTTCTTATTGAGTCTCTCCATCTTTCTGACTTCGGTTTAAACATAAAAGGCTAAAAGTTTTTGAAATGTTCACCGCATTCAGTGCAGTGCATGAGTGAGGTAAAAGGACACGAGCTGTTGAAGCTCTGCCCTCTGTGCCGGGAGCAGCAGCTCATTTGCATTTAAAGGAACAGACAAAACGAGGTGTTTATGCTCACCCTCAAAAAGTGACAACTTTAACATTCTATATACAAATATCTGGGGGGTATTTTGAGCTAAAACTTGGGGCACATCATGTAAAAAGGTAAAACTCATTTAAAAACCCCTTTAAAAACCTAAGCAGAATATTACTAGAGGATTCTTAAAAAAAAAAAAAAAATTATACAGTCTGAGGGTTTTCAATAAATATATATCATTCTCCTCTTTTTTCCCTCTCCTCTCGTCTACATCTGTAATCTGTACTTTGTCCTTAAACATATACCCTCAATGAGTGTCTCTTCTTCTATCAGATCTCCAAGAGTGAAGAGAATGATGGATATTATAACACCTCCTGACCAAACAACAGAAAATCATGCCGTTAACTCAGGTTTCATTTGTGTCAGTGAATCCAGGAGTATCAACTAGAGACACAGATCAGCCTTTGTTTCTCTTGTTATTTCCTCTATTTTCCTCTCTCTATTTCTGCTGTTCCTCCTCTTGTCTTCCCTTTACCTGTCAGGGATCACTGGTGATCCCAGATTATTTTAGTTCAAAATATGTTTGAGCTTATATATCTCAATATTAATAACAGTCTGGTTAATTTTGAGTCTTGAACTATAAACTCTCAAGGGTTGGCTTTCTAAATGTATGTGTGTTATGTTTCTATTCAGAATTACTTATGAGCAGTAACCTTTTTATTTTGGGCATTTCAGCAAAATTGGGGGTGATGAGGAAGGGGTTGTCTTAATATCTTGAAGCGTGTCATTACTGTAGTGTCCTCCTCCATTCTGCTCTATCATTGTGTCAATCTTCTTCAGTAGATCATTCACCTGCTTTTTTTTTCTCATATTGTTATTGTTAAAGACATGATATCTGCCTCCACACTGACCAACTAGACTGATTAAAGCACTGTTCTGCTTAATGAGATTCTTAATGGGCTTATGCAGCTGATCTCCATGAGTGAAGAGAATGATGGAGTATTTTAATATTTCCTCACCAAACATCATCTCAATCATCTGAAGAATCTGCTGATCCTCCTCAGTGATCCTCATACTCACAGGAAACACAATGAGAAAAGCGTGCGGTCCAGGACTGGATAAATAAACACTTCTTGCTATCTGCTTCATTAACTCATCAGGATTCATCAGTGTGTCAAATAGTCCAGGAGTATCAACTACAGACACAGATCTGCCTGACACAGTGCCGTGAGCATCTGAACATTTATTGACATATGGTTTAAACTCTTTTCGTCCCAGTATTGTGTTTCCAGATGCACTCTTCCCAACACCACTTCTACCCAGAAGAACAATCCGTCTGGATGGGAGACTGACAGCAGGCACTCTTTGCAGTATTTTTGACACTGTATGAAAAAAGAAAACAAATCAAACAATCACTTATTTTACCTTGACATGTACTTTACACACTGCTCTAACTTACTATTCTAATATACTACAGTTAACATACAGTAAATACTTACGCTGTAGCTGAACAATGGGGACAATATTAATGCTGCGTACACTCAAATAACTGATTAGTTGAATTTAAATTGAAAAAAATACAAATTTAAAAACTAATTGGGCTTGAGGGCCACTGTCCAGCACAGTTTAGCTCAAACCCCAATTAAACACACCTGAACCAGCTAATCAAGGTCTTCAGACTCACTAGTCACATCACTATTAAACATTGTATACATTTTAAAATATTGCTGATCACAAAAAAACAAAAATTAAAAAAAACTAAATGGTTTAGCTCCCCAGTACTTTAATGAGCTCTTAACGCACTATAGTCCTTCACCTCTACTGCTATCTCAAAATTCCGGTCAGTTGATAATACCTAGAATATCAAAATCTACCGCAGGTGGTAGATCCCTTTCCTATTTAGAACTTTGGAACAGTCTTTCTCTTGTTCGGGAAACAGACACACTCTGTCAGTTTAAATTAAGCAAAATCACTACTAGTAGTAGTAGTAGCAGTAATCTAGTGGATTTCAGGTTAAGACTGGATTTAGATTTTTAAAATGTACTGTAAAGGAATAGCAATGGTTTATGTTTAATGCAAATATAATAATAATAATAATAATAATAATAAATGCATGAAATCTTTAAATTTTGCATTTCACATGTAGTTTAAGGGGCAGATCACACCTTTTTTGCAGTGAGAGGCGCCTATTTTCAATTGTTTTCCTATGGTAGCGAGCGTTCTGTGTGCTGTTTATGCGCCGACTGCGCCTCGCGTTTTTGTATTTGAAAAAAAAAAGCAGCTCCGAGCGGAAAAAGCGCCCGACGTCATCGCGTTTTTTTCCACTGTCCAATCGAGTAAATGGAGAGGCGGGCCTTCCGTTGTAGTGATGAAAGCTTGAACGCCCACAGCGTGCGATGATGAAGGATAAACTTGTGGTGCTCTCGCGGGTTACCAGGAGCTTAACAACTTCACGAACCGTATCTACTACAACGTTAACAGAAAGTAAATAAAGTTAATAAAAGGCTGATTTGACGTTTACTTGTCTGACAGGACAGCTCTTTCGGTGGTTGCCTAGCAACATAAAAACCGCAGCGCACTGCTCGTTCTGTGTGACCTTGCGTTTTCGAACCTGAAAAACATGTTAGGAAAAACATGTTAGGTGTGATCGGCCCCTAAGACTGGATTTAGATTTTTTAAATGTACTCTAAGGGAATACTAATATTTTTTTATGTTTTAAAAACTATTATTAAAATATGGCAGAGAAAAGATAAAATTTGTTAAAACATTATGAGCTCAATTTTTTTTACGTTTTGAGAAAATGATTGCATTATGAACATTTTATTACAAGAATAATGTAATACTTAGTCTCTCTCTAATTAAGTTATAATTTCTACTCACCATTTGTTGGAATTTGCTGTTTCTGTTTCTCCAATTCTTCTCGTTCTCTCTTCATCTCCTCACACATCTCTCTCTCTTTCTTCTCTTTATCTTTCATATTATATAGTTTTCTCTCATTAAACTCTTCTTCTCTTCTATTTCTCTCTTTGTCATGATTCTGTTGTTCTTCCTCCATCATCATCTTCATTCTCTCTTTCTCTTCATCTTGTTTCTTCATTAGTTCTTCTTTCTCATTCATTACCCTTTTATATTGTTTTTCGCTCTCATTAAACTCTTCTTCTCTTCTCTTTCTCTTTTTGTCATGATTCGGTTGTTTTTCCTCCATCATCATCATCATCTTAATTTTCTCTTTCTCTTCTTCTAGTTTCTTCATCAGTTCTTCTCTTTCTCTGTCCAGTTTCTCCACTTTCTCCATCATCCTCATCTTTATTCTCTCTTTCTCTTCTTCGTGTTTCTCAATCAGTTCTTCTTTTTCTCTGTTCATTTTCTCCACTCTCTCCTCCATCAGGATCTTCATCTTGTTTTCTTTTGCTTCATGTTTAGAATTAAGATCTTCTTTCTCTCTTTCCATTCTCTCTCTCTCTTGTTTCAGTCTCTGATTAAATTCATCACAGACTCTCTGTTCTTTCTCTCTCCTTTTCTCATCCTCTTCTTCTCTTCTCATCTTTTCTTCTAGTTTCTCCCATTCTTCTCGTTCTCTCTTCATCTCCTCACGCATCTTCTCATCACTCTCTTCTTTCTCTTTAATTTCTCTTTTATATTTATTTTCTCTCTCATTAAACTCTACTTCTCTTCTTTTCCTCTCTTTCTCTTGATTCTGTAGTTCTTCCTCCATCATCATCTTCATTTTCACTTTCTCTTCTTCTAGTTTCTTCATCAGTTCTTCTCTTTCTCTGTCCAGTTGCCCCACTTTCTCCATCATCCTCATTTTTATTCTCTCTTCCTCTTCTTCATGTTTCTTCATCAGTTCTTCTCTTTCTCTGTTCATTTTCTCCACTCTCTCCTCCATCAGGATCTTCATCTTGTTTTCTTTTGCTTCATGTTTAGAATGAAGATCTTCTTTCTCTCTTTCCATTCTCTCTCTCTCTTGTTTCAGTCTCTCATTAAATTCATCACAAACTCTCTGTTCTTTTTCTCTTGTTTTCTCATCCTCCTCTTCTCTTTTCGTCTTTTCCTCTAGTTTCCGTTTCTCCCATTCCTCTCGTTCTCTTTTCACCTCATCACGCATCTTCTCCTCACTCTCTTCTTTCTCTTTAATTTCTCTTTTATATTGCTTTTCTCTCTCATTAAACTCTTCTCTTCTCGTTCTCTCTTTCTCTTGATTATTTAGTTCTTCCTCCATCATCATCTTCATTTTCTCTTTCTCGTCTTCTAGTTTCTTCATCAGTTCTTCTCTTTCTCTGTCCAGTTGCTCCACTTTCTCCATCATCCTCATTTTTATTATCTCTTTCTCTTCTTCATGTTTCTTCATCAGTTCTTCTCTTTCTCTGTTCATTTTCTCCACTCTCTCCTCCATCAGGATCTTCATCTTGTTTTCTTTTGCTTCATGTTTATATTGAAGATCTTCTTTCTCTCTTTCCATTCTCTCTATCTCTTCTTTAACTCTCTGATTAAATTCATCACAGACTCCCTGTTCTTTCTTTCTTCTTTTCTCATCCTCTTCTTCTCTTTTTGCATTTTCCTCTAGTTTTTGTTTCTCCCATTCCTCTCGTTCTCTCTTCATCTCATGGATCTCTCTCTCTTTCTCTTTCATTTGTGTTTTATATTGTTCTTCTCTCTCGTTAAACACATTTTCTCTTCTCTTTCTTTCTTTGTCGTGATTCTGTCTTTCATTCTCTATTATTTTCAGCACTCTTTCTATTTCTGTGTTGTATTTGGTCTGCAATTGATCTTTTTCAGTTTCTATTTTCTCTTTTTCTTGCCTAATTTGATTAATTTCATTTGTAAGTGTCTCTCGTTCTTGTCTAATCTCTTTTTCTAGTTTGTCCACCAGTTCTTCTCTTTCTCTGACTCTGTCCATCAGGATCTTCATCTGTTGTTCTTGTTTTTCTCTCTCCATCTGTCTGAACATCTTACATGAGTAGAAACTCTCTCCGTTTGCTTTCACCATGTCGTCTATCTTCTCCAGTAGATCAGACACCTGTGTTCGGTCTCCAGTCTGATTATTATTGAACACATGATATCTGTTTCCACACGCTTCAATCAGGTTCATCAGAGGAGATCCAGGTTTTCCCAAACACTGTTCAATGGTTTTGTCCTTCAGATAATCACCTCTGGTGAAGAGCACCATGGTGAAGATTAAAGACTTCTCCCCAAATGTCTCTTGGATAATCTTCACTGATGTTGCTTCTTCTCGAGTGAATCGCTGTCCTAAATTGAGCACAATGATGAACACATGCGGTCCAGGCAGGATCATGGAGATGCAGTGTCTGATTTCTCTCTGGATCTCTTCATTAGTGAGTTCAGTATCAAACAGTCCTGGAGTGTCGATCACAGTAACGTGTCGGCCGTTGATGTCAGATGTTTCTCTCTGACTCTCTTTAGTCACTGACTCTTGAGACGTTTCTGCTGTAAACGCTTCTCTTCCTAAGATTGTGTTTGCTGTTGCACTTTTCCCAACTCCAGTTTTTCCCAGCAGCACAATCCTCAGTTCATCTGGGTTTTCACGTGAACCTGAAAATGTAAAAGATTAAAAAGCATTAAAAGCAAAACAAATCATACAGAAATGTAAGAAAACATCTTAATTTATTCAAGTGACAAGATCAACAGGGGAATTGGGGATCACTATTATAAATCGCTATTTTAATGTCAAACAAGTTTATTGTTACAGTTATACCAATTAAAATTATAAAGTGTTGTGCCTCTTTCCTTTTCCATAACTGAAAGAAGAGTGCAGGAGTGCTATTTTAACACTGGAGTTTTTGCTGTGTAAAGATTATGATTTTATTTCTGTTATACATCTACACACGGTCTTATTTAGATTTAACAGACGTTTAGATGGTAATGTTTTATGGATTTTTTCGTTTCATGTCACCATTATGGTGGCCAGCGTTTGCTTTAGTTGGGCTCTTGACCCTTTCCTTTTTAACATTAGTATTTCTCTGGCTGCTCCAACTCTGTGCTTATAGAGCATATGTGTTGAGGCAAAAGAAACTATGACTTTGGCTGTGTTTCCTGAAAGCATTGCAAGCCTAATTTGATCGTATAGACCATTTGTTGCAGTTGGTCTGCGATCAAGTAAGGCTTAAGATGCTTTTGGAAACGCAGCCCTGGTTATTTTTCGATGAAGAAATTATTCACTGATCTCACCCAGCATTATGAACTGATTATTCAAATGTTTTATTAATTTTACACTACAGTAGCTACCTCCAGCAATGTTTTAGAAATCTAAGGTCTTAACATCACACACAGACATCAAGAATCTATATATGAATCTCAACAATGGTGACAATGAAACAAATGCTTCATGTTGCAGTGCATGATGGGAGCCACCAATCAGAACGCATCAATGGCTCACATCATGCATTGCAGCATGAATAAATTATGCACCTGAATTGTCCTGTAATTTTCATTGTTTTTTCTGTTTGCTTTTATTTTGCTTTAGTAGCTTGTTTTGTGATGTTCAGAGTTGATCTGTTCGTCACTAGTTTGTTTATTGTCACCCTTGTTGAGATTCATATGCTGATTCTTGATGTCTATATGTTTAAACACAATAACTTCTTTGCACAAAGTATTTTCAAAATGTTTCATATTGTTGGATCTCAAACTGTAGAATCTCAGAGCTACAATCACCAATACCAAAACGAGACAACAAGCATATAGTCAAACATTTAGACTCTGAATGGCATCAGTGAATCAGGTCACTACATGATGATAATGTCATTATCATCAAAACATATGGTCAGCAGGTCATGTTTTCTCTTGCAGTAACAAATGTGTTTTATAAACACAATGTTGGAACAATCAGAGAAAAACTAATATTAACAAAATGAAAAGGGTCAAGAGCCCAACTAAAGCAAACACTGACCACCATAATGGTAACTTGAAAAGAAATTCCATAAAACATTATCGTCTAAACTTCTGTTAAATCTCAAGAACTTTTGTAGATGTATGACAGAAATAAAGTCAAACTGGTAATAATAAGTGCAACAATGTGTAATGACTCGAAGTCAGTAGTTCTTGTGTTTCTCTGTTTTCTGTTATTGTTTTTTCTCTTTCCGTCAATGATTCTGCTTATTAACATCAGGTGTCACCACGGTCCGTGTACCTTCGGATAATTCGTTTTTTCGTTTTTGTTTAAAAAACGGAAAAACGAAGAAACCGTTAGTTTATCGCATATTCAAACCTTCTCGTGGACATACAAAACAAGTTTCAGTATGGTCCATGTACGTTTTGATAGTTTGTTTTCCGAGTTGAAATGAAATAAGCAAAAACGAGAAAACGAGCCTTTATTCGTTTTTCGTTTTTTCAAAAAAACGAAAAATATTAGATTTCGGCTTGATTTTTCGTTTTTTGGTTCACGGTTCAAAAACGGATAAATGACTTCAAAATCCGTTTTGCACATGTGGGCGGTCATGAGACGCCCCTTTCACCCGATTGGTCAAGCAAATCTGAGCCTGTGACGTCATCAGTAGTTGCCCAAGTCTGTTCGACAAAATAATAGTCCTATGGCTCTGCGTATTCCGCGTCTTAAACTGTACAGGGCATGTCTAGAACGGGCTTTCTTCTGTGCAACTTAACCCGTTTCACATAAATATTTATATATCAGAAATATTAAATATTAATCTGCATCCAGCCGGTTTTATTTAATTGTGCTGTGCAGTGTTAAATGTGTGTGTGCTGCGCCTGCACTAGACAGCGGGTGAAGTTCAGTCAAGTATACGCAGCTGTCATAACTCTTCTTTTAGACAATACGCTCAGTTTTAGACAAGGAGATGTCATTGCAAACACTTTAATGCAAAACTGCTAATGGTGGTATAGGCTACCGATGAGGGTAAATTAAAAAGCAAATGTCAGTCATAATACAGGTTAGACAAGAATAATTCAGGGCTAAGATTATTACAAATAAACACAACATTTTAACGCATATCCGAGTGGCATTGTGGAGTGCGCACTGCATGGCACGGAGTCGCCGGCGCGAACTTGCATTTTCCTATCAACAGTGGAAACAACTTAAAATAAAATACTCTATAATTTCTGGTTATACTGAAAATAATAATAGCCTACATCATTCGCAACTACTTTTATTTGTGTAAACTCAATAACAAGAAAACGTTGTGCTTTTGTAAAATAAAACAATCAGGCACACTTTCATGATCTCCGTGGAGTGCGTCTCAGAAATGAACTGAAACAGTGTATACTGCCTAACAGACAGGAATATTCCTATATAATAATTATTACCTATTTAAAGCTTGAAATGTACACTTTTAAATGAACAAATTCGAATCGAAAGCATCTGATTTTGTAACCCATGTGGATTTCTCTCTAAATGCGCATCTGCATACAGCGAAGATGTATGGATATTTGCAGCCGACACTGATTTAGAAAACAGTAGTTTATTAATAAACAATTAAAATGCCTCTTTATTTTTTCAGAAACATTTATTATAATTAGCCTACTTTTGTGGCAAGATTTATGCATGTGCTTGAGCGCGGAATAGGATAGCCTATTCCTCCATGCACCCTGTAGGCCTATTTAATTAATATAAACGTGCGATTAGTCAACTTAGCTATTGCTTAAATAAATGACTACTAGTCGACTAGAAAAAGTCTATGGGAACTCTAATCAATATTTAGTTGACATTATTTACCTATTATTTTTTGGATACTGATAGGCTAATTGTACTGTATGTTTAAGATGTTGTTGTATTGTATCTTCTGTTATAAAGATGAAGATTGACATTTCGTTAATTAGAATAAGCAGATAATATTGTAAATAAATAAATAATTTATGTTCTGTTAGATGGCGTTTTCACTAGTATTTTGTATAATTATATCTAATGAAGATATATTAACAAAAAAACGTATATAATAATATAATATAGGCCTAAAACTTTTATATAAAATATAGGCCTAGGTTATAGGCCTACATTTTTAAAAAGGGCCTAATTTTTCCTGGTTTCACCTCACCGCATACCCATTGTTTAGAGCAGAATAAGGTGACGCATAGTAGTAGCCTATGCTGTGTTGCATACAGAGTTTATATTTAAATCTTTGATCACATTACAGTGTGATGAAAATAAACTTTTCTTAAATCATATCACTCTGTTATCACCCTTATGTTGTAGGCTACTGTAATAGACATTGTCCAGTAAAATTTGTTTTTTGTAAGAAAAATGTTGTGAGCAAATGTAGAAATGTTTTTTTGAAACCCTGTAAATATATGTCATAACTTTCTTAATATTCAATCAACACAAATTGCTGTAGATAGCCTATAGGCTGTCTGATGAAATCTGTATCTGACATGGGATTTATGTATTTACACACAGTTTTTTGCAGCTCAAAGGTGGCACAGTTAGTGCATTTTTATAGCAATTTCAATTGCATACTAAGAGACTATTAAATGCAACAGTGAAAAATATGAAGTTACATGTAACAATACTTTCAACATGAAAGACCGCCAGTAGGTGGCGGCAAGTCAGCCATAAGCAAGCGGGTTTCAAAAATGCTCTTCAGACAGGTGGCGTCACGGACATAAGCCGATTAATTATATCATGAAAATAAATATTTGTTTAAAATAAAATAAAATCTCACTTTCTTTAAATTTGGTGACAGAGATAAACTGAACAACTCAAGCGAACATGCGTTCAATCAATCTGTTAATTCAGGATCACCTGAGTCTGGGACCCAAATGGGAGCCCAGTGGTCCAGACAACTCCAGTGCTGGCTGTATAACGAATTGGTTCAATGTTATTTTAATGGAAGCACAACAACAATAAAATAGTAGGCTACAATGAAAAAAACTCCCGGGGCGCATAGTAGCCTATATTAGACATTTATTAACAAAACGATTAAGACGCAACAGGCCTACATAAAACAAAAGCATTATAACAGATAAATAAAAGATATTTGGAAATTTCCCTTTAAAATGAACGCTCAGTTTGTGGTTCAGTGTTATTTGATTGTTTTGTTGTTATTGTTTTCAAAGACAAACTCACTTATAGTAAACAAATATTTATTTATTTTTTACTAACAAAATAGGCTATCTTGCGCTTTTTCCTCCGCTATAGGCTATCGACCTGTCAATCATCTCGCTGTCTCACTCTCGCAGCTATGATTATAGTTACAGTAAAAAAAAAAAAGATTTACCCTCATCGGTAGCCTATACCACCATTAGCAGTTTTGCATTAAAGTGTTTGCAATGACATCTCCTTGTCTAAAACTGAGCGTATTGTCTAAAAGAAGAGTTATGACAGCTGCGTATACTTGACTGAACTTCACCCGCTGTCTAGCGCAGGCGCAGCACACACACATTTAACACTGCACAGCACAATTAAATAAAACCGGCTGGATGCAGATTAATATTTAATATTTCTGATATATAAATATTTATGTGAAACGGGTTAAGTTGCACAGAAGAAAGCCCGTTCTAGACATGCCCTGTACAGTTGAAGACGCGGAATACGCAGAGCCATAGGACTATTATTTTGTCGAACAGACCTGGGGAACTACTGATGACGTCACAGGCTCAGATTTGCTTGACCAATCGGGTGAAAGGGGCGTCTCATGACCGCCCACATGTGCCAAACGGATTTATCCGTTTTTGAACCGTGAACCAAAAAAACGAAAAATCAAGCCGAAATCTCATATTTTTCGTTTTTTTGAAAAAACGAAAAACGAATAAAGGCTCGTTTTCTCGTTTTTGCTTATTTCATTTCAACTCGGAAAACAAACTATCAAAACGTACATGGACCATACTGAAACTTGTTTTGTATGTCCACGAGAAGGTTTGAATATGCGATAAACTAACGGTTTCTTTGTTTTTTCCGTTTTTTAAACAAAAACGAAAAAACTAATTATCCGAAGGTACACGGACCCACCACTAATGGCCAATCATCACTTAATTAATCACTTAGTTATCTCATTAACTTCAACACTGCTTCAGTGTTAACTTAATTATCTCATTAACTTCAACACTGCTTCAGTGTTAATTTTTAACACCCTATACTGTGGACACATATGTACACTGAAGAGTGTTAATTTAACACTGGAGTTTTTGCTGTGTAAAGATTATGCGTATTTGGTGTGCTGTCCGGGAGGAGGGCTCCGAGCTCGTAATTTTGGCCCGGACCCAGAGTACTCCCCCCGGATGTTGTAAGAGAAGTTAGGACTAGAAGTGAGGAGATGGGGTGGTGGAGGGATGCTGTTAAACTGTCAACGAATAGAGTTAAGTCTGCTGTATATATACACACATCTTAACTCGTTGATTGGGTTGATTATCTGAATGTTCTCCACAGGTGTTTAATTAGGTTTAATTATCTGAACGTGCTCCTGCCGAACTTTGTTTAATAAAACATAATTTCACGAGTTCACACTTACATCAAATTAAACAGAGTAAAGATAATGCGTCGAGTAGGGGTTTTAACAAGTGAGTTACGGGAATATTAATTCTGAATAGTAAGGTACTGGAGACAAGACATCACTGCTGCGGCAGTGGAGAAAATTTGCCAAAGAACAGAGCTCTTGTGGGAGCCAAGGTGACATTGCTGCGGCTTTGGAGAACTTTACAAAGAAACTTAGCTCTGCGGGAGCGGGTATGTAACACTGCTGTGCAGTGAAGGCACGTTTAGACATAAACTGAGCTCCTTCAGGAGTGTGTGGGGACGGCAAGGTTAGCCAGAGAAACTTGACTCTTGTGGGAGGAGAATGGACTGCTGAAAGTGAAAAAGGTTAACCAGAGGAATGCCAGAGACGGAGCTGGCAGTGTGAGAAGTGAGTGGGATCCTGCGGGAATGGTGGATTCGGTGAGCTTGTAGGTTTAGAGGTTAAGATTACAAAATCAAAGCAGCAAATTTTTCAGCTTCACTGTTCCAGAGAATTGTAGTAGTCCTGATCAGTTTGAATGTTCTAATAATCTAATAATCTTCATTTCCCATGGAACACTGAAGCTTGACCTTAGACCTTGTTTTTGTACAATCATAATATTTGGGTTTCAAATGTTAAAATTTTTGAATTTTGAATTTCGGAACTTTAAAATGTTAAATGTTTGAAGTTCTGCTGTTTAAAAACACAAATGTATAAAATTCTAATATAGAATAAAAGTATTATATAATTCAAATGTAATAATTCAAATAATTTTGTAATGTTTCATGCTGTAGTTTAAGACTCATTTTCTGGCCATTACCTTGTAGTAAAAGTGTCTCTAGTGAATGAATTTTATTTTTCATCTCTTCAAATTTCATCAGTTTTTTCATCTGTGCCTCCAGAAATGACTCTGTGGAGAAAAACTCTCCTCTGTTTTCTTCCACCATCTGTGCAACATTCCCCATCAACGTGGACACTTGTGTGGTGGGACCAAAGAAATGATGTCGTCCTCCAAAACTCTCAATGACAGACTGTGTTTCTTCATTGAGTTCTGCTGTCTGATGCTCTGAATTCTGCATTATGAGGATCATGATGTGTTTGTTGATTCTCAAGCTGAAGATCCTCTGGATCTCCTCCATTTCTGCTTTGTCTTCATTATTGAGTGAAGTATCCGGAATAATGAGGAGGAAAACATGAACTCCAGGATGACAGAGAGACACACAGCGGAGAGTCTGACGCATCACTTCCTCCTCTGAGAGCCGAGTGTTGAACAGAGCTGGAAGCTCCACCAGACTGAGCACACGACCATGAAGCTCCACGCCTGATCTTCTGTCTTTCTGCTGCAGGATCTGCTCTGATATGGAGGATTTTAATGTGTCGTCGCTCCCACACACAACCAGATTCAGCTTCTCTCCCTCTGAAACTGATAGAATACATTTAAAAACTGTTCATTTATCACTAGAAACATTAAATATCACCAAACTCACGTCTTTCTGTGGCATGTTGCTTCATTGTGAAATACTGTGAACCTTCAGCACAAACCAGGTGCCGTCCATCATTCATTTGTACAATGTCCTCAAACGTCTGCAGAAGATCATCAGGAGAGCTGGTTCTCTGAAGACTGAAGTGTCTGTTGCAGCATTTCTGAATGATTTTCTGTAGGATGTCATTAGTTTCAGTCGGCTCTTGTGTTGTGAGAACCATGGTGTGTTGATAAACCTGCTCAGAGAAAGAGTCCAGCACCTTCTCCACACACTCTTGATCTTCTGCTGAACACTGATCATGTTTGAGGAGCAGAACGATCACATGAGGTCCTGGATCAGACAGAGACACACACTCTCTCACTGTCTGTGTGATCTGATGGAGTGACAGGTGTGTCTGGAGCAGCTGAGGACTGTTGATGATGGTCACATGTCTGTCCTTCAGTCTTCCTCTGACTCTCTCCACAGCATCTGGAGGAGCTTCACTGTCAAACGCTGCTCGTCCTAATATGAAGTTTCCCACTCCACTGTTTTCTGACACACTCTTCCCCAGAAGAACAATCCTCAGATCACTCACTGAAACACATACATGTTATGACACCAAGATCTTTAGTTTTAATGCATTAACACATGATTTTATATTATTACATAAAACAAACAAATAATGAGAATGAGTGTCCGGAGGGAATAACAGAAGGGAAGTATGGGATGTTGCATCTTATGACACCAAGATCGTTTTAATGCATCAACATCAACATCGTCATTCAGAATTTGAATTTCAAACTTTGTTTTGAAGTGAGTGAAACTGATTCATAAAAACAGGTAAAAAAAAAATAGGATCAAATGTATTGATTCTCTAAAGGTGTTACTGCAGTACACAATAACAATTTAAGGTCTAGCAGCTCACACGAAGCAAAGCACATAAAAAGTGTAATATAATATAAAAAATTGTTAAAAAAAACTTTTACTCTCACAAGACTGTACTATCCAGATCATTTAAACATTATTCCCAGGAAACTCTCAGGATGCTGGTTGATGAGGTGGATTGGTCCCCTGTTGTAAATTGTTCATGTGTTAACATAGCATGGTCACAATTTAAAGATATATTTTTAAAAACCATCAACAAAGTGACCCCTCTTAGACAGATCAGAGTCAAACAGCGTTCTAGTGCATGGTTTGACAAAGGTATACATGATGCTATTAAAACAGGGGAAAAAGCACTTAAAATTTTTCATAGAACTAAAAATCCTGCTGATTTTATTTTATATAAACAAGCAAGAAATAAGACTCAGGAACTTATTAGAGATGCTAAATCAACCCACTATAAGAATGATATATCAAATAATAAAGATAACCCCAAAAAGTTATGGAAGACTTTAAAGGAATTGGGGGCAGCTAAGACAAATACTATGAAACCAAGAAGCACAGGACTAACAATTAAGGGTGTCCTAAATTTCAATAAGAAAGAGGTTGCTAATTATTTTAATATTTATTTCACTTCTATAGCAAAACAGCTGGTCTCAAATCTTCAACCTTCCTATGTTTTTTTTAATATTGATAGGGTGAAATCATTCTACAATAAACTTGGAGCATTGCCAAACTCATTTTCCTTACGGAAGGTTGAGGTAGGCGAGATGGAAAAAAAGCTATTACAGTTAGACTGCTCTAAGGGACCTGGGTTAGATGGGTTATCTCCTCGGTTTTTACGAGATACCGCTGCCCAAATAGCCCCATACATCTCACATATTTTTAACCTGTCTGTTGAAACTGGTGTTTTCCCTAATGACCTCAAGAGGGCCAAGGTAGTCCCCCTTTTTAAAAAGGGAAACATCCACGATCCCGGTAACTACAGACCAGTCTCTATTTTATGCACAGTATCAAAAATATTTGAAAGGTTGGTCAATGAGCAATTTAATGAATACATGAATAAAAACAACTTAATGTTTAAATTCCAATCCGGATTCAGGAAGTCACATTCTACCGAATCATGCCTACTCTATTTATCTGACATCATACACAGGGAAATAGATAATGGAAATCTCTGTGGAATGGTGTTATTGGATCTTCAAAAGGCATTTGATACGGTGAACCATGACAGACTGATTGCCAAACTTGAGGCCGTAGGGGCAGACAGCTCCACCTGTAGATGGTTTAGATCTTACCTATCAGGGAGGGAACAATTGGTGGTCTTAGGGGGAGTACTGTCAGACCCTTGTATAGTTGAATGTGGAGTTCCACAAGGAAGTATTCTCGGACCGTCCTTATTTTTAACATATATTAATGATATGGCAGATTCCTGTTCATGTGAACTATTTCTTTACGCGGATGACTCGGCACTTCTAATGTCTCATAAACAACAATCCACTCTAGAGAGTAACCTAAGCTCTGAGCTATCTTCTGTAAACAACTGGCTGATTGACAATATGCTGTCTCTACATTTTGAAAAGACAGAGGCCATTTTGTTTGGCTCAAAATATAAATTAAAGAGATGCTCGAAATTTAGGGTTATTTTGAATAATGTTGAGGTCAGTACAAAAACGTCAGTAAAATACCTGGGTTGCATCCTAGAAAACAACTTGGATGGAAGAAAGATGGCCAATAAGGTTCTGAGTAAAGTCACCGGGCTTACAAAGTTTTTAGCCAGAAATTCTACATTTTTAGATAGGTCAACAATGATCATTTTAGCTAACGCCTTAATTTTAAACCAGTTTGAATATGCATGCACTTCATGGTTTGAAGGCCTAACAAAACGACTTAAAGGGAGGCTGCAAGCAGCACAAAATAAATTAATAAGAGTAATTCTAAACATGGGCCATAGGTCACATATAGGTAGGTCACAATTTGTTGAGCTTAACTGGCTTCCTGTTGAGTCGCGTGTTATTATGTCAAGACTGACCATGACCCATAAAATATTGTATGGTAATGTCCCAAATTATTTGTTGTGTCTTATTACTAAGGTGAAGGACACACACACTATTTACACTCGTGGCAGTATATCAGACCTCTGTCCTTATGCATTCAAGACAGTGTTAGGGAAAGAAACATTTGCCTATATAGGGGCAGTTCAGTGGAACAAGTTAGACCGGCAAATAAAAGTGATTTCAAGCATGAACTCTTTTAAAAAGAGGACCAAGGACTGGTTATTAGAGAGGGTAGCGGAATAGGACCAGGGGCCAGTTAACGTCTATATTTTTGCTTATTTAAGGAAAATGTTTGTACAGTATGTTATGTCATTGATTATTGTGTAAGTGTTTTGTCCTGATGTTATGTGTTGAGGACCACAATGGAAATAAGTCCTGGACTTTATTGTGTTTTTATCCTCAATTGTAGCTGATGCCTTTTGTTTGTTTGTTTTTATGTTTTAAGGCTTCTTGATATAATTAAATCAAATCAAATCAAATCAAATCAAAGGTGTAATTCAATTTTTGTAATTAAAATAACCCATAATCCAGCAACTTTTTCTTCCTCTCTGTTTCTTCTCAAGCTCTTCTTTTATATGAGAGCATTTTAAAGCTGCAGATCAGAACTAATAACTACATTTAACTAAATGAAAAAGCAGGGAATATATGAGTATGAGTGGAAGCATGAGCATTTAAACGTGATTCACATGTGTTTTCTCCTCATCATCTGTGTTAATCTCTGTATGTTTATATCAGTGATGGAGTGAATCCGCTCATGTATTCATCTGTGTGATGTTCATGAAGTACAACTAAATTAGCAAAAGAGTATGCATTCTATTTTATTATAAATTAATTATTTTATGGTTATTCAAAAGGTTTTATCATACTTCATGTAGGATTTTTTTCCTCAACACATTCTGCTGTTCTGTTTAATGTAACCAGTGGTTGTGTTTATGATGAGCTGTTTGAACTGAACCCAGCTGTCTCTCCTAGTTTTCTGATTGTTTTCTCCAGCTGTTAATTTCTAAACCAGAAATGACTGACTGATATTACTGATATTTACTGACCTCTGCTGGACATGTTGATATTCTGTTCAACTTCAGTCTTTAGTGGATCATCTTCTCCAACTCCTGACGTCTGTCTCTTCATCATCCGGAGAGAGATAACACTGATTTTACTTCATCAGTAATAAGATTATTGCTATACTACATGTACAATATTTAATATTGATGATATTATTATTATCCATAATTGGATATTTTAATATTATGTTGTTTAAAAATATGGTAACACTTTACAATAAGGTCTAAGTTGTTAACATTAGTTCATGTATTAACTAACATAAACAAACAATGAGCAATACATTTGTTACAGTATTTATTCATCTTTGTTAATGTTAGATAATAAAAATACAACTGTTCATTGTTTGTTCATATTAGTTCACAGTGTGTTAACTAATGTTAACAAATACAACATTCGATTTGAATAATGTATTAGTAAATGTTGAACTTAATATTAACTAATATTAAACAATGCTGTAGAAGTATTGTTCATTGTAATGTTAATGAAACCTTATTTTAAAGTGATATCGAAAATATCTTGTGTGGGAGCTGGTTTTACACACAAGAAAAAAAAGAAAAAAAAACTAAATTATTGTTTTTCTATTTATCTAAGCATACACTGACATTCTCAAAGATATTATCTAATTTAACAACTGTCTTGATGACAACAACAAACCACTTGAGAAATTTGTAAAACAACAATAACATTATCTTTTAAATCGTAATTTCAATGCCTACCTTTACACTTCATAACAACCGATAACAATTGTTCCATTTGCACAAAAAAATATACTGAAAGTTATTTTATGATTCTCAAGGCATAATCTGAGTTACACAGGTGTGTTTCGTTTTTCTGAAAGTGAAACCAACGATTTCTGCAGCAGAAGCAGCTCATTGTTATTAAATACACTCATAATTACGCTAAAAATCTTTTGTGTCGTATATCATATTTACGTTATATTCTACACTCTGAAAAGAGTGTATTTAAAGTAAAAGTGTTACCTGCATGTCGATGTTTGTAATCCCCTTCATCAAAGCAGGAAGAAAGCTGTGTGTGGGCGGGGTTTGTGACGAAACACTTTTCGTTGCCTGAGGAACATGAGGCTTGTTTGAGATGCGCCTGAAAAGTATGCGAGAGTAGGAGCGGCTGCAGTGAGAGGAGGAGTGAAAAAAGCGCAGGCAAGCCGGGACAGATCTCTCTTCTCGCAGTGGATCTGACACCTGTGAGATCAAAGATGGACATCGCGGGATTCACGCTCGTGCACAGTGTTGCTAATTAACTGGATGTAATTCAAGTTCTGTTGCTTTTATATGAAAATAAATAAAATGCACAAGACATTCATTCAACAAGCCTATTAAAATATAACCATCCAAATACATGTTTATCAATATTTTTTTTACAGACATGTGTTTTTATTTATTTAATTTTTTTATAAAAATTCACACTGTCAGATAGTTTGGGAATATTCACGTATTTCACATAAAACATAATATTAGAGTTTTAAAATTAAACATTTTAAACAATATATCACAGTTGTTTAAACCAATGAGCATTAAGCTGTGTCGTCAGCAAGTCGTTTCCCATTGTGCTTTTGATCAGTGCAGTCAGTGGAGAGCAACTGCGCTCGACTGCAGAATCTGACAGGTGCGCCTTGCGCTCGCGAGAGATTTTTGACATACGTCAGCATGACATCAGAGCAAGGCGGACCGCACTCGGACACATTTCTAACCAGCATGCATCTCGCGCTGATCACCGGTGATCGGTTCTGCGCAGATTTTGCTCATCTCAAACAAGCCTATTAAATACATAGACTCCCCATTGGCCGCTGGATCGTAAGTCAACGGCGCCGCCATACTGTACTTCTTTTGCCTATTATTACTATACGACTTATACTTTTATGGCTCTTTTCCACTACACAGTACCAGCTCGCCTCGGCTCGGCTCGACTCGCCTCGCCTTTGTTTGGTTTTCCACTGTGTAAAAGTTGTACCTGTACCTGCTTCCAGGTACTTTTTTTCGTACCACCTCCGGCGAGGTTCTGAGCGAGCCGAGGCGATACTAAAATGTGACGTGAAAACACGGCAGACTGCTGATTGGTCAGAGAGAATCGTCACTATTCACTGCGTCATCATTGCACGCGCCAGACGGAGTATCCTGAATAAAAAACAGCAAAAACAAAAACAAAACCATCCAAAAACAGCATACACTCGATATCCGGGCCATGAAAACACACAGACTGAAAAAAATGTTTCACTCTAAAAAGAAAAAACAACACACAGCATGTGTTGATGGTATTTTGACACATGTTGTGTAGATTTTTAACACACAATGTGTGTTAAAATATAACTCTGGATAGAATAGCAGTGGATATAAGTGTATTTTCACAAAAAAAGCTCTAAAATAAATAAAACAATACATTAAAATAAATAAATAAATCTTAATTCATAAAAACGTAAAGATTAAGTCAACGAGCGACGTCTCCATCACAGAGAGCCACAAAATCACTCTCCAGAACATTCTCATTCACGGTTCCATGCTGGTGGAATGATCTCCCCACCCTCATCCGGATACTTGTTTGTGCTAAAGTGGAAGTATCAAAGTATACTTAAGCACATTTTAAATATACTCTTGTATTTAAGTTTTGAAATGCAGAATTCACTCAGCATAAACTTCAAATGTATTTTGGTTACATTACAATTGCAATTAATTGAGCACACAACGCGCACACAATCTGCACACAATCTGCTTATTAAACACACAGGGACACACAGCAGCACACAAACATGCCAAATATTTAAAATAAAAGGATTACAATGTGAAAGAGTATTTTTGTGTACATAAAGATATGGTGGAATCCGGCTTGTCCCGTCTGGTCTGCTTGCGCACTTTTACCTCGCGTAGGAGCAGATCCGTTTCCTCTCTGGAGACGCGTTCGGTCTTTCCACTATCAAATTCCTTCATGTAAATAGCGAATCTGCCATGGCGTGAGCGCAACTGGCATTTAAAGGGAATGGGAGATGAGACTCCCATGGTTAAAAATTATTTACCCCCAAAAATATTTATATTTTTACTTTTATAATATTTATACTTTTAAAAAATATTTATATTTTTTGCAACTCAAAACACATTTCCTGTAAACTTTTATCTATACTATTTTTATACTCAAATACTGTTCATTCTGTTGTACATTTAATCATAACAGGTCAACAGAGAATTAAACAAAAATAAATTACTAAAGTAATACTTAATTTACAAATGAATTTTGTTTGCAAATTGCTCATTGTTATATATGCACTGTAGGCAAAAGTTGTCTTTGGAAATTCTCCCCTTACAGCATCCAGTGATTTCTTTCTGATTAGTTTTCTGATTAAACTTCCTTTTTTCTTTTTCTTTTTTATTAAAAAAATATAATGTTACAAATACAACAGCATACAAAAAATCAAAACGTAACAAATTTGCACACTAGGGGGATTAATGTAGATTACGTTAATCCCCCTAGACTGGAGGATGGTGAACTTTGGTTGCGCCAAGAAGGTCCTTAGAGAGTGGACAGGTCAGAAACTCAGGACGTGGTGTGTCTGTTAATGTCTCCTTCCCCGTAGAGTTGGAAACGCAGAACAAGGGTGTGTCTACCCGGGGGACATATCTACCCCCTTTCTGATGAGGAGGAGATTGAAATCCGGCACCTTTCCGATCCTGGAGTGTGATTGGCCACTGGTGTCTGAAGTAGCCACGGTGTTGCCCACCCTAGTGTGGAACTCATTTACATAGCATAAAGTACAGTGTTAAAACAGTGCCTTTACTGTTTTACCCTTGTATTTTTTCCTTGCCAAACCTCTTTTAAAATATTCAAGGCATCATATGGAACAGATAGAGCCCAAACATGATGAGAAATGATTACGTCGTCGTCCATGCATTCACTTATCTGTTAATAGGTCTGTCCCGTCAACTGTTGAGTTAACAGTCAATAACCATTAACATAGACTTTTACGCAAGTTGAAGTGGATGTTTTGCAGTTCAAGGCCTTCAAACATGTCTGAATGGATTTAGATAGGTCTCTGTGGCCTCTCTCTTTGCTGCTGCATCCAGGAGGAATTGTTTATGGCAGTTCTTGCCTAACCCTTAGGAATGGGTTTGGTGGTTAGAGTCAACCTGCAGACCAATGGTGGTGGGTGCAGAAGGTCCCCCTTCCTGCCCTGTAAGAAGTGTCTGGCAGTTGTCTTAACATCTAATCTGATGTTGCTGATCATTTGTTAATGTTCATTCACCAAGGATCCAATCACAGTGTGGCAAAGCTTCTTCCATACTGGCCATTAGAGAGGGGCCTTGCCATAAACTGGTCCCTGGAATGTCATCTTAACTGATACACAAAAAGTACGCTTTCGATACAATTAAGCACTCTTCTTTATCACAAGGGTGGGAAGTAACTATAATAATAAAAACATTAATATTGTTCTTTCACAAATATCACAGAATGATATAACTGCCTGGTTTATTTTTCAGTTTTTTAACTTCTTGTGCTAGCTCTTTTATTTCTTCTCCTTTCTGGGCCTGCAGATGTTGATAGAGTTTTTCCAGTAGGTCATATTGTCTCTGACGATCATCCAGCATCTCTTTGAGCTCCTGAACGTGCTGCTCATTTCTCTTCCTGAAATCATTCATTTCTTCTGCTTGTTTTCTGGCTTCATCTTCATGTTTCTTCTTTATGATTTTTATTTCCTCTAGATGTTTCTTTTTAATTTCTTCTCTGTCTTTCTCTTCTCTTTCTTTTCTCTTCTTTTCCTCTTCATCTGTTATTTTTTTCTCTTTGTCTTGCTCTTTTTTCAGATTTTCAACCATTTTCTCCCATCTCTTTTTCTCTTCTTCTCGTCTCTCATCATCTTCTAGTTTCTTTCTCTCCCACTCCTCTTTTCTTTCTCTTTCCAGTCGTTCATAATGTCTTTTCATTTCAGTTCTCTTTTCCTCATATTTTCTCTCTGTCTTCTCTTTCTCTTCTCTGTTTCTGTCTCTCCTCCTCTATATTCTGTCTTTCTTCTTCTCTCTCTTTTTCAAATCTCTTTCTCATTTTCTCCAGTTCTTCTTGTTTTTCTCTCAGTTGGTCCTCGTGTCTCTCTTTTCTCTTTCTTTCATCTTCCTCTCGTTCTCTCATCTGTCGTTTCTTTGCATCCTCCCATTCTCTCTGCTGTCGTTTAATTTCCTCTTGAATCTCTTTTCTGTCATTTTCAGCCTCTTTTATTTTTCTTTCCCATCTCTTTATTTCTTCCTCTTCTTCTTCATTCCTCTTTTTCTCCTCATATTCTCTCTTTTTTGTTTCTTCTTCTTCTTTCTTTTGTACCTCAGCTAAAATGCGTGCTTGTTTATTTCTCATCTTTTCTTGATCTTGTCTGTATTTCTCTTCTTTCTTTCTATCTTCTTCTTCTCTTTCTTTTTGCTGTTTTTCATATTGTGATTTTTGATTTTCAATCTCTCTCTTCATCTCTTCTATTTTTTGATGATGTTCAGCTCTTTTCTGTTCTTCCTCTTCTGATCGTTTCTGGTTTTCAATCTCTCGTTTCTCCTGTTCTGCTTTCTCTTTCTCTTCAAACTCTTTTCTGAGATTTTCCTCTTTTTCTCTGAATTGATTCTCCATTTTCTTTCTCTCTTCATCTGCTCTTTGTTTCTCTTCCTCGAGTCTCTTCGTCATGATGTTCATGTCCATCTCATATTTGGCTTGTAATTCTTCTCTCTGACTCTGAATTTCTCTCTCTCTCTCTCTTTCATTATTTCCTCCATTCTCTTTTTAATGGACATCTCTGCCTCCTCAAACATGCTGTTATTGAAGTATCGACCCTCATTACTATTTTTCACTTCTTCTATCATGTTTAACAGTTGAATCACTTGAGTTTTGTCTTGTTTCTCTTTGTTATTGAAAGCCAGGAATCTGTTTCCACAATCTCTGATCAGTTTCTTTAGTTCTGCATTGTTTCCTCTCTTCACATAATCCTCTATAGATTCATCCTCAAGTTCGTCTCCTCTAGTGAACAGAACAATGCTGAACTGAGCAGATTTTGGGCCAAAGATCTTCTTTATCAGATCTACAGTGTCTGTTTCTTCTCTGGTGAATCTTCCCAAACTCAACACAATGACAAACACATGATGTCCAGGTGATGAAAGTGAAATGCATTTCATTATTTCTTCCACCGCTAGTTCATTTGTCAGTGTTGTGTCAAAGAGTCCTGGAGTATCAACAACAGCTACTGATCGACCATCAACTTCACCAACTCCCTTCTCACAAACTGTCGTCACTGAATCCATGCTTGGCTGACTTACAAACTCATTTCTTCCCAGAATAGTGTTTCCAGTTGCACTCTTTCCATTCCCTGTCCTTCCTATCAGCACAATCCTCAAGCACTGCAGATAATCTGAACATTCAGCACCTGAAATGTATGTATGTATTAATGTCAATTTTATTATTATTAATAAAATGTATGTATGTATTAATGCCATTCAGGTCTATTTTTGGTGTTTTTCATTCCATGTATTATTTAAAAAATACACAGACATTTTTTACTGATGGTCTTTGTCATCACTGGGAGAGAATAAAGTAAAAGAAGATTTGTGTGTGTGTTTTTTTAACCCTTTAAGCAACCAATGGAAACTGGATCTCGAGTGTGGTCGTAGGGACAATGTGACCAGTCGGACACTGTTTTACAGCTGGAGCGTGCTTGGATTGGTTTGATTGATCAGACTGACATGTCTAGATTTACCATGCACAAAAGAATTGAAGCCACAGCTGAAACAGTGCTGGAAGAATCCACTAATCCACTCTTTGTAATTATAAATACATTTTCTCTTCTTTATACATCTTCTCTCTTCGCGTTCCTCAACGCCCCGCCCCCATCTCTTCTGCCGGCCTCTTTGGATCGTCCGTCAAGGATTTTGCGGTTTAGATTTGCTGAGGTGCAGAAAACGTCACAGGCCATAAAACACTTCCTGCCTAAGCGCTCGAACTCCGCAGCAGGCCGTTCAAAACAGCCGTCTGCTCAAAGCTCTTAGCCGCAGCCTCCGGCCGCCGCCGCTTCTCAGCGTCGACAGGCCCGGGACCCGAGACCGCGCTCTTGTTCTGGTGGCCGCCGCCCCCCTCCGCGTGGGCCCTGGCCTAAGATTGTGATAAAGCTGAGGCCTCAAAGTCTTCCTAGCCCGCCTAGGAAAACGGCGGTGTTCAGGTCTCGCTGCATCCAGACTTCCACCAAAACTTCTACGGACGCCTCCACCTTGGGATGGGGAGCGCTGCTCGAGGGCAGAATGTTCTTCGGCCAGTGGTCAGAATGGGAAAAGCTTCTACACATAAACTGCTTGTAAATGATGGCAGTCGACAACGCGCTGAGACGCTTTTGTTCCCAGATAAAAGGACACCACGTCTTGGTCCGTTCGGACAACATGTCGGTGGTGGCCTATATAAATCGCCAAGGAGGTATCAGGTCCTGAAACCTTTACAGGCTGACGGAGCGCCTCCTGGTCTGGGCTCAGCACAATCTGCGCTCGCTGAGAGCAGCGCACGTGCCAGGCCACCTGAATATGGGACCAGACAGACTGTCCAGGAACAATGTTCCGGCACGAGAATGGTCTCTACACCCGCAGACAGTCCAACTGCTGTGGAAGACATTCGGCAGAACGAAGGTACACAGCAAAATCCCCAGTGTTAAATTAACACTCCTCAGTGTTTATATGTGTCCACACTACAGAGTGTTAAAATTAACACTGAAGCAGTGTTGAAGTTAATGAGATAATTAAGTGATTAATTAAGTGATGATTGGCCATTAGTGGTGACACCTGATGTTAATAAGCAGAATCATTGACGGAAAGAGAAAAAAACAATAACAGAAAAAAGAGAAACACAAGAACTACAACTGACTTCCAGTCATTACACATTGTTGCACTTATTATTACCAGTTTGACTTTATTTCTGTCATACATCGACAAAAGTTCTTGAGATTCAACAGAAGTTTAGACGGTAATATTTTATGGAATTTTTCTTTTTAAGTCACCATTATGGTGGTCAGTGTTTGCTTTAGTTGGGCTCTTGACCCTTTTCATTTTTTAATATTAGTTTTTCTCTGGTTGCTACAACTCTGTGTTTATAAAGCACATTTGTTACTGCAAGAGAAAACATGACCTGCTCACAATATGTTTTGATGATAATGACATTATCATCATGTAGTGTCCTGATTCATTGATGTCATTCAGACTCTAAATCTTTGACTATATGCTTGATGTCTTGTTTTAGTATTGGTGATTGTACCTCTGAGATTCTACAGTTTGAGATCCAACAGCAATATGAAACATTTTGAAAATACTTTGAGCAAAGAAGTTATTGTGTTTAAACACACAGACATCAAGAATCAGCATATGAATCTCAACCATGGTGACAATAAACAAACTAGTGACGAACAGATCAACTATGAACATCACAAAACAAGCTACTAAAGTCAAAACAAAACAATAGCAAAATAAAAGCAAACAGAAAAAAACAATGAAAATTACAGGACAATTCAGCTGCATAATTTATTCATGCTGCAATGCATGATGGGAGCCATGGATGCGTTCTGATTGGTGGCTCCCATCATGCACTGCAACATTAAGCATTTGTTTGATTGTCACCATTGTTGAGATTCATATGTAGATTCTTGATGTCTGTGTGTGATTTTAAATCCTTCAGATTTTTAAAACATTGCTGGAAGTAACTACTGTAGTGAAAAATTAATAAAACAATTAGATAATCAGTTTATAATGCTGGGTGACATCATTGAATCAGGCCACTAGTAATTTCATCATCGAAACATAACCAGGGCAGCATTTCCAAAAGCATCTTAAGCCTAACTTAATCACAGACCAACTGTAACAAATGGTCTATACAATCAAATTAAGCTTGCGATGTTTACAGAAAACACAGCCAAAGTCATAGCTTCTCTTGCCACAACACATATGCTTTATAAGCACAGAGTTGGAGCAGCCAGAGAAAAACTAATGTTAAATAATAACGTGTCAAGAGCCCAACTAAAGCAACCACTGACCACCATAATGGTGACATGAAACGAAACATTCCATAAAACATTACCATCTAAACTTCTGTTAAATCTAAATAAGACCGTGTGTAGATGTATGACAGAAATAAAGTCAAACTGGTAAAATAATAAGTGCAATAATGGCTCGAAGTCAGTAGTTCTTGTGTTTCTCTTTTTTCTGTTCTTGTTTCACTTTCCTTCAGTGAGTCTGCTTGTTATCATCAGGTGTCACCACTAATGGCCAATCATCACTTAATTAATCACTTAATTATCTCATTAACTTCAACACTGCTTTAGTGTTAATTTTTAACACTCTGTAGTGTGGACACATATAAACACTGAGGAGTGTTAATTTAACACTGGGGATTTTGCTGTGTAGACCTGTTTACCTCTCAGGAAAACGCTCACTGTCCGGAGTTTTTCTCCAAGAGCAGGGATGCGCTGGCCCACGTCTGGCCCCGCTGCCCGCTCTATGCTTTCCCCCCTGTCACGCTCCTACCTCAGGTATTAGAGCGAATCAGGGAAAACGGATGCTCAGTGCTACTTGTGGCTCCGTTCTGGACGAACCAAGCTTGGTTCCCGGTTCTGATGCAGCTGACGAGCACTGCCCCATGGCCGATACCAGTGAGGAGGGACCTCCTCTCTCAGGCCAAGGGCTCGATCTGGCATCCTCGCCCAGAGCTTTGGTCCCTACATGCGTGGGCCATGAACGGGTACCCGCTAACCTCCCGGTGGGAATGTTAAACACGATCACGCAGGCTAGGGCCCCGTCTACTAGATGGCTCTATTCCTCGAAATGGTCTGTGTTCTCTCGCTGGTGCACAGCTCGTGGCATATCACCCTCAGACTGTGGGGTGACGGAGGTTCTCTCCTTCCTGCAAGAGCTACTGGATAAGGGCAGAACCCCATCCACGCTCAAGGTTTACGTGGTGGCCATAGCAGCGTTCACTAAACTGACGCTTGGCCAGTCACTTGGTCATTCGCTTCCTTAGAGGAGCTAAGAGGCTGAATCCTCCCAGACCTCACTCAGTTCCCATGTGGGACCTTTCTACGGTTTTGGAAGCCATGAAAGGTGCCCCATTCGAGCCAATCCAATCAATAGATATCAAACACTTGTCTTTCAAGACAGTGTTTCTTCTGGCTCTCGCTTCAGTAAAGCGTACAGAGGACCTGCAAGCGCTCTCAGTGAGCGCGACGTGTATGGAATTTGGGCCAAATGACTCGAAAGTCATACTCAAACCAAGGCACGAGTACGTTCCTAAATCCCTCAACACACCGTTTAGGGCTCAGGTGATTTCCCTGTCGGCCCTGCTGGTCTCTAATGAGGAGAAGGACGCGAGCTTCCTTTGCCCGGTCAGGGCATTAAGGGCTTATGTGTCTCGCTCGACTGTCTTCAGACAGACAAAGCAGATCTTTGTTTCGTTCAACGGGTGTTCTAAGGGACTAGCCGTGTCGAAACAGAGTCTATCCAGATGGATAGTTGATGCTATAGCACTGGCTTACACTTCTAAGGGCCTGCAATGCCCGTTAGGTGTCAGAGCGCACTCCACAAGAGGCATGGCCTCGTCGTGGGCTTGGTCTAGTGGGATTGCCTTGCAAGATATCTGTATGGCGGCAGGCTGGGCCTCCCCGTCTACATTTATAAGGTTTTATAACCTAGAGGTTCAGCTGCTAAGCTGCTCTCGGTCTAAAAATCAGTACTGTCTGCCCAAGGCTATCAGCTCAGAATACTGAAACTGCTCGAGCGCCGCTCGCTGATCGATTAAATAACTCTATGGGCAGTGTGTAAGACCCATAATATTCATCAGACCAGGCCGAGTTTTTCGCCCTGACTGTGTGGAACACTATTGAGATAATATGCTCCTTATAGGATGCTATATTACAGGAATGATGCTGTTTTAGCCCCTCTTTCCTGGACTCTCTGCGAGTCCCTGATGATCATGCAATATATGAGCCCCGGGCACTTGCCCTTGGGACTTTGGTGTTGGATCTCAGCAAGCACGGCGTTTTACACTGTATTCCCCTAGCGTAAGATATTACGCAGTACGAGAGACCTCTCGTGAGAGAACGTACTACATTACTAACGTAACCTCGGTTCTCTCTAGAAGAGGGAACGAGTACTGCGTATCTTTGCCTTGCCTGCAACACGCTCTGGTTCACTTCGGTGATGAAAAAACAGATTCTACCAGCCTGTTGAGCTGTATTTATAGGCCCAGGCCACGCCTGTTTCGGCGGGACGTGACGCAGTGGGCGCGAAGCGCCCCCATTTGATCTGACGTCACGAGGGGCCTCTCTCGATAGGCTGCTGCAGTTGCTGCAGGGCAGCCAATAGGCGCACGAGCCATCTTGCCTATGTTTTCATGCTGCCGCAACGCGTTTTACATTATTTCAAAATTAAGGAAAATTTTTTACTTCAGTATCTCATGGAAAAGAGATTTTCCCCTAGCGTAAGATATTACGCAGTACTCGTTCCCTCTTCTAGAGAGAACCAAGGTTACGTTAGTAACCGAGTACATTTTCTCAGCAGTGATGTGACACAAGGACCTCCAAAATCAAAATCTTTTAAAAGGTTTTCTACATACACTGGTTGAAAATTATCAACAGGTAACCATCATCACCTGAACTCATTTCACTTTAGCTTTCTTTGCTGCTGCAAATGTGTTTGACACACACACTGTCACAGCGGCCAAAGAAGACAATAGATATAATAAGAGTTAAGAGCCCAACTAATGGAAACACTTATCACTGTTATGGTGACTTTAAATGAAACACATTAGAGTTAAACCTCTGTTCATTCTAAAAAAAAACTTCTGTAGACGTCTCACAGAAATAAAGTCAGTCTGGTTAGTAATAAGTGAAGCTGGTAATGCTGTTTGTGGAGTTGTTTAATCCTCCTCTGCTGAGATCTTCACAGATTTAATGTCTTCTTTTCTCTTCAGTTGATTTCATCTAAGGCTGTGGCTGAAGTCAGTTGTAGTTCTTGTGTTTCTGCTCGTCTCTTTTTCTGTTCTCTTCTTTCCTTCAGTGATTCTGCTTGTTAACAGGCTTATTAAGGCTGAGATGACTCCATATTTAATATACACAGATTTTGTGGCTCAGATAAGGTCCAGTTATGGTTTATTTCTTTGCTCTTGGCTGACATGTGGCATTGCTATGGCCTGCTTCTGGCCCAGATCTGGCAAACAGGAGTGGGCCACACAAGGGCCGTCATTCCACGCTGCATGTGGGCCAGATCCGTATTCCACAAGTGCCAGATGTGGGCCGTATCCGGGCCGAAACAATGTTGCTATCTGGGTTCCTCCTCTGAGAGCCGACTGAGAGGTGGAAGCTCCACCAGTCTGATCACATGACCATGTATCTTCTCTTTCTTCACACACACTTCACTGCTCTTTCTCTGATGTGAAGTTTTTATCGATTTCCCACGTAAAAGTTTTGACAAAGAGACCTTAAGTGTTGTATCTCTTCCACACAGCACCAGGTTCAGCTTCTGTTTTCAAGAGACATTGAGTGAAACTGAAAAACATATCAAGAAACTCAAGCTTTGTTATTGTACACAGGGTAGGAAATTAATGGGGGCTTGGGGCAAACATGTTTTATATATGTTTTATGTTAACACATTTTAAATAAATAAAAATGCCCCCCAAATTGAAGTTAAAGGGGCAAATAAATCGCCTGTCGCAACTTGTGAAATGTGAAAATGAATGAAAAGTGTCAACTGTGGCATTACATTTAGATCTGCTCATGTTGCATACAATTTCTTTTTACGATTTTTTTACAGCATGGAGCCTTATGACAAATCAAAAACATTTCTGTTGAGCTTTTGATTGCATTGGTGCAGTTGCCCTGCTGTACACTCTCAGAAAAAAAAGGTGCAAAGCTGTCACTGGGGCAATACCCTAAGGTACAAAAGTGAAAAGGTACATCTTTGTACCTTACCCAGATGACAAGCAACCATCAAAACAATGTTAAATCAATGTTAATATAGGGCTGTGAGATATAGCTAAAAAAAAAAAGTTTCATATAGTTGGTATCGATAATTATTGGCATTTTTATAACCTTTTTTTTTAAAGACAAGTAGAAAAGTTTTAATTTAAAACACTTTTATTTTTCCACATTATTAAGGAAAACAAAATTCTATTAGTTTTATCAGCCAAAAACAAAATAAAATGTAAACAAAAATATCTTATTTATGTCTTATATTAAAGGAGAACTCCGGTCAATTTTAACATTGAGCTCATTTTTTTGTAAATTTGGAGTGCTGTCAGTACAGAGAACAACGACAAAAATCGGTGTTGCCTACACCGTTAGGGGAGAGTGGGTTAAAATGAGCCAGTGGGTAAGTTGACCCACCCCCTATTTTTAGACAACTATGCACATTTGGTGTCATGGGACCATACATTTTGAAGGACTCCATCATTTATATATTGCTGTGAAGAGGAGAAGCACATGGGACAAGAGGGAAGTTGTCTTTTCCACAAAAACACCTTTTTTGCTTGTTAAAGTACATTTTCTGCATTTCATGTATATTAGCCGTTTTGTCAAAGCAAATTGATCTATGTCTAAAGTTGTGTATACATGTTGGTGATTTGTCAACATTTAAAACCATGTGACTCATTAAGCTAAAGGTTACCCTGAATTGCTAAGCTAGGCCGTTTTTACCAAAATGGTGACTATTGGGCAAAGTGAGCCAGATGATTTGGGGTAAATTGAACCAGTGGTTCAACCTTTTTGAAATGGAGAAAATCGACTGAAATGTGTTGAAATAAAATTTTGTATAAGCAACATATTAAACTGCAATTAACATTTATATGCCCTAATATTTCATAAAAACGATACAGTCGGCCGAAATATGAAAGACTATATTTTGTTGACTAGTTTTGGATAAATTATAAAGTTTTTTTCAAATAGACTACTGCCACATCAAATAAGCTTTTGTTTAGCAATTTCTGCTTATATGTTTATATATATATAATATATATATATATACACTGCTCAAAAAAATTAAGGGAACACTTAAACAACACAATGTAACTCCAAGTCAATCACACTTCTGTGAAATCAAACTGTCCACTTAGGAAGCAACACTGATTGACAATCAATTTCACATGCTGTTGTGTGAATGGAATAGACGACCGGTGGAAATTATAGGCAATTAGCAAGACACCCCCAATAAAGGAGTGGTTCTGCAGGTGGTGACCACAGACCACTTCTCAGTTCCTATGCTTTCTGGCTGATGTTTTGGTCACTTTTGAATGCTGGCGGTGCTTTCACTCTAGTGGTAGCATGAGACGGAGTCTACAACCCACACAAGTGGCTCAGGTAGTGCAGCTCATCCAGAATGGCACATCAATGCGAGCTGTGGCAAGAAGGTTTGCTGTGTCTGTCAGCATAGTGTCCAGAGCATGGAGGCGCTACCAGGAGACAGGCCAGTACATCAGGAGACGTGGAGGAAGCCGTAGGAGGGCAACAACCCAGCAGCAGGACCGCTACCTCCGCCTTTGTGCAAGGAGGAGCAGGAGGAACACTGCCAGAGCCCTGCAAAATGACCTCCAGTAGGCCACAAATGTGCATGTGTCTGCTCAAACGGTCAGAAACAGACTCCATGAGGGTGGTATGAGGGCCCGACATCCACAGGTGGGGGTTGTGCTTACAGCCCAACACCGTGCAGGACGTTTGGCATTTGCCAGAGAACACCAAGATTGGCAAATTCGCCACTGGCACCCTGTGCTCTTCACAGATGAAAGCAGGTTCACACTGAGCACATGTGACAGACGTGACAGAGTCTGGAGACGCCATGGACAACGTTCTGCTGCCTGCTTTCATCTGTGAAGAGCACAGGGCGCCAGTGGCGAATTTGCCAATCTTGGTGTTCTCTGGCAAATGCCAAACGTCCTGCACGGTGTTGGGCTGTAAGCACAACCCCCACCTGTGGACGTCGGGCCCTCATACCACCCTCATGGAGTCTGTTTCTGACCGTTTGAGCAGACACATGCACATTTGTGGCCTACTGGAGGTCATTTTGCAGGGCTCTGGCAGTGTTCCTCCTGCTCCTCCTTGCACAAAGGCGGAGGTAGCGGTCCTGCTGCTGGGTTGTTGCCCTCCTACGGCTTCCTCCACGTCTCCTGATGTACTGGCCTGTCTCCTGGTAGCGCCTCCATGCTCAGAACACTATGCTGACAGACACAGCAAACCTTCTTGCCACAGCTCGCATTGATGTGCCATCCTGGATGAGCTGCACTACCTGAGCCACTTGTGTGGGTTGTAGACTCCGTCTCATGCTACCACTAGAGTGAAAGCACCGCCAGCATTCAAAAGTGACCAAAACATCAGCCAGAAAGCATAGGAACTGAGAAGTGGTCTGTGGTCACCACCTGCAGAACCACTCCTTTATTGGGGGTGTCTTGCTAATTGCCTATAATTTCCACCGGTCGTCTATTCCATTCGCACAACAGCATGTGAAATTGATTGTCAATCAGTGTTGCTTCCTAAGTGGACAGTTTAATTTCACAGAAGTGTGATTGACTTGGAGTTACATTGTGTTGTTTAAGTGTTCCCTTAATTTTTTTGAGCAGTGTATATATATATATATATATATATATACAGTTTTTTTTTTTTTTTTGTCAAAAATAAAGTCATCAACTAAGATGTTACTATAGTATTTGTTCCAATGTAGGCTATATTCAAATAAATGAATACATATAGTAAAATGTAGGCCTATAATTTATTTTTTACAAAGAAAGAGTACACTTGAAATATTGTTGAAATTGTAATTGTTGTTGTAATTGTAATCTTTTTAATAAAATAGCAAAACATATATTTACAAGGTAGATGTAAGCTAAATCTTAAAAGGTCAATATAAGCCTTCTCTTCAAATTATTTGTATTGTGCTTTATATTAGTGACACATTTGGGGAGAAGATTTTGTTTTTTTAATAACCACGCATAAACATTATTCTCTCAAAAATACAAACATGTACACATGTTGCTCACATATTATGGTAGCCCTGTTTTGTGCTAAATAGTGCATTTACACCTTTGCCATTAATATGCGTATAAGCAACTGAAAAAAAGCACAAATGTCAGAGCATTTCAAAACATCCCAAGGGCCCCAAAAACACCTCAGACCCCAGAGGGTTAGCCACAATATGTAACTTTTTTGCTTTAAAAATAGCAAAAATCACTATATCTATGTTATATATTTTTTTTAGTTGTGTACTTACATTATCCCGACTGTTTCCAACAACTTTCAAACCAGGAGAAATTTGTAATTTAATTCGAGAAACGTCCCGTTTCTTTATTTCCGCTTTGTCGCCGTCAATGGCGTCATATCCGCGTTGTCCCTGGTTTCCGCTCGTACTGCCATGGCAACCAGAGCTATGAACCAGAGCCCTCTGATAGTAACCAAAGCGACTGACGGTAGTTCGCAATGTCTATTTGCACGCTGTTGTTGTTTCGTTCAAACATTATGGACCATGGCAAGCAGACTTTGGATACAAAAGGAGAACTAAAACGAGAATCAATATCAGCGCAGTGTTTTCGAGATGCCTAGAGCTCCCATAGACAGTATATAAACGAGAGCTCCACATCCGAGACTTCGACCGCTTCTACATGTACTTTATTAAACAGGTGAGCACATTTACATAAAACTAATCAATGTTATATAGCTCAACATGATGAAATGTTAGAATATGATCTGTATGTTATTCTAATGTTGATCTAGCTTACTGCTAGTCTCATACAGACAAACTAACACATACATTTCAACACATTCAAATGCAGTTTAGTGTGATAGTGTAATGTTAGACCAAGTGAAACAATGCTGCGTTACCTCACAAGTTTAATTTGTCTAATAAACTGACCTGTGACTGTGAGTAGTAATTCTGCACTCGCGTGTAACGTTAGTTCGGTAGAATGAAATGTCCATATTCCTTATATGATAGCTGATAGCTGTCTCTTAGCAATCCCGAACTGCTTCATATCACAGTCATGATAAAAGCATCGATGTATTCAGTCATCCATAAACATTATTAGATCCATAGATTAGATCGGTCGGCTTGACGTTGACGACAAGATCCATAATTCTTAGCAAATGGTGCGTCATCAAACTACGCCTTTGTTATTGTAAATAGGTTAGCGACCCCTAGTGGCGAAAAATTCCATACTGTACGTTTAACATTGTTTAGAAAGGTAAGTGTGTTATTAAATTATTATTTTAAAGAGGCAAGTTTTTTTATTATTATGCTTGCATAAAAAGGTGAAAGATAGGATGGTCAATTTACCCCCAGATGGCTCAATTTACCCACTGACTGGGATCAACTTACCTTAGCCTGGGGTAAGTTGAGTCACATGAACACTTTTTTTCTGAGGTCATATTTCAAAGGCTTTTTGTCATAGGTGCAGTTTTTAATTTTCAGTTTATAGGCAACATCCAAAATTAACAGTGGATGTCTTCACTGTACTTCTGTCTCAATTTCCCTTGCCTTGAGATCCACATAAGTAAAAACTGGCTCATCTTACCCCACTCTCCCCTATCCTCTTTTTTAAAATTTGCACCCTGTTGACTTCAATAGGGCAAGTTTTAAACCTGCTTTTAGCCTCTTAACATCCTTGATGTGTCATTACAAGTGCACAGCCATTGTGGGGTATTCCTTCAGAGTGAACACGGGTGAATCTGACTGCAGTAGATGTGAAAGATATGTTAATTCGGCCAGCGCACATACCTGTATTTACTTCCATAAGTCCATAGTAGTCGATTGTCGAGTTCACGCGCGTGATCATAGGTAACTAAGCAACAGTGGAGAACTCGACAATCGACTACTGTGGACTTCGAACGAAAACAGGATGTATACAGGTATGAGCGCTGGCCGAATTAACTTCATTTTTATTCATATCTTTCACATCTACTGCAGTCAGATTCACCCGTGTTCACTCAGAAGGAATCACTCACATTAGCTGGGCACTTGTAATGACACATCAAGGATGTTAAGAGGCTAAAAGTAGGTTTAAAACTTGCCCCATTTAAGTCAACAGGGTGCAAATTTTAAAAAGAGGATAACACGGTATAGGCCACACCGATTTTTGTTGTTGTTCTCTGTACTGACAGCACTCCAAATTTACAAAAAAATGAGCTCAATGTTAAAATTGACCGGAGTTCTCCTTTAAGATAGAAAAAGTGTTAAAGAAACTTTTGAACTTAAAATGCTACAAAATGTGTGCAATGTAAAAGTGTAAACATAGATCAATCAAGGCAAACTTTGAGGCAGATCAACATCTGTAATAAGTAGGTGTAATGGTTCACAAAATTCATAGTTCGGTTTGATATGATACAGTGGTGTCACAGTTCATTACGTTTTCGATGCAGCAAAAAGAAAGAAATGCCAGATAAATTTCATTGATGTAAAAATAAAAAAAAATTATATATATACACTGTTAGACCTTACCGTTTTTTTTTTACAGTAAAATACTGGCAACACTGTTGCCAGTAATTTACTGTTAATTGTGCAGTTCTTTACTGTAATCTACAGTATGTTACTGTAAAATGCACTAAAACTCGAGTTAACTAATTTCACTTGCAGACACCTTAAATTGACCAACTGTCATTTACATGTATTAAACTAAAATGTATAATGCATTAATAACTGGAGCAAAGTATTACTGTGAACTTATTTCATTTGAAACCACAACAAAACTTTTGTAAATAAAGAGATTTCCACTGGACCAGCAACTACACAGTCACCACCTGTTAAATAAGCAACATGCAGCGTATCATCAATGTTTGTAGATCTTCTCCTGGACTGAAGCACAGGCTCTACTCTTCTGCACAATGGTGACCCAAAAAACGAAATTTTACAGTAAACTACTGGCAACAGTGTTGCCAGTATAAACCTGTTTCATAACTTACAGTTTATTACTGTTAAAATACATTTTGTGGGTGTGTCTTTTTATCTTACACTGTTAACCCTTTCAACCCCACAGGGAAATCCACACTACAAAGAGTAAAAAGTAACATTGAGACAGTGTTGCAGTGAGATAATTAAGGGAATATGTAAGTGATTGTTGAGCATTAGTGATGAACACCTGCTGTTAATAAGCAGAATCACTGAAGAAAAGAGAAACACAAGAACAGAAAATAGAGAAACACAATAACTACGACTGACTTCCAGCCATAACACATTATTACACTTATTATTAACCAGTATGACTTTGTTTCTGTCATACAGAAATTGTTATTGAAAATGTTTGTTTGAAGTTACCGTTATAGAGATCAGTGCTTGCTTTAGTTGGGTTGCTGATGCTAAAACATTCATTTTTCTTTTGCTGCTTGAGCTGTGTTTTTGCAAGTCACACTTGTGCGCACACAGTTTATGAATGATTGCGGTTGTAATGCTTATGATGACAAAATCATCATATTGCCTGTTCATTCACTAAGGAATTAATTCTTATTCATTCAGAGTTTTATCCTCGATCAAAAGTGTTACATTAGCACCAATGTGAAACTACAGCAATAAATTACTATGACAATTTTTTTTTAACACATCATGCATAAACCAAAAAAAAAACAGAGCTACACTATATTTTAGAAACACAGAGATAGCACAATTTAGCACATTAATCTCAACAATGGTGGCAATATTTCTTTTTTTTTAATTATTATTCATGCAGCAGTGCATGCTGGGAGTTTTATATTATCTGAAAAATCTGAAAATCAGATAGTCCAAGATGATTGTGACATCACCACAAAAGAACAAAAACACCGGATCATCTTGCTCTTGACTTTTTCTTGCCATATCAAATGTGTTTTATAAACTCACTGTTACAGCAGTCAGAGAGAGATGAATGGTAAGAAGTCCAGGGACAAGAGACCAACTAAAGCAAATACTGATCTCCATTATGGTGACAACAAATTTTATTATTAACTAAATCTCTGTTAATTCTCAACAATAACTTTTGTACATGTATGAAAGAAATAATCATAAACTGGTTTGTAAACTGGTTTCACACTCAGTGTTACTGGAAGTCAGTTGTAGTTCTTGTGTTTCTCTTTTTTCTGTTCTTTTTTCTCTGTCCTTCAGTGATTCTGCTTATCAGTGTTCATCAGTTTCTCAATTCACTCTCTTCTTTACATTCACTCTGTCAAGTGGACTATATTAGTGAACTAATGTAGGGAATAGTGAATGAGGGTATAGGGTGTGATTGGGAAAACAGCCTCTGAGTGTCGATTTGGAGCACTGTTCATTTACAGTATATTCCTGTAGGCTATTTTTGTTTTCTAGGGTATATTACTGTTTTAATGGAAAATGGTATGATACTGTCTGAATTAGGCCTTTTTTTACAGCAAGGGTTAACAGTGTACATACACATATTTAAAAGAAAAATATTTTTTAAATAAGTGTGAGTTTTCCTACAAAACTTTGAAACTTTTAGTTTTACAAATGGGGGTAATTCTTTGACGGATGAATATGATAATATTTGAGTTTTGAAGTGCTGGAAAAAAGATATGTGATGTACTTGAAAGAATTTTACTATTCCTGCCAAACTTCCATGGTCACAGTTAGTGTTACTACATTAAATCCATGGTGAATGTTGCTGATCTGTGGCCTATAACTAGTTCATTCATTCACAATGTTTCTCTTGGTTCCCACGTCAGCACAGTTTGATCCATTAATAATGGAGAAATTAGAACGCTTAGATCTCACAGCGATGTTATTACTTCTGTGGCGAATTCAAATGCTTTCTTTACTGGATCTCTCAGCGCTGTGTAGTAACAGTGTCGCTTGATCAAGATCGCGCTGCACTGACACTGATGGTCCAAACTGATAAACGGTCCGCGAAGCACAATATAATGAGTAGCGCAGTTTTCATTCTGCTTTCATTACGTTTGCCATTTGATCTTGGGTAACGTTGTGTTGGTCGCACCATCTTTAATTTCGCAGTCCACTTACGAATCACAGTCGAATGGAAGCTTCAGTCAACATGATGTGGAGAGCGCAGTTCATGGTTGCATAACAACGTCAGACGCCACTGGAGCGCAAGTGCTTTGGAAAGGAGAAAACGAAATAGTTGCGCTTTCCACGCGTTTTTAGACACGATATGTGAACGGCCCTATACGGGCGAGATCTTTCTTTTTGCTGTATCGAAAACATACCAAACCGTAACACATGTGTATCGTATTGAACCGAACCGTGAATTTTGTTACACCCCTAGTGGTAAGTGATAAATTACACTGGATATAATAGCTCCACTTGTCTTGTACAAATGGTGTAATTTTGCAGCAGGTAGGCTAGAAAAAATATGTTTATGTTAGCTACCTGCCTGATGGCAAATGCTGCTTGTAACAAACAGTTAGTGCAACTTTTTTTCGAACGGACGGAATATGGTTACATATTATAATATGTTTTTTATGGGGGGGGCTCCATGTCCATTTTGCTTGGGGCCCCCAAATTCCTTCAAACGGCCCTGTATGTATGTATGTATTTATTTATTTATTTATTTATTCATTCATTTATTTATTTATTTATTAATTTATTTATTGCTTTCAGAACAACTTTAAGAAATCCATTGGATTACATTGAAAATGGTAAAAAAAAATATATAGTATGCTATGCAAGAATAGTGCTGTTATAATCAATTAGGTAAACCTTACTCAGAGATTAGGCTCTAAATGATTTCAGCGATTCAGGTCAATCCTGGGACGTCTATAATGTAGCTTGGCTATGAGGATGAGTGTCTCTCTTCAATGATGTCCGTGATAGCTAGGACTAGTGATGGACAAATGAAGCTTTGGTGAAGCACTGAACCACTTAGAAGAATTTATTTTTTTTGAAAATGGGTTCATTACTCAAAGCTTCAGTAACAGCGACCTCGCCTGGTGAAGTGCCAAAACTGCATCTACATTATCCCAGCTATGTAATGAACTACAGTAATTTAGTTATTATCCCAGTAATGAACCCATTTTCAAAACAATTCTTCTTTCCCCAGCCAGCAATGACATGTGGGGCCCAGATGAGGGCTTCATGGGCGGCAAATGTGGGCCCCATTATGGGCTTGCACCCGGGATCCACATTGGGGCAAGCCGTGGAAGCCCAGACGTACTAAAAGTGGGACCTGTAAGGGTACTGCATGGGTCTTAATTGGGCAATTCATGTCAGACCCATTTGGGCCCCACCTGCCCAAATGGGTCTAAAGTGGGCTTGCACCCAGGATCCAACCATGGCTACCCAGATGGGCTTTAAATGGGCTCTGTAAGAGTCTTATGTGGGTCCTAACTGGGCAATTAATGCCAGACCCATTGGGGCCCCACCTGCCCAAAGGGGTTTAAAGTGGGTTTGCACCTGATCCAGCCGTGGATGCCCAGATGGGCTTTAAAAGGGATCTATAAGGGTGTTATGTGGGATCTTAAAGGACAACTCCGGTGAAAAATGAACCTAGGGGTAATTAACACATGGTTACCGAGTCGATCGTTCCCTGGGATGCGTTTTCATGAAAATCGAATGTAAAGAGTTTTATCTCTAAAAACAGATTAGCTTATAACACTAGTATATGGGGCAGAGTGTAACTAAAAGTAAATCGCAAGTTAATACCACTAACAAGGCTCAACATAGCCTCACACTAACACGGTAGCATAATGAGGGTCCCTACATGCAAACCGAAGCATGGAGAACCTTGTAAGTGTACAGACAGTTTAATAAGAAGATACTTTATAAAGACAGTACATTACGCATTTACAGGCAGGAGCCATCTTGTAAAACAGTCTCGACTAGTCGAGCCACGAACGCCGTGGTACGTCAGATTTCACAAACGTAATTCCTATCGACAAGCTCACGTAGCAGGGCATTCGTGGCTCGTCACTCATAGTCAAGTGTCATTTCACCTTCAGCGTGGATTATTTATTTATTTATTTATTTATTTTTGCTTGTGTGATATTCTAACGTCTTCTAATGTTTCTTTCCTGTGTCTTCATACCACTGGAGGAGTTTGTAAAAGACTTTAGTGCAGTCCCTGCAGGTGTAGGTGTGTGTGTGTGTGTGTGTGTGTGTGTGTGTGTGTGTGTGTGTGTGTGTGTGTGTGTGCTGTTTCAACAACAAAAGGAGACTGGATTGTTTGAATCTCCCTCCTCTTCTCCCAAACCTGCTTTTGTGAAATATGCTTTTCGCAACAATAACTGCCTAAAAATAGACATGTTCCAAAACAACACTCTTACATCACCACATGTTATTATACACTGCAGTCAATTTGTGGATGATGTCACTGGAAGAAAAAAAATTACTGTTGTCCAATCATTATTTCCTAAGAAATGAGGTTACACAGCAAAAACTCCAGTGTTAAATGAACTCTCCTGGGAGTTTATATGGCTCCAGACTCAAGAGTGTTAAAGTGTTAAAATATGAGTGTTAAATTAACACTCAAGAGTGTTAAAGTTAATGAGCTAATTAAGTGATTCATTGAGTGATGATTGACCATTATTGAAGACACCTGATGTTAACAAGCAGAATCACCAAAGGAGAAAATCAAAAAAATGTACGACACCGTTATGGTGATCAGTGTCCGCTTTAGTTGGGCTCTTGACCCTTTAATCATTAACTTTAGATTTTGTTTGGCAGTTGTATCTGAGTTATAACTGCCAGATGAACAAAGAGAAAAAGTGATCAGGTTATGTTTTGACATAATCATAAATTGACCTGAATCACAAATCTCATTTCGAGAGTTATGACTACCTTGTTGATTACAGCAGCACTGTGATTCTATATCAAACAATTTTCAGCATTTTCAATATAATCCAAAATATTCCTCAAAAGTTGTTCTGATCAAAAGACTTTGAAAATTAATTTATTAAGACACACTGACATCAATAATCAGCCTGTGAATCTCAACAATGGTGAATCTCAATCTGGGTGCCACCAATCAAAACTAATTTATGGCTCTCATCATGCATTGCGGTATGAATAAATTATGATCTGAAGTGTTTTAGTAATTTCCTCTTCCTAATTGAATATTCTGTTTGTCACCATTGTTGAGATTCATACACTGATTCTTGATGTCTGTGTGTGCCTAAAAGAAAGATTTTTATCTTCATCAGAACAACTTTTAAAACATCCGTTGGATTATTTAGAAAATTTAGGATTTTGTGCTGTAGAATCACAGTGATGCTGTAATTAACAATATACATTTAAGCCAGAGATTAGACTCTAAATGAGTTTAGCGATTCAGGTCAAATGATGATTATGTCAAAACATAACCAACACCACCTGATCAACTTCTCTCTTTGTTCATCTGGTAGTTATAACTCAGATACAACAACCAAATAAAAACTAAAGTTAAACATGTAAGGGTCACAAGCCCAACTAAAGCAAACACTGATCTCCATAATGGTGACTTAAAATTGTGCTTTTTCTCCTTCAGTGATTATGCTTGTTAACATCAGGTGTCTTCAATAATGCTCAATCATCACTCAATGAATCACTTAATTATCTCATTAACTTCAACACTCTTGAGTGTTAATTTAACACTCGTATTTTAACACTTTAACACTCTTGAGTCCGGAGCCATATAAACTCCCAGGAGAGTTCATTTAACACTGGAGTTTTTGCTGTGTAGAGAAGTATTTTTAGACTTATTCATAGAATATAACCTGCTAAACATTATCTTCTTCAATTTAAAAAGATTTAGATGTCAAATTTTGCTTTTGCAATGTTTGTCAAGAGACAGCTATTCATATGTTACTGTGCATAAATGTCTGGTAAAATGTACTTGATTTATTATTGAAAATATTGATGGAAATTCTATTTTACAGTGGAAACACGCTGATGGGTCTCAAGTCATAAAGACAAACTCACACGTTTGATTAATTAAATTTTTTTAATGACTGAATTTCATTCATAACATTCAGTTTGAGTCTGGAAATTCTTTTCAGTTTCTCGAGGAAAGTGCTTCAAAATACCCAGATCAAATGAAATATGAGAGAGAGATAAAATATGGAAGCAGTTGTGCTGCTGTGTGATGTTTCAGCAGAACTCCCTTGTCCTGCAAACACTGAAACGTCAAATCTACAGTGCTAGTCTATTGGAAATATGCCTGATAAATAATGAAGCTTAAAAAAAGTAATGTGCAATATATTTTACATGTGTTTTAAATTTTTTTGATTCACGCTTATTATTTTTTGATCCGTGGCTGCAATACTTTATTAGTCGGGGAGCCAAAGTCTCAAAAATGGGTTGAACCTGACATGGTCTGCCATACTTTTTATTTGTGTTTTTTCTGTTAACTTTGACCCTAAGAACCAATAATTGGAGGGTCTGCTCTGCCGGAAATATCGCGAAAAAAAAATTGTGGCCATTTTAGTGTACCCTTTATTTTTTTATCAGAAAAATGTGAAAAATTATTATTTTTTCCTTAAATCCTCCGTGGGTTTAGTAGGCTGTCAATAAATGCATTCCAGATACACAGAACACATGTGCTGACAACATCCACTGAAAAAATAACTCTTGAAACACATTTCTACATGATTTTGTATCAATTTAATGCAAAAAAATAGGCGTTTTCTCACTTTTTTCCAATATTGTCATCTTTACTTCATTGGCAATCAACTATTCCCCCAAGTTATGACATCAGTCAATATATCATTCTTTTCACCAAACAGTATACTCATTCCACAGAAAAAATAATAAAAATCCAACCAAAATCAATGGATATGTGATGATTTCACTAATAGTTGATCAGCAGGCTCAGAACCTCAACAGAATTGTAGGCTACTCTCAAAATTCCAAAAGACATATAGTCCATGGGGGGTTGATCAGTATCATCGGGGGGAAAACATTTTATCATTGTTTTTTGGCAAGGTATACACCCCTAGTATTAGAAAAATCATGATAGCAGTGCAGGGGTGGTAGCGAAGTTACTTTTTTTAGCTCATGAAGTTACTAACCTGTCTGCCTCTGTCTGCCTGCTGTGAGTGTTTTCTGTTTTCTGTCTGCCTCGCTGCCTGCTGTGAGTGTTTTTGCTTCGTTGCTGTAAGCTCCGTCTTAGCCTCGTATTTCCTTGTTTTGAACCATAATTTACTACAATTTCTAGTTGTTTATACTACTACTAAATACGGCTTGCCCAACATCGCTGGCTTCCGTTGCTACTAGCACAACACGCTAGTAATTCGCTAGCCTGTTAACGCGCCACCCGTGCGCTCAGCTATTTTTATTTATTTATTTTTCTCTCGCGCGCTCGCGCCTTTGAGTTCATAAAAGCTCAGGTGAGTAAGAATCACTCAACAAACACGGTGAGTAATGTCTTGTCCTGTTATTATCATGCGTCGCGTCTGAATGCGTTGTTGTTTTTGGAGCTCTATCGATTTGATTTATAATTCTTGATTTTTCTCTCTGCCTCGCTGCCTGCTGTGAGTGTGTTTGCTTCGGAGCTGTAAGCTCCGTCTTAGCCTCGTATTTCCTTGTTTTGAACCATCATTTACTACAATTTCTAGTTGTTTATATTACTACTAAATACAGCTTACCCAACCCTGACGCACAACACGCTAGTAATTCGCTAGCCTGTTAACGCGCCACCCGTGCGCTCAGCTATTTTTATTTATTTATTTTCTCTCGCGCCTTTGAGTTCATAAAAGCTCAGGTGAATAAGAAACACTCAACAAACACGGTGAGTAATGTCTTGTCCTGTCATTATCATGCGTTGCGTCTGAATGCGTTGTTGTTTTTGGAGCTCTATCGATTTGATTTATAATTCTTGATTTTTCTCTTTAAACTCGCTTACAACGAACATTTTCTACTTTTCCTCACTGAGAAGCACTACTGCTCAAACCTCATTGTTACAACGCGGACTGTTGAGCAGACGCGTCTCAAGCCTATTAGTGATCCAACGCTGCATACTCTTAAAGGTTACGTCCGTGGATCACGGCTGAACGCGTCTTCTCCACACTCACTTATAAACAAACACTTTTTTTTCGCCTATCGTGCGTCTACTCTACACCCCTACCACTAAAAAACCTCATAGTTACAACGCGGACTGTTGAGCAGACGCGTCTCAAGCCTATTAGTGATCCAACGCTGCATACTCTTAAAGGTCACGTCCGTGGATCACGGCTGAACGCGTCTTCTCCACACTCACTTACAAACAAACTTATAATATAAATTAGTATTAATATTGATAGCATCACTGGTAGCTTCGTTGCTAACTCACTGTCCATCTGTTAAAATGGCGAATATATCAGATGTAAGTAGTCTACCGCTTGGTGCAGGTGAGGACACATTTGAGCTTCACGCACTGCAGTCTGAGCTGGAAGCTGTTGAGAAACAGATCCACAACCTTTTATTGAGACAGGCCGAGCTGAGAGACCGGTGTTTGGCTCTTGAAACATCACGCGCCGATGCACACAAATCAGTGTTTAACGTTACTAACCCGCTGACTCCGACCGCGTCTACTCCGTGCGTTCCTCAGCATCGGTCGCAATCAGCCATGGTCTCGTTCACTCCGGCTCCAACACGCCACCACGAAGCCTGGGTGGTTCCGCAGCGGAAGACGCGAGTCAGGTTTAGACCAAGACTTTCTCTGACCCTCCCGGTTTTCGAGTTATCCACACAAAACCGCTTCTCCCCTCTAGGCGAAACAGAACGCGATGCTGTGATCATCGGCGATTCCATCGTTCGGCACGTACACGCTACGTTAGGTAAAAGTAAGGTGCAAAGTCACTGCTTCCCTGGTGCTCGTGTTTCTGAAATCGCTGCTCGCGTTCCCGAGATCCTGAACGGTGACGAGCGCGTCGGAACTGTGGTCCTGCACGCGGGAGTGAACGACATCAGGCTGCGCCAGACGGAGATTCTGAAGAAAGACTTCAGGAATCTAATCGATACGGTACGCAGCACATCGCCTGAAACAACGATCATTGTGTCAGGACCGCTTCCCACGTACCGACTAGGGCATGAAAAGTTCAGCAGATTATTTGCGCTAAATGAATGGTTAATGTCATGGTGCAATGAGCAGAAACTGCTCTTTGTAAATAATTGGAATCTGTTTTGGGAGCGTCCTAGGCTTTTCCGTGCTGATGGCTTACACCCAAGCAGATTCGGAGCGGATCTTCTGTCAGATAACATCTCCAAAATGTTAAATACCCTTTGACTAGTAACCAAAAGTCCAAATCATAGTCTCTGCTGCACCAATTCAACTGATATAAATACTAGTGTAGAACATTGCATATAAACCGTGTCTATTCCTCGTTTAGTGAGATCAAATAATAAATCTAATGCAGGATCTAGGAAAAATCTAATTGTTATTAAAACAGAAAATGTTGCTATTAGTAAACAAAAACTATTTCTAAAGCTAGGTCTTCTAAACATTAGATCACTCACACCTAAGGCAGTTATTGTAAATGAAATAGTCACAGATAATAGCTTCGATGTACTTTGCCTTACTGAAACCTGGCTTAAACCAAATGATTATTTCGGTATTAATGAGTCTACTCCTCCTGGATACTGTTATAAGCATGAGCCCCGTCTGATTGGCCGTGGCGGAGGTGTTGCAACCATTTATAAAGATATTCTAAATGTTACTCAGAAAACGGGTTATAAGTTTATTTCATTTGAAGTACTTGTACTAAATGTTACGCTCTTAGATGTTAGAAAAACATCCCTATTATCTCTAGCCTTGGCTACCGTATATAGACCGCCAGGGCCTTACGCTGATTTCCTAAAAGAGTTTGCAGATTTTCTCTCAGACCTATTAGTCAATGTCGATAAAGCATTAATTGTTGGAGATTTTAACATACACGTAGATAATCCAAATGATGCGTTAGGAGCTGCGTTTACAGATTTATTAAATTCATTTGGGGTCAAGCAAAACGTCACCGGACCAACTCATCGTCTTAATCATACACTCGATTTAATTATATCACATGGAACCGATCCAACCGATATAGATATCATTCCACAAAGTGATGAAGTCACTGATCACTACATGGTAACTTGCATATTACGTACTGCTGTAATATGTCATGCGGCGTCGCGTTATCAACCAGGCAGAACAATCCTCCCATCCACCATAGATAATTTCTCAAATTGCTTATCTAATCTGTCTCAGCTGCTGCCTGAACCCAAACAAACAGATGAACTAGAAGAACTAACTAGCACTATGAGCACCATTCTCTCTAGAACATTGGATGTGGTTGCACCTATTAAATTAAAAAAGGTCAGAGAGAAAAATAAAGCACCATGGTATAACAATACTACGCATGTTTTAAAGAGAGAAACCCGTATTTTAGAGCGTAAATGGAAACAAACTAATTTAGAGGTCTTTAGAATCGCGTGGAAAGACAGTATGTCACGTTATAAAAAGGCCCTAAAAGCTGCCAGGGCTGAGCACCTCCGCAAACTAATAGAAAACAACCAAAACAATCCAAGGTTTCTATTTAACACCGTGGCTAGACTAACAAATAAACAGACGTCACCCGAACAAAATATCCCGTTACAGTTCAGTAGTAACGATTTCATGAACTTCTTCACTGAGAAAATAGAAAGCATCAGAACCACAATTATAAACGTTCAATCTTCAATCGCGCCTTATAATTCAGCTTCAATTATCACCCCGAAAGAACAATTACAGTGCTTTACAACTATAGAACAAAAAGAGTTAAATAAACTTATCACTTCATCTAAAACAACAACATGTTTATTAGATCCTATACCAACTAAACTACTGAAAGAAGTGTTACCTGTAGTGGAAGAGCCTCTCCTCAATATTATTAACTCGTCTTTATCTTTAGGTCATGTTCCAAGAACATTTAAACTGGCAGTTATAAAACCTCTCATTAAGAAACCACAATTAGATCATAATAATCTAGCAAATTATAGACCCATTTCAAATCTTCCATTTATGTCTAAAATATTAGAAAAAGTGGTGTCCGCTCAACTGGGCTCTTTCTTGCAACAAAATGATATCTATGAAAAGTTTCAGTCTGGATTCAGACCGCATCATAGCACTGAAACTGCGCTCGTTAAAATCACAAATGATTTACTTTTAGCTTCTGACCAAGGCTGTATCTCAATACTAGTTTTACTTGATCTTAGTGCTGCGTTCGATACTATAGATCACACAATACTCTTAGATCGACTACAAAATTATACTGGTGTTCAAGGACAAGCACTAAGCTGGTTCAAATCATACCTATCTGACCGCTACCATTTTGTCTATTTAAATGGAGAAAAATCGATCATAACTCCAGTAAACTATGGAGTGCCGCAGGGATCTGTATTAGGCCCTCTGTTATTTTCAATATATATGATGCCACTTGGAAATATTATAAGGAAACATGGAATTAGTTTCCATTGTTATGCTGATGACTCTCAAATATATATTTCATCACGGCCGGATGAAAACGCTACATTTTCCAAATTGACAGAGTGTGTTAAAGATATAAAAGATTGGATGACCCGTAATTTTCTTTTATTAAATCCAGACAAGACAGAGGTAATACTTATCGGTTCAAAAAACCGCCCACAAAACCTCGCACAATACAACTTTAACATCATAGGATGTCCTGTTACTTTATCCTCTACAGTAAAAGACCTGGGTGTTATACTCGATTGCAACCTGTCTTTTGAAAATCATATTTCATATGTTACAAAAACAGCCTTTTTCCACCTTAGAAACATTGCTAAGCTACGTAATATGCTATCAGTTTCTGATGCAGAAAAGTTAGTTCATGCATTCATGACCTCGAGACTGGATTACTGTAATGCTTTATTAGCTGGTTGTCCTGCATCCTCAATAAACAAGCTACAGTTAGTCCAAAATGCCGCCGCTAGAGTTCTTACGAGATCAAGAAAATATGATCATATAACACCGATTTTATCATCACTGCATTGGTTACCTATAAAGTTCCGTATTAATTACAAGGTATTTCTACTGACTTATAAAGCCCTAAACGGCTTAGCTCCAGTCTATTTAACGGATCTTCTATCGCCCTATAATCCATCGCGCTCTTTAAGATCACTAAATTCAAGGCTTTTGGTCATACCTAGGATATCCAGAACCACCAAAGGAGGGAGAGCATTTTCACATTTGGCTCCAAAACTCTGGAATAGTCTTCCTGATACTGTTCGTTGCTCAGACTCGCTCTCCCAGTTTAAAACTAGATTAAAGTCGCATCTCTTCAGCCAGGCATTCATATAATCCTACAGTTCAAACTACAATCCGGCCTATATCCAATGCCAGAGGAGAACTGGCCCCCGACTGAGCCTGGGTTCTCCCAAGGTTTTTTTTTTTTTCTCCATTAAGGCACCTGATGGAGTTTTAGGACACCATTAGGTCACTTGATGGAGTTTTTCGGTTCCTTGCCACTGTTGCCTTTGGCTTGCTCAGTTGGGGATATTTTGGGGATATTTAATTTAATTTTATCAATCAATAAATTCCTCTTGAAACAAACTTTGTTGTATTATTTTAATTTAATACTGTGAAGCTGCTTTGATGCAATCTGTATTGTGAAAAGCGCTATACAAATAAACTTGACTTGACTTGACTTGACTAACCCCCTAAAATAAATTCCGTTTTTGAAATCTGGTGTATATCTGCACTGTAAAAAATTTACTGTAGAATTTACAGCAACTTACTGGCAATTTTGGTTGCCAGTAAGCCTGTAAATTTTACAAGAGTACTGTAAAACATCAACTACAATTTAACAGTAAAAATACAGCACTAACAAATTGCTGTAAAATTTACAGCAACTTACTGGCAATTGTGGTTGCCAGTAAGCCTGTAAATTTTACAAGAGTACTGTAAATTATAAACTACAATTATACTGTAAATTATACAGCACACCTGTAAAAGCAGCAAAACAAGAGCAGCTGTGAATTTACAGTTCTTTAATGTAATCTTTACAGTATGTTACTGTTATTAATAATGTACTGAATTAAAACCTGAGATAACTCACTTCATTTGAGGAAATTGATTGGTCAATTGCCATTAAATATTTACTAGAAACATCAATTTAACTAAATCCTACGAGTGATCATCATCACACATGAATGAGTTGAAAAACGCCATCAATGCATCAGCAACTACACAGTCACTGCCTTTAAATAAAGCATCATGCAGCATAACATCAGTGTTGCTCTGCTCATCCTGAACTGAAGCACAGGCTCTACTCTTCAACACAATGGTGACACACAAAACTCAACAGAAACCCTTTAAATCCCAACAGATCAATAAAACACTAACATATCTCCACTATAGCATTATGTGCAAAAACACATAAAATCAAACAAAGCAAATCACAGAATTGTACTTTTTTGTTTAGTAAATTTGACACTGAGATTTTACTGTGAACAACTGACTTAAGCCACAGCTTTAGATGAAATCAACTGAAGAGAAAAGAAGACATTCAATCTGTGAAGATCTCAGCAGAGGAGGATTAAACAACTCCACAAACAGCATTACCAGCTTCACTTATTACTAACTAGACTGACTTTATTTCTGTCATAATCAGAAGGTCTTTTTGAGAATTAACGGAGGTTTAGATGTTAATGTTTTTTTTTATTGTTACCATGATGGTGATCAGTGTTGGCTTTAGCTGGGCTCTTGCCCTTGACTTATGAACATTAGTTTTTCTCTGGCTGCTTTAACTGTGTGTTTATGAGGCACAACAGTTATAGCAAAAAGCTGAGAGTAAAGTGCTTTAGTGTATTTGGCTCTGTATTGATGAGGGCATCAATAGAGCTTACAAGACTGTACTTCATTCTATTTACATTTTAATCTATTCCCAAGAAATCATATGGGTCATTTCAAATGATTGATTATTAAGCATACACATATGATATCCCACGGCATTATTATAATTTAAACAGATTTAAAAATATATAATGCATAGAAAGTTTGAAAAATGCCATATTATTTTCTCACACACAGACATCAACAATTGCCGTATGAATCTCAACAATGGTGACATTCAAATGAAAAGCTTCATGTTGCAATGTATGCTGGGTACCACCATAGTACATAATTCCCAGAATGCATTGCGGCATGCATAAATTATGTAGCTGAATTGTATTCTTTTCTTTTATTTTTACCATGTGCTTTTATTTTTGTTGTTGTTTTTGATGTGACTTTTTAGTAGCTTGATTTGTGATGTTCAGAGTTTCTGTTAAATCTGAATATTTTGTTTGTCACCATTGTTGAGGTTCATATGCTGATTCTTGATATATGTGTGTTCCTGTAAATTAAGAAGTTTTGTGATTCGGAAATATGTAAAACACAAATTATCTGATCTAATAACATCATGTTGTAATATCATATGACTATTAGAACCAATTTTTCATAATTAGAGAAAAGACTATGGTCAACATCAGCATATCATCCACTAGACATTGATACACCAGCATCAATACACAACCATCAACACCACTGTATATTTTTTCTTTGGCTTTTATTGCATAACAAGTTTGTCTTATAAAGACATGGTTATAGCAGCAAAAGAAAAACTAATGTTAAAGAAATAAAGAGTCAAGAGCCCAACTAAAGAAAGCACTAATCACGATCATGGTAACTTCAAATGAAATATTGTCAATACATCATCAATATCGAAACCTCAGTTATTTCTCATTAAGTCTGATTATGATTATCACTCTTCAGGTGATTTCATCTAAAGCTGTGGCTTAAGTCAGTTGTTAACAGTAAAATCTCACTGTCAAATTTACTAAACAAAAAGTACAATTCTGTGATTTGCTTTGTGTGATTTTATGTGTTTTTGCACATAATGCTATAGTGGAGATATGTTAGTGTTTTATTGATCTGTTGGGATTTAAAGGGTTTCTGTTGAGTTTTGTGTGTCACCATTGTGTTGAAGAGTAGAGCCTGAGCTTCAGTTCAGGATGAGCAGAGCAACACTGATGTTATGCTGCATGATGCTTTATTTAAAGGCAGTGACTGTATAGTTGCTGATGCATTGATGATGTTTTTCAACTTGCTCATGTGTGATGATGATCACTAGTAGGTTTTAGTTAAATTGTTGTTTTAAGTAAATATTTTATGGCAATTGACCAATCAATTTCCTCAAATGAAGTGAGTTATCTCAGGTTTTAATTCAGTACATTATTAATAACAGTAACATACTGTAAAGATTACATTAAAGAACTGTAAATTCACAGCTGCTCTTGTTTTGCTGCTTTTACAGGTGTGCTGTATAATTTTACAGTATAATTGTCGTTTATGATTTACAGTACTCTTGTAAAATTTACAGGCTTACTGGCAACCACAATTGCCAGTAAGTTGCTGTAAATTTTACAGCAATTTGTTAGTGCTGTATTTTTACTGTTAAATTGTAGTTGATGTTTTACAGTACTCTTGTAAAATTTACAGGCTTACTGGCAACCAAAATTGCCAGTAAGTTGCTGTAAATTCTACAGTAAATTTTTTACAGTTTAGGCTCATGCAGGGATATTGTCAATATTCTATAATATGGTGCTTGGTATCGCTGGAAAGGGGACCTTTTAGGCTTTCATTTAAGCCCAGTACTGAATCTGTCTGACAAACACAGAGGTCACATGACTTCTTTAAACCAGAAAAAACACACATTTTTTCACAATTTCCGCCTAAACTGTATGCTTTCTTTTATTCCTGTGCCATGAAAGAACACCACGGACACAAAACTCAACAACTTCAATACTCAAGGTACTCTGATGACTCAGAAAATGTATAATATACCCATACCCCTCTGGGCTTCTTCGTCCGAAAACGGGCGAAAACTTGAACGTTTCGAAATGTTTAATTTTTTTGGTTCATCGGATGGGGGTGAAACTTGGTGACTTTTGTTTTTTTACCTATATGAACACACAAAAAAATCAAGGAGATGATTCTGATATGTTAAAGGGTCGTAAAAAAAAAAGTCACACTTAGCTTCCTCCCGCCCGAAAACGGGCGACATAGGAAATGAATGGGAAATACGAAAAAATAGCAAAACTCAGAGAAACTTTTGGTGGTACAAGCTACAAATCAGCCACTGTGCTGAAAAAAAGTGTACAGCAATGAAGGGGTGACACTCTAAAACGTCAAGAGTGCAAATAAGACACCCCCCCCCCCCCCCCACACACACACACCCACACACACAAACACACACACACACACAGAGAAATGAACTGGTAAGACTGAAACAGCAAATTTTGCCCCAAACTATATAAAAATTATATAATCATAATAACTCCAAAACTATAGCAAGGAGAATCAAAAGTTAGGTATCGTTTGAAAGAACTCTTTTTAAATTTTTTGAAAATATAAATTACATTACATTTAGACATTGTCCTGCCAAGAAATGGCGGATAAAAGACAATATATATATATAATTTTTATTATGATTTTGCATATCTTTCTTATTTGTCAAGGAATAACTCCGGAAGGAAATAAGGTAGGAGGAAAATTCTTTATTTTTTAATTTGTTAGTGAAGTCCCCCTACATGTTAGCTTCATTTGGATAAAAAAATAATAATTTTTGGATAAAGGAATCAAAAGTTACAGCATTTGGAAAAGAGATAGCCTTTTTGTACAGTCTTTGACACCCCCTCATGGGCAATTTTTTCTCCATGAAGAATATCTTGTCATAAAAGCAATAGATTATGTTAATTTTGGGCTCATTTTAATTGTAATAATATGCTGTAAAAAATGAAGTGCCATTTTCAATTATCTGTGAATGTTTCATGAGCTGTATGATGTTTTTGACACATTGCAGTACATTATTTTATAGATTATGAAAAAAAAGAAATTCTATTAATCAGCAAATAACTCAGCAATACTTAAGAGTTTTTCAAAGTGGATACATTCACTGTAAGGTTCAGACTCTAAGCTTTCAAATGACATCAACTTTGTGTTAATCAAGGCAAGATTTTAGAAAAATATGGTAATGAATATTTTCGCAGCTAGGTGGCGCCTGCTGGCGGTACACTCGGTTTTAGAGGGATTACTCAGCACTCGTTAGGAGTTAATAAAAGTAATTAGATGCATTAAAAAGCTGAGATCCTAAGCTTTAAAATGATATATAATTTGTGTTGTTCCATTCAGTGGTTGCTTAGTAATTAATTTTTTTCTTTCCGAATGGGAATAAATCAAATAAAAAAATAAAAAAGCTATAGGCCGCCTATAGGCGGTTATAGGACATGACACATATTTATACATTTTGAAGCCACTAGATGGCGCTCTTCTCACTTGAACATTTTTTTTTTTAGGCCTGCACTCTATTTTGATGTGAAATGTTGCATTTATTGAAAAATAAAATAAAATAAATAAAATAAAAATATATATATTAATTCTAATGGAAAAAAATAGCTCATAAAAATTATATAATTAATGCAAAGTATCATAAAAAATCCAAAAAATTCTAAATAATAATCAGAAAACATTATAGAACAAAAATATATTTGATTGGTTATCCTGGGAAAAAGTAAAGTAAAATTTTAAGGCTTCGTCCGTTTTCGGGCGGGAGGAAGCTAAGTGTAGATTTACGAAGAAGCCCAGAGGGATACTATTTGTGAGAGCCTTAAATTAGACATCATGTATTTTGATATTCACCCACTTTTATGATGGATAGATGCAATTTTATAAAGGATAGATGCACTTTTATAATGGATAGATGCACTTTTATAGTGGATAGATAATGCATATATAAAAGTGCATCTATCAATTATAAAAGTCCATCTCTCCATCATAAAAGTCCATCTATCCATTATAAAAGTGCATCTATCCATTATAAAAGTCCATCTATAAAAGTCCATCTCTCCATTATAAAAGTCCATCTCTCCATTATAAAAGTGCATCTCTCCATTATAAAAGTGCATCTATCCATTATAAAAGTCCATCTCTCCATTATAAAAGTGCATCTATCCATCATAAAAGTGCATCTATCCATGATAAAAGAGCATATATCCATCATAAAAGTACATCTATCCATGATAAAAGAGCCTCTATCCATCATTAAAGTGCATCTATCCATTATAAAAGTGCATCTATCCATTATAAAAGTGCATCTATCCATTATAAAAGTCCATCTCTCCATTAAAAAAGTGCATCTATCCATCATAAAAGTGCATCTCTCAATTATAAAAGAGCATCTATCCATTATAAAAGTTTATCTCTCCATTATAAAAGTGCATCTTTACATTATAAAAGTGCATCTATCCATTATAAAAGTCCATCTATCCATGATAAAAGAGCATCTATCCATCATAAAAGTGCATCTATCCATGATAAAAGAGCATCTATCCATCATAAAAGTACATCTATCCATTATAAAAGAGCATCTATCCATCATAAAAGTGCATCTATCCATTATAAAAGAGCATCTATCCATCATAAAAGTGCATATCCATTATAAAAGAGCATCTATCCATCATAAAAGTGCATCTCTCAATTATAAAAGAGCATCTATCCATCATAAAAGTCCATCTCTCCATTATAAAAGTGCATCTATCCATCATAAAAGTGCATCTCTCCATTATAAAAGAACATATATCCATTATAAAAGTCCATCTCTCAATTATAAAAGTGCATCTCTTCATCATAAAAGTGCATCTCTTCAACATAAAAATGCATGTCTTTTTTTTAAATAAAAATAAAAGTGCATGTCTTCATGTTCATTTTATGAAGTATACTTAAAGGTATAGCGGAGGATCTTTCCAAATTTTAGATAAGACCCGCCCTCTCCACTTTTTGAAAAGTTTGATTGATTCACCAGAATGATTGACAATTAGGAGGACCAATAGTTTAGACTACCCACCAGGAAGTAAAACATCCTCCGCTATACCTTTAAGTAATTTTCAAGAATATTTTTGAAGTATACTTTATGTAGTAAGTATACTAATATTAATGTGTACTTGTAGTAAAATTATGTACTATTTCAATACTGCTTAGTATTTTTAGTATTTGTAAGAGTAGTAAACTAAGTACACAACTTTCTCATTTGTCTATCTGTACTACAAGTGAACGAATAAGTATACTAGTAGTTTACTATTTTAATACAAGTAGTAAATTTTTTAGTTTATGAAAGTACACACTGATGTGTACTCTCAGTAAACTACTAGTTTCGTAGTTTATACTGCAAGTATACTTGTAAGTTTTCTTTAAGTGAACATAACTGTACTTTAATTTTAAAAACATTTTATTAGCTTCATGCATCTTTTTTTAATCAACACTTGAATGTCAGTAAGTTTCATGAAGAAAGGCAACATTTTAAACAAAACAGTAGAATTAGAGTAAATTGCTATACACTACCAGTGGACTAGCCTACACAAAAATTCAGATATGCAGAATTAGAAACATATCTGTTTTATATCAATATTCTAATCAATATTTTCAAACAATGTAAGTTTCATAAGACTGTATATGAAAAAACTATGTAAAAAAGTATATTTAATTGACTACTCAATCAAAAGAGTAAACACAACTACAAGACAAGTATACTTTGAATTCTTAATTATTCTTTAAACTATATCTGAATCAAAAGATTGAGTTCAAGTACAGGCCAAATATACTTGGGCCTGTATTCATAAAGAATCTTAATGCAAAGAGTAGCTCCTAAATTCTAAGAAAATTCTTAGAAATGTGGGCGTTTACTCTTAAAATGAAAGAAACAATCCCAGTAAAGAAAAAAGTAATTCAGAAAGCATCTTAACCCTTAAAAGAGGTCTTAAGGTCAAAATTGTTAGGAGTACGGACGAGGAATTTTCAGAGGCTGAAGAGTTTCTTTAGCAGAGGAGAACATGGCAGAAAGACGAAGGAGAAGAAATGTGTTGCACACAATGGATGACAGTGAGTTAATAAGCAGAGGTGGGTAGTAACGAAGTACATTTACTTCGTTACATTTACTTGAGTATTTTTTTGGAAAAATTGTACTTTTAAGAGTAGATTTGAATGTGGGTACTTATTAATTTTTCTTCGAGTACATTTCTAATGAAAAAACTGTACTTTTACTTCGTTACGTTGGGCGACGTCCTTCTCGTTACTTTATTTTAATGCAATGTGTTGTTACAATATGTAAGAATTTTGCATTAAAATATCCCAAAATCTCAAGGCCAGTGTTATATATTTTGTTAAGTTGATTACTTACAATATCCCAAATGTTTCCAACTATTTTTAAATCGTGAGAAAATTGTGATTTTAACCAAGGAAACGGGGCGTTAGAGCAGGGGTGAGCTGGGAGTCGCCAGTCAATTGCGTCATATCCGCGTTACCCTCGGTTTCCGCTCGTACTGCGTGGAGTCCTGGACAAATGCGGAAGTTGTAGTTGTAGCGTCTATCAAGCAACAAACTTTAGCTTGTTTCGTGCTGTCGTTATGGAACACAATTATTCTTTACCGATTGCAGCTGGTTCTGTCGACAAAGCATGCTTAATTTTATATTTTCCAAATGTAGCATTCGGTAATAGTTATGTTTATTTAAGGAAAGTATTATTGCTTTAAGATTGTGTTTAACGTTAGCTTATTGACATTGTTTATCTGGTGTTTATGGCAATGTAAATAAATGTGTTATACAAAGATTAATCAGTATTTTGGCAAATGATGTGGGTATGTTCGACTGTACTTTTACAACAATTATTTAGAACACGTAAAACTGCGCCGCGTTATCACAACAATGAATTCAAAATATACAGTAACATCTATGATAACCAATATAGTATTAAACCTTACTTTTCTTGCGGTTAATTCATTTTAATGAAATAAAAGTGTGATAAGGTTCAAGAGTCAGGAAGGAAGAAGACAGGGGTCGGCATGACTGGGACTCATACTTTATTAAAATAATACAAAACAAACAAAAGTCGCGCACAACGCGCATTCACCATGGCGACGGCACAAAACAGTTCAAAAATGAGAGCTCGGATCCACCGGTTTTCTTTCTCTGCGTCCAATTTTCTCTCCAGTCTCTCTCTCGTTCCAGCGCGTCTTATAAGCGGTCTCTCCACGCTGATCACTGCAATAAGACACAGGTGTTCGTCATTTGCACTTGACCTTGCGTCCCGTCCCGCTCGTCTCGTTTCTCTCTCTCTAACGCTGAACCACGCACCCCTCGCCACAAAAAGCATGCTATTAAACGCAACATTTATAAAAATAGAACTTTACCTCATCCATGAACATGATTTTTCGATTCCCGTCTGACTGATTTACATCCAATGTGGAGTTTAAAACGACAGTTCAACTTCCCATCATTCCACGCTCCTTCACATCGTCATCAAGCTACGCCGTTGTTGTTGTTTGGAATGTAGCGCCCTCTAGCGGCAAAAAAATCTTGCATATTGTACCTTTAAATGCGTAGTTTATTCCAAGCGCGATGTATCTTTTTTTTCTGGGCTTGAGCGATGCTCAATTCACAAATGAATCACTCTTTTGAGTCGATTCTGTTCAAAGACTTCATCAAACAAGTTGGTAGATCTGTCTAAATCGGTTCGCGAATCAGTTTGAATGATTCAGTTCCTGATTCTGTTCAGTTCCTGCACGCACTGAATCATCTGAAGCGATTGCAATTCACACTCGACTCGGAGTCGTAACAGGAAGATTTAAGGACATCAAGAGCGTTGGATGAAGTGGCCGTGGACCTACAGTACAGTCAAGTGAGAGCAAATCTTCAAATGCATCATATATTTGCCAGCGATGAAGATCTTTATTAGTTGAACATCTTCGTAAGCTGTCTGTGAATGAATGATTCCACAGGACGATACATTCGATTTCATTTAACTCAGGTAATACATTTTACAACCAAACAGATTATTATGCCATGATAGCACTACTAGAAAGGATGACATTACCCGTTTTTTGGACATAATACATTAATTTCTACATTAAATAAGCTACCATTGTCCACAGTTTATGAACACCCGCCATCCTGCGGTAGTTTGTGTGTTTGTTGCGCAGTGGCGAACGAACTCGACTTGAAAACGAATGCCTTTGCCTGCCGTACACACAGTTAACCAGTTTAAACATGCTTGCAGAAATAAACATTTGATTATATTTTGGAGAACAGACAGAAAAAGATCCGTCGATGTACTTGTGTTTGTTTTTTTGTGTTCAGATGTTCAGTAGCAGTCATGAGCGCGAGCACATGTGAAGAGTTTTAACTCTTTCTTATTACATGCCTTTGAATGCAACACTCTGCAGATTCACTTTATTTCGACATTGTCTAATAATCCAAATGTAGTTGTATAAGTTACTATTATACAAACCAAAGGACAGGCAATGATTTTCGGGCTACAGATGGCAGAAATAATGTTTTTTGTTGCAAAGAGAGCCAATCTACTTATGAAAATAATAGTCATTTAAATAAAAAAAATCGAAATAATATTATTTTATATATGCGACTTCACCCACTGCGCAATGTGACGTCGTAGTGACGTCATTTTCATGTAATTTTTGGACGTCCAAATTTGGTCCATTGAAGGGGTTGTTTTGTAACGCCAGGCGACGTCTTTTTTCGACGTCTTCCGCACGTCTAATGTTGACGTCCGTCCACAAAAGTTTGTTTACAATAAATCGCGCTCAGTGCTCTCAAACAAAACAGTGGCTTCTCTCTCTCACACACACACACACACACACACACACACACACACACACACACACACACACACACACACACACACACACACACACACACACACACCTTGCTTTACCTGGGAATCGAACTCATGATCTTCTGTTCCAAGCGCCAACGCTCTACTGTTTGAGCTACAGCATCAGTCTTGTATGCGTCTCCAGTTATCAGTCTAAACATGTTGAATTATTAAATCAAACAACAAAATTGTTGATAAATGTGTAAATAAAACACGAAGAGCGTCTGAAGACGCGTTTACACGCATCTGGAGGCCATGCGGCACGAATGAGGCGAATTGAGCGTCTGGCGCGAGTGATTTGAGGGTGAGAGAGTGAGATAATTTCTGATTATCGCGTTTAGGCTAAAAATAGGTTCGGCGCTTGGAACAAGATCACGAGCATCTTGCAGTACATTTTAAATATTTTAAATATAATATTTTAAATATTTTAAAAATATATTTTAAATAGCAATTTGGAAACGTGGATGGAGCAGTGAATAGGTTCAGTACACAGCAAAATGACATGACAAACTCGCGTTTTGGAAAAGAGCTCTTCATTTGTAAATTAAACAAATATTAATAATCATGTAAATTTCCTGCACCTGTCATAGACGTCCAAATGACGTCCAAAAAAATTACCCAGTTCAGGTCCAATGTTGAACGTAAATATGACGTCCAAGTTGGGTCATGGTTGGACGTCCAAATAGTGGACCTAGTTTGGACGTCGAAAAAATTACCCAGTTCAAAGGTCCAATGTTGAACGTCAATATGACGTCCAAGTTGGGTCATGGTTGGACGTCCAAATAGTGGACCTAGTTTGGACGTCGAATAGATGTCCAGAATTGGTCATGGACCGACGGACCCAATATAGACATGATCTGCACGTCTATCCGACGTCCAATGTTTAGTGGGCAGATGCAAAAGCCTCTAAGTACCATCTGAAATTTTCTTCTAAAAGAGCATTTTTTATCAAGTTTGTATGTTTATGTTCAGTAATTTCACTTAAATGGCAATGAAAAGTACCTATTAATTGTCATTAAAGTGAAATTACTGAACTTAAATATACAAGCTTGATAAAAATGCTTGTTTTAGAAGAAAGTTTCAGATGGCACTCAGAGGCTTTTGCATCTGAAGTCTTCATATATATATATATACTGTAGCCTATATATATATATATATATATATATATATATATATATATATATATATATATACAGGGTCCGAAATTAACTTTTTGGCTCACCTGCCACGGGGACTGGTAGATGAAAAAATCCACCAGCCAAGCATATTTTTTACCGGCCAAAATAATAAACAGCCTTTTTTTTTTGTCACATATACATTAATTTCAGTACTTTTAATTGAGACAATAAGGTAGGCCTATTATGTTGAATACAAACATAAAAAATTGTCCAGAGCAAAATTTGAAATGTATAATAAAAAAAGAATCTATATATATATTTATCAATATGTGAGAAATATATGAAATATTATCATTGGGGTGAAATAAAAAATATTTTTGTCAGTTTTGTTACCTGACTCATGTGGAAGGGAAGGAAGAACGTACTCGGTTACTTATAACCTCGGTTCCCTGAGAGATAAGGGAACGAGTATTGCGTTTCAAACGCTATGAGAAAACTCCTTTTCTCGAGAAAAGAACGACCATGCACTGTTAACCCTTGCTGTAAAAAAAGCCGTAATTCAGACAGTATCATACCATTTTCCATTAAAACAGTAATATACCCTAGAAAACAAAAATAGCCTACAGGAATATACTGTAAATGAACAGTGCTCCAAATCGACACTCAGAGGCTGTTTTCCCAATCACACCCCATACCCTCATTCACTATTCCCTACATTAGTTCACTAATATAGTCCACTTGACAGAGTAAATGAAAAGAAGAGAGTGAATTGAGAAACTGATGAACACCTGATAAGCAGAATCACTGAAGGACAGAGAAAAAAGAACAGAAAAAAGAGAAACACAGAAACTACAACTGACTTCCAGCAACACTGAGTGTGAAACCAGTTTACAAACCAGTTTATGATTATTTCTTTCATACATGTACAAAAGTTATTGTTGAGAATTAACAGAGATTTAGTTAATAATAAAATTAGTTGTCACCATAATGGAGATCAGTATTTGCTTTAGTTGGTCTCTTGTCCCTTGACTTCTTACCTTTCATCTCTCTCTGACTGCTGTAACAGTGAGTTTATAAAACACATTTGATATGGCAAGAAAAAGTCAAGAGATAGTTGATCAGGTGTTTTTGTTCTTTTGTGATGATGTCACAATCATCTTGGACTATCTGATTTTCAGATTTTTCCTGTATATATTAATTGAAATTATGGGTATGTCATTTTTAGCATAAATCTGTGTATCTACAAAATGAAATCAATATTTCTATAATCAGGTCTTCTGAAAAATAACAATCATATAGTTCATTCAATTTTATTTTACTCCTAATTGGTTCAGACACACAGATATCCACAATCAGCATATGAATCTCAACAATGGTGAAAAGTGTCATGTCGCAATGCATGCTGGGATCCATGCTGGGATCCAGGATAATATAAAACTCCCAGCATGCACTGCTGCATGAATAATGATAAAAAAAAAGAAATATTGCCACCATTGTTGAGATTAATGTGCTAAATTGTGCTATCTCTGTGTTTCTAAAATATAGTGTAGCTCTGTTTTTTTTTGGTTTATGCATGATGTGTTAAAAAAATGAGTCATAGTAATTTATTGCTTTAGTTTCACAGTGGTGCTAATGTAACACTTTTGATCGGGGATAAAACTCTGAATGAATAAGAATTAATTCCTTAGTGAATGAACAGGCAATATGATGATTTTGTCATCATAAGCATTACAACCACAATCATTCATAAACTGTGTGTGCGCACAAATGTGACTTGCAAAAACACAGCTCAAGCAGCAAAAGAAAAATGAATGTTTTAGCATCAGCATCCCAACTAAAGCAAGCACTGATCTCTATAATGGTAACTTCAAACAAACATTTTCAATAACAATTTCTGTATGACAGAAACAAAGTCATACTGGTTAATAATAAGTGTAATAATGTGTAATGGCTGGAAGTCAGTCGTAGTTATTGTGTTTCTCTATTTTCTGTTCTTGTGTTTCTCTTTTCTTCAGTGATTCTGCTTATTAATAGCAGGTGTTCATCACTAATGCTCACAATCACTTACATGTTCCCTTAATTATCTCACTGCAACACTGTCTCAGTGTTACTTTTTACTCTTTGTTGTGTGGATTTCCCTGTGGGGTTGAAAGGGTTAACAGTGTAAGATAAAAAGACACACCCACAACATGTATTTTAACAGTAATAAACTGTAAGTTATGAAACAGGTTTATACTGGCAACACTGTTGCCAGTAGTTTACTGTAAAATTTCATTTTTTGGGTCACCATTGTGCAGAAGAGTAGAGCCTGTGCTTCAGTCCAGGAGAAGATCTACAAATATTGATGAAATGCTGCATGTTGCTTTATTTAACAGGCGGTGACTGTGTAGTTGCTGGTCCAGTGGAAATCTCTTTATTTACAAAAGTTTTGTTGTGGTTTCAAATGAAATAAGTTCACAGTAATACTTTGCTCACGTTATTAATGCATTATACATTTTAGTTTAATACATGTAAATGACAGTTGGTCAATTTAAGGTTTCTGCAAGTGAAATTAGTTAACTCGAGTTTTAGTGCATTTTACAGTAACATACTGTAGATTACAGTAAAGAACTGCACAATTAACAGTAAATTACTGGCAACAGTGTTGCCAGTATTTTACTGTAAAAAAAAATGGTAAGGTCTAACAGTGTGGTGTGTAAAGCAGAAGCAGCCTGGCCAGCGGCGGAGATGCACGATCCGCGAGTGCTGAAGACGTTCTGCACGGCTTTGATGGGTGCGCAGGAGGACACAAATGGGCAGCGACCGCTTCTTCCAGTGGCGGGAGCTTTTTCCTCAGCGCCGTCAACAGATAGAGCGTTAACTGTACGTACACACCGCCGTCGACTTGAGCTGCAAAGAAGCTCTGGCCGCCCTGTCAAGGACGCTTGTCAAAAAGTACGGGGAAACTTGACGCTTGGCCGCTCTGAATAGTGAGTGCGCGCGCGCGGCCGGGGCTCGCTCTCTCTCTCTCTCTCTCTCTCTCTCTCTCTCTCTCTCTCTCTCTCTCTCTCTCTCTCTCTCTCGCGCGCGCGCTCTCTGCTCGTTCTGCTCGAGGCAGAAGAGCGCGTGCGCGCTTAAAATTTAATATTTTGGTATGAACATTCACCCGCCAGTGTGGCGGATAGCCTTTTGAGATTTACTCGCCAAACAGAAAATCTACCCGCATTTGGCGCTTGGCGGGTGTTAATTTCGGACCCTGTATATATATATAAAATAGAGGCCTATATGATCCGAAGTAAGTTACTCGCTACTTGAGTAGTTTTTTCATTGGATACTTTTTTACTCTTACTCAAGTAACTATTAAGATTATTACTTTTACTTTTACTTTGAGTAAATATTTCTATAAGTACTTGTACTTTTACTTGAGTACAGTTTTTGGGTACTCTACCCACCTCTGTTAATAAGACGCTATAGATTAGATCGTGCAGGGATCATGTTTGTGACTGATCTTAGAGACGCGCTAACATCTCCGATACAGCACAGAAATGCCATAACACCAGAAATTAAAGTAATCACTACATTACGATATTTGACAACTGGGCAGCATGTGTAATGTACACAGTCGCATGTAATTTCAAAGTGAAGGCTTAGAATAGACCCTATAGGAAATCACTATTTTTTTCCTTCTTGGACAACCAGCCAATCACAGTCTTCAAAAGATTGTATCATACATAGCAACGGGGTCAAACCCGCCTCCTTACTAAGATGAAAGTTTTTGTCTTTTCCTTGTTCAGAGTTGCTCTCAGATCGGCCCTGAATCGCTCTAAGCACAATAATTGACTCCGGTTCATTAAATTATTAGAAAATATGACTTCAATGTTTTTCAATTTTTTTCTGTTCATTATTCACTGAATATAGTTTCCATATCATTCCATTTTGGAATGATAAGGTTTGGAATGATAAGGTTGCAATAACGTTGACATTAACGTGGATCGTTAATGTTTCTACAAATAAAAAGCACAAAAGCCTGCAGAAACTGAGCATGTGCAGCACAAAATATTGTTAACATCTGATTAATCTTATTTAGCTAAAACATTTCAGCACTGCAGATCTCACAAGCCTTTTTTTTTCTGGTGTTTCTGATGGAGTCACAGCGCCTCCTTCAGGAGACAAACAGCGGCACAAGATTCAAAGTGAAAGTGAAAGCAGTTCTGACATTTTGTAAGTTCTCTTATGATGTTAGACATTTCACCTCGACTATCTAGTGTGTTTCTCACCAAGTTCTCCTTCCTACTTTTGGAGTGCACATATAAGTATATGCAAATAGTCTTCATCTAATATACTTATGTGTGACGTGTCTATTAATTTCACCTTCAGCATGGAATTTTTATTTATTTTGTATATTTTTTATTAAAATTTTTTTTTTTTACTTGTGTGATATTCTAACGTCTTCTAACGTTTCTTTCCTGTGTCTTCATACCAGTGGAGGAGTTTGTAAAAGACTTTAGTGCAGTCCCTGCAGGTGTGTGTGTGTGTGTGTGTGTTTGTGTGTTTGTGTGTGTGTGTGTGTGTGTGTGTGTGTGTGTGTGTGTGTGTGTGTGTGTGTGTGTGCTGTTTCAACAACAAAAGGAGACTGGATTGTTTGAATCTCCCTCCTCTTCTCCCAAACCTGCTTTTGTGAAATATGCTTTTCGCAACAATAACTGCCTAAAAATAGACATGTTCCAAAACAACACTCTTACATCACCACATGTTATTATACACTGCAGTCAATTTGTGGATGATGTCACTGGAAGAAAAAAATTACTGTTGTCCAATCATTATTTCCTAAGAAATGAGGTTAGAGAAGTATTTTTAGACTTATTCATAGAATATAACCTGCTAAACATTATCTTCTTCAATTTAAAAAGATATAGATGTCAAATTTTGCTTTTGCAATGTTTGTCAAGAGACAGCTATTCATATGTTACTGTGCATAAATGTCTGGCAAAATGTACTTGATTTATTATTTGAAAATATTGATGGAAATTCTATTTTACAGTGGAAACACGCTGATGGGTCTCAAGTCATAAAGACAAACTCACACGTTTGATTAATTACATTTTTTTAATGACTGAATTTCATTCATAACATTAGGTTTGAGTCTGGAAATTCTTGTCAGTTTCTCGAGGAAAGTGCTTCAAAATACCCAGATCAAATGAAATATGAGAGAAAGATAAAATATGGAAGCAGTTGTGCTGCTGTGTGATGTTTCAGCAGAACTCCCTTGTCCTGTTGGAGAAACAGTGAAACGTCAAATCTACAGTGCTAATCTATTGGAAATTTGCCTGATAACATAATAACAATAACAAAGCTTAAAAAAAAAAAAAAAGTAGTGAAGACATACCATCAGACTCTTGCTCAGGCAATGGTTCTTCAGCATTCTCTGTATAGGCATTCAGTGATTCGACAGCTAGAAAACCATGATAAAAGGAAGTATGTAGTGGCAGTGCAGTGCTATTCTCAGACATGAATAAAGCTGAAACAATATCTGAATATTTGAATTCTAAATAATATCTGAAAAGGGCATTACAGTGTATATATAATAATTGAATGCTTGCAGTTTGCCTACCTAGTTTGTCGATAATTGGTTCTTTGAGGGAACTGTGAGACACAAGACAATCATATTGATCTGTTTCCTCCTCCTCAATCTCCACACTCTTCCTCAGCTGATAGGATCCATCATGGTTTGGTCTGATTCCTGAGGATTCAATCTGATCGTCAGGCAGAGATGTGTTATCTTTCCTAATGGTCATCATCACGTCTTTGGGGTGGAAGCCAGTGGCCAGACAGGTCAGTTTCAGCTTGGATCTGTCCCTGATAGACCTTATTACAAACAAATGCACACCTGGAGGAGCTGGAAACACAGGGATCAGTGGATTAATCAGTTTAATCTCTATATGAAACCTACAGATGATAAAAAAATACATTCAGACTATCAGTTCAAATATGATTGTTGTCTATATCCGATTGGAATCCGAACACATTTAGCATGTGTGAACGACAAAAATAAAATAAATCATATTAAAACGTCAGATGTTGTTATAAGAAACATGCTTAAAGTTGCTGCAGAAACAAGGCTGTTGCAGTTAAAGGTTCATTGTGTAATATTATGGAGGATCTGTTGACATAAATGCAATATCATATACATAACTATGTTTTCAGTGGTGTATAAAGACCTTGAACCATTATGTTTTTTATTACCTTAGAATGAGCCATTTCTATCTACACACACCGCGGGTCCGCTTACATCGACATGTTTCTACAGTGGCCCTGAACGGACAAACGCGTTTCATTATGTTGTTCTTCATGCAAAAGATCTAGCTTAAGTCAGCTAATAAAACACTGACACAATGATGAATAATGTAACAATAATATTCGCAATAACATATCGTTTTACTGAATAATTAAGTAAAACTAATTTCCTAATTTATCTTTGTAAACTAAAGAAACCTCATTACTGAACTGGCTACTCTCTGCTGTCTCAGACGAAAGATCATTTCCTTACTGACGGCCACCGTAACTTCTGTTGGTTGCAAACCGCAACCTCACCACTAGATGGCGCTAAAATTACACTCTGCACCTTTAAGTGCAGGCGCGAGCAAAACATTACAAAATAACGATGGTATGTTTTGAGTCTGTCCTCCTTCTACCGCTGCCTCAGAAGATGCAGTAGTCCTGCACGCCAGCTCACATCAAGTCATGTTTTAAATAAGACAACATCTGTACTGCAAACCCCTCTGTGTTGCTGCTGTTGCTGTTGTTTTTTGCGTATATCCACCAAAACAACGTCATTTCCATAGAGCACAAAGCAGATATTCCGGAAAACGAAAAAGCAGCATGGACACACAAATCAAATCTGAAGAGATACTCATTGTGGACAGTGAATAATTTAAGATCAGATTACATTCGGATGCACGGATAATCAGATTTGGACTGACAGTGTGAACACACCCAAACTCACATCCGTTTCTGAGCTCCTCGTCTGCATATTCTCTGAATTTGTTGAGCCAGTCCACACACTCTTTCTCCAGGTAGCCTTTGGTGTATTGGTTTAGGATCGGCACATTGTCCCACTTTCTCTTGGTTGGTAGAGCTGCGTCAACTGGGGCGACCCATTGAGACTCTTTATCATCAAAATACAGGAAGTTTTCTCCATCATAGCCGTACTCAGAAACACCTTTGAGAAACTTCACTTTATCTCCCTGCTGCTCAACTTCACATCCGTGTCTCCACTGAAGAACATGAAGATCTGGAATGGAGATGAAGCAAAATGTTTGCAACAGTAATAAAAAATAATAATATGAATAATTAATTTAGGTATAAGCAGGTTAAACCGCATGAATGTTCCTCACCTGATGTACTGTGTCTCATGCGGTCCATCAGAATCTTGATATTGACATTAAACCACTGTTCTTTGCTCCTTCTCGACTGAGTGCCTTTTTCCCAGTAATCCTCCTGCATTTTCTCTTTCATCCAGGGCTGTGTGGGAATCTTTCTCCTTTCTTTACTATTGTAATAGTCGATCTGTGTGTCGTCTAGCAGACCCATAGCAGTGAATTCATAGATGCCCGGCAGATCCACAGGTTTGGACAAACCAGTGTAAATGTAATACAGCGAGTGTCTCTCTGTGATGAAGAGGAATAAAATACCCATAAAAAGGCATAGAAGTACTCTGCCCTACAAAGGCAAAACGCCGTAACATCATGTTTGGTCAAAAATGAGTTAGTGTCATTTTTGTGGTATTTGAGACCTCCTTTATCATGTGAATAAATACCGTGAGTCAATTTGATTGTTTTAACGAGAAAATAAAGGGCTATGACAACCGTGACTTCCAAAACCATACGAGAAACCACAGTAACAGTTGTTACGGCTCTTTGCCTTTGTTCCAGCACGCTGAAGTTGAGTTACGGTGTTCTGACTTTGTTTAGCCTGGCATCAAGAGAGATGTTACGGTGCCGCTGTGATGTTACTGTACTCTGGCTTTGTCATACTGTCAAAGTTCGCCGCTCTTTAATTGTCACCAAACCACGTAACATACACACGACACATCTTTGGCCAGACAAACTGCTCCAAGTATGCAATCAGAAACAACGCAAGGTGAACAAGCCATACTTAGATGGTATGCAAGCTAATAGGTTGTCATAAATGTTGTTATTTTTGTTCAGGGCGATGGTTCAGATCTGTCAATGTCAGTGACAGCCCGGAGCTAGCTAAATTTAATCTGTGTCACGTAAATTAGCGCTAACGTTGACACTCGCCTCACATCAGACGCCGAAAACCAATTATTAAATACACAGGCATCCTACCTTTCCATGCAATCCGATATAATCCATGGAAGATGCATAATCCATAATCCATAGCAATGCACGTCATCTGCTGTATCCACAACAATCCATACGTGTTTGAGCCATATTTCCTTCTTGCAGGTGTTCATGTCAGATCTTACACAAATCCATATAGCACTAAGCTAGTTATCGCTAACGTCCGTACAAAGTAGGCTAACCTAAATGGTAAAAGTAATTCCAACTTTTTTTCGGTTGACTCTGTCTATATTATCTCAGAAATAAAAAGCAGTAATCCAAGTCGAGTTCGTTGACTGTGCATCTTGAGCAGTTTGGTGGCCCTTAACCCTTTAACTGTCACCGTCATTTTAATTCAACCTCTAATAAACGCATAAAAAGAGCGCATATGTGCGTTATAGCTGGCAGCCGCATCACGAATCGAGAATCCATAATATTTTTGTTTATATATATTTTTTTTTAAATCTGACTTTTTTTTTTTTAGATAATTTAATTGGTGTTATTTTTTTTGAACTCTTGGTATAAAAACAAACTGAGCTTTCTACCAATCTTTCATTATTTTTCATGTTTATTGCTATTTCAAAATAAAGGCCTAAACACGCCTAATGAATATGAAATATTCTTGTTGCAAATTGATAAATTACTGCTCCTCTGTAATTTATAAAAAAAAAAAAACATTTGTATTCAATTATAATTAAATTATCTTTATTGTGAAAATATTTCTTGCATTTATTCATACTGTACATACTGTACTGCAAAGTAACTTATCTGTTTACGTTTTACTTATCTGTTTATCTGTATCTGTCATACTGTTTAACGTTGTTAGTGTTGCCGCACTATCCTGATCATTATAGCACTAAATAGGAACAACCAAAGGTCTTCTATATAATTTAAAACACATACCATGATGACTAGACCTTGGTTAGGTGTTCTTATAATGGATGTAAGTATGGGAGACAGCAAGCAAATATTGATTATATGTCAGTTACTGCCTTTTGCCTTTGCACGACTCCTTATTTTTGGCATATGATACAAAGGCAGAGTACAGTAACAGCCAAACAAGGGTCAAAGGTCAAGTTTGAGGTCAAGATTTTTTGCATACAAACATTTCTTCATTATAGCAACTAGTTGTCAAATTTTGGGAGTCCTACCTATAATACTTTTGTCTGGACAAAACAGAAACTTTAAAGTCATTTTTCTCAGTTTCACACTCTAGCGAGTTAAGGTCTTTTGCCTTTGCAGGGCAGTACTGCACTCTTAAAAAATATTTTTATGAAATTATTATTTGTATTATTTTAGATTCAGCTTGTTGGATCCTTTAATTTGATTATTTTGTATTACTTTTACCCAGGGGCTGGGAAGTTTTTGTGTAACTGTGTACATTTTACTGACAACTGATCCTGAAAGGTTTATATTACATTATCATGACTTAAGAGATTCTTTATTGAATAACTATATGCTGTTGATGATGTTCTTCTCGCCATGTTTGATGTTCAGAGTTTATATAGACCCACTAATATCACCTATACGGACGGCTTATGGGCGATGCAACCGTTTTTAAAACAAATAACGGTTGATGTGAAACCTAATGGATCTAAGCATTGTCCTGACCAATAATTATTTTCGTTTCCACACTCAAAAAAAAATGTTTGTCTAAAAATAAGATTTATGTATTTGAATTGCATAACAAATTTCCATGCATTTGGATTACATAGTTTTAACATAAACCAATCAATAATCTGAATGTGATTCATATTTTTAAGTCATATCTAAATGAAACAGATAAGATTTATGTAATTGTATTAATAAACTGAATGTGATTTATATTTGTCAGTCGTATGTAAATGAAACAGGTAAGATTTATGTAATAGTACACAGAAAAACGCCCATGTTAAATCAACACTGCTCAGTGTTCATATGTGTGCACACTACAGAGTTAAAGCGGTGTTGAAGTTAATGAGATAATTAAGTGATGATTTAGCATTAATTATGAACACCTGCTGTTAACAAGCAGAATCACTGAAGGAAAGATAAACACAAGAACTACAACTGACTTCAGCCACAGCCTTAGATTGACATCAACTGAAGAGAAAAGAAGACATTAAATCTGTGAAGATCTCAGCAGAGGAGGATTAAACAACTCCACAAACAGCATTACCAGCTTCACTTATTACTAACCAGACTGACTTTATTTCATTTCCGTTTGAATGAAAACAATAGTTATATTTTAAAGTCACCATGATGGTGGTTAGCGTTTGCTTTAGTTTGACTCTTGACCCTTGACTCTGTAATGTATTTTTTTCCTGGTTGCTATAATTATGTGTTTATAAAACACATTTGTTGCAGCGAAAAAGCCAAGAGAACATGAGATCAGTTGATGTTGGCTGTTTATTGATGAAGGTGTAATCATCATATTGTGGCCTGAATCACTTATCTTTTTCAGTGTCTAATGCTTTGATTATTGGGGTTATGTGATTTTGTTTTAATTGTTATAGTAGCTGTGTGACCTGACAGCATTAGATCCAGTTAATCAAATAATATAAAGAATTTTAAAAACATTTAGTGCATTAAACTTTCTACATTATTACTTGGACATCAAGAATCAGTGTATGACTCTCAACAATGGTGACAATCAATGAAATGCTTCATGCTGCAGTGCATGCTGGGTACAACCAATCAAAACTCACCCATATCTCCCAGCATGCATTGCGGCATTAATAAATTATGCATCAGGATTTTTGTAGCTTTTGTCACCATTGTTGAGATTCATATGCTGTTTCTTGATGTCTGTGTGAGTTTAAGCATTGCCATAGATGAAAGGTTTTTGTGCACTAACTATATAAAAAAAAAGTATATTGTTTGATAGATTTCATGCTGTAAAATCAAATGGCTTCTATTATGGATAAAACAAAATAAAAAAACACAAGTCCTATATAATCAAAGCATTAGACACTGGACAAGATCAGCGAATCAGGCAATTACATGATGATGACTTTGTCATCACCTGATCTCTTTTTCTCTTGGCTTTTTTGCTGCAACAAATGTGTTTTATAAACACAGAATTATAGCAGCCAGAGAATTTTTATATTAAAGAGTCAAGGGTCAAGAGTCCAACTAAAGCAAACGCTAACCACCATCATGGTGACTTAAAAATACACCTATTGTTTTCATTCAAACGGAAATGAAATAAAGTCAGTCTGGTTAGTAATAAGTGAAGCTGGTAATGCTGTTTGTGGAGTTGTTTAATCCTCCTCTGCTGAGATCTTCACAGATTTAATGTCTTCTTTTCTCTTCAGTTGATGTCAATCTAAGGCTGTGGCTGAAGTCAGTTGTAGTTCTTGTGTTTCTCTTTCCTTCAGTGATTCTGCTTGTTAACAGCAGGTGTTCATAATTAATGCTAAATCATCACTTAATTATCTCATTAACTTCAACACCGCTTTAACTCTGTAGTGTGCACACATATGAACACTGAGCAGTGTTGATTTAACATGGGCGTTTTTCTGTGTACTATTACATAAATCTTACCTGTTTCATTTACATACGACTGACAAATATAAATCACATTCAGTTTATTAATACAATTACATAAATCTTATCTGTTTCATTTAGATATGACTTAAAAATATGAATCACATTCAGATTATTGATTGGTTTATGTTAAAACTATGTAATCCAAATGCATGGAAATTTGTTATGCAATTCAAATACATAAATCTTATTTTTAGACAAAAAATTTTTTTTGAGTGCAGAATGATTTCTTCTTAATAGTGAAAGGAACAGCTATGGGAAGTAAAATGGCACTGAATTATGCCGGCTTGTATATGGGAGTTTTTGAAAATTATTTTATTCTAAATGGAGTGAATCCTTTCTTTTCTCCAAGATTTTGCTTTATAAACAGTACCTTGATGATGTTTTTATGATAACGAAATCTACACCTGCTGAATTGTTTGTGTTTTTGAATTATCTAAATTCTAGGACTGAACATTTAAAGTTTACTATGAAATGTGACACAGCAAGTATCAGTTTTGTTGATGTAAAAGTATATTTCCGAGAGTAAACTTTGAGGGGTGAGTTTTCATCCTAAACCTCTTAAAGTTTTCCTATTAGCCAGTTTGTGGCACAGAAGAATCATACTCGCAATGGTCTATGGTTTAACTCTAAGATTTATGAATCGTGGTTATCGCAGAGAAATTATGTTAAATGGTGTTAAAAAGAAATTTGGAGATACATCTCAAAATACAAGGTTAATAATAAAAACAATCATGTAATGGTCCTGTTTGCATTGTTAAGGATTTGGCATTGGATGTGGAGTTTTACAAAGTCTTATATGGCATTAACATAGAGATCCAAAAATTGCAGTATATTTAAAGTAGGTCCTCGATTGGTTTTTAAATGTCAAAATCAGGCTTGCCTCCTTGTTAAATTGGGTATTGGCTATTCCGACTCTTCCCTCTGTCGGGGTGTGGAAACTGTGCCCAGTGTGCTTTTACATATGAGTGTAAGGCTTTTAGTCATCCACACACTGGTCCTAATATTTTGATACGTGGCATCATCACTTGTTCTTCTACACATGTGATTTCTCTTATGCGTGTCCATGTGGTCTCACTTAAAACTTCAAGTTCATTTCACATTCACAGTAAAATCAGGACGGGAGATGAAGTCCGATACACTTTAACACTGAAGTGTTGTTTCTACCCAAATTTGGGTATAATATAAAAATGTAATTAAAAAAATAAAATAAACCAACGTTTGGGTTGGTCCATATCTTACCCAAAGTTGAGTTCAAAACAACCAAGATTTTTTTTTTTTTTTTTAAGTGTAGCGTCACACTTCAGACATGTGGTTCATATTGTTAGTGCCTTACAATACATTGGCAGAAAGAAGGCATAGAAAAGATTTTGAGAGGAAACTGTTACACCAATAAAGATTAGTATTCTATTTCACAAAGTTTGTGCCTAATGAAGACACTGATGTTCGAAACGTACAAGTTAATAATAATAAAAATAATAATAATTACCTGCTTGAATTGAAGGCAAAGTCCCGTAAAGAAGAAAGACACAAAGCAGAGCAAAGATCTTCATCGTGACCCTCGTGATCATGACTGAAAGCCTTACGTTTACTATTTCATGGCTATAGAGACCCGGAAATATAGCCTATTTGAAATGTGTTTAAGCAAGAAGCACGTTTCCTGAAATCTGGTCTGAGAGAGACATGCACAATGAAGTGTAAATCTTGTGGTGAAAAATAAAGACCACAGCCAGTGAGAAAAAAACAGACTGAGGCTTGCAAATGGCGTGTGAAAGTACACTCAAATATCACAGGACAGATTAAAAAAAAAAAACTTCACACTGCAGTTGTTTACTGCAATAAAGAAAGGTTGTACCAGACAGCTATAATAGGGGCCTAAACATAATTTCACTGAAAACGTTTGAGTTTTCTGATGGCATTAAATAATGTAAAACTGTGTCAGCGTGGCTTTTCTACTCCAACAGTTTTGTGCCAATTTACACATCTCTTGGTTAAATTTTTTTTTTAAATGTGTGCTTGGTATTTAATCAAACAAAACTTGACGAAACACACGAAAAAAACATCACAATAAAAAGCAGATTTATCAAAGTTTTATCAAACAACAGCACCCAGTTTGTATGTGTGAGCTCGAAGTACTTGCATCAAGATTTGCAGCAATGCAAAACCAAAGTGATTTCTGTTAGGCTACTAACAGACCGGATGTGGTACACTTTCCCCCCATATATATATATATATATATATATATGGGTTTTTTTTTGGTTTTTTTACCACATGTGTGGGCAACTGACATATATTTACCGAAATCAGTTTCACTTTTAGGAAATATAAAGAGTTAATGTATAACTTTACATCTGCTTTGTATGTTATTCTTTATAGAGTGGCATGTGTCCCCCAGTCTAACCCTCTAAACTTCACTTAGAAAATAAACAGCTAAATATATTTTTTATATATTTTTTTAAAAACACCTCATCCTAATGTGCCTTGATAAGTTCTTGTTTGCGTCAAAGATATTTTGCTAGGATGCGCTGGGATATATCTTCAGTGATGTTCCTGAGGTCACGTGTTTCGGGTCTTTCAGCATCATACACCCTCACCTAGGTGACCCGGCCAGAGGCGATCGAGACACTTTGGTATGGAGAGAGAATTGTGTCTTTATTACATGCGAGAAAATAAATGATCTGAGAGAAAAAAAAAAGTTTGAGAGAAAAAGTTATCACACTGATAGCAAAAAAGCATTTCATGAGAGAAAAAAAAATATTTGAGAGAAAAAGTTTTCATACCAATAGCAAAAAATATTAATATTTGAGACTAAAAAAAGTTTTGAGAGAAAGTATTTTCTCATAGAACATAAAAAAAAAAATTAGAATTTTTAAAAATTGTCTCACGCACACATTCACTCACACATACACGCACTCAATCAAATACACACACACTCACTGGGCTCGCTCGCTCACTCACTCACTCACTCTCTCGCGCGCGCGCACACACACACACACACACACACTGTAGCTCGCTCACTCACTCACTCGCGCACACACAATTGCTCTCGCACGCACGCACACTCACTCACTGTCGCTCACTCGCGCACACACACACACACACACACACACACACTCGCTGTTGCTCGCACTCTCACACACTCACTCTCACTCACATACTCACTCTTGACGGAACCCGTCGTGGAGGACCGTTAAGCCGGGGTTTCGCCTGGAAAACTCTAGAGAAATCTGGCACTCTGTTGAACGAAGTTAAACTGAGAGAGCGTGACGTTCACAGACACCAGAATGAACGAGCTTACAGTAACGTTAATCAGGCAGTAATAGTAGGCTACTTTCAGTTCACGTTCACCCAAAATATGAACGAGTTCATGAACTATCGTTCAATGAACCGTTCAGGCACAACACTGATAGTGCTCTATAGCCTACCTATAGTGAGACATACAGATGCTAAACACATGAATAAAAATAATTTTAGGTTATAGTTAAGTTATAGGTTCAAACAGGAAATGTATCATATTGACCTTAAAACAAAATAGTTTATTCTGAGTCCGAGTAAAACTGTAGGCTACAGGAGGTTGTATATGATGAACTAGGGCCTGGGCGATATATAGGATGACATTGTTATGCGCATCTCATCAGTAAAGCCGGTTCCTTGATTAGTAGTAAATCGCCATCTCCTGCTTTCAGATGAAGCGGCATTAACACAGAAAGCCGTAGTTAACTGACAAGCTGAGGAATATCGCATTAATTATCGCAGGCAATACGTCCGTGATCATCTAAGATCACCGTGAATCATCTTACCCAAACATTGGAGTGTCCGTGCTCAACTAAGGCAGAGGCGGCATCTATGCCGGTGAACCGAACAATGGTATAATGATTCAGTTCGACTCCCAAGACAAGACGATGCTCACCCGACTGGCCAATAGGAACGTGGCCCCGCCCATGACACAATTTTCACAGTGAAAGCAGAATCCTGACACGAGAGCAAGAAATTGCATCGAGAGCAAAGAAAAGCGTTTTGAGAGAAACACTTTTGTTTTTAGAGAAAATGTTTTCACACTGATAGCAAAATATATATATTTGAGACTTTTTTTCAAAGTATTTTGAGAGAGATTTTTTTTCTCAGAAATAATTTTTAAAAATTCATTTTTTTTTTTTATGTTCTATGAGAAAATACTTTCTCTCAAAACTTTTTTTAGTCTCAAATATTATTATTTTTTGCTATTGGTATGAAAACTTTTTCTCTCAAATATTTTTTTTTCTCTCATGAAATGCTTTTTTGCTATCAGTGTGATAACTTTTTCTCTCAATTTTTTTTTTTTTCTCTCAGATCATTTATTTTCTCGCATGTAATAAAGACACAATTCTCTCTCCATACTTTGGCTTCACTTTTCAGGACTTGTGCTGCACGCTTGGTCTGGACTGATGAAATATTTGGCCACACCTAGAACAATTTAGTGCCTCAACTAATGGAAACACTAATCACTGTTATGGTGACTTAAAATGAAACACATTAGAGTTAAACCTCTGTTTATTCCTCTTCTGCTGAGATCTTCACAGATTTAATGTCTTCTTTTCTCTTCAGTTGATTTCATCTAAGGCTGTGTCTGAAGTCAGTTGTAGTTCTTGTGTTTCTGCTCGTCTCTTTTTCTGTTCTCTTCTTTCCTTCAGTGATTCTGCTTGTTAACAGGCTTATTAAGGCTGAGATTACTCTATATTTAATATACACAGACTTTGTGGCTCAGATAAGGTCCAGTTCTGGTTTATTTCTTTGCTCTTGGCTGACATGTGGCATTGCTATGGCCTGCTTGTGGCCCAGATCTGGCAAACAGGAGCGGTCCGCATGCCATCATTCCACAAGTGCCAGATGTGGGCCGGATCTGGCCTGAAACAATGTTGCTATCTGAGTACTGCTATTCCTAAATCACAAGTATAAAGTTGGGAAGGCTGGGGTCCTTGTTCCGTTTTCTTCTACTTTAGTTTTCTGTTCCTCTTTCTGTCCAAAGTGTTAACAACAGTTCCCTGTTCCTCTTTTAATAGTGTCTTAGTCCGTAAGTCACATGGTTGCTTTAATAATATATATTAAAGATGGCACTTTGGTTTCAACTTAAACTTTTGTAACAAATCTTTTTATTTTTTTCACAATGCAGGTTTTTGTGGAACACTGTTAGTAACCTTCCTTGACAGAGCCTGCAACTTAAAAGTTCAACAAGTACTGCTCATACTGTTACAAATATACAAATTACACATGTCACAGTAAAATCAGGACGGGAGATGATCGCAGTCTGATCCACTTTAACACTGAAGTTCTACCCAAATTTGGGTATAATATAAAAATGTAATTAAAAAATAAAAATAAACCAATATGTTCCATATTTTAGCCAAAGTTGAGTTGAAACAACCTAGATTTTTTTTTTTTTTTTTTTTTTTTTTTTTTGAGTGTAGCGTCACACTTCAGACATGCGGTTCATATTGTTGCAAATTACAAATCACACATGTATTCCCTCACAGAACCAAAATATATTTCCATATATTTTGATAACTGAATAAATAAATAAATAACAAATTTAAAGAAGTTAACATACATCACTGCAATAGATTTCTGTCTTTTAAATATAGCAACATGGAGTATATCATTAATGTTTCTTTGTCTTCTCCTGGACTGAAGCACAGGCTCTACTCTTCAGCACAATGAGGTACAGATTTAATCCCAAGATTTATTACTGGTCAAAAATGTATTAAGCCATTAAATGCATTTTAAATAATGCTGATATTATAACAAGAGGGTCAGTGCTGTTATGATAATCAGATACTTTATTTAAACACACGTGAATTAAGCATTTAAAAACTACTATCATATTTTGTCACACACAGTCATCAAGAATTAGCAATATGAATCTCAACAATGTTGACATGCTTCATGCAGCAATGCATTCTGGGAGCCATCATGGTATAATACTCATCAATATATGAAAAACAGCAATTCCTTATGTATTGTTCAACATATTATACTGTATAACACAATATATTACTATATAATATTTTTCAGTATATTCCCGGGTAAAAAAGTAGTATACTTTAGTGTATTAGAAATATGAATGAAGTACATTAAGTATAAAACAAGTATGCTTCGACTTGTTGTGCTTGCCCGGTCTCACCCCAAAACGTCACATACTGACGGGTCTTGACCATACGGCAACATACGACGAAAAGGGTACCCCTATAACGTCAATATGAGACGCAGACATAAGCGCACCAGCAGCGCCTCCTAGCGGTACCCTAACACATTCCTAAACCTACCCATAACCCGAATCGTCACACATGGACGTTAAAGGGGTACCCTTTTCGTCGTATGTTGTAGTATGGTCAAGACCCGTCAGTATGTGACGTTTTGGGGTGAGACTGTACATTTAAAGAGTATTTAATACTTCAAAAAAGATGTAATTAAGTTCAACTTAAGAGTCCAAAAAGTAAGTATACTAATTTACCAGTAATCAAATTATTTTTAAAATGTACTTTTTGAAAGTGTACTTTGTTGTTAAAGTATTTTAAATTGTATAGAAGTTTATTTTTTTAAGTGTATTAAATTTGACATACTTAGAGTGGCAATTCAGTGTAGGTTATCAGTGATGCGCGGGTTGATCCGAAATGAGCGGGTGCTCACGATGTTACGGTTACGAGTCGGTTACGAGTCATCCAAAAATATTTTTAATGATATTCGGGTCGCGGTCGGTCGGGTCGTTTGAAATAAAGATGCCAATTAAACCTTTGTAATTTATATAGTACAAGAGAGCATATGAGCGGAGTGGAGCGGTGAGAATCTCCGCTCATCACTCACGGAACTGTTCACCCCTCCGCTCCCCCGCTCAAAGCTACATCAGGCCGCTCCGCTCATTATCGCTCAGCGCTCAACGCAGTTTGCTCCGCGCTCCACTCAAATCGCCCCCCGCGCTCTCCAAAAAAGGAAAAAAAATCTACATGTATATCACTTTTAGCTTAGACCACAGCCTTACCTCCTAAAGAACTAATGAGCAACAACAACATTTTTCAAATAGAAATGTTTTATTTCAAATTACAAATTAGGCCTATGTAAGAAGGAATATAGCCTACACAAAGTCCTGTAAAATTAAACGAATAAATGGGCCTAATAATATAAATAACAATTAGCCTATATAAACAAAAATATAGCCTACATAAAATTTTTTAAAGTAAATTTACTATTAGGCCAGAATTTTGATAAGTGAACTTTTGCACAATGCGCGCAATTAAAATTTAAATGGGCTTAGCCTATATCCATTGTAGCCTACACACAAACTGCTGTAAAATAAAACGAATAAATGGGCCTAGTAATATAAATAAAATTTATATAAACAAAAATATAAAAAAATATACGTAAATGTTTTAAAAGTAGGCTAAATTAACTATTAGGCCAACATTCTTATAACTGAACTTTTGCGCAGCGCGCAGGATTAAAATTTAAATGGGCTTGTATCAATTGTTTGAATATTACGCTATATTTGCCGAAAAAATGAAAGATGATGACCAAAGTGCTGGCTTTGTCATGTGTACTTCTTGCTATGCATTTACTACTTTTAAAAAATGCGGGTCAGGAAGCAGGTCGGGTACAATATTTTCTTCTTTTTTTTTTTGCGGTCCGAGTTGCGGGCGGGTTAGTTGAAAACGTCGATCGGGTGCGGGTTGTTTATACATTTACCCGCGCATCACTGGTACTTATGGGAAGCATATTTTTTGGAAATTAATTACTTTTTTAAAGTGTACTATGATCTCACTTAATTAGAAGTGTGACTTCTGTACACGTTATACAGTTCACTCTAAAATAAGTGTATTTTTAGTGGCATATCAGAGTACTTTCATAAAATATGTTAAAATACAAAAATGTATAGTGGTAATTTAGTGTACTTATAGTAAGTACGCTTATTTGTAATACAGAGTTGTAATAAGTTGTTTGCCATTGTTCTCTTCCCGGCGTTTCAGAGAAAGTCGACTGTTCAAGGTTCCTTCTTTTGCCAATATCTGCTTTTGTGTGTTACTTTTGTGTCAATAATAAAGATCCTTTTTTGAAATGCAATTTGTAATCTGTTGATGTAATGCACTTGAACTGAATTTAATTATTTTTTATTGCATAGGCTAGTCTTTTAATCTTGTCTTGCAAATATATGCTATTTTGATCATTATTTCATTGTCTTATTCTCCAATAATTGCATGTATATTTTATGAATACTTTTCCAAATCTCCGTTGCTGCACATCCATGGCTTTGTGTGTGTGTGCGCGCTCACGCGAGCGATGACGCAATTCAAAATTTGCCGCCATTACTTTTCCGATGTTTATTCCCGCCTACAACGGTTAACCGATTAATCATAAGCGATATTCCCGCCTACAACGGGTAACCGATTAATCATAATTAATCTTTTGATATGTCAACGCATGCGCGGAGTTGAGTAGACGGTGAGGACGCTGAGCTCTGACAATTAGTCTAAATATCGTGCAGTGTGGTGCTACGGCAAGAGAGACCAAAATATAAGTTTGCCACCAATAAAGACTCTTTGCTGTGTTATGTCTCCTAAGAAGTCTAAAGTACAGCCGAAACAAGGTGAAGAAGCGTCTCAGCAAGTGGGAGCAAGTAACATGGCGGGTGAGGAGTGTAACGTGCTGGAGCTTCCAGCCCTCATACGTAATATAATGCGAGAGGAGTTGAACGTGGTGGTGGATAAACTAAATAACCTCGCGAAAGACATATCTTTCTGCACACAAAGGCTTGGTGAAGTTGATGTGACAATGTCGAACTTTGATTCACGTGTGACAAAGCTGGAGACTGTGTGTGATGGACTTATTAAGGCCAACGAGGAGTTGAAAGGTAAAGCCGAGCGACTTGAAATGTACAGTCGCAAATACAATGTGCGTGTATTTGGCCTGACGAATGACATCGAAAAAGGGAATCCGACCAGCTACATGTCTGCTTTGTTTGAGGATTTATTCCAAGATAAACTACGGGGGGAGCCACAGGTGGAGATGGCCCGCAGGATTGGACCGGTTGGGAAAGGTGCAGCTCGAGTGATGATTGTACGTCTTCATAAACTCACAACGAGAGAAGAGATCATAAAAATCGCCAAGAAAGAGGGAGTGCTACAAGTACGAGGGATGAAGTTAAGGATTTTTCCAGATCTCACTACAGAAATGGCAAAAAAACGTGCAGGATTTCATGAAATAAGGAGTAAATTGAAGGACGCAGGGGTGAGACATGGCATAATTCATCCAGCGACGCTGATAATAACATTTAAAGGAGAGACTAAGAAGTTCACAGAACGCAGTGCAGCAGAAGTGTATGTAAAGACCATAATCGATACTGGATTGAATGTTAGGGATTAGATCGGATAAACTATAAGGTCATATGATATATCATGGACTATAAGTTAAACACTGAATTTAAGAGTGATTTTTCTGTTAAGCTAATTATGATGTGGGCAAGATAAATAGAAAATGAATTTCAAATTTTGGATAAACTTGATATTAAAAGTTTTTGTTCTTGAATTTAAGACCACATTGCTAACATTTAGTTTAGGAAAATGAATAATTTGTCATGAGCAAGCGCTGCTCTACTGATGTATTTTGTTTATTTCATTACAATGCAGAAGATATTTGTGTGTGTGTGTGTGTGTGTGTATGTATGTGATGTGTGAGTGGTTGGATGTTATATTTGCATTAATGAGAGCTCAATGTAATACTACAGGCATGAGTATTGATGGACAAACATGTGTTAGATGGTTGAAAAATATTTTTTGGCACAAAAAGGGATGTTTGAAATAGCTCATTTGAATATCTGTAGTTTAAGGAATAAAATAAATGATATCTCAGAAATATTACAGAATTATAATTTCGCCATATTAGCCATTTCAGAAACACATTTAGACTCAACTATTAATAGTACTGTATTAAATATAGATGGCTATAATTTATATAGGCAGGACAGAAATTTGTATGGAGGAGGAGTAGCTTGTTATGTTAAAAATAATATTCCAGTCAAAGTTAGAGGAGATCTTAATATACCAGGAGTTGAAGTAATATGGGTACAGCTACAATTACCTTATGTAAAGCCTATTCTTATCGGATGCTGTTATAGACCACCAAATGCTACTGTAATGTATTTGGATCAAATATGTGAATTGTTGGATAAAGCATGTGAAATGGGAGATGAAATCTATTTCTTAGGAGATTTTAATATAGATTGGAAGTCTATGAATTGTACATCAAAGGGTAAATTACTTTCTTTAGCTAATACTTGTAATCTATCTCAAATAGTTAAGGATTATACACGAGTAAATTTGAAAGCCGATGGCACATATTCAGCAACTCTTATTGATTTAATTTTTACAAATGTAAAAGATTTATGTTCGGAGGCAGTCTCTATTCCAGTTGGTTGTAGTGACCATAATTTAATAGCTGTGAAAAGAATTACAAAAGTATCTAAATCCGGTCAAAATTTTATTCATAAAAGGACATATAAAAAGTTTAAAGAGAATGATTTCGTAGAAGAAATGAGGAGTGTAGATTGGTTGGAGGTTACACAGCAGCAGAATCCTGCTAGAGCTGTGGCCATTTTTGATAACTTGATAACCAGAGTAATAGACAAACATGCTCCTTTAAGGAAACAAACTGTAAGAAATGTTTCAACTCCATGGCTGGATCAAGAGCTCAAAGAAAATATGAGGCACAGGAATCAAGCTAAAGCAGAAGCTATTAAACAGAATGACGTGGTTCAGAGGAATAAGTATCGTAAATTTAGAAATCAGGTGACTAAAATGAACAAACGTAAAAAACAAATATATTATCAAAATAAATTAAGAGATGCTGGAATGGACAGTGCAAAGGTATGGAAAACACTTAATGAATTACTGGGAAGAAAAACAAAATGTAATACAACATCATTAGAGGCTGATGGGATTTGTCTTACTAGACCAAAAGAGATTGCTAATTATTTGAGCCATTTTTTTAAGCATAAAATACAAAAAATTAGACAAGCCATGGATTTGGGACAAGATGAAAATATCTCATATGATCTAATATCAAATAGGATAATGAAAACAAAAGATTGCACATTTAAATTTAACACTGTAACAGAGGACAATGTGAAGAAAATATTACAATATTACAAGCAAGTAAAGATAAACCCTGTGGAATAGATCACGTAGATGTTAAATTGTTGAAGATGGTGGTAGATGTCATTGCTTTGCCCATTTCTCATATTATTAATCTGAGTTTAACAGTAGGCGTTTTTCCCTCACAATGGAAAAAAGCAAAAATTTTACCTTTAATAAAAAATAATAAAGAACAGTTTTCAGGTCAGAACAGCAGACCAATAAGTTTATTACCGGCAGTAAGCAAAGTGATGGAAAAAGTTGTGTATGATCAAATACAGGAGTATTTGGAAGTAAATGGGTTAAACACAATGTATCAGCATGCTTATAAAATGGGTCATTCCACAACAACAGCACTCACTCAGTTAACTGACTATTGGCTACAGGAAATTGATAATAAGAATTTAGTGGGCACAGTATTTTTAGATCTAAGCGCAGCCTTTGATGTTCTAGACCATAATATTTTATTTAAAAAGTTATTTTGTTATGGATTTGAACCAACTGCTGTTAGATGGATTGAAAGTTATCTTAGAAAACGTGAGTACACAGTTTACTTTAATGGTAGCTACTCTGAGGTGGAAGAAATGAGTTGTGGGGTGCCCCAAGGCAGTTGTTTAGGACCCCTTTTATTTTCTGTTTTCACAAATGATTTTCCACTTGTAATTAAACATGCAACCATGGCAATGTATGCAGATGACACAATATTGTGTCAATCAGCAAGAGATATAGATCAACTGAATATTATGTTAAATATGGAGTTAGACTTGGTTATACAATGGATTACTGACAATAAATTACTTATTAATGCAGGTAAAACAAAATGTATGATACTTGGGTCAAAATATTTTCTTAAGCCATCATTAACATTGCACTTAGATATAGGAGGAAATGTGATTCAGCAAGTAGAAGAAATTCATCTATTGGGTGTAATTGTGGATAGCTCACTGTCTTGGAATAGCCAAATAAATAAAATATTGCAAAGAATGGGTCGGAGTATGGGAATGATTAGATACTGTAAGAAATTTATTCCCAAATGGCTGACTAAACGATTAGCCCAGTCTTTAGTATTAGCTCATTTAGACTACGCGTCAGTTGTTTGGTCAAATACCAATGAAAATAATTTATATAAATTGCAAGTCGCACAGAATAAAGTGGCACGTATCGTTTTGGGTTGTCCATATACAACTAATATAATCACAATGCACAATAATTTGGCATGGTTAACTGTAAAATATAGATTAAAATATTTTCTTTTATCATTTATTTATAATATCATTGAAACAAAAATTCCTGAAATAATTTACAGAAAATTGACATTTTTTGCTGATCAACATAATTACTGCACAAGACAAACCACTGGAATGCGATGTGCTTTGCCTCAAGCAAGAACTAATCAGTTTCAGAGAGCAGTTATTTATCGGGCCATGGTTGCATGGAATGGATTACCAGGATTTTTGTTGTTGGAAAATAATAGAAATTGTTTTAAAAAGAAATTAAAATTGTTTCTGTTCACACAAGAGTCATGATGTGGGAAGAGTATGGTAATATGGAAAGATGTTTTATAGTTTGTATTGGAGAGCTATTTATGGATTATATGTTCAAATGTATAGCATTTTTTATTTTTATTTTTATTTTTTATTATTTTTTATTTTTATTTAATTGCATTGGGCTACTGTAGATGATGTCCAGTTTGTGTGTGTGTGTGTACGTGTGTGTGTGTGTGTGTGTGTGTGTGTGTGTGTGTGTGTGTGTGTGTGTGTGTGTGTGTGTGTGTGTGTGTGTGTGTGTGTGTGTGTGTGTGTGTGTGTGTGTGTGTGTGTGAATAATGTACAAAATGATGAATTATGTAAATTTGTGATGTAATGAAGAGGAGACCCCAGGAAGAATAGCAACTGATATTTCAGGCGCTAATGGGGATCTTAATAAATGAAATGAAAAAAAAGCTGATCAGTCGAGTAAGTTTGGATCTGTATCAAGGGTAAGCGGGAGATTTGAATTCAGTCTACGCTTGTGAAGTGGAGAATGAGATCAACAGTGGTTCAAAGCTATCACAGTATTCGTCAAGAGCAGCCGTGAGCAGGAGCCCTGTTGTCAGTCAGTCTGTTTGGATTCTTCGGAAATAACGCACCCTTTTCAGTGAGGCTGGTTTGTCACAGCGGACATCTTGCCAACCGATCACCGGTTGAGGTAAGAGTCTCATTATACTACATGTGAACAATATTTATTACATTTGTGTTAAGTTTACAGTTTTCAAGCTAACGTTAGCATGTTCAATCATAACTGGCGAGAGCTGGAGGGCAATACACTGAAAATGTAGCATGCGTCTTTATATTTTCCATCTGTAAAAGAAAGATCAGCTGAACCCACACCTCAAAATAACTAAAACAAGCTTCCGTAGACTTGTTATACATATCAAAGTCCGTTTAATTGTGTATAAAATCTTCGTTAGTATGCGAAAGTAGGCTGTTAGTAAATCAATCTCTTAAATGGCGGGACATTTTGAAACACTGTCTGGAAGCTGAAAACTCTTCTCTTAAAAAATATCCTTGGTTTTATTATAGTACAATTATTGTAACCACGTTTTTGGTGGATTTGTATTACCATTTTTTATAACCAGAGTTATACTACAAATAGGCCTACCATGTTTTTGTTTGTTTGTTTGTTTTTTCTTTGTGGTTAAACCATGGTTAATATTCGTAAGGGTTAACGTGGCTATCAAGACTGTTAAGAAAACGAATTCAGTAAATACTGTACTTGATGATACAGGAAAGCACATGAGACTAGAATATGAACACAACATGATAAATTGCATATTCTGGCTGCATCTGCTTGCCAACACGTAGGCCTAGCTATAGAATGCAAATATGTGCATATATTAGGCTTATACAATAAAAGTTGATAGAATGTTTGTGTTCTGATGAAGAAATTAACTTATCTACACTTTGGATGGCCTGGGGTCATCATAGTAGCCTTTTTCATAGGATACTTTTGATCATTGGTTATGAAAATTGCATTGATCCATACAGTTACACCCCTACACTGTAAAAATAAAAGGTGCCTGGAGGAACCTTTTGGGGTTCTTCACTTTGCCACACCGGCGGAACCGGCTGTAGATCCTCTAGGCACCCTTTAAAAAGGGGTGGTTCTCTGAGGAACCACACAAGTTTCCTGAGGAACTCTTATATTAGGCACTGTGTGGAACCACTTTGGGTGCCTCCAGGAACCAAATTTCAAAAATTTTCATGTTGTTACTATGGTTACCTTTGACTTCTATTATAATAAACAAATTGAACCAAATACAAAATAAGAATTGTTTATTACATATTTAATATTCATTTTTATACATACACTTCCATGCACATGGGAAAAAAAGCTAACTATAGATTAATATCAATGAATACACAAACAAATTGTATAATACATAAGCAACATGAATAATCAACCATGTCTATACAATAGATAAACAAGAAAAGACATCTCAACAAAATGTATGGAAACACATATGTTCCACGAAATAAATCAATGTAAAAAAATTACATTTTGACTAATTAAAAATGTCCATCTTCACTTAACTTTAAAACATTTGTGTTTCAGTCCGAAGTCTGACATCACTGTTTCCAAGTCCAAAAGCTCTATCAGATGCCAAAAACAAACAAACAGTGCTAATATGCACTCATTGTGCTGTAATATTCCTGAAAATTAAAATAATCCTAACCTTTTTCTCTATACCGAAATCTCAGATGGTTATTCAGCTATTTTGAATCACAAAGTCTAGGATGCCGTTAGACTGGAGACTGTAATGTACACTATGGCTTTTGAAAAGCTTAAATGTGTGACTTGAATCAACAGTGTTCATAAATGGTTGTTGAGTATTCTCATGAAACAAGATAGAGGAAGTAGAAGTAGAGGATTCGACTCGGAACAGTATTAAGGTGCAGTAAAATTATCTGTTGTTCTGTGAATGTTCACTGGTGAATTTCAGTCATTTCAATAAGAATCCACACGATCAGCAATTTCGTTTGTGGTCAAAAATGTCACTATGGGACCAAGTTGGTGTGAGGTACTTAAAGAGTTAGAAAAGTGAAAAGGTACAGCAGATTCATTTTCCGTTTGTTTTTCCTCTTTTCTGGTGGATGGTCCAGGCACTTCAATGATTTTCAGGTCTACAGGAGGATTTTTATTCTTGTTCAAACTTGTATTTCAGGTTACCGAGATCCCTGCAAAGTACAAAATGTACTGTTAGTAAGGTTATTAAAGTGATAGTTGTGAAATTTAAATAATTTCCTCAGCCTTGTGACGTTCCAAACCTGTTTGACTTTCTGTCTGTGGAACCCAAAAGCAGATCTCAGGCATAATGCAACCCCAGTCACCATTCAATTTCACTGCATGAAACACAAGCAGAAAAAAAATTGTGTAATATATTCATGAAACCATTCTTATGTACTCTTGTCTAGTTCAATTCAATGCAACAATTTTTTTTTAAATGGTTGAGCTCCAAAAATGTCCCAGAAAAGATCCTAAAAATAATCAATGAGTTCACAACTCATGTGTTATGGGTTGTGTTACTTACAAGTCTTCTGAAGCCATATAATAGCTTTTTCCTTTTTTTTTTTTTTTTTTTTTTTTGTCGAAAAAGACTAAACTTGAAGTTATAATTCAGAGTTAAAATGTCTTATATTCAAATGCAAATGATAAAGATGTAAGAAAAAAAATGCATAGCATTATTTGTGAACCAAACCTGTGATATTATTTTTCTGAGTAACATGAATGAGATTTGAGAGCATGAAGGAAGATTTTCAGAGAATAACTGATTAAAAAACACAAGTACACAGCCAAACAATACAATTTCACACAGAGAAAGTTCATAGTAATAAAGTACCTGCATGTGGTGTATAGGTAACTTACTGTAATTCAATGTTGCCACTGAAATGTTCAGATTATTTTAGAAATGTACTGGTTGTTCTGGGGAAATAAAAGAACAAAGCTGATTATTCACATCATAATATTTGTTGACCAGTAAATGGCTTTAAAACGGTATTTGAGAGAATGAGGGCACCTAATAACCTGCTTTTTATTCATAACAGACGCCAATGACGACAGCAGGAATCAGCTAAATTAGTTAGGCTATATCAGCAATTTGAAGACACAGTTGTACAGAATATGTTGAATTAAATGACTAAATCAATCTAAGACAATAAGTCAATAATTTCCATTTGTTCATTAGATCAACACAGAGCCGATCCGCCCTATACGCACACTACGCAAGCTGCGTAGGGCCCCGCAAATTACTCAAGGCCCCGCCTCCCCCTCGTGTCAAAGCGCGTCAATCAAAGATTACAACATCGTTGAGACGTGAGAAAATGAAGCGGAACTATCCTTCGGGTCACGAAGAAAGAGGAAAAAACACTATGCGAGTGAATTGTGGGAACAGCAATCAGGTAGACTGAGTTTGCTTGTTTATAAACTGCAGCTGGGAAAAGATAACCGCGTCGCACGTTAACATGCGTTCATATGCGCGTGCACGAAATGAAACGCGCACTTTCCAAAATAAACTACAATAGCGGGATGACAATCCTCATTGTAGGCGTAGGCACACATACTTTTAAAACAAGACAATGATCATCTACTCTCCAAGTCAAGGTTAAGTTACAACTCTGCCATGCCAGATGGAAAACAATGTATTGGCTTTATAGTCTATATTGCAATTAAGATGCTGATTGACTGGACATACTGGTCAATATGGATGCACATCCCTCAGTAAATAATAACCTTCAAGTATTAAGTATTGCTGTTATCATTTAAAACACAGTGACATGCTGTGGCAATTTTAGCTACTTTTATTCATTCACAGCACAGGATGCATTTGTGATTTCAAGAATTCAATTTGTTCTATGAAGTGTGAATACTTAATATTTTACTAGTAACACTGTCTATTTCTGATATCAGGAATTACCTTTATTATATTACCTTTATAATATTATTACTCAGCAAGTAAACAAAAGCGTAAATATCTACGTAATAAAATACAAATTCTGATATTGGGGTTCCAATCATGCACTGAACCTTGATTAATTAACAAGGTTAATTCTTCACTGTTTTCCAGCTGTATTTACAGTTTTATCTTTGCTTTTGTTGTCAGGATTAGTAACTTGCCATTTTGTGACATTTGGAGTTCATTTTCTATCAAATGTTATTGGCATTGTGTATTGTCTACAAGTATTGAGGTCTCTGCATTCACATTATGCTTAACATCTGACATGTAGATATGGTGTCTCGCAAAAATATCTGTAGTATAAAGTACATGGATTTCCCAAGTAAAGCACATACCATAAATGTGTGGTATAATTTAATATTATATTGTTTGAGTGAAATGTAATGCAAAGGAAATTTCAACTAAATTGATACTACCCAACCTTTTACTAGCCAAGTTAAAATACTTTCACCTAACTTAGTTAAGTAACGTATACTTAATTCCATATGTGAAATTAACTTAAAAAATATGCGTGTGAAATAAAAAAAAAGAAGTAAATTTTACTTATTGTTTATTTAGTGTGAGTCAGGTAGGAGGGCCCCTTAATTTTTTTTTGCTTAGGGCCCCAGGGAGGTCAGGATCGGCTCTGGATCAACATAACATCGCGGCTAAACCTTCATACCAGATACTGTGCAATAAACGAGTGGTAAACAAACACTGTAAAAACGTAGTAATGTATAATAAATTTAGTTTATATATATGTGTGATTGAATATATAGTGAGTAGACTCTGTATTTATATTTATTTGGTGAGTTTACAAACCTTGTAACGGAGAGCCGAACAAACGGCGTTTTGATGAGAAGAGCCGTTACTTCAAACTCGATGACGTCAATCAGCTGAGCTTTGTTGCGCGCGAGCAGCGCGAGGATCACTGAAGTGACGACAGCAGTGGAATAGCAGCAGTTTCGTGACAGAATAAAACTTTTCTCCTCCTGGTTCTTCTTCATATTATTAATATTATTATTATTTAGTGTTGTTGTTTAAGGTTTAAATTAATCAATAAAATAGGCCTATGCTAAATAAATGTAAGCAACCCAGGTGAAAAAGACTGTTAAATGTATAAAAAATGCATTAAGTATGTATAGGCCTACTATAAACACTCAAGTAAATTTTTAATACATTTAATAGTACATCTTTTTCACCTACTGAATCAAACTTAAGTAGCCTATAATGATAATAGGATAATAATAATCTTATTCTGGCCTCACTGAACCATTGGGTTCCTCCAGATGCTGGCTTTAACATAAGAGATCTTCCAGGAACCACTTAAATGTTAAAAGATCTTCCATTAACCCTTTTACCACATTCAAGTTCCTCTATTTTCCCCCAAAGCACTTCGAGGTCTCATGGTAATGAAAAGGTGACTCCAGAACCTCTGAACTAAATACAAAGTGCTTAAAAGGATCCCATAAGTTCCAGCAAGAACCTCAAAGATTGTCAATGCTCCTCCAGTAACCCTTCTATAGAAGAAAGAGCTTTGAGGCACTTAAATTACATTTTGAAGTTCCTTGAGTATCCGACAGGATATTTGAGGCTCCTTTAGTTTTTATAGTGTAGGTGTACCCTACCCACAGTAAATCATATACATTTACTTTCTATAAATGTAGCTAAAATCACATGGCAGGTCAAAACGTCACTGTTAGCCTTTCCTGCTCAGCTTCCAGATCATAGTCAGTTTAGGTTTTGCATTGTCCCAGTGGAACATATTCTGACATGTGTAAATGTAATACTGAGTTGTAATATATATATATATATATAATTTTTTTTTTTTTTTTTTTTTTTTGTGTGTGATTTCAGGTCAAGTGGAATGCAGAATGATCATGGCAAACAAGGTATGGGAAGAAGTAACTTAAAATATCGTAATGGCCGAGTCTTCTGATTCCATATGATGGCACTAAAAGTGGCAGAAAATGTAATTAGTTTTATACTATATTTTCCCATGTGAATATTCATTTGATCCTTGTGAGGCCACTGGAGCTGCACAAGGTTTGGTTTTGCTACAGTAAGACCACGATTGTGTTAGATTCCACCCATCTATTGGTTTTTTGTTGTTGTTGTTGTTGTATTGTAACTAGGCTCTGTCATTTAGAAACATGGCTTTTCCTATCACTTAATGACACATATCTCTACCTTTCATTCCAGCCAGAGGATCTGACGGTTGCTGCTCACATCTCAGCCGACCTGATGGAAAATTCTTGCTGGATGAATGACCTTCACCTCCAACTCAACCTTGCCAAGACAGAACTGCTTATGGTTTCAGCCAAACCATACTTGCTGCGATCCTGCTGATTTGCCTTATACAACACCAGAAAGATCCGGCCCTTCCCATCGGAGCCACACAACTCCTTGTCTAAGCTCTTGTTCTATCCAGACTGGACTATTGCAGGCCTTCCAGCATCAGTCAAACCTCTGCAACTGATCCAGATGCTGCAGCAAGACCTAAACTCACTGCTTCAGATCTGTGTGTCTCCAGAAGCTTGTGTTCTGCAAGTGAACGGCGCCTTGTGGTGCCATCATCCCAAAGAGACACAAAATCACTTTCACTGACCTTTCCCTGGACTGATCCTGCTGGTGGAGTGACCTGCCCAACTCAATATATGTTCAAGAAACTGCTAAAGATCCATCTTTTTCATAAACACTTGACCTAATAATACTAAATCTTTGTTTTAATAATAAAAAAAAGAAGACTTGCTATGTGTACTGTGCTACACTAACTGGGACTTGTCACTGCACTTGCTGCTTCTATTGTTCTCTTAATTTTTAAGTCACTTTGGATAAAAAGTAATTGTAAATGTGTAAAATAAGTTATATTTGAGTATAAAGGCATACAGCAATTGCCTTTTAATGTGGATATTTTTACATGTTCTAAAGCTTGTATTTCCTATCATTCACGTATCTTGGTGTTCAGTGTTTGTTTAATGAGTAATACTGTAAATGTGCAGGTATTCTGTACTTATACGTTTAATTAATTTAACAGAAATTGACTGTACATTTGCTATTATTAAGTACTTAATTAGAGATTGGTCAAAGTTGTGAAATTGGAAATGCAAAAATTAAAACTGTAAATATACAAACTTTGTATTTGAATTTATGTACTTATTGCATTTTTATACATAACTTAATAGTTATTTTACACAGAAAAACTATATATTAAAAGATAATTACTGTAGATAGACAGTATTATTATAAAATAACTTTATAAAACCCTAAATTTACAGTTTAACCTGAAAGTTAAATGTTGTTTTGTTTTTTATGTAATTTGACATCATTTATCCATTTTTTCCACGGTTTAATAAGCCATTATTATCAACAGTAATGTACTGTAATTCAATTAATTTTGACGGTAAAGTCAATTCTGTATTTTTACAGTTTTTGCCTGTAATTTTGTGAAATGGTTATTTTCTGTAATTTAACGGAATCCGTCTGGAAACTTTGCTGCCAGGGATTTACCGTTTTTTTACAGTGTAGAAAGTGCATTTGTAGATCACTTGAAATATTACAGAGGCATAAATTAACATAGTTTATAGTAATTATATAAGTATGATAGCAGTATGCACAAAATGTACTTAAACACAACTATAATTTGCGCTGCAATGCCCTTTTAAGTGTATTTCCATTAGAATGGCGATAAAATGCATTTGTACTGTAAGCGTGCTTAATTGCTAATTGATAAAAAAGTTGTTCCATTTTAGTATACTATTTACACTTGAAGTGTAGTCAAATAGATGTTAAGTTGAAGTTAATACATAATTGAATACACTTAACTATACTTGGATTTGACGAAAATAGTACAAAATGTAGAAAATATACTCTAGTACACTATAATTCTTTTTCACCTGGGTTTACACCATAAAATATATTGATCATAAATATATGGATATTTTTGATCCGTAAGTGTTCTATTTTATTATACTTAAACTGCACTGCATTAGGCACAATTTAAAAATGTAATCAGGTCTAGTATCAGTTATCTCTGAGAGTCAAAGCAAATTTTTGTTTAACGACTTTCTCAAATGTATTTTGTTGAAACTATGGTTAATGAATCATAATCTTAAAAGAGAAAGTCTGAAAACTTACAAAAGGGACTTCCTTCTTCACTTCTCCTTTTTTGTCTCTCTCTGGGTTTTCCATAATCATTGTGGTGAGAACTCGTGCTTTTGTCTTCTGAAATGATTGACTCTTCATCTACAGACATTCCTTTAAAACAATGAAATATGTGAGATAGTCTCCCTGGTTTATCTCGAGCATCGCAAAAAGAAAGGGGACCAAGAGCCCAACTAAAGCAAACACTGATCACCACAATGGTGATGTCAAATGAAACAAATATCAACATCTAAACATCTGTTAATTCTCACTAAGATCTTCTTTAGATGTCTGACAGAAATAGTCAAAGTATCTGTATTTTATGTCTGTGATTAAGGGCAGCACATGTGTCTGAGCCAGAAAAGTCTTTACTTCAGATCTGGTTTCTCTGAGGCATCCTGAGTGTGTTTATTTGTCCAGAAACAGTATCTAAATGATACCATAAATTATGTTGAAAATATGTCCACAATGGCCCCATTTGAACTAGTTTTTAACCATGTACGAAGGTTCCATGAACGTGCAGAACACGTCGAAAAAAGACGTCATAAAAACCTTTATTCTGGCTCCTCAGTGGACGTCTTTTCAATGTACGACTTTTGTGCCAAAAATGTTGACGTTGAAAAGATAACCGTTATCAGTCTTTTCCTCAATGCTAACAAAAGACAGCCAAGAAACTGTTGGAAAAAAATAGCCTATAAACATGGATTAGTTTGAAAAAAGCAAAGGACACAAATACATTACAGATCTTTTCAAGTGAAACAGAAACTGCAGCTTCACCAATGTTGTAACGGGACATATTCTCACTTCTCTTTTTACATTTACATAGAATCTGAGTCTGCTTCATGAGGAGGCTCCAGGGGGCCTGACCTGGCCCCTGTGTCCCATCTCAATAATTTACTCAAAGTTGCTAATATAAAGTCTCACAAAAGAGTACTTGGACAATGACAGACTTTGCTTTTCTTTGCATTTACTAAACTGCAAATACTTTGTGCATGTCTGAAACTTAACTGAAAAAAATAAATAATAATTTAACTATAAAAACATGCATTTTACAAAGAATTTAACAAACATCATAACAATACAGTTACTGCCTTTTCACTTATTACTAACCAGACTGACTTTATTTCTGTCATATGTCTACAGCAGTTCTTATTGAGAATTAACAGAGCTTTAGTAAAAAAAATAAAGTTTGAAGTCACCATTATGGCTATTAGTATTTGATTTTAGTATAGTATTGGCTTTTGACCCTTGACTTTTTAGTTTTACTTTTGTCTGGCTCCTGTAACATCTCTCTTTCTAATGTAGAGCAGAGGCATTACATCAGAACTGATTGGTTCAATGGGATCTTGCATGAAGACCTAATCACTAAGGTTGGGGAAATGAAGCCTCTTAATTCTTTGAAGCCTTGTTCTGATTGTTTTGGGGAAATATTATAGGCGTCAGGAGTGTCAAAAATGGTATAGTCTTGTGTCAGGTCAAATTTACAGCAGCCGTAAACCTGAGAGTGCAGCTCTGCTATTTTATTCATTGAGCGATTGTCTCACTTTTTTTCTTATCAGTGCAAAAGAGACTCAAATAACTGTCGGTTTTTGTCATACAGACAAGTGTTATACATCATTCAAAACTGTTAAATGTCTTTTATTTGTGTACACTAATAATAAAAACAAAATGTTGTATTTTTCGTAAAATAAAGAAAATAAACATGATGCGCGTTCTGCCGTCTCTCTCAATGTGAAGTTCATTCTGAAACGTGACAGAAAATGATCTGTAACTCAGCGAATGCTTGTCACTGTGACATGACACATATGTCTTTACAAAGCTTGAAGGCTCCATTTTTAAATTATGTAAATCATATAAAGTCTGTGTTTCTGACTGGCTAAAAATGTTAATTCTTTTCTTTTCAGGGAAATGACTTCAGAGATTTTTGATGCCAGAAATATTAGACTTTATTTTACAACAAAGCCGAATGTTTGTACCATGTGACTTTACTGAAATAGAATTCTCTGCTGCAACAACACATTCTGCTCTCAGGCTTCCAAAGTCAATCCAAAGACACCCACAGACAGAAAGGAAATAATAGTGTACAAAAAATACAGCTAAATTACTTATTTTCTAAATAATAAAATCTTCAACATTGTCAGATCTGCATCTTAACATTAACAAACCAGTCTATGTTTTTTCTAAGAGGTCCACAAGTGTACAGCAGGCTGATGTTTTTATTGAAGGAGAAAAACTCATGGTTGTGTCCGATTTTAAATACCTTGGTATTATTTTAGACTCTAAAAGCATGTTAAAAAGGTGGCTAATACCATCAGATATAATCTGGCTAACTTCAGACACATAAGGCCATATTTAACCACAGAGGCAGCCAAACTTTTTATGTATGCCATGATTTTTTCCCACATATCATATTGTTTCACAAGCTAAAACCTATCAGCTATCACCACTGCAATATCACTACTAAATATAACTTATTCAATTTTGACAGTTTCTACCATTATTTAGATGCCTGCCTCATTTTCAAAATTTTACATGGGCTTGCACCTCTCCACCACTGGGTGAATTTATACAACAGAAGAACAGCAGTGGCAGGGCAATAGGACATACAGTATGGAGCTTTCATGAACTCATGAATTCTAACACTTGCATATTCTTTACATGAATTTAAATGAAAAGTCAGGAACATAACTATGGGACAGGCTACAAAACAATCCCACTTTCCAAGGATGTTATTTTGGGGTGGTTGATTATGATTTCCCTTTTTTTTTTCTTTTACTTTAGTTAGTGTGTACTGTTGCTGTTTGAACATAACCAACATCTGCAAAGTTACAACATTCAAAGTTCAAAGCAAAGGAATCACTTTTAAAGGACTACAACAAATGGCTGGTAAGGACTACAATGAGCTTATTCGTTATAGCATCACTGACCCTAAAATTTACATAAACCCTTTCCCCCGGGAACACGCAAACAACAAAGTGGGTGAGGCAGTGTTGCGAAGAGGAAGAGTTGTTGTAGTAGAGCACATTTATGAGTCTGTTCAAGCTGTCACATTCATCTTTTTACATTTATTGCAATACAGTACATAACACAAATGCAATAGCATGCCATAAAAGCAAGATGACAACATAGTTTATAACCGTAATTAAAGCTGCCGTCGGCAAGTCTGGCAGATTGGGTCGATTAGCCAAAATTTTGAATGTTTACAACTCTCATGCCCCTCCCCACTACCAGCGAGCACCCTCCCATCGAGGTCGTGCTCGTCAGTGCGTCACTGTGCGTGTGTACCTGATTTTCTGTGAACGTGTCCGTCTCTTCAGCATCTATCAACACCATGGACTCGGAGGTAGGCTGCCCTGGCTAATCTATCCATATATAGCAATAACCGAGGAATTGGAAGCTTGTTAGTAGATTTTCTCTCCGCCATCACGCTTCATGCAATCTCCAGGCGAACTTCAGGCGTGGCGTGTGCATGTTATATTAACGTGCGCGAGTGAGGGGGGATCTGTGGCGTGTGCACAACCTGTGATTGACAGTCAGATCTCACACCCCCCTGCGCTGATTGGACCTGATGAAGCGGGAGCGCTGGATTTTTGCAAAACAAATAACACGCTCCAGGTGGAGTTAGAAGCTCGGGTTTTTTTCTAAAAGCACCTTATTTATGTTGTTCTGTCGGATTATAGTGTCGATTACTCTGAATATGATCAAAAAAATGTTGCCGACGGCAGCTTTAAACTAAACTATACCTGTTCTGTCTTCATGATCGCATATATTCTCTGGCTCATATCTTACAACAGTTCCCACACGATTATCATGACAGAATATAGATTGTCATGACAGAATATGCTAATCAAAGACTTGAAGATAGCTAACTCCACATCACATAAATTCATCAACTAACCATTCAGAAACATCCTGTTGCATTCTACATGTTCTCATGCTTCTTGAGTCTCTCCATCTTTGTCCGACTCCGGTTTGAACATAAAAGGCAGCAGTTTCTGACATTTTCAGTGTGTGTCTGCGTGAGGTAATCGGAGCTGCTAACACACAAGCTGTTGTAGCTCCGCCCTCTGTGCCGGCAGCAGCAGCTCATTTGCATTTAAAGGGACAGACACCTAAAACTTCACAAAATCACTCAGGGGACATTAGAGACTTATTTTACATCTTGTAAAAAGGGGCATTATACCACCCCTATATATAACAGCACACACAACCCTATTCACTTAAAGTTATTTGTCATTCTAAATGTTTTAAGGATGTTCAAAGTTGTTGTTTTAAGAACGTTTACTCCCAACATTGAGGACATAAAAACTTCTACAACTCGAAACTTCCACAAAATGTACAAATAATGTTTTTCTGCTAAACTTTTGAGAACATTATTATAGGCCTGATAACATTGAACAAAAATTGTATTAAGGTTACTGAAAGAACATTTGTTCATAACTTTGAGAGAATCAGAATCAGAATCTTAGCCAAATTTATGAGAACGTTCCCTCTTAGCTGGGTCCTTCCCTCCCCAAAATGCAAGCCATTTCAATCAAATAACACACACATATATATATATATATATATATATATCGTCGCTGTCGGGCGGAATCCTCGTATCTCCAAAACCATTATTTTTCAGGAAATTAAAAAAACTGCATATTTTTTGAGTTATTAAACATTGTATCGTTAAAGTTGGTATTATACCTTATATTGCTATCATATACTGTTGTATACCAACATTAACAAAACATTTCCCTAAAATCATGTTTAATCGGAGATACGAGATTTATGACTTGGGAGCGGGGAGATACGAGGTTACGCTGTCATTGATTAGAATGGAACAGACACAGACGGCGCTGCTGCCAGCAGTGTTTATCACAGTCTGCGGTCGCATTCAGCCTTTTGATAAGAGATAAGGCTTTAAGAGCTATTCAAATCTAATGATTGTGGTTACATACATCTTCCTAAACTCCATTTTAAACGTTTAAGAGATATGAGTGATGCAATACCAAAATATTAGGCTGTCTAAAATAGGCGGAAATTAATCTGCACGCAAACAAAATCGGCGGTCGCGTTGAGCCTTTTGACAAGAGAAAAGGCTTCAATGGTTAACCAAAGGTAACGACCGTGGTTACATACATCTTCCTAAACTCCATTTTAAAGGTTTAAGAGCTATAAGTGAAGCAGAACAAAAAATGATGAGCTGACTAACGTTGTCTAATAGGCAGAAATTAGCCTAATCTGCACGCAAACTTGCCTCCGTGGCTCACGGGCTTCCTTCTGCACCGAAGCATTACAGCTATCGATTTTTAACAAAACAAGCCGACTCAAATGTATCTAACCTAACTATTTTCACTCGTTATTGTCTAAAAAACAGACAGAGTTATGCAAAAATAGGCTTAACTTACTGGCGCCAGTAGACAGACCCTTTTTCTCCCATAAATAAAACCTGCTACTTGGGGTATTTTACATGCACAGTGCCAACTTCGAGTCAGTAAAATAATAATAAAAACAATCATTTAAAGCTGGTATCCAAAACATTTAATTCAATTCAAGTATAATATTAGATACATTTTAAAACTTCAATGCACAAGTATAATAAGCCTAGTAATACGTAGACATTTAAAATGCATCAATAACTGATATCATAGTTTAACACAGATAAAATCAGAGTTAAGGCTTGCTTTACGTGTTGCTCGACGAGGGTTTCTTAATCGTTGCGAGTTTCAATCCTGAGGAGACAAAATGCCGCGAGCCTCCCGCCGTGGAGTGAAGAAGAGGTGGAGTTACGAGGATTCTCAGACAGTTGAAGTGTCCAATGGAGTTACGAGATTTGCTCTCAAGCTATTTTCAACACTTTAGATTGGTTAATAATTTGTAAAAATAACAGAACCACGTGGGGACTGACCAATAGCATCGATTTGTGAAAAAATATGAAATTGACCAAATTTGGACATACGAGGTTTCCGCCCGACAGCGACGATATATATATAGCCTATATATATATATATTAAAGCTATGGTCTACGATTTCAAAGATTGTTCATTATTAATAACCTCGTTTAGATGCTGGTTATGGTTCTACAGTAAAATCCTAACAATATGAAGAGAAAAAAGAATGAAAAAAATCCATTCACTCTATTGGGTGTATAGCTGCAGAGAAGTTGACCAATGTAAGCTGTCCGGCCGAACAGCTTACATTGGTCAACTGCTCTCATCCAATCCCCCGCTCCACTTGAAACCACCTGGCGCTCGCGTCTCCACCCCACCGCACCCCACCCCGCCCCCTCCTGCGACATGAAATTTCGCGGGCAAGCAGCTGACAGTCTATGGTAGCTAGCAAAGTAGCATCAGCTCAGCAATGGAGAAAAAACAAACAGATAGCAGCAAGCGGCCCCTGCTTGTCCCTACAGTCAAGGTTGGAAGAAAGAGAAAGTCTGTAGAGGAAAGAGCAGAGATAAAAAAAAAATGTGAAGAACGCCGGACTCAAAGTAGAATCAATATAGGGTCCACCATTCACCGTTGGAGGAAGCTTCAGGGAGATTTGGGACTGAAAACCGACGCTGACACGGCTGACTTTTTGTTGAGCAGGTAGCACTAAGCATTTATTTATACTTTTATGGTGTGAGGTGTTACATAAATATATTTTTATTAGTCTGACAACATGCTCATGCTGCCGGTCGGCATTGGAATGTTAGCCGTTTAGCATCGCCTATCACGGGTCAAAGTAATTATATTTCTTGAAGTGCTTGAATATATTTCAGTAGGCCTAGCGGGTTTCTGTTCGAGCCGATCGGAATTTGAACAAGATGCGCTGTGTGCTGCTATAACAATTACTCAAAACCTTAGCAATACTAACTAAGAATTATTGTGCAATTAATGTGCGCTAGGTAGCACTTTTGACCAGGGTAAACGAGGCTCAGGAGGGGAAACGTATGCCAAACGTACCCTGCTAAGACGGCAGCTGTAATACAGTATTATTTCTTTTATTTCTTTATTATTGTTTGTGTTTCGGGGGGTGGTGGTGGTGGTGGGGGGTTTAGAACATTGCATGTGTTGCTAATCTTGCGTGTTTACTACCGGTGATCACAGCTTGACTGAGTGACGTTGTTCAGGTCGTTTCCCAGTGGGAGGGATCAGGTATCACAGAGGGGAGGGGTGTGTGTGTGGAGGGGCGGGATGAGTTTTTTAAAACTTCCCAGCTTTCTCGACCGAATTTCAACATCGTAGACTACAGCTTTAAGCTTGTAATATGTTGTTTAAAATTGCTATTAATTTGTATGACATATCATATTTGTGCTTTTACAAAGTATCACATAACAACACAACTTTTTTTTTTTTTCAGTTTTTCAATTTCTTGTAGTAGCTCTTGTCTTTCTTTTTCTTTCTTGTTTTTTTGTTCTCTTATTTCTTTGACTTTCTCTTCTTTCAGGTGTTGATAGAGTTTTTCCATTATTTCCTGTTGTTTCTGACGATCGTCCAGCATCTCTTTGAGTTGCTCTTTTCTCTCTCTGAAATCATTCAGTTCTTCTGCTTGTTTTCTGGCTTCATCTTCATGTTTCTTCTTAATGTCTTTTATTTCCTCTTCATGTTGCTGTTTTATTTCATCTCGCTCTCTCTCTTCTCTTTCTTGTCTGTTCTTCTCCTCTGTTTCTCTTCTCTTTTTCTCTTCTTCTTGTTCTCGTTTCAGATCTTCAATCATTTTCTCCCATCTCTTTCTCTCTTCTTCTCGTCTCTCATCATCTGCTTGTTTTCTTCTCTCCCACTCCTCTTTTCTCTCTCGTTCTAGTTGTTCATTATGTATTTTCATTTCATGTGTTTTTTCCTCATATTCTCTCTCTTTGTCTTCTCTTTCTCTTCTCTGTTTCTGTCTCTCCTCTTCTATCTTCTGTCTTTCTATTTCTGTCTCTATTTTAATTTTTTTTATCATTTTCTCCAGTTCTTCTCGTTTTTCTCTCAGTTGCTCCTCATGTCTCTCTTTTCTCTTTCTTTCTTCTTCCTCTCGTTCTCTCATCTGTCGTTTCTTGTTTTCCTCCCATTTTCTCTGCTGTCGTTTAATTTCCTCTTGAATCTCTTTTTTGTCATTTTCAGACTCTTTTATTTCTCTCTCCCATCTCTGTCTCTCCTCTTCTTCTTCTTTATTCCTCATTTTCTCCTCAGATTCTCTATTTTTTGTTTCTTCTTCTTGTTTAATCTGTAATTCTGCAATAATGCGCTCTTGTTCATTTCTCATCTTCTCTTGATCTTGTCTGTATTTCTCTTCTCTCTTTTTATCTTCTTCTTGTTTTTCTTTTTGCTGTTTTTCATACTGTAATCTCTGATTTTCAATCTCTCTCTTCATCTCTTCTATTTTTTGATGATATTCAGTTCTTCGCTGTTTTTCCTCTTCTGATTGTTTCTGGTTTTCAATCTCTCTGATCTTTTGTTCTGTTTTCTCTCTTTCTTCAAACTCTTTTCTGAGTTTTTCCTCTTTTTCTTTCAACTGATTCTCCATTTTCATTTTCGCTTCGTCTGCTCTTTGTTTCTCTTCCTCGAGTCTCTTCATCATGTTTTTCATTTCTATCTCATATTCGGTTTGTAATTCTTCTCTCTGATTCTGAATTTCTCTTTCTCTCTCTTTCAGTATTTCCTCCATTCTCTTTTTAATGGACATCTCTGCCTCCTCAAACATGCTGTTAGTGAAGTATCGACCCTGATTACTATTTTTCACTTCTTCTATCATGTTTAACAGTTTAATCACTTGAGTTTTGTCTTGTTTCTCTCTGTTATTGAAAGCCAGGAATCTGTTTCCACAATCTCTGATCAGTTTCTTCAGTTCAGCAGAGCTACTTCCCTTCACATAATTTTCCATGGACACATCCTCAAGTTCGTCTCCTCTAGTGAACAGAACGATGCTGAACTGAGCAGATTTGGGGCCAAAGATATTCTTTATCAGATCTACAGTGTCTGATTCCTCCTTGGTGAATCTTCCCAAACTCAACACAATGACAAACACATGAGGTCCAGGTGAAGACATTGAAACACATTTCATTATTTCTGCCACCAGTTTTTCATTTGACAGTGTCGTGTCAAAGAGTCCTGGACTATCAACAACAGCTACTGATCGACCATCAACTTCACCAACTCCCTTCTGACAAACAGTTGTCACTGAATCTGAGCTTGATTGGCTCTGAAACTCATTTCTTCCCAGAATAGTGTTTCCTGTTGCACTCTTTCCACTTCCTGTTCTCCCGATCAGCACAATCCTCAGACCCTCTGGATCATCTGATTGATCTGAAGAACATGAAACACAAAATTATATATATATATATATTTGACATCACCGCTGAATTTAAATACGTTTTCAAAGTAGAATGATGCTCTTCTTTGTTAATTTATATTATAGGAAAGGAAGAAAGAGTAATAAAACAGTAACAAAAGTGGCACAATCATGACAGGACACGCAGCATATAGGTTTAACGTTTGTGAACCTTTTAGAATTTTCTATATTTCTGCATAAATATGATCCAAAACATCATCAGATGTTCACAGAAGTCCTAAAAGTAAACAAAGAAAAAAAAAAGTTTTATATATCTGTGTGGCAAATTAACTCTTGCTTTCAGTATCTGTTGAGACCCCCTTGAACAGAAATAATGGCAACTAAATGTTTTGAGTTACTGCTGATCAGTCCTGCACGACTTTGAGGAATTTTAGCCTATTCCTCGGTACAGAACAGCTTCAACTCTGAGATGTTGGTGGGTTTCCTCAAATTAACTGCTTGCTTCAGGTCCTTCCTTACACAACATTTCAGTTGGATTAAGGTCTGGACTTTGACTCATTAACATTAACTTTGTTCTTCTTTAACAATTTTTTTTAGAACGACTTGTGTGCTTGGGGTCGTTGTCTTGCTGCATAACCACTTTTTCTGGAAATTCAGTTCACAGACAGAATTCGCTGGTATAATAGAACCGCTCCTGGCGTGCGCCTGGTAAATCCACCGTTATAATAGCAATCCGCTATGGAACAAGCACGCCTGCTCTTAAAGGGAATGTGAGATGTCGCTCTGATTGTTTTTTTTCACGTTATGCCCAAACCACACCTATGAGTAATGTAGCTACTTCAGACCAACCCATTTTAGATTTGCGGAATCCGCCCACAAAGTTACTTGCGTTTCGCGTTTGGTACTTTGATACTACGTTTCAGATTGTTAAAATAGGGCCCTGAGTCTTTGGTTCACTGCCGTTTTAAGGACAAAATACTCAGCAATGGTCCTTGACTTTTTCTGCACATGGTTTGTCTCAAAGTATATTAACACTAGAACTCCCAAGGCGACCATTTTGACCGTTTTAAATTTTACAATGTAATAACTTTGTTAAAATAAAATAAATGTGGCTGTAGGACTCTGACTTTTCCTAAATATGTGTATATTTTATTCTGACACTGTTATTTTATTAAAATCACAAAACACTAAACAGTTCTGACTATTTCTACCTAGAATGATCATAACGGTCATTTTGACCGCACGCGTTATAGATATCATAAGTCCGCTACATTGCAAGTTTCGCGGAGGGACTTCATCACACGACTGGCGAGCGAACTTCACTCCGACCACATGGAATCAAAAGCCATACAACTGGAGGAACTGCAAACAAAATAAAACCAAGGAGACATGTGCCAAATGTCACAAAGTGTGTGGGAGCTGCACACGAAAGGCGGTGTTTACCTGTGTGGAATGTGCGTAAGCGTCAATGATGCGGGGTGTTTGCGCCGTTCAAATGGGCAGTTAACCTGATTTTGTTCGTTAATATTTTTTGTTCACTGAAACTAATCGTTCTAAAGCAGTTCGTTTTCTTGTTTAGCTAATGTTCATGTTTTTTTTCTTAGCCTGTTTGTATACATTTTCACATTCATTTGAATTAAAATGTTGTGTACTGTTTATTATTACCTATCATTGTAGATCCATTTATTTTTAGATTTTGTATTGATTATTGAACTTATTTACAAACAGGGCTGTACTAAACGGTATGAAGCTTTGACGTTTCCTAACTTTTGTGCATGTCTATTCACGTGGTGAATGCGGTGAAAAAAAAATATTATTTTGACGCAAAACGTTCCTCAAATAGAGACAGCGCCTGTCGGTGCAATCTTTCTTTTGTGCTTGTTTTAAGGGCTATGACGACAGGAATTAAAAGCTTCATTGGAAAAGAGAAGGTTAACATGTACAATAGATATGACATGACGAAAATGACGTTCAGTACGGCCATATGAACGTCAAAGTATGAACGGTCAGAATGACCGCTATGATCGTTCTAGTAGTTATGGAATTCCGGTAGTTCTAGTGTTAAAAACACCACATAGACATATAAACAATATTAAAACCCTGATTTTCACCTCAGGGGGACTTTAACACTTGGGTTTTGCAGAGAAAATCATAATGGGTCCTATCAGAGATTTTGAGAGTAAAATACACTCACCCTGTGATGGTATCTTCTGTTTTAACTCTTTATTTTCATTCTCCAGTCTCTTCAGTTCTTCTTTATATTTCTCTTCTGTTTCACGCCTGGCTCTGTCCTCTTGTTTTAAGTCTTTATTTTCATTCTCCAGTCTCTTCAGTTCTTCTTTATATTTATCTTCTGTTTCATACCTGGCTCTGTTCTCTTGAGCTTTCACATACATCTGAAGTGAATATGGTTTAGTTTTCAAGTTCTCTATATAATCCAGTAGTTCTGGTATCTGTCTTGAGTTTTCAGGCTCCTTTAACCCCATCACTCTGTACTGATCACCATATAGTCTGATTGATCTCAGAGTTTCTGATTTGACTAAATCTGTCACTAAGTCTCCAACAGAAAGGTCCGAGGTGAAGATCAGCATTAAATGCTCTCTGGAGTCAAATATCTTCTGGATCTTTTCCATTTCTGCTTTGTCTTCATTATTGAATGGAGCATCAGGAATGATGATGAGGAAAACATGAACTCCAGGATCACAAAGAGACACACAGCGGAGAGTTTGACGCATCACTTCCTGCTCTGAGAGCCGACTGAGTTGTGGAATCTTCACCAGACTGATCAGACGACCATGACGTTTCACGTCTCTCCTCACACACTTTGATCTTATATCTGTTTTCTGCAGGATCAGCTCTGATATGGAGGATTTTAATTTCTCGTCGATCCCGCACACAACCAGATTCAGCTTTGACACTGGAAAACGTACAAAAATAAATAATGGACTTTTATATTAAGTACACAGTAAATTCCACAGTGTTAAATCAACACTGCTCAGAGCAAATATGGTCCCACTCTACAGAGTGTTAAAGTAACACTAAAGCGGTGTTAAAGTTAATGAGATAATTAAGTGATTAATTTAGTGATGATTGAACATTATTGAAGACACCTGCAGTTAACAAGCAGAATCACTGAAGGAGAAAAGCACAAATTGTAAGCCACCGTTATGGTGATGGGTGTTTGCTTTAGTTGGGCTCTTGACCCTTATATGTTTACTTTAGAGTTAGTTTGGCTGTTGTATCTGAGTTATAACTGCCAGATGAACAAAGAAAAAAAAGTGATCTGATGGTGTTGGTTATATTATGAAATTCATCATTTGAACTTGATCACTGAACTCATTATGATCCTTATTTCTGACTTCGATTTATGTTGTTGGTTACAAAATAACTGTGAATCTGCATAAATATCCAGAATTTTTTATATAATATAAAGGATTTCTTAAAAGTTGTTTAAAACAAAAAAATCTTTCCTTTAGGCACACACAGACGTCAAGATTCAGTCTATGCATCTCAACAATGGTGACGAGCAGAATATTCAATTAGGGAAAGTAAATTAAATAGACAATTCAGATCATAATTTATTCATACCGCAATGCATGATGGGAGCCATTAATGAGTTGTGATTGGTGGCAGCCACTGCAACATGCTTTATTATTGTCACCATTGTTGAGATTCACAGGCTGATTATTGATGTCTGTGTTTCTAAATAAATTAATTTGAAAGTGTTTTGATCAGAACAATGTTTATGAAATATTTTGGATTATAAGTAAAGTATTGATAATCATATGCTGTTAAAATCACAAAGCTGCTGCTAACAAGTTAAACCAAACTATCTCAATAAGTTTCATTTTTCAGATCACAGCATGATTATGTCAAAACATAACCAACACTATCAGATCACACTTTTACTTTGTTCATTTGACTGTTATACATCAATAACAGCAGACAAACAACAGTAAAATTTAAAGTAAACATATAAGGGTCAAGAGCCCAACTAAAGCAAACACCCATCACCATAATGGTAACTTACAATTTATGATTTTCTCCTTCAGTGATTCTGCTTGTTAACATCAGGTGTCTTCAATAATGCTCAATCATCACTAAATTAATCACTTAATTATCTCATTAACTTTAACACCGCTTTAGTGTTACTTTAACACTCTGTAGAGTGGGACCATATTTGCTCTGAGCAGTGTTGATTTAACACTGTGGAATTTACTGTGTAGAATACACTGAGACTTACACATAGACTTACTGTTAGGGCGACTGGCATCTGGACTTCTCTCTCTTTTGCTCCCTGCAATCAAAATAAAACACACACATATATTAGTTATGCTATTAATTGTAAGTTGCTTTGCAAAGAAACATCTGCTAAATTAATAATTAACACTTTTAACTATATTGTGACACCATAGTGTGATGTCACAATGATGTAAATTGTTAATAATGAAATATTTTGGTCATGAATGAAAGTGCCTGGTAAATTAATAAGAGTAAATATGTATTCATCAGATATAAATCCATATTCATCAGATCAAGTGTCTGTATATGTGTCAACATGTCCCTCTCTGTGCTACATATTGCATTTGATTTTGTATGTTGTCATTAAATGCAATTACATTAATTTGTACATATAATGCAAGTTTATTTAAGTATCTAAAATGCAGCACAATCTTGAATACTTACAAGGTGCTGGGATACCCAGGAAACTGGATATACTTCTTTTTTCTTCATTTTTCTCTTTATGGCTGTCATCATATGCTTTAACCTCTTTGAAAGAATGCACAGGTCTGCTGTTGTCTTCGTCCAGTGATGAGCCGGGTTCAGTTGCCTCTTTAGCATCATGTGTGCTTTCATTAGTTGTGCGATTAATAGCCTCTTCACCAAATACTTTCAGCATTTGTTTCACCCTGCTCATCTTTTCCAAAGTGAAGTTTTTATAGTATTAACACTAGTGTGTTCTAGTATTAACACACTCTGAGATGTTTGTCTGGAGCAGCTGAGGACGGTTGACTCCGACTCTCTCTACAACATCTGGAGAAGCTTCACTGTCAAACGCTGCTCGTCCCAAAGGGTAGTTTCACTGTCTTCTGACACATTCTTCAACACTCTCTAAAACACACACACACACACACACACACACACACACACACACACACACACACACACACACATACACACACACACAATTTTTAACAGCATTTCATTGTTTTTCACAGGAGAAAAATATTACTGCATATGATACATGTACTGTACCTGATCATTTCAAATTACATTGGTGCTAGAAGTGACAAACACATATGAAGAGTTCAGATGCAAAAGCCTCTAAATGCCATCTGAAATTTTCTTATAGAATGATAATTTTTATCAAGCTCGTATATTTAAATTCTATATTTTCACTTAAATGGCAATGAAGATTACCTATTAATTGTCATTGAAGTGAATTTACTGAACTTAAATATACAAGCTTGATAAAAATGATCATTCTATAAGAACATTTCAGATGGCATTTAGAGGCTTTTGCATCTGAACTCTTCATATATACATGTACATACTTATGACTTTGTTTTATTGGATGTTCATCGGATAAATTTAAAGTACTAAGAAAATAGAGATGTTAAAACAATATACAATTAAAACACAATCTCAGTTTAAAATGTAGTGATGCTTAAACTCATATGAGTGCCACTTAAAAACAAAGTTGAATATGTAATGTGGCTTTATTTCTTAATCAAACCATTTTTACATAAAGCAAATACATAAAGTAACCAGCATAGCCATGTGGGGCCCAATGTGTTTAACCGGGGTGTCACGGTTCAGGGGCGTATTCCTGGGGGGTATTCCAGAAAGCAGGTTATGTGACATAGTACATGTTTAGTATATGTTTAAGGGTAAGTACACTGTAAAAAAAAATTACATCCCCAAGTCAAAAATTTCAAGTGACCGATAACATCTAAATTTTTCAATTAGTCTGACGTATTATTTCTCATTGAGCCAATGTTAACAGACTATTGCAACAAGAATTTCACTTGGGCCAATTGAAAAATGTAGATGTTATCGGTCACTTGAAATTTTTGATTTGGGAGGGTTAGAAATTTTTTACAGTGTAAGCGGGTAAACTCAACTACTTTCAGTTCCAAAAACGGAGGTATAACTTTCAGGGTATATAAGTAGCCATAGCAAGCCACTCTTTGAACACAACCCGTTCCGTTGCAGCTCATGATCCAGGGTTAGTTTACTTGGTGTTCACTTAGGTGTTCAGTGGGTATGACAGATTGTGCATAATAGTATATATCTATAGGTATATCGATATATAAAATGCTTTTTAAACAAGGTAATGTTAATTTTATTATAATATATAGCTAATTCTCGTCTCACACATCAGTGATATGCATTAAAAAGTTTTTTTTTGTTTTAGTTTTTTTGCAACAGGACATTTTCTATGCTACACAGCAAAATCCCCCGTGTTAAATTAACACTGAAAAGTGTAATTCAGATCACATTAGTTCTTTGTTCATCTGACTGTTATAAATCAACAACAGCAGACAAACAAAATCTAAAGTAAACATATAAGGGTCAAGAGCCCAACTAAAGCAAACACCCATCACCATAATGGTAACTTACAATGTGTGATTTTCTCCTTCAGTGATTCTGCTTCTTAACATCAGGTGTCTTCAATAATGCTCAATCATCACTCAAATATTCACTTAATTAGCTCATTAACTTTAACACTGCTTCAGTGTTCATTTAACACTCTGCTAAGAGTTTATATAATTCAAACTTTTCAGTGTTAATTTAACACTGGGGATTTTGCTGTGTATAAAGTATTTATATAATAAAAGACATACATGATATGATATGATATGATATGATATGATATGATATGATATGATATGATATATTTCCAGCAATGTGGAAGCAAAATGACTAAACAAAAAGTAAACTTTATACAACCATGTTATCTTTGCAAGCACAGGCTATATTTCGTTTAATCAGTCTTTCTTTTTATTATATAATTAGCATCAAACAAACAATATAGTTCTTATTCACAGTGATTAAAGATTATTAATGTTTTGTCTGCCCTCTAGTGGTTGGAAATGTGTATTACATGTCTTATTATGAGCAGATTCTCTACACCTGTGGACAGTGTAAGAGGAGCGTGGATACAAGGAGCCCCGTTGTTACATCTGGGAGGCGGGATTGGTGCGGCGGTCGTTTTCGGTTTCCCTTATTCCTTTTCTCCCAAACGTTATGTTATGATTATTGTTTGTTAATAAAAAACCTATTGGACTGAGCCTTCTGTGTTGACCCTCTTTTGTGTTATGGCAAGGGCCGTAACAGTAGCTGACGAAAAGGGGGGATTTAGAGAGATTGATTCATCCATGGAGTCGTTTGAGAATCATTGAAAAATGTGGTGATGTGCAATGTTTATTATGAGAAAATTAAACCTTTTTTTTTTACCTTTGATGCATGTAAAACCTATTGTAGGAGACCTCCAAAACAAAATCTTGAGACTTTAAAATGGCATTATAGGGGCACTTTAAACAAAAAGATTGAAAAATGATTGCACAACAACCAAATATGTGGCGTTCCCTTTCAGTCGGTCACTCTTGACGTACACGGAGGTGGGCCGACAAAAATGGGATCTCGCTTGAGAGACCAATCCACTTTGAGTGTAAACTAAACAAGCTAATGCACATTTAGCATCGCCTCGCAGCACAGGTATATAACAAGCAGTAGGTGCATCGCATATTTGACTTTCGCTTCAGAGCCAAGCACTGTGTATGTTAAGCTCTACTGGTTCACAGAGTGTTCGACGAGCCTTTCGTTGTTTCTGGGAAGAAGTCTCTCATGGAGTTGGTGTGACAGTGCTTTTCAGCGGTGATCACGACTGAAAAAAAAAAGAAGCTTTTTTTACAGCTCTGGGCATTGAGCCTTCCTGAGTTTGCTGTCACTCAGCAACATTGAGACTTTAGTTTTGGTTTTTGAGTGCCACAATGGGCTGCACTATTTCCTGCTGTTGGCCGTGGCCATCCCCTGTGCGCTTCAGCACTAGAGAGAACGGTTTCCCTAAAAGAGCAGGCACGAGCGTTCCAGCTCCCGATCTAACTCCTCTTCTGGTGGGAATCAGAAGAGGGGTACTTTGGCTAATAGCACTGGGGATCTAAAGGTTAGAGTGTTGGCTTCCTCGACGAGACCACCTCCACAGGCCCAACACTCCTTTATCACACCAAAAACCATGGAGCTTCCGAGAGAGCTTGCTGGCCCCTCCTGGCGGAGCCAGTCGTTTCTTTCGGGGATCTGCCGGATGATCAAATGTCGATCGCTGCATCAGAGGGTGAGCACGAGTTCTCTGGGGATGATAATTCAGCTGTGTTACCGTAGCATTGCCCAAATCAGACCCGGAGCTGACTGCTATGATTTCCTGGGCCGCCGCGAGCGTCGGGCTTGAGTGGAATCCTCCATCATGTCCCGAACCCTCAAGGCTGGATGACAAGTTTATCGGGGCGGCCTGTGACTTTCGCCTCGCGTCTTTATGAAGGTCGCGGCGGCAGCCATTGTTCCACTGAGAGAACACAGGGTTCGCATTCTCAAGTATCTCAACGAGTGGCTCATAGTGGCCCAGTTGCGAGAGCAGTTATGCGAACACAGGGACATGGTGCTCAGTCACCTCAGCCTGTTGGAGCTTCAGGTCAACTGGGACAAGAGCAAACTCTCCCCCGTGCAGAGGATCTCTTATCTCACTATGAAGCTGAACGCTGTCAACAGACAGCGCGCCTCAAAGAGGAGCACGTCTAGTCAGTGTTGAACTGCTTGAATTTGTTCAGAGGCAGGGCAGCAGCCTTTTTCAGAGGCTCCTGGGGCATATGGCGCAGTAACGCCACTCCAGTTGCTTCATATGAGACCGCTTCAGCAGAGTTGCTTCGTTCACTGCAGAGTTCCAAGATGGGTGTGGCAAAATGGCCCGTACCGGGTTTCCATCACCACGCACTGTCACCAATTTTTCAGCCCGTGGTCGGACCCTTCATTTCTATGGGCAGGAGTTCCCCTAGAACAAGTGTCCAGGCATGCTATGGTCTTCACGGATGCCTCTGCCACCGGTTGGGGGGCCACGTACAATGGGCATACAGTCTCGGGCATGTGGACAGGTCCCCAACTGCATTGTCACATCAACTGCCTCGAGTTGCTAGCAGTATGTCTTGGGCTGAGCCTCTTCAAGGTGCCGCTATACGTACTGGTCCATACAGACAGCACTGCGACCGTTGCGTACATCAGCCAACAAGGTGGTCTACGCTCCCGTCGCATGTCGCAACTCGCCGGCCATCTCATCCTTTGGAGTCAGAAGCATCTGAGGTCGCTTCATGCCATTCACATCCCAGACGTGCTTAATGGTCAGTTGTTGTTCTTGTTTGGCACCCGTTTGGCACCCTGTGCTTCCATGCATTTTACCATTTTCAAATTTATTTATTTTTCAGACAGTGTGATTCTGATTGTGGACAGCAGGTGTCATCATGAATGGTATAAAAAAAACCACCATGAAACGTGTATGGTTTGTGTATGGTTTTCTAGCTAAAATTTATATTAAGCAATATTCTTTATTAGTGGACTCAAATGAAATACATTCACTGTATTACTACAGTAACATACTGTTAAAGGAATTACAATAAGACTGGGCTGCCAATATTTCAATGTTAATTTGATGTAGTTTATGGTTGGCTTGCCTTTTTGTCTGTTGCAGTCTAAACATGTTACTTCAGTTGATAGTCTTTGACTGTTTTTTCCATTAATAGCAAACGTTTGGCACCCTGTGCTGCCATGCGGTTCACCGTTTTTTTTCTACATATTTATTTTTACAGTGTAGGATATTCTACATTCAGACTGCAGGCACAAAAAAACGGTCACAAATTTGACTTTTTTACTCATACTGTATGTTCCCAGCAAGCATGTTGTTATGTTGTCTTAAAATGTTATGTTGGCTTAATCTGCTATGGCTGCAGGGGGACAGTAGGAACAAAAAAAAGTGAGTACGAGTAGAGTATGCTGCAATTTTTTTTTTATTAGTTTAAAGTACTAATGTAAGATACAGTACAACAGACATGGACTCCTACATCGGACAGACATCAAATTTCGATTAACAATTAACAAATTAACTGGGTTGATGTCTGATGCCAATGTTTGTTTGACATAAAGCTCAAACACAGCTTGCACTGAACGTCAGTTAAAATGAATCATGTTGATGTCTAAAACTAGCATTTGTTTGATATCAAACTGCAATATGGCAGACAGAGATTAAATTGAAAAGAAAGATCATGCTGACTAATTTGCCAGTGATTCCCTCAAGATTTTCCTCTGGATTTTTATAATGGGGTTTTTCAGTTTATGAAAAACATAACTTGACAACAACAGCAAATAAGCACATTAGAATGATGCAGTAATCCATTGAAATCATGGGAATAATAATAAAAAAAAATGTTTATATTCCCGTAGAAAACTGTTATTTTAAATAGTAAAAAAATATTTCCCAATATTACTCTTTTTGCTGTGCTTTGGATCAAATAAATACAGCCTTGGTGAGCAGAAGAGACCATAGTGTATGTATAAAAAACAGATCCACCCATGTAATGGAGGAAGCTTTGTTACTTACTTCCTATGTATAGTTTAAAAGCCAAACATACTGGATATGTTCTTGTACATTTTAGTCTTAAAAGGTAATATTGATGGGAATACATCACACTGTGCAAAATATTTTTTTTATCATTATTTTATGCAAACAACTCACAAATCAGCTTTCAAAAGATGTGTCAGATGTGCTGCTATTATTGTTTTTACACTAAGAGACACTAAAACTATGGAAGCATTTTGCAGGCAAATTTCAATTTGAATTGTATAATGTGCAAAATTCAATGTGGAATTGAAAATACATGTTAATATGTAAGATGATTATATAAAAATAAAAAAATAAAAATAAAAAATGAACCCCAACTAAATAACTTATTGGTTGTTATTTTTACACTCATGTTTTCCTTTCTCTCAGTACCGGAAACATGCGTTTAAAGTCAAAACAAAGCAGCAAATACACTAATTAATGCCAACATACACAAACAGTAACAGACCTTGACGTTTTAAAGAGAGTTTTAAAGAGAGATCAACATACCTTCATTGCGCTCCATTGTATCATAAACTTCTATGACATTTGATAAAACCTGTGCGTAAAACTCACATGCGTCCCCCTGTGGAGGCTTTAAAACACATCCGCATAATTTCTATTTCACTGTCTTCGTGGCTTTTCTACACCACAGTTCACGTAAAAACAGTTTTGTGCTAATATACACATCTCTTTGTTCCTTTTTTTTTTTTTTTTTTTTTTATGTGTGCTTGGTATTTTATCAAACAAAACTTGAAAACAATAAAATAAAATGTCACCAAAAAAAAAAAAAGCATGCAGATTTATCAAAGTTTTATCAAACAAGTTTGTATTTGTGAGCTGAAGTACTTTCCTCAAGATTTGCAGCAATGCAGCAAAACCAAAGTAATTTCCGTTACAGACAAACAGGATGTGGTACACTTTCTGTTGCTTCTCAAAGAAGATTATAATTAATAGCAGTTACCTAGCTGAGACATTACATGCCATGACATTGTTTACTTTTTCGTGATATGTTGCCCCAGGATTTTCACAGTTTAGTTTACAGAGTTTTCTACACCTTTTTTTCAGCGTGCTTCTCACATGCATTACTGATGTAGTGAACAAATTCACAAACAAATTAAAATTCACCGGATTACCAGAACAATAGCTATGAGCTTCAAAACCAAGAAAACCATGTCGATATATTAAACTCAATGCTTATATTCAGCTTATATTCAACTAAAGTAATGCACTTTGTATTTGGCATTTAAAGTGAAGATATAATGTTACATTTGTGCCATTCTACAGAAGCGGTGCAAAATGCTGTCCCCCGTATATTTAAAGACATATGTAGACAACTGACATAGATTTACAGAAATCAGGTTAGCTTGATTTAATCAGCGTAAAGGCAATATAAAGAGTTAATGTAATAACTTTAAATAAAGTGGTTTGTATGTTATTCTCTATTGCGTGGCATGTATCCCCCAGTCTAACCCTCTAAACTTCACTTAGAAAACAAACAGCTACATTTTTTTTTCATATTTTTCATATACCTCATCCTTAAAAAAAAAAAGAAGGCATTTGGTTTTTTTTTTGGCAATACCAAAACACACACAAAAAGTCTCTCTGAACTGATTAAATATTTGGCCGCACCTCAGACCATGTGACCAGGAAGACAAAATGTGTGTTCGACTTAAAAGTGCAATAGTGATTCTCTACAGAAACATTTTTGTTATGCTGGTTGATAGTCTCCTCATAACCTGATAGCAATCACTATGTTATGTTAATCACTATGTCTGTGGAAGGCATAGGACCATAAAATGTCCGTTCCGAATGTGTTCCCAGTCAGTCAAGGTGTGTTTGCAGACCACTGCGCAGGATGTTCACGTAAGCAAACTTCATACGTCATCCTCACTTTTCACGTATGCTGTGCAGACAGAGTGAGAATGGCAGGCAAACAACCTAACTTTACTTCTGAACTGAAAACAGTTATGTACCGCTGACTTTGCCCTATGCAGATAATTCAGTGAGATTCGACTGTGTTGCCGCTTTGTCCCGAAATCGCAAATGAATAAAGCTGAAATACAGTGCAGTCTTTCCTTTATGTCAACAGCTCGACTTCTGAACCGGAGTCATTCCACAATCACATACGTATGCAAGTAAGCACTTCTGTTTCTCCCCTCACTGGACTGTAAAGTTTTCTAACCGGTGAATGACACTATGTAATCCAATAACGTTGTCTTTGGTCATCTCACTTCTGGTCTGTGCCGAATTTCGACCCCCGCCAAATGATTACCCCCCTAGCATTGGTAGGTTTAGGATTAGTTTTGGGCGAGGGGTTAGGATTAGGGCTGGGTTTAGGATTAGGCTATCAAGTACTGACTTCATAGCCTGGGTGCCAGCCCGAACCGCGCCCACAATATTTTTTGGTCGGGAAGTTCGGTCTGGACTCGATCCGTTGAGGAGTAATTATGCTCGGCTCCCAGAAGGCCAAGCCAATCAAATTGCCGGCAGGGCGGGCTTTAATCGATGATGGACAGATGAGCAACGGTAACGTAATCATCCACGTCATCAAAGAGCGCTTGAATTCGTTTACAACAAAGATGCATAGACAGTAAAAGAAAAGATGACTGCCTCTGGAGAATTTAGATTTCACACTTATAAATAAGTCAGATAGAATAAATGCATATTTGGGGTGCTGTCCGAGGAGAGGGCGGGCTCGGTATTCGGCCCGAACCCAGGGTACTCCCCCCGTATTCCAGGCTGTGGAAGAACAAGCCGAGAGTGATTGGGGGGATGCTGAAAACTGTCAAGTAATGTTAGGTGAGTTGACAGAGTGAATAAATGCTTCCTCTCATGCTGATAAGGTAGGCATGGCAATCGTTTGATGACAAGTTGATTGGATTGATTATTTGAACGTGCTTCTCCCGAACTTTGTTTACGAAACATCATGTGTAGATTCCGCCATCGCGTAATATAGAAGATATATGAAGTTATAGAAGATATCAACAGCGCATTCATTTTAAAAAGAGGAACAGAGAACCGCGATCAAGGCATTTGTCGATCGGAAACATGAATGAAAAACATACGTCACTTACTCTGTTGCTCTGATTGATTGTAGGTCTATACAATCGAGTGCAGAGGCATTTTCTTTCCTGGTTCGGTTGAAACACGCCCCATAATCAAAGCTCAATGGAGCAGTATCAGACTCATATTCTGACTAGAATCTGAGTATAACGACGTCAGGCTACTGACTTCAATGAGGGGGGTAAAAATTTGGCAGGGGCTCGAAAATTCGGAGGAGGTGTGGCTTTGGATGGCAATTTGCAGGGAGGGTGGGATCGTATGCTTCAAATGCTAGTGTGAGAGCATTTGGAGAGCAACAGGTGTTGTGCCACCGGCTAACTCAGATGGCACAGTTTCTCCAGCTCTGATGATGACGACACAGCTGTTCCACGATTGGCCGGATACACCGTATGATAACAATCACGTGCAATTTGTGTTTATTCTCACACCTTCAGTTCCACTTATGCTCACAAATGCATTTTTATAACTGTTAAAGCTGAATTAAGCAGTACAACTGGTCAGTGTTTACCCTGTAGATGCAGGATAACTGTTCAACTTTAACCCTCTGAGGTCGAGAAACGCGCCGACGCGTTTTGCTGGATTTTTTTCACATAGCAGCAACATAAACTTAAAAAAATCCATCATTTATGGTCATATAAATAAAATAAATACATGATTATAAACTATAGAGGGTCTTCTTTTTTTTGTGTACACTCACATTAACATCAAAACCTTGTTTTTATTTTTAAATAAATAAAATAAACAGGGTGCGCTTTCAGCTCACTCTGTCTCCGCAAAAATCTTTCTGAAACAAGTCTGGGAATTTAAAGGGATAGTTCACTTTGAAATTAATTTTTGATATGTTTTAGCTTACCTCAAGGGCATCCAAGATGTAGGTGTCTTTGTTTCCGCAGTAGTTTCAATTTTGATATTTTTAGGTCAAACCGTTCTTGTCTGTCAGTCATATAATGCAGGTCGATGGTCACTGTCTCAAAACACAAGCACAGAGTCCAAATTAAAACAATTCCCCATCGTCCAAATGAAACAATTCCCCATCGTAAGTACACATTGATGGCCTAAGACACGAAACGAGCGGTTTGTGTGAGAAAACGAACAGTATTTATATCGTTTTTACCTCTTGTAACCACAGCCACGTCCAAGTGATCTGAGGGCGCGGGCGCTTCGGTCTGCGCAAGCGCCGGAAAGCGCCGGAAGTGATCTCTCGCGCCTGTACGTCACTCATTGTTTACACTGAACAGATATTGTAGGTAAGACGGCTAATAGAAATGGTACTAATTTGCGCTTATCCGGGATGTTTCAACCGTCGTAAAAGAAAACAATTACGTATGCTCGCGCGAACTCATCCGGGAGTGGTGTTTTCACGAATTCCCAATTTATGAGCCTTCTCTCTTGAAGTTATGGTTGATCGCTCTTCGGCTGGATATCAACACACCCATAAACTTACTAAAGTTGAGGAGGGTCTGCAGCGATCATTTTTCCCCTGATGATTTTATAAACCAAGGAGTGGATCGCTTAGTACTGACATCATCAGCTGTGCCTATGATGTTTTCGCATCCAACGGAGGTATGTGAACAACGTCTTTGTATGTGTCCTTTCTATTTGTAAAGCTGACAACATATGCTCTCCACTTCTGTTGGCATCTCACAACACTTGCTACAAGAACACCACCAATTTTGAAGAGATCTCTGTCTCTCTGAGGCTTGAAGACGTGCTGCTGCAGCGGATGCTTCCTCCATCGCTATGAGTTCTTGATCTGTGTATTCTGGTTCAAATAAATATGGTTGTGAAAAAAATTCAACGTTGTCTGTTGATATATCGAAATCGTCTTCCATTGCGATTTCCTGTATATCTAAATAGGTTTAGATCTTCACAGTGAAAGGTAACACTTCCGAAATCTCTGTGTAAACAATGAGTGACTTATGGCGCTTTTCCACTACACAGTACCAGCTCGACTCGACTCGGCTCGGCTCGCTTTTCGCTCCGTTTTCCATTGCAGATAGTACCTCCACAATAGTACCTGGTCGTCATAGTGACGCCGCAGGAAACTGCCGTGACTTAATCTTTTACGCGAGACGCGCGAGACACACCCGCTACCCACACACACAGGACAATGGAGGAAATCGAGTGTATGCTGTTTTTGGATGTTTTTGTTTTTTGCTGTTTTTTATTCAGGATACTCCGTCTGGCGCGTGCAATGATGACGCAGTGAATAGTGACGATTCTCTCTGACCAATCAGCAGTCTGCCTTGTTTTCACGTCACATTTTAGTATCGCCTCAGCTCGCTTAGAACCTCGCCGGAGGTGGTACGAAAAAAAGTACCTGGAAGCAGGTACAGGTACAACTTTTACACAGTGGAAAACCAAACAGAGCCGAGTCGAGTCGAGGCGAGCCGAGGCGAGCTGGTACTGTGTAGTGGAAAAGCGCCATTACAGGCGCGAGACATCACTTCTGGCGCTTTCCGGCACTTGCGCAGACCGAAGCGCCCGTGCCCTCAGATCACTTGGACGTGGCTGTGGTTACAAGAGGTAAAAACGATATAAATACTGTTCGTTTTCTCACACAAACCGCTCGTTTCGTGTCTTAGGCCATCAATGTGTACTTACGATGGGGAATTGTTTCATTTGGACGATGGGGAATTGTTTTAATTTGGACTCTGTGCTTGTGTTTTGAGACAGTGACCATCGACCTGCATTATATGACTGACAGACAAGAACGGTTTGACCTAAAAATATCAAAATTGAAACTACTGCGGAAACAAAGACACCTACATCTTGGATGCCCTTGAGGTAAGCTAAAACATATCAAAAATTAATTTCAAAGTGAACTATCCCTTTAACTGCAACTCAGCGAATACTTATCACACAACCATGAAACATGCGTCTAAAGAAAGCTTTAAATTTCTACTTTTAAATAAAACAGTTCACATTCAAAACAAATATTCTCCTGCAATGTAATCTGTATGAAACTAAAGAGAAGTACAGTTTCTCCCGTCTCATCTAATTAGCTGTAATTAGTTCACGCCCACTCGCAGAGCGCGCTATTCATAAGATAATGTGCTGAGGTGATATGCAAAATAAGGTAAACGCCCCCTGAAATGAGTTCACACCCACTCGCAGAGCGCGCTATTCATAAGATAATGTGCTGAGGTGATCTATGCAAAATAAGGTAAAAAGCCCCCTGAAATGCTTTAAAACCAGCAAGTTTCATTCATTCACTTTCCTGCGCCGTTGGAAGATGACACACAGCCCTTCAGCTCGTCCTGGATAGCGATGAAGAGTTCACTTTTTCCTCAGAAGAAGAAGAGGACTCTGACAACGAACGTTTGTATTTTTGAAGAGCGACTTGATCCAGGCGTGGATAATATTTCGGATGAGTAAGTCTTTTTAAATTTACTTGCATTAGTTGACAAGCTATTTTGTATAAACGTAGGCTACATATTTTACTGGTTGGACCATTTCCATTGTCATTCAGACCCAGATAGCAACATTGTTTCGGCCCGGATCCGGCCCACATCTGGCACTTGTGGAATGCGGATCTGGCCCACATGCAGCGTGGAATGACGGCCCTTGGGTGGGCCACTCCTGTTTGCCAGATCTGGGCCAGAAGCAGGCCATAGCAATGCCACATGTCAGCCAAGAGCAAAGAAATAAACCAGAACTGGACCTTATCTGAGCCACAAAATCTGTGTATATTAAATATGGAGTCATCTCAGCCTTAATAAGCCTGTTAACAAGCAGAATCACTGAAGGAAAGAAGAGAACAGAAAAAGAGACGAGCAGAAACACAAGATCTACAACTGACTTCAGACACAGTCTTAGATGAAATCAACTGAAGAGAAAAGAAGACATTAAATCTGTGAAGATCTCAGCAGAGGAGGATTAAACAACTCCACAAACAGCATTACCAGCTTCACTTATTACTAACCAGACTGACTTTATTTCTGTCAGACGTCTACAGAAGTTTTTATTGAGATTTAACAGAGGTTTAACTCTAATGTGTTTCATTTAAAGTCACCATAAGAGTGACTAGTGTTTCCATTAGTTGGGCTCTTAACTCTTAGTATAACTTATGTCTTGTTTGGCCGCTGTGACAGTGTGTTTGTCAAACACATTTACAGCAGCAAAGAAAGCTAAAGTGAACCGAGATCAGGTGATGATGGTTTCCTGTTGATGATTTTATAATCATCATGAAATAGACTGATTCACTGATGATTTTGGACTCTAACAATTGTGTTGATCCATTAATATTGTCACATCACAAACCCTGTGTTACTGCAGCATGAGATCTAGCAATATTATAACAATCAGTTTAAAGCTTTTAACAAACATGAGATCAAAAGATTAGCTTATGCTGACACACACAGATATCAACAATCAGCGTATGAATCTCAACAATGGTGACAATCACAAATATTTAGATAAACAGATAAATTCAGAACATCACTGAAAAGCTATTAATTCACAACAAAAACAACAGCAAAAGATAAAAGCAAATATTTAGAATCAAACAAAATTATAGGACAATTCAGCTGCATAATTTATTCACGTTGCAATGCATTCTGGGAATTTTGCACTATGCTGGTACCCAGCATGCATTGCAGCAAAGTACTTTTGATTGTCACCATTGTTGAGATTCATACGCTGATTGTTGATGTCTGTGTGTGTCATATTAAACTTATATTTTGTGCTCATGTTTGATAAAGTATTTTATCTTGTTATGATATTGCTGGATCTCATTATGCAGTAACACAGGGTTTGTGTTGTGACAATATTAATGCAACAACACAATTGTTAGATTCCAAAAACATCAGTGAAAAAGGTTATTTCATGATGAATATAAAATCATCAACAGGTAACCATCATCACCTGAACTCATTTCACTTTAGCGTTCTTTGCTGCTGTAAATGTGTTTGACACACACACTGTCACAGCGGCCAGAAAAGACAAAAGATATAATAAGAGTTAAGAGCCCAACTAATGGAAACACTTATCACTCTTATGGTGACTTTAAATGAAACACATTAGAGTTAAACCTCTGTTAAATCTCAATAATAACTTCTGTAGACGTCTGACAGAAATAAAGTCAGTCTGGTTAGTAATAAGTGAAGCTGGTAATGCTGTTTGTGGAGTTGTTTAATCCTCCTCTGCTGAGATCTTCACAGATTTAATGTCTTCTTTTCTCTTCAGTTGATTTCATCTAAGACTGTGTCTGAAGTCAGTTGTAGTTCTTGTGTTTCTGCTCGTCTCTTTTTCTGTTCTCTTCTTTCCTTCAGTGATTCTGCTTGTTAACAGGCTTATTAAGGCTGAGATGACTCCATATTTAATATACACAGATTTTGTGGCTCAGATAAGGTCCAGTTCTGGTTTATTTCTTTGCTCTTGGCTGACATGTGGCATTGCTATGGCCTGCTTCTGGCCCAGATCTGGCAAACAGGAGTGGGCCACACAAGGGCCGTCATTCCACGCTGCATGTGGGCCAGATCCGTATTCCACAAGTGCCAGATGTGGGCCGTATCCGGGCCGAAACAATGTTGCTATCTGGGGAGTAATTATATTTAAATGGTCTAGGCTATGCTTTATAAAGTAGGAGAGAGGCTTCATGCAGTCTGTTTTCTTTCGTTTTTAATAGTTTTGTTTAAAATAACACATTTCGAGCTTTCTATATATTTCTCTGGTATTTTAGGCAAAGCTTATGAGTTTGGGTTCATTTATGAGGCCTCCAGTTCCTGCTATTTTTAATTCTTATGTAGGCCTATTAAATACAGGCAATTGGTTGATGAAACAACTATTAAAATTAAGATACAATTAATACAAAACGAAATTCACTTTAAAGAAAGGCTTTATACAAAAAATAAACTTAATGAAATGGTCAAAATCTTGTCTGCCCACTCCATTTGTCTCGCGATTGCGCATGATCTTACTCATGCTTTTCACTTTTCATATAATCAACATAAATGAAATAAAAAAAAAATTATGATTTTATTTAAACCTAAATATGAACTAAATTGTTTTATTTAATGACTAGGCTACAACACGTAGGCCAATTAGCCTACAGTACAGAGAAATTAGTTGACAAGCTATTTTAAATAAACGTAGGCTACAGATTTTACTGGTTGGACCATTTCCATACTTTCCATTCAGAGTAATTTATATTTAAATGGTCTAGGCTATGCTGTATAAAGTAGGAGAGAGGCTTCATGCATAAACTAACTTATTTTCACAAACGCGTTTCGGCGCGTGCCTTCAGAAGACTTTATACAGCATAGCCTAGACATGCTGTATATATGTACAACGTTTAGATTATAGGCCTGTATGAAAGTTAGAATTTTGAAATTAATTTAGAAAATATTATGTATGTTTAGATTATATTTTGACTAGTGTTTATGCTGCCTCATTATCATCAACGAAGAGTGCTTGCAAATATCTATTGCAAATGTGTGTATGTGCTGAAATGTGTAAATATGCCCAGCTGATGAATTGCAAATGTGTTAATGTTTGCGTTGTGCTATCTCCGTAATGGCCCATTGACACGCAATATATGCCTACAGCACGTGTCTACAATTATTTGCATCAGTTATTCATATAGACTAATGATAGGCTACTATACTTTGAAATATTTATGTTATAATAGTTTTCAACTTTTTTTAAAACAGGAATGCTGCATCTCCTTCATCTGCAACTCGGAGGGCACACAGCAACACAGTTGAACGTCAGAAAGAGTAAGTACATATTTACCCATGTTTGTTCAATTTTGTTTATATACTTATTACAATATGAGCCTGTATAGTTTATTTATTTTTGGAGGTTGGTTGATAATGTTACATATTTTTTCTTTGTGCTATCTTATCAGCATGCTAATGCCCATCAGTTGTGCATGTGCTGGAATAGTACTCTATATGATAATAATAGTTTTCAACTTTTTTTGAAAGGAATGATGTAGGTTGCTCACTCTCACCTCTCACTGCAACTCGCACTAAGAGGGCACGCAGCAACACAGACAGAAATCAGAAGGAGTAAGTACATATTTACCCACTATTTTACAGATGTTAGACCAATTTTGTTTACTTAGAGATGCTACAAATGTACATGTGCCTGTGTGGATTGCCAGACACAATTGCAAAACACAATTACCAGACACAATTGCAAAAATTGTGGTGTTATGTATGCACAATATTACAATTAGTGATTGGTAATGTTAGTATAAAAGAGCTTATTTTTGTTGTTTTACCAAAATGCTGACTGTCCATCAGTTATGCATGTGCTGGCATAGTACTTTGTTCAACCTTTATTAATATTATTATTTTTATAGGAATGTGGTAGCATCACTCTCAACCTCACCTGCAACTCGCACTGGGAGGTCACGCGACAGGTGTCGTTCAGTTTTGAGAACAACTGAAAAGTAAGTACACTTATTCCCTTTCTTTCAGATATTAGTATAATTCTGTTTACATTCTGGTTTTACATAGTCCATACAAACATTATGTGTCTGTATGGCTTTGCATCTGGCCAATGTTACTTATAATGATTGAAATGCAGTTGTTATATTTTGTGTAATAAACATGCTCACAGTTGTTTGTTTGTTTTACAGCTATAAAGGTGATGGTGATCATCAGACACCTGTTGCAAAGAGGGCCAAGACAAACATTCAGACAAGCAACAAGCAGTCTACTCTGTCATGGAAAACAGAGACTGACATTGATATGGTTCCACAGACTCTGAGATTCCTGCCTGCACGGGAACCTGGACCACAGCTGAGTTTAAAACATTGCAAATTTAAAACATTTAGTTCCTCCTCATAGAGGAATTACAATAAAACAGTGAAAAACAAAACCTTTGAATCTCCTCTACTTTGTTCAGGCTGCCTCTCTTGATGGCCCATTAGTCATTGGGGGAGTGTCTATGTCACACCCCTGGTCTGAATCTCATTAATATTGATGAGCGATTACCCCTCCCACGCATAAACCTCTGCTGACAAAAAAAACTGTTTTACAATGTTTAAATCAATGTATTGTTTTAAGAGAACGATCAGGCAGGATGAATTTCACATAATTTTGAAGCCAGAACTAGAAACGACAACATACATTAGTCAAGAGTCTTGTGGGCACATATTTAGAATGTGTTTTGTGTTCTTATTTCAGCAACTTTTTTTTTTTTTTTTTTAATAACCACGCATAAACATTATTCTCTTAAAAATACAAAGATTTACAAGCATGTTGATCAGATATTATGCTAGCCCTGTTTGTGTTATATAGAGTGAATTTACACTTTTGCCATTAACATGTTTATAAATAACTGGAAAAAAAACAAATGTCAGAGCATGTCAGAACACCTCCAGGGCCCAGAAAACAGCTCAGACCCCAGAGGGTTAAATTACAACAACACAGTTTCAATTTCTGCTATTGTAGGCTCATTTAAATGTAAGCATCTAATTTAGACACATGCAAACTGGGTGCCGATGTGGTGAGACGTACATGTTCGGCCAGATTAGCCTCGAATGCATCCTTGTAATCGGAGCTGCGCGGAAAGTTAAAGGGTAACTAAACCCCTGGTCAGAGCCTGACTCCACCCACTGGCAATATTTGAAAAGTGCTGGAAAAGTAGGCAGAGCCCAGTGGAGAGGGGGCGTGCATCTGAGACTTATCTCTCTGTAGGCAAGGGCGTGGTTAACTGGTACTCTCTGACGTCAGAGGGTACCACAACTTACAATAGGAAAATTCAACTGCAGTAGCCACCGTTCAACCTGAAGAGGGCAGCACTCAGACATTTTTACACCATATTTTGTCAAATTAAAGGTCCCGTTCTTCGTGATCCCATGTTTCAAACTTTAGTGTGTAATGTTGCTGTTAGAGCATAAATAATATCTGTTCAATTATAAAGCTCAAAGTTCAGTGCCAAGCGATATATTTTATTTAACAGAAGTCGCCTACATCGAACGGCCCGTTTGGACTACATCCCTCTACTTCCTTCTTTAATGTCGTCACTAGAACCGTTTTTTGACTAACCTCCGCCCACAGGAATGCTCCCTCAACTCTACTGAAATTCGTTTATGTACTTGCGCACTTCTTATAACTTACTGTGTTTACTCACATGTTACTGTGATTTTCTGAAGTAAAACTGACGCCTGATCTTTTGTGTGATGTACAATAAACTTCATTAAACTCATCAGTATATGTTTGATCATCATTCAGACAGCAGACTTGTAGGCTATTAATAAATAATGGATACATACAAGCAGATGACAAATATGTTATAATAACCGTAATTAAACTACTAAACTATACCTGTTTCATCTCTATACAGCACTCTGACTCTGTAGGCATTATTGTCCGACTCTAAATTATTTTGATAATCGATTAATCGGACGATTATTTTTACAATTAATCGATTAATCGGTTTATGTACTTATATTTTAGTTTTTCCCATTTTTTCCCAAGTAAATTATTAACAAAGGGTCTTTATCATTCAACATAGACTTTTTAGAGATTTTAACCATTTTGCATCGTCATATCCTCATCAAAAACATACATGGAGTTGTGTTTTATTATGTGTTAGTAATCCTTTGTCGAACTCTTCGGCAATCAAAACACTGACCCATACATACTCTAGCAAATTTCACAAGGAGATTTCAAATAATCTTTTCACCATGGCAGTCCTTTGGGCTCCTAAAGTAGTTCAACATCCCGAACAAAGCTTATTAAGGAATCTTGCAGAACATATTTTCACGAAGAATAAGAATAAAACAGAATACAATTGCAGTAAATTGCATTTTATTTTTATTTTTTCATGTAAACACACAGCTTATACCTGGGAAACAGCTTTATAGCTTATGCTGTGAAATCAATCAGAAAGGTGAAAGTAGCTCAACTTTATGGTAATGAGCTATGACGCGGTTCAGCGGCAAACGCCAGCAACCAATCGGAATATAGACGTCCTTCGCGATGAAATGTTTTCTTTGTTGACAAATCTTGTGCGATATCCTAAACTGCCGAATGCTGCTTCGTTCGATTAGTTTTATCTTCCGCTTTTTTCTTTTTCATTCTCGAGCTTACTCCACTGCCGCCTGCCTCCGCCATCTCGCTGAATGCTGCAGAGACCATAGACCGTATAAGAAGTGGACAGAGCCATCTCATTGGAACTCAATTGAGACAAGTGAAGCCCATTTTTTGTGATTTTTTAGGACTTCCGTTCTTGACGCGCAGACTCAAACAGAGCTTGACGACGTAGATGTGACGTGAGCAACCCGTCTGTCTTCTAGTAGCTGTGCCAAGAGAAATCTGAATCATTCCCTTCCAAAACTTGCAGAGCCGGAGTGTGAGTAGGAGCAGTCCATGAGCTTGGAGCAGGAGAAACTTTTGCTAGGTATTCTGATTAATTATTTTGTCATTTTGTCTCCACGTCCCCCCAATTGCCCGCGAGCTTCTCCACCAGTCCATACGGTAATCTCTCTACTGTGCGACAGAGAGACGCGTGGTTATGACGCAATCGTTAGCCTACTTTTACAAAAACTACATCTATGGGGCCATAACATAAGCTACCAGGTAATGGAGCATTTTATACATTGTCGTGTTTCTTTAGAAATAAATAATGGACAAATGGAGTCTTCAAACGCCTCAGATGTAAAGTTATTCGCTGTCAAAGTGACGCCAAAATGAATGGGAGTCAATGGAATGCTAACGCAAGTGAAGTTCTGCTACAAGATGGTGGCACGCGGCCAGCTTCAACTTCCGGTCGACTTCCTTCCCGCTTGGCAGAGCCGCTGTGCGGGAAGCACGTGACATAAAACAAGGCCAGCTATTGGCTATTCGCTACTTCTCCTGCTGTACTGGCTGAGTAAAACCTCCGGTGGCTCATTACTGCCACACTTTGGTCACCGCAGATTTAAAATATGCACGAAATGAGCCGCTTACACTAAATAAAAGTTATTTAGCAACTAATCGATGACTAAATTAGTTGACAGCTATTTTAATAATCGATTTTAATCGATTAAATCGATTAGTTGTTTCAGCTCTACTTTACTGAGAGTTTCTGATATTATCATCATTCCGTGAGATGAAATTGTCCTGAGAGACTGAGCGCGAGCTCATGAAGCTCCGCCCCCTGTGTCGTGCAGCAGCAGCTTATTTGCATTTAAAGGGCACACACTAAAACAGCGCGTTTTTCTGAGCACCAAAAAATGACAATTTAAACATGCTGTAAAAATGATCTGTTGGGTATTTTGAGCTGAAACTTCACATACACACTCTGGGGACATCAGAGACTTATTTTACTTCTTGTGAAAAGGGGAATAATACTGGACCTTTAAAACACTTTAAACACAAATGTCAAAAAAATTACTTGAATCAATGAACAGCACTAATAAAGCCCCATTCTTACAGATCATTAAATAAAAAAAGTTGGTTTAGGGTTTAGTTACCCTTTAAATAAATGCCTAGCACACCGCCATGCGAAATGGGGTCTCGTGCACTCAATGCGAACGACCGCCCACACAGTAATGATATAATTTTTGCCACTCGCACCTTTGCACTCATGCAGATGCGGCAAGAATAAACCAAGCTTAAAGTGCTCACCATTGTATTATTCTTTGAAACGGCAAGAGGGCAACTCAGAGTAATTGTCCTCTAAACCATCAGGAATCAGCAGTGAGAAGAAGTAAGGTACACACGTGACAATGTTTATTTGAGTACACCACCAATTCCATACTACAAAAGAATTGTGTAAAGCAGTAAACCTTGAGATTATTACTTGTGACATTAGAATAAAATATGTATACAATTAAATCAACAATCTCTTAAATATTTTCTAATTTCACTTAACATTTCATTAAGGCAAGGCAAGTTTATTTATTTAGCACATTTCATACACTATGGCAATTCAAAGTGCTTTACAGAAAGGAATTAAAATAAACACAAAATAAAAGCAAGGAAAATTAAAAGAGTTATAAAAGAAATTAAAAGAGTTATATGATACAGTTATAAAAAATGATTTAAAAGAGTAAAAAGATGATACATAGATAAACTTCTCTTCTGGCAAAACACCGGTGTATCATATTTTTCACAACTCCCAGTTTTACTCTGAGATTTTCCCATGGTGATTACACTGTGTCTTAAGTTTTGTGAATTTTTTTATTAAATATATGGACCTTTATGTTCATTTAAAAGGCTTATGCTATTGTAGGCTCATTTTGTAAATATAAGCAACTAATTTAGTGGTGCAATCTGGGTGCCAGTGTGATGAGACGTACGTACTCGGCTAGATTCACCTCGAAGTTGTTCATCTCTAGATGCGGAGCCACACACGCTGTTACAAAAAGTGCCGTCCACACCGTCAAGCGAAATGGGGCCTTACGCACCCAACGCACACGACCACCCACACCGCAATGACGTCATTTTTAAAATGCATAAAACTACTTGTAGTTGTTTTAAATTATGCTTTTGTTTATATTTATAAATAGCAGATACCTTTATAATCTGAATAACTTTAAACTCATTTAATAATTTTTATATCTACAGCTAATTTAACCTAGAGAACAAAAAATGCAAAGCTATAAAATACACCACAATATCAATTCAGTTTTGTTAAATGTTGCATGTTGCAATGTACATTTTTTTAGTCCATAGAACAGAACACTTTCAGATTGGATATTGTTTTCAAAGCTCTCGTATCCAGTGTACTCTGTTAGTTCTCCATGTAGATGAGTACAGATTCTTGCTGATATGATAGAAACTAATTTTTGATGTGATCTGAGGAAAATATAATAGGAGAAGTAATATTCCCATTAGCCGCGTTTACACTGTCGGGCCAAAAGAGGGCATGATGTGCGTGCCAGGGGCAGTTGCGTTTCCACTGTCACTTCCAGGGCTTGATCGGGCCTAGTCAGGGCTTCCTCTGGGCCAACGCATCAGCAGGAGTGTTTGAAATAACTTCTGTTTATGATCCGATGTGGATTCTGTCAGTACGTCTCGTCTTTTTATACCGGACGGTCTAATTTCAGCTCTGCATTTGTCATCAAAATAAAGCAACACTGGTATTTCGGGAGCTTCCTCTATTTCTCTGACTGAAAATATAACTGTTTTGGGACTGTCACTGGAGAGAGTGCTAAAGCTCCTCAGGTTGTATTTTTGGTGGCATATTTGTAGAAATTACCATTTTTTTCTAAATTTAATGTAAAATCAATAACGAGTGACGAAACATTGAGTCTTCCTGGTAGAACTTTACGCTAAAGCTTTTATTTCTGGCAGGTCACGTTAGTCAAGCTTGCATCAGCTGATCCATGTATATAGGAATACGACGCCTATCTCTGTATTCATATATAAGCTCCTTCAGTATTATCCACAGCTATCGCATTTCTCAGGAGTGAATTACCTTCCTCCATCCCCAGCTCTTCCTCTCTTCCAGTCAGTATGGCATTCTGATTCCCCTTTGAATCAGACTAAATTCTCTAATTATGTTTTACATTAAAATATTGACATTAACGATATCTGCAATTCATTTATGTTGGTTCTGTTAATAGGGGTTATTGCTGCTTTCCCTACTCTTATCCATGCTAGGCTGCATGGATGTGCAGGGAGCTCTTGCCCAGAACAGAACCATACCGTCAATCCTAACTGTATGCTAATTGTCAATCGCATTGGACGATAGTGGTCCTGACAGAAATGGTTTATGTTGTAAATTGTAAATGGTGTCCTGTGACTACATATAAACAGAAATAGACACGACCGAATAAGTACTTTGTGTGTCTTCTTGCTTTTGTGAAATAATGGTAAATACCACTTTATTGAATGCGGAGGCGGGGCTCATTTGCATATTCATAGAACCGCTTATACTAAATGAGGCAAGGGTGGCGAGTTATTAAGAAAAAACTTTTAAATATGTCATTTTGGTGATCACAGATGATTTCTAAGGGATGAAATTATTGACTACAGGGGGACTTTTTGTAGGTTAACAACAAAAATGGCAACAAAAGGCAGCTTTTATTATGTTCGTTTTGGGATTGCCTGTTTCCAGTGATTTCTTTCTGATTAGTTTTCTGAGAAAACTTCCATTTGTTGGTGAATTGATGGGTTTTTGTAACATTGTTCCAGAGAGGCTTGTTATGGCGGGTTAAAGTGAAGCACCGGAGCATGGCCCGGAATGTTGAAAGCCCTGGCTCGTACTAGCCCGGCTATTCACTCTCTGCTCCATTAGATGCATTGACCCAAACACTCAATAGCATTCTGTTTTGAGTATTTTCTCCATTCATCTGATATCTTAAAACTCCCCTCAGATGTTTTACTGTAGTGTTTTTCCAGATCTTTTTGGAATCGACACACAAACCACTTCCAGTAGGGCAGTTCAGATAGATCAGGGGTGATGCTCAAGTCTTCATAAACTCCTCCTGCTCTTCTGTATTCTCGACAAGGGAACTTTCCATCTGGTGCATTGAAATCCTGATCACTTGTCACTAATTTTGTGCAAACAACAGCACAGAGATACTGTGCTTGAGGGAAATGCCTTTCATTAATTCCTCTCTCTCTGTGCAAAGCAACACTGTGATCTCCATGATGGTTTTCTATGGTGTTGGTGCAGACGTCTTTACGAATAGGACACTGAACCCAACAGCACTGACAGAAGTGATCAATCAGAAGCTTATCTGGTCTGAACTTATAGTCCAGATTTGCAGGAAAAGTCTTTGTGTTGAACCTACTGCTCATATAGGACATTATAGGAGGAAGTTCTTCTCTTATCACATCTTTTAGGAGGTTGAAATCATCAACATCATCATATTTCACTCCACTGAGGTCTTTTTCAGAGAAGATCAGCACACCTGAGAGCTGCTGTGTGAAACTCTTCAACCACAAACCAACATCTCCTCTGTTCACTTGAACATGTTCAGTAGATTCATGTGCTGCTTTCATGATCTTCTGCTGCAGGAGTTTAATGTTCTCCTTCATCTTGGGTAAAACACTGACACTGAACTTATCAGTGATGTACCGACTGACTTCATCTCTGATGAAACTCTTGAAGTGATCTCTGGTATTATGAATGTAGTTCATATATTTGTTGAAATCCTCCTCTTCTGCCAGTGTCTTCAGGATGTGTTTCTCCAGATCTGATCTGTTTCCATTCAGTGATAAACAGTTTTTCATTATTTCATCTGTCAGAACTTTGGCAGTCTTCTTGTAGACACTCTGCTCAATGGGTTCTTTAAGTTTCTGACAGATGATCTCTCCAAAAATGGCAGCTGATGTTGCTCCATGACAGTATTTCTGGAAAATACTGTAATATTCTTCTCTCTTCCTCTCCAAATAGAGAACATGATCATTGGCTTCCTTGAACAGTCTGTGTTGTTCAGTTATAATCTTGTTTGCCCTCTTACAGATGGAAAGAACCAAATCCATGAAGAATTCAATCTTGAACACATAATTCACTGATCCTTCCTGATGTTCTGCTACTCTCTTTTTGATGTAATCTATGAGCTGTTGAATGCAGCTGATGTTGTATCCCATCTTTGAAATGTTAAATGACTGAATCATGCTGTCTGTCTGCTGAGCAACGTCTGTAACTAATGATCTTATTTCAGATTCATCTTCTGGAGAAAGAGTTTGAACAAATCCACATGTTTCTTTAACTGTTTTTGTGGACTTTCTGAAAATAACATATTGAGAGAATGTCGACACAGTAAAAATATCACAGCTCTCACTGCAATGGTATACAAGAGCACTTCTATAGATGTTTTTGAGGATCTCTCTCACATCTCTCATTATGTCAGTGTCTTTGATTGGACGAGTGTCTGAGACAATCCTATTCACACTCTGTTCCCAAAACAATTCAAACTCTTTATTCAGTGTTTCTTCATTATTTGCTTTGTCTTTGAGTTGTAAGGCAAGTTCTTTGCTCTTTTCATAGAGAGTGTTTTCATGATTTGTCCTCTGAGCATCAATCTTTTTCTTCAGGTCTCGCTGCTGAAGAATCACAGTTAATTTCCTCTTTGTTTCTCTCGCAATGTTTTCCTGAATCTCATACATTTTTATGTCAAATGATGATTTCCACTGAATCAGTATTTCTGCATCTGTGTCTTTCTCAAAGAATCCTGATATTGAGTTCTCCACTTCTTCACTTGTCTTTTTCAGTTTGGTTTGAAGATCAGTTTCCTCAACCTCATGAATTGCTTCATTTTCTATTTTGTTGTGTAGTTTGTTCTCAGTTTCCATCATGGCACTGCGAAGACTCCAGGACCACTTGCTGTATTCGGTCTCCAGTTTCCTGTAGGCTGAAATCTCCAGAGCAGTTCTGAAGCTGAAGATGAATCGTTCCTTCAGTAATGCCTCACAGAGATCTTTAATACGATCTTTGAAATCTATCAGCATCATTCCATGTGATTTTGAGGCATGAGACATAATAGTTTTCTTTAGTTCTTGAATATTCTCACAGTACTTTGGGTTTGGTGGTGCCATGGGTGGGTTTCCCTCCCAGAGCTGAGCAAAATACTTTACATCATTCTGAACATCAAATCTAATGACATCACTGAAATATTCTGCATCATAGACTTCCTCATTAGCAGCAAGTTTTGTCATCTCATCCAGTTTCTCCTGTAGTCGTCTCCTTCCCTCCATGTTTTTCTCTTTAGCTGTGACGTCTGAGATGTTCTGATGCACAAACACACAGCTGGGATTCAGTTTGACCTTCTTCATCCTCAGGAAGGCCTGAACAACAATCTGAAGAATGTCCTGCATCTCAGATGGGTTTTCTCCAAAGATGTTGATCAAGGTCAGATTTGCAAGACCAACAACAAATGTTGCCAATTCAATGTCATGATCTTTTGTTGACCTTGCAGCCAGTTCTAGGGGACGGAGACCCTCAGTATCAACAACCAGAATGTAGTCAAAGTTCATCTGTGTTTTCATCTCATCTGAGACTTTGACCAGCTGCATGAAAGCTCCTCTGGTGAGCCTGCCAGCACTGACGGCAAACTGGAGTCCAAACATGGCGTTCAGCATGGTGGATTTCCCAGAGCTCTGAACCCCTAAAACTGACAGCACAAAGACTCTCTGGTCTCCCAGTTTCTGGATGAGTTTATCTAGAACGGCAGAGATCCAGACCACAGGAACATGAGCAGCATCTCCATCCATCAGCTCCAGTGGAAATCCAGAGATCATCATCTCTGCTGCAAGACTCGGGAGAGAAGAGAAGTCAAACTGCAGGTCTTTTTTGTTCTTCTTCACAGATGAACATGATTCATAGATCTGACCGACCTCCCTCATGATGTGCTCCACACCAAAGGCTGCAGCTTGAAGTTCCTCAGATATTCTCTCAAGTTCTGCTTGTTCAGCTTTGAGTTGTTCAGATTTATCAAAATTCTCTTTCAGTTTTAAGACTGTTGACCACATTTCATCGTATTTGTGATGTAGATCAGAAAGGTCAGCTGAGATATATTCATCCAGGAAGATTCTGAGCCATTTAAGAAAATACATGTTGTTTGCAGCATGTGAGTTCATTTCTTTAATAAAGATCTTAATAAACTCCCTGATGTCAGATTCATGCTGCTGTTCACGGATTTTCTTCATCTCTGTTTTCTTTCTACTGATGTCCATTTCTGTCTCATTTGCTCGAGGTCGATGTAGTTCTTTGTTCTTCTGACTCCACTGACGCCACAGTTTCCCCTGATGAGGCAGAAATGATTCTTTGATTTCTGTCAGATCTTTCTTCTCCAGTAAACTCATCATCTGCTGTGCTACTTCTCTTCCTCTCCTGCAGTCTTCATCATCTTCCTCATCTACTCTGATGTCTGAGTGTTTGGACAAATCTTCAAGTCTGAAAGTGGAAGATGATTCTGACAGACAAACATTTATGGTTCTTCTCAGTTCTTCAGGTACAACTGAATGATTTCTGTCTCTTAGACCAATCTTGTATTTCCTTTTCTTTACTTCAGTTACAGCAGATTCATTTTCAGTAAAAAGGCAAATGAGTGGCTTTGAGTTCCTGTACATGTTTTGTATTATTGCTGCACTTTTGTCATTCATGTCCAGTTGTGATAGCAGAACAACATTGACTGAGGCCATTTCAGTGAGGATCTGCAGCTGTTTCTCATGGTCTCCTGCATCACCGTGTAGATTACAGAACGCAACACAGTCAGTGAATTTATCATCATATGATCCAGAGGGGCAGAACCAGGCGATCTCCACCACTCCATCCATCAGGACTCTGGTTCTGCTGCTTCCTGGGCAGTTCCTGTGGAAGAACGTGTTGTGTTTCTCATTGATCAGACTGTTCATCAGCTGAGACTTGGATGAAGAGACAGAGCCAAACCTGAAGAAAGACACCATTGGAGTTTTTGCAGTGCAGATCGGCTGGATTTGAATGATGGTTTCATTGTTGGTGTTTCTCATCTTCCAGCTCTTGTTGATTTGTCTGAATGTCCAGAGAGGAAACTCAATCTGGTGTGTGTCTGGATCAGGAACAAGCAGAGGCAGAGCGTACTGACACTGGGACAGTTTAGTGACCATCAGCTGCTTCAGGAAACCATCAGCACAATGAAACACGGCCATCTGAACATCCATCGGGTGAATGCGCTCAGAATGACTTGTTCCATCACTAGACAAAGACATTTCATGAAAAATATCACTTTCATCTTCAGATGAGTGATTGTTTCTTTGTTGAGTGTGATCTTCCTTGTTTTTCTCTTTAGTTTTAATGTATCTTGCTCTGTAGTTCATCATCAGTAGTTTTTGTAGGAAAGTCTGAATCAGCTCCTCTTCAGCACAAGACTCATGGGACTGTAGTGAATGTGCAAATATCTGAAGAACATCTGCAGGTCTCAGTTTATTGTGTCGCCTGTCTTCAAGATGAAGTCTGTGAAATAGATGATATATTTTTTCTACTCTGCTCTGCTCCACTCCAATGTCCTTGTTTTTTCTCTGTTTAACAGAAAAAAAAAAACAATGAGATATTTATTATATTAAGTCTTTTCCAGTACTCAACCTTAAATAGTTCAGACAAAAATAAAAACGTGCTGCGTAACACGAGAGTGAACCTCATTGGTTCTTACGTAAGCTTAATCGTGCTGCGTAACACGAGAATGAACCTCATTGGTTCTTTCAGAAGCTAAAACATGCCGCGTAACGCAAGAATGAACCTCATTGGTTATTGCAGAAGCTCAAACCTGCTGCGTAACACGAGAATGAACCTCATTGGTTCTTACGTAAGCTTAATCGTGCTGCGTAACACGAGAAAGAACCTCATTGGTTCTTGCAGAAGCTAAAACGTGCTACGTAACACGAGAATGAACCTCATTGGTTCTTGCAGAAGCTCAAACGTGCTGCATAACACGAGAATGAACCTCATTGGTTCTTGCAGAAGCTCAAACGTGCTGCGTAACACGAGAATGAACCTCATTGGTTCTTGCAAAAGCTAAAACGTGCTGCGTAACACGAGAATGAACCTCATTGGTTCTTGCAGAAGCTAAAACGTGCTGCGTAACACGAGAATGAACCTCATTGGTTTTTGCAGAAGCTAAAACGTGCTGCGTAACACAAGAATGAATCTCATTGGTTCTTGCAGAAGCTAAAACGTGCTGCGTAACACGAGAATGAACCTCATTGGTTCTTGCAGAAGCTAAAACATGCTGCGTAACACAAGAATGAACCTCATTGGTTCTTACGTAAGCTTAATCATGCCGCGTAACACAAGAATGAACCTCATAGGGTCTTGCTGAAGCTCAAACATGCTGCGTAACACGAGAATGAACCTCATTGGTTCTTGCTGAAGCTCAAACGTACTGCATAACACCAGAATGAACCTCATTGGTTCTTGCAGAAGCTCAAACGTGCTGCATAACACCAGAATGAACCTCATTGGTTCTTGCAGAAGCTCAAACGTGCTGCATAACACCAGAATGAACCTCATTGGTTCTTGCAGAAGCTCAAACGTGCAGCGTAACACACGAGAATGACCCACGCACATCAAGCGAACATGCTCGACCTTCCTTTTACCACAAATAATAATAAATATAATAACTCATTACATTTATATATCGCTTTTTTTCGGCACTCAAAGCACTTTACATGGAAGGGGGGAATCTGATGATGCGACGGCAGCCATAATGCACCAGAATGCGCACCACACAGCAGCTTAAAGGTGAACTAAGTAACTTTTTTTACCTTAACTGAACAGCTTCGGAGTCATTGGAATGGTTATATTACTTATTTCGGGTTGAATGGTGGTCGTTTCGCACCCCCCTGGTGCCCGTGAGCGGAAAATACGCACTTGCAACTTTGAGCCGGCGGGGCGCCGGCCGCCGCGTCAGGAAGTATCGCGTGATATCAGGTCTCGCGATGTAAACAATTGCTTTACGGCCAAAAGAAATCTGCTAAAATGCTGTCATTATTGCGCTCCCTCACGCTGTCCGAACCCGAATGAAGAAGACGTTTTAAAGAATGTCACATCTGCTTTGATGTCGTTGATCTACTAGCCTCTGGTGTCTGAGAATCAACAACGAGTTTTTACAACAGTGTTGTCAAATATCTATTCCGAAGCTGTGGGGGGAGCTCTAGAGAGAATCCTGCGAGCAAAAAGCGAGAATACAGCGAAGAAGTCCCGAAGCTACTGAGTGCTGCTTTAATGGTGGAGAGGAGACAGAATGATGTGTGAGTTGATAAATGTTTATATGAGAATAAAAGCCTAAATTCAATCTTTTCATCATATAAAGCGATTGTGTCTCTTAAGAAAATGTGACCAGTCACGGAAAGTAGGGACACAAGTCGGTTCTGGGGCATTTTGAGTTATTCACATATTCTGAAAGTGTAGTATTCAAGCTTTCCAACGATGTGTAACACATGTAAATCTGATAATATTTGGAGAAGTTGTGGCCATTTGAAGGTAGACACTAAAAAAAAACTGAAATGGTAGAAATATGCTTCTAAAGATTGGCAAGTTCTCGCCCTTCTGGGAATGACAATAGGGCTCATTTACATCTCATTTAGATAAGTCATACCCCCTGTAAAGCTCCCCCGTCTCCCCCTCCCCCCTGAATGTACCAATTCTACAAATTCTCTAAATAAAACATCTCCAGTTAACTGGCAGAGCATTCATTTCGTTCGTTCGTTTTTTAAATAAGATACTAGTGCTGAAATGTGTTTTTTTTTTAAATCAAGTGATCAAAGTGCTCGTTGCCGCTGCGATCAGTGGCGCAGATAGGCTGCAGTGTTTACTCGTGTGGCTCGCGCACACACTGCATTGTCTTCACTCGACGCGCGCTTCAATCCGTTGCGTTGCGGATACTCTCTATTCGTTCTGTTGAAATAACAAAATAATTCAAACGTTTGCGTGTCCCTGCTTGATATACAACCACTGATGAACATAATCGTTTTGATGAGAGAAAAAAAACTATACGAGAAAAAAAAAAAAAAATCCATACAAGGGCGGATTCGAATTCTCAACCTCTGACACGGCTGGCGAAAGCTCTACCACTGTACCATTCATATACACGTTAATTGTATAGGCGGATCTATGTATTGGCACTGACAACATGTATTAGGCTACATCTCATTAAACGACAAATTAAACCCCATGTAACCTACTATTTAAATCGATTGCTGGACATCGTAATGTTATTGGCGTCTATGTTCATTGAATTTTGAAATCAGATAGAGCCGGCCAGAGCGCTGCATAATAAGTAGCCACGCCGGCTTAAATTCAGTATGGAAATACACACCGACAATGACACGCCCCTACTGCATGCTAGAATCTCCGAAAAACAAGCCGATTTCAACATCAAAATGTACGCTTTTAAATATACCAATACTGCTATCTCAAACATGGAGAGGCTTCTTCGTGATCTCAACTAACAGATTCTGCAAAAAAACGAAAATCACCAATTTTGAAAAAAAAACGCTTCTTTCTCATTTTGCTCGAAAGCTGTGCTGCCGACTTGTGTCCCTGGTTTCCGTGACGGGTCACAAATTTGTACTAAACAGTTCGATTCTAATGGATTAGTTTTACGAAGCGTCAAAGTGTCAGAAAACTCTCAGATTTCATCAGAAAGATCTTCATTTGAAAAACGCACTTGATTCTAATGAACAACTGATTAAAGCAACAATATGTAAAAAATGTTGCCGCTAGGGGTCGCTAACCCCTTACAATAACAAAGGCGTAGATTGATGACGCAGTGAATAAGCGGAATCATGATACTTGCTGTCATGCTGGTGGTGGATCGAATAATGTTTATGGATGAGTGATAACATTCATGTTTTTTTAACATGACTGTGGTATGAAGCTGGGCGCGATTGCTAATGAGAGACAGATATCAGCGCCACACGCGAGATCCGTGTATATAATGGAATGAGGACATTTCATTCTACCGAACTACCCGCAAGTGCTGAATTACTACTCACACAGGTCAGTTTATTTGACGAATGAAACTTGAGGTAACGCAGCGCTGTTTCACTTGGTCTAATGTTACACTATCACACTAAACAGCATTTGAGTGTGTTGAAAGTTATAATGTTATTCTATGTGTTAGTTTGTTGGCTATATGAGACTAGCAGTAAGCTAGATCAACATTAGAATAACATACTGATCATTTTCTAACATTTCATATCATGTTGAGCCATATAACATTGATTCGTTTTATGTACATTTGTTCACCTGTCTAATAAAGTACATGCAAGAGCAGCGTCTCTGTCAAGTCCAAGTTTGTCGCAAAGCTCTCGACATCTCGAAAACGCCACACCGATATTGATCCACGTTTTATTTAACCTTTTGTCCCAAAGTCTGCTTGCCATTATCTATAATGTTTGAACGAAACAACAACCGCGAACCGCTAAACAATTACGCAGTTGTCCACATCTGTCGCCATGGTTACTATGGCACTAGGAGCGGAAACCAGGGATAATGCGGATATTACGTCAGTGACAGGCGACAAGTGACAAGGGACGGGTACTATTTAAAATTGTGAATTTCTCTGAATTGACAAATTCTTACATAATTGTAATTGTAAAAGTACATAATTGAAAGAAATATATACAGTAACACTGTGCAAGTGGTTTTTGGACATTTTGATACAAATTCTTACATATTGTACTAGGGGTGTAACGATTCGTTTTAACAACGATTCGATTCGATTCACGATTCATGGTTGTCGATACGATTCAAGGACGATATTGGTTCATTTAGAACGATACGATCCGAAACGATTCAGTGACTTGAAATCGATTCAGTGACTTTTTAGCCAAAAATTATTGTAAGGGAATCACGTATCAATTAATTATGGATAAAAACAAACAAGTAAAACACAAATTAATGTCAAATGCATTCACATTTTATTTTAATAGGTAGGACTGAACGATTATGACAAAAATGATAATTGTTGATTATTACCTTGAAATTGTAATTGTGATTATTAATTACGATTATCACAACATTGAATGATGTTTTGAATAGTTTGGCTATGGGACCCACATTTCCCCATGGTCATCAAGCCGCCACCCACCTTTTTAGGAATTATATAAGCCTATTATAATACATTTGTTTACACAAAAATTGTTGACACATAAGTTCTGTCCCCCTTTACTTAACAAAAAAAATTTAAGAATATGACAAATACTGATAGACAGTAGGCACTGCGAGGTTAAGCTATTAAATAGCAGTCCCAAACTAGTTTTTGTTAATACAATCTTGGTATGAGCCACCACAGTCATATAAAAATATACAAAATAACCAGTAGGCTAAGTGGCATTTTGTTATGGAAACAAACAACAATTAGGCTACCATGGTGATACACAATACTTAGAAACACTGGTAAAGAAACATGGAAACTGCTCCTGATAAATAGCAACACACATGGCGTACCAATAACGTAATTTATTGGTATTTTACTTTTATTTCTTAACTTACTAATTTACGACGTTGCATTCTCGTATGTCTTTAGTGAAGTGATACAGCGCGCTCCGCCGCATTTGCGCGTGCAGTTGAAGAGTGCGCGCTCCTGCAGTAGCCTATAGCGGATGAGAGGACAGGAAAGTCTTGCTGAGTCCCAATTCGCATACTATCCGTCCTAAATAGTATGCAAAACTAGAATTAGTACGTCCCAAATCGTAGTATGTTGAAATGAGTATTCCAAAGATACCTGGATGGTCTACTATTTCCGGTTAGAATTCGAAGTGTAGATCAATGCACACTCTAACGGCTAATATTGCCCACAACCCATTGCGTGCGGGAGGGAGGAGCTTTGCGGTGATGTAGACTTGGCAGTCGGATGCAGCAGCGGAGATGCGCCCTCAGTTTTTAAGTGTAAGAATTCAAATGTTTAACCCTAATTAAAGTTATATTTTATTGTCTCGTAATATTAATGGGTTTATGTTGTGCCAAAAAAGTACCGTGTTTATTTAGTAGGGTCCGATGAAGATAGTGAGCGCCTCATTGGGGTTATCAGGCTACAAAACAATAAATAAAAAGGCTCTAGTACAGTGTCATGCAAGTGTTTTTTTTTATGTATTTCTTTTGATGTTTATGTCTGACTTATTTGTAGTAATACTGTGGCTGTACAAATGTTAACTTTATCAGTCCAACCAAAGAAACATGGTTACTACACTTTTACTATAGTGAAAGCATGGTTCATTTTCATCGGGGTATTTTTAAGTATTATACATAAGTATAAGATTAAGTATAAAATACGTTAAACAATAGTTACACTATAAACTTTAAATATTTTAAAGGAGAACTCGGCAACTCTAGCGAACTCTAGTCACTTCTTCGCTGATTTTTCCTTTTGTTGTCGCATGTTTTCCCCACGAGCTCCCCCTACAGCTGTGGGGGGGCGTATATTTCACAACACGGTCGTAAAAAACTCACTTGCGGCGGCCTCCTCCCCCTCTCTACCGCTGCTCATGTGCGTTTGTTTTGATCGGAGCAAGCCAACTGTATCGTGTGGAGCTATGTCTACCGAGGTGGGTCATCTGGTAATACATCATACATGTGTGTGTGTTTATGTCGAATTGCCGTAAAGCAATTCGTGTTTCGCGCTCGTTCTCGTTCTCGTTCTCGCTTCTCACGAGACTTCCAATTTCTATCTTGCCGGGACGGTAGTCCCCAAGTTGCAAGGTTGGTTTTCCGCCTGGGAACGCTGGGGGGAGCGGGGAAAGTCACCAATATCACCAGAACAGCTTGTTTAACCATCCAAATGAATTCTAGACAGTTTTATTAAGTTAAAAAAGTTACCAAGTTCTCCTTTAACTCAGAAAATAAGTAGCTTTCGTTACACACATTTGCACATGAACGTCAGAACCAGCCGCCTCACAAACAACCTGCGTTTGTTTGATCTACGACGACGCCCTGCTTCACTCCTACATTTGGTAAAACACATTGTAAATGTATTGTGGAAAAAAAGATGGGAATAGTAAATAAAATTATATTGGATATATAAGAATGAATGAAATGTAAAATGTTTCGTTAACAGTCGCGGTGTGCGTAACTAGGCAACCACGTTCTCGTTTACGTTGCATGACGTCATCGAAGTATGTCCCAGAACATGCATACTCTTTTGCTACACACTCAAAAGTATGTACTTTTTCATCACAAAAAAAGTACATACTTTTAGGTTGTAGTATAAGTAAGCGAATTGGGACTCAGCCCATGTTTTTCTGAGGTGAGAGACTTTGCGCTGCTTGACTGTTGTCGCGCTGCTGCTGGCGCGTCACGCATGGCGACAACGACACAAATAGGCAGACTGAATCAAGTCACGTTTAACGCCTTTATCATTAAATGTGCAAAGAAAAAACATCCATATAAAGTCTAACGTGCTTAAATCCAATGCGCTATTTCCTAGTATCGATACAATCGATTCATTACCTTTTAAAACGATATTAGATCGATATATGTCGTCCGAAAGGCCAACTTGCCGAGCACAGATCGATCCAGTTGGATCGTAGGAATATAAATCGATACATCGATGTAGTTGATGAATCGTTACACCCCTATATTGTACCTTTAAGTCATTGAAGTTGCAATAAGAGTAAGTAAAAATATTTCTGTACAGTTACTTAATGTATTTATTGCCAGGTGATATTTGATGAATGATCATCATACCTCTGTGGTAACTTTGATTACGTCACTGTCTACGGTATAGTTGAGTTTCCCCACCGCTGCACACTTGATGTCATACTCAGTTCCTGGTCTCAGATCAGTCAGAGTAACTGTGTGTTGATTCTTCTGCACAGGATCAGAGCTCCAGACTGTGTCATGCTTCGGTTTGTACAGTAATCTGAGCTCCTCTGTAGCAGGACATGATGGAGGAACCTTCAGAACCACACTCTGACCTTTGACCTCTTCAGTGATTGGACAGGCTGGTGTGGATGGAGGAGTAAAGCAAACAACTTCATCACATTCACTTCCGTACAGAATAATGCAGGATCCAGGATGATTCTCCATTTCCTTTGAGGACACAATGAATCTGTCTTGTTTACAGCTATTTAAATTGATCAACTTCTTAAATATCTTCAAGTTGCTTCTCATGGTATTTTGGATCTCAGGAGTTAGCCAAGATTTTTGCCTGAAATCAAGGCTCTTCCCATCCGTTTCTCCTTGTGTTGAAGGACTCAGATAGGCAGTTTGTTGAAGAAGCACATCTGAGCAGTTCAGTGACGTGAATGTGTAACTGACTAGATTCCCGACCTCCAGATCCATCTTGATGAGATCAATGTTGTCTTTTACCTCAACGTTTTTCAACTGTCTGAGGATTGTTTTAATGATCTCAGACTCTCTTTCTCTTTCATTCAGCCATTCTGCAAGATTACTTCCTCTGAATGGAGATTTATCATGTTCTTGTAGAAGATCATTCAGTGCAGTTTCCTTCATCACATTCCCACGGATGTTTGGCAGCAGAGAGCCGAGCGTCTTCACGAGTCTCAACTTGTACGTGTAGCAGTTTTGCTTCATTTTCAGTGTTGTATCATGGAATGCAGCAAATGTCAGAGCAGGCGAGTCTTTTAGAAAATCACTGCATTTCATTTCAGTTGTATTTAAACTCTCAATCACTGATTCTATCTTTATGATCAAATCCATGCTGATGTCTTTATGAAGTTTTGAAGCTCTTGAGTGAAGTTTGTCCAGAGGATAAAGCCAAACTCTCAGGGGAACTGCCAGCTCTTGGTTTTCTTTCAGCAGTTTTGGAAGATCAGCAAAAACCTTCAACGCATCTTCAAAAGAGATCGGGTTAGACGGTAGCTGGAAGTCGCCATAAAATGTACAAGTGAATTTTTTGACTGCAGTTTGCTGACTGTGATTCACACTTAGATTAGCATTTGCACCCACGGATATGATGCCCTGCAGTTTCTCAAGAGCCACTTTTACTTCTCCTTTTACTGATTTTTTGTTCTCAATTGAAGAAACTTGTCTGTCAAACACAAAGCAGGCATCTGCTCCATACAGTATTGCTGTCACTACATGTGTGGCAATGTCATTATCATCGTCAGGAATATTTCCAGAAGGCAAATGATTCACAGTCAGTTCTTCAAACCTGCTGGTTGAATGATAATGTAGCGTCAGTCTCTGCTGTTTGAAAGATGTCTTGGTGTCTTTGAGATACTTTGCTGCTCCACTAACATGGATGAGATCACCTAAAAGACTCAGTTTGAGCCCACCGTCAATATTCAGTAATTTAGATTTGTCCTGAATGGAGTCTGAAGCTGTAACATTGAATCCTGTATTAATTTGGGCACAAGAGCAAATATTCTGCTGCAGCTGCTCTTTATTCCAAAGTCTAATACCTGTATAAGGAAAAATGTGTTTTAACTCTCAACAGTGAATTTATTAGAATCGCATTTCACATCAGAAAATAGTTTTCATTAAATTATAGTAATATATTGAATCTGTGATAATGTTATATTTTGGTACCTGGTATTAACATGTCCTTTCTGCAGTCGTACAGCATGCCGAGCTGGAAGGGTCTCCCAAGAGCTGCTGTTTCAATCGCATTCACTCCCACCGAATCCATACTAAAGACAAAACATGTCAGAGTAGAAACAGATCCGTGAGGTTTCAGTTACTGTTTGTGAAGTCACAAATTAAAGCTGCTGACAATGTTCAGTGTTCATCTGCTATCTGGGTAAAATACAGAGAGAGAAAAATGGAGAGAGAAAATATACAGAGAGAGAAAATCACATACCTTGGCAGGTTTGAGCTTGACATGAGTTTGAAGATTGACATTTTTTTTAGGCAATGTTGAAGTTTTTTGTAGAGGCATGTATAGCTCTGAGGTCATGTTGTCTTATTTGAAGTTATGATGTTTGTGACTGTTTTTTTTTTTTATCCCTGAACATCATTATTTTGGTGTTTTTGTGGGGTTAACTGAAACGGTCCGTGTTTGACCCTCTTTTGTGTGGACCAACACTAAATCAAGGTTGAAACTTAACATTATTTTTTTCTTCATCAGGTTTGCACCCTGACATAATATTATTTCAGTGATGAAAAATAGATCAAGATGGACATAAAATCGATATTTGTTCAACTTAAATTAAATCACTAATTTTACATTGAAACAACTTTAAAAATATTAAAACAATCTTGCTTTATGTACAGCAGGATTCAATGTTGGTCTGTTCTCTGGGAATGATGCTGTTTTTAAAAGTTGTTTATTGATAATTGGTACAAAAGAGATTCCACAAAGTTTGCGATGAGGATAATGAATTGAGTGTTCTGTGCTTAAAGTTCTCTCCCTTTTCAGGTGTACAACATATTAACAATTTATTAAGTATTAATTTACAACTTTGAGTAAAACATGCTTGAGAAATTTAAGGCAATCAGTTTTCTTAAGTTGTCTAAGTATACTCAATTACATTTTACAGTGAAAATAGTAAATATTGTTTCACATATTTTTCAATATGAAAAGTGGCAATTCCTTATGTATTATTCAATATATTTTAATATATTAACGCAACATATTAACACAATATATTGTTTCAGAAATGTTCTATATATTTTAACTATTTAATATATTGAAAATGTAAATGTATGGAAATATGTTTTTGTTCCGTGAGAGATTTTACCACACAATAGGGCTGATAAATGGAATCCTGGGTTCCATTTCTGTCGTCATGTTCGATATGGTGTCGAACAAACACAAAGGGGGTCGTCCTTGAGAGCCCCAATCATCTCTGAGAGTATCAGAAAAGGTATGCGGGTATATAAAAAAACAAGGCAACCTATCACATTCAACTTTTTAAGTTAATTCAACTAACCCACTCCATTTAAAATCAACTTAAATACTTTTGTTCATACTTTTGCAATGGGTAAACTGTGTGGCTCTAATTTTAAGAGGCCAATGATGTTCATGTCGTGTAGTTACCTTTGAAAATCAAACATGGAGATGAAAAAACAGCATTGCTACACATTCTTTGGTTGTTTTGACAAGAAGTTTTAAGTTAAAAAGACTACATGCTACTCATTAGATGAACAAAAGTTTTGAAGTTGACTTTAACTGGAGCAAATTAGTTGAGCTAACTTAAAAATTTAAATGCGATAGGTTGTCTTATTTTTTTTTTCAAGTTGGCTCAACTTATTTTTTTTAGTTGTCTTGACAAAATTTAAAACGACTTTCTGTTACTCATTGGATGAACAAAAGTATTTAAGTTGATTTTGGCTGCGTTCACACTGCAGGGCTTAATGCTCAATTCCGATTTTTTATTTTTTTTTTATTTTTTTGCAAGGCCGTTCACATTTCCAATTAAATGCGACCTTTTGTGATCTCCTGTGTGAATGTGAAATGACCCAGAAGTGACCCGCATGCGCAAAAGAGTACTCAACGGTCAACGACGTCACTTGTTGTTTGGGGAAGTAGCTAAACTTTAACTAACTGTGATTCACTCACACACACACACCACACGCGCGCGCAGCGACCGTTACACAAGAGCCAGACAGCAGCCGCTGACCTATCTAATATCAGCACAAATAAGTTAACATAAACGTTAGTCTACTCTTATTCACATTGGATATATAATGATGGTGGCCGTGGGCTTTCATTTATTTTTTTAATTAACGGGCTCGTCGAGGTCGACCCGTTCGGCAGATTTACCTCAGCTCGACGAATATGCAGTCTGTTTTCGAAACGACGACTACTTCAACGCAGACTTATGACGTTTGTCGCGTATCAATGACGTGCGGGTCGGATACATGCGACCTGGCCGTTCAGACTGAAGTCGCATTTCAAAAGATCGGATACGTATCGGATTTGGACCACATACCCAAGTGGCCTGGGTCGCATTTGAAAAGATCGGATCTGTGTCGTTCAGACTGTCATGAAAAGATCAGATACAGGTCGCATAGGGGCAAAAAAAATCGGAATTGGGTCGTTTCAGCCTGCAGTGTGAACGTAGCCTTTAACTGGAGCGAATTAGTTGAGTTGAGTTCCCAACTTCTTAGGAGGATTTGAACACATAACGACAAACATCAACACACTTTCATGAACTCATACCTGATTGAGTTTTCATCATAGATCTTCTCAGTTCCTCTATTTCAGCTCTGTTTTTGTTTTCCTCCAGTTCTACTCGATCCTGAAGGTACACAAAAGTGGTGTAGAAATGCTTTTTGTTCTCTTGTATCATGTTCTCCACGTCCTGAAGTAGAGCTGGAACCTGTGAGCTGTTCTCCAGAACAAAAGGATGACCACCAAATGTTTGAAGAGACGTCTCAGTAGCTGAAGTATTATATACTTTTACTACTAATCAGTTTACTAATCATGCTCTTCTCTTGAACCATGAGGGGGTTTTCGAATATTGACCTGAATATCCTCTGGATCTCCACCAATTCTGCTTTGTCTTCATCAGTCAGTGGAGCATCAGGAACAATGAGGAGGAAAACGAACTCCAGGATCACAGAGAGACACACAGTGGAGAGTCTGACGCATCACTTCCTCCTCTGAGAGCCGACTGAGAGCTGGAAGCTCCACCAGACAGATCACACGTCCATGAAGCTCCAGGTTTCTCCTCACACACTATTTCTCTTTCAGGTGTAAGGGGGGAAGAAACTTATTTTTTCCTCTTATAAGTTTTGATACGGAGGCCTTCAGTCTTCCATCTCTTCCACATAACACAAAACACAGCTTCTGTTTTCTGCTCACGCATACACTTCCTTAAACCACAACAATAAAATAGGTTATTGCAGCATTTTCAGATATAACATTTTCATTGTCTCACTTGTGGGGCCACCTTCTTAGTTAAACATTTAAACTCAAATTAGATCTAGTATAAGATATGATACACTTTGCAATAAATATATCACGATTCAATACACAATTATGCATCATGGCTGAAACTTTGTTTAACTGTTGTTTTGTTTACATGAACTGCTTCTTTATCAGTTTAACTGTGATGATCACATGGTGCTTCTGAAACCACTGGTGGGCTTTGAGTATACCTCTGATCTATCAGGAATAACTAAATCAATCAAATGGCTACATAAAAATTATTATTGACAAGTAGTCATGCATTACACTGTAAGAAAGATACTGTAGTCTGTTCTTTGTCATTCAGATGTTAGGTGTGTACAGGGGCATACAACTGTCAATACTACTACCAATAGTATGTCAAAATCCCTGTTTTTTGCTATGCACTCTACCCAAGTTAAATGTTATACAATGTAAGTCCCTAATATTCAATAACCCAGTGTCTGAATATGGCTGGATATGTTATTTCAAATGTAGGAATACTTACAATATGATTATGCCTTCTACATAATCATATAGTTCACATGTGAGAAATTCTTCACTGTTTTCTCTGAGAATCTTCTCTATTCGTTCCGATATTATAGAGCACCATTCCTCTGTTTTATGTTCAAGCTGCAGATGTCCTCCTCCACATTTGGCATTTAACTGTTAACTATTAATTTATTAACACTCAACATTTCCTCCGTCACATGAATTCCATCGATCCTCATCGCAATTATGTGATATTCTGTAGTGCAGCAGAATATGGAGATGGAGAGATACTGTATATTAGGGATGCATCGATCCGATACTCTGGATCGGTATCGATGCCGATCCAAGCTTTTTGAATGGATCGGATATCGGTGATGAGTGACCGATCCAAATTCGATACCGTGTTATCAGTGGTTGATGAATGAATAGCAATAAACGATGGCCTACTGTAAAAACTATAATAATTCTTATAAGAACTCAATTATTTATTTTTAAACATTGCCTTAAAAAAATAAATACATTTAAAATATGTTGCACTGCTTGCGCAATCACATGTGAGTGTTACAGGCAAGTTGAGCGGGAATTTTTTACATTCGAAGTACCTCAGCGCATTAAACATGTCCCTGATTTGGAAATATTTTACCCTTGATACATCAGCGAGTAGCACTGCAAATTGTAATATTTGCAAAGCCAACGTTTCAAGAGGTGGAACTAAAGTAGTGTTTCGAATTACAATACGACAAATTTAATCAAGCATCTTCAGAAGCATCACGCAAAAGAACACGAGGAGTTCGCGCAAATCAAACGGAAAAAGGATGAGTCAAAGGCAAAGCAGCTGACCTTGACAGATGCGTTTCAGAGGCAAGAAAAACTTCCAAATCAGAATCCTAAAGCTGTAAAAATAACAGAAAAGGTAGGGGAGCGCGGGGCACAACCTAACGCGGGGCTAGTTGTAACACGCTTGTTTTAAATACTTCCGCACATACTTGGATGACGAAACTTTGTGTATTTACTAGTTGCCATATCAACACTATATAGAAAAAAAAATTCCGCCAAATTATTATTTTTTTTGGAAGATATCCATAGACATTTATTAAACCATAGCAAAAGTAAATTTCTTACTTAAGTTAATTTTTCATCTCTATTTTTTGTGTTTATTTAAAATAAGACAAATCTGATATTATTTTAATCTCCAAGATGTTATTTAACAGTTGAGATAGTTCTTTAATGCTTCGCTAACTAGCAGAAGACACTAGCAGGTAGAGCTGTAATCGGGCCTTAAAAGTTCGGCCCGAAAAGGCCCGAGCCCGACAAGTACATTTTGATTGACAGCTTTTTAAAAGCCCGAACCCGTTTACAGCCCGACTGTCCAAAAGGCCGTCTATCAGCAGTGATAAGAGTGTCGGAGAATAGCGCGGACACGCGCTTCACACCGCGAGCCGGCACACGCACCACTCGGCGGAAAAGGGAGAGAAAGGAAAAAAGAGACTGCGCCGCACGCACACAGCTTTGTCTTTCGTAAAAAAAAGGAGTAATTTATACATTTTTTAACATCATTTATTCATGACTAACGGAGGCTAGAGGCCACTTGGAAGTTGGAACAAAGAAATAAAATAAGTCCTCCAGAGACCAGCCTCCATTTCACCTCCTCAAGATCCATTTTCACGCTAATCTAAACACATCAACTGACCGCTCATTTACCACGCAACCCGAAGCGCGAGCCCGAGCCCGGCCCGAGCCCGTGTAAAATAATAGAAATTAAGACCGAACCCGACCAAACCCGTCGGGTCCCGTCGGGTCCCGTCGGGTTCGGGCAAAGATCTTCAGCTCTACTAGCAGGGTTTAAATCCCAGTTGTGCAGGCGGGGGCATGTTGTAACACTGCGTTACAATGTGCCCCTATTAGAAATATGCTATTATATTCTATACTTGTATTAATTTTATTGGGAAAACGTGAGAAAAAGGTGAATAAAGACTGAGAGTCAATGTTCAGAAATGACTAATTATTTATTTGTTTTGAACTATGTTGTATAGCTGTGTTTTCATGTGTTCGTAGTCAAAACTCAAAAATGTGTTTATATTTAATTATTAAAAATTGCCATTATTATATATGAAAAAGTTTTTTAATTGTATTTTATTTAGAAAATATTTTAGTTTGTTTTGTATATTTTTTTTTATTAGATCAGATAACATTTTAAGCTGTCATATGTTATGTTACAATGTGCCCCACACATGTTACAATGTACCCCACCTATGGGGCATGTTGTCACATTTCACTTCCATTCTTTCGGGGTATGTCAAGAAAAAAGTATATACTGTATTAATAAAACAAAACCACATAATTGTACTAGACATGTGGGAAATTAATGTGGGAAAAAATAAATACTCTGAACCATAAGTAGATTTACACAAACTGAGAAAGTCAAAAAGCGTTAGGTTGTGCCCCGCTCTCCCCTACTTGAGTTCATTGTTCTAGATGATCAGCCCATCTCTGTTGTCGAAAACACTGGTTTCCGTCGCCTCATAGAACATCTGGAACCACGATATAGTTTGCCATCTAGAACATACATTTCTGAGACCGCTTTGCCTGAGCTGTATTCCAGAGTTTCCTCACACGTTGCAGACCAATTAAAAGATGTGCAGTCCTTCAGCTTCACTACAGATATTTGGAGCTCCGACGTGTGCCCCATGTCCCTTGTAAGTTTAACGGCACATTGGTTGAATGATAGTTATGATTTGCAGAGCACTGTGCTACACGTAAAGGAAATGAGAGGGTCACACACCAGCAGGGCTATTTCAGATTCAATCAAAGAAATGCTTGATGGGTGGAAAATCACTATATCCGAAGTGCATGTAATTTTGAGGGACAATGCCAGCAATATGAAGAAAGCGATGGATGATTTGGGAGTCCCTAGTTTGGGCTGTATCGCGCGCTCAATGCAGCTTGCTGTTAACGAGGGACTTTTGTCCCAATGAAGCTTGATTGACGCAATTGCAAGTGCCAGAAAAATTGTGGGGCACTTCAAATATTCCCCATTAGCATACTCGTGGATGGGGGACATTCAGCATGAATTTCAAATGCCCCTGAAACGTCTTCAGCAAGACGTCAAAACCAGATGGAACAGTACATATTATAAAGACCGGGTCGGGCCGATATTTCCCGCCACTATCCTCGGGCCGGGCTGGGCCCTTGATCAAGAATTGTTACAAATGCAACACTTCATGCACTGTAAAAAAGAATACGCTATATCTAATCAATAAAATTGAGGCAACAGATTACAAGCAATATTATTAATTAAATTTAACAAATTAGAATTGAGTAATAATTAATCAAATTAATTCCTTAAAAGTTAACCATTTAAAATGAGTAAAATGTACAAAAACATTTTTTTATTGCCAACATTAAAGACACCTGGTGTTAACAAGCAGAATCACTGAAGGAGAAAACCGTAATTTTAAGTCACCATTATGGTGATTAGTGTTTGTTTTAGTTTGGCTCTTGACCCTTACATCATTAACTTTAGTTTTTGTTTGGCTGCTGTACCTGAGTTATAACAGCCAGATGAACAAAGAGAAAATGTGATCTGATGGTGTTGGTTATGTTTTAACATAATCATTATTTCACAATCATTTGACCAGAATCTCTGTTTCATATTTGTTAAAATATTATAATGTTATTTTTTTTCCATCTATGTTGATTATGAAAAGTAAACAGCATGAGTAAAATAGGCTGCGCAATATATCAGGAGACATGAAGTGTGTCAGACATGATTTTGACCACTTCATTAAGTTTTGTTTTGTAGAAAACCTTTCTTTTATTAAGTATTGAGTATTTTAAGTTGAAATAATGAGATATTATGCTGAAATAACATTATTATTAAAAATAAATCTTTAAGAATATTTGATTGAATGCTGAATGTTATGCTTGTTCAATTGAATAATTGTGATCATTAAAATAATTGAATATTAAATATTAAGTGGCCAATGTTTGCTCATTTATTAATAGTACTTAGGCTATATATAATATATATAGCACCCCCTCAGCACCTGCGTTAAAAATTATCTGGCGCCGCCCCTGGTTATAACGGCCCATGCACATATATATTTTTTTTTAATAATTACAGTTTTGTGTCGGGCCGGGACGGGACACAACGTGCACGGGCTCGGGTAGGGTCGGGCACTCTGGCTTGATTTTTTGGGCCCGATCTAAGCTCTAAGATGGACTATATCTAGAACAGTGTGTTCAACGCATCACCATTTCTGTTTACAAAATGTTGTGCAACGTTTTGTCGGGGCTGAATGCAGCCCTGGACTTTACACCTCTGAAGAGAACAGAAAAAGAGACGAGCAGAAACACAAGAACTACAACTGACTTCAGACACAGTCTAAGATGAAATCAACTGAAGAGAAAAGAAGACATTAAATCTGTGAAGATCTCAGCAGAGGAGGATTAAACAACTCCACAAACAGCATTACCAGCTTCACTTATTACTAACCAGACTGACTTTATTTCTGTCAGACGTCTACAAAAGTTTTATTGAGAATTAACAGAGGTTTAACTCTACAATGGTGAGAACTGTGTGTGTATAATAGACCTATACAGTACGGGTCAAAAGTTTGGATTATAAAAAAAAATAAAAATAAAAAAATAATTAAAGGTCTCTAAAGCTCACCAAGGCTGAATTTTTTAAATCAAATATACACTAACTGCAGTCACATCAGCCAAACTAGATAAAAGTTATAATCAGAGTTAAGAGCCCAACTAATGGAAACACTAATCACTGTTATGGTGACTTCACATGAAACACATTAGAGTTAAACCTCTGTTAATTCTCAATAAAACTTCTGTAGACGTCTGACAGAAATAAAGTCAGTCTGGTTAGTAATAAGTGAAGCTGGTAATGCTGTTTGTGGAGTTGTATACATAACTACTTTCTACTCTTTGACAGAAATGTAGTGGATTAAAAAGTACGATATTTGTCTTTCAAATGTAGTGAAGTTAAAGTAAAATGTTTCCAGAAAAAAAACATACTCAAGTAAAGTACAGATAATCAAAATGTGTACTTATAGCATCAGTGGAGTTACTGGAGTAACATTAACACGAGGGATATTGGTTTATATTGAGTCAGAGAGTATGTGTAACGGTCACCAGCTGGAGTGCCCTTGAGAGCCACCAGAGGGCACTCCACATCAGACACTCACGTTCACTCTCAGACTACATTTCCCATACTCACTGCCCGGACTCATCATCTCTGATCACTCATCACAGTCACCTGTACCTCATTATCACTGATTGCATTCACCTGTATCCCATCACCCTGTTAGTCTCAGTCTATTTATACCATGTTCATTCATTCACTCACCGCGAAGTCTTGTTTGTGTTACACTGCATTTCTGAGCATTCTCCTGGTTTTCTTGTCTCTTGGTTTTCTTGTCTCTTGGTTTTCTTGTCTCTTGGTTTTCTTGTCTCTTGGTTTTCTTGTCTCTTGGTTTTCTTGTCTCTTGGTTTTCTTGTCTCTTGGTTTTCTTGTCTCTTGGTTTTCTTGTCTCTTGGTTTTCTTGTCTCTTGGTTTTCTTGTCTCTTGGTTTTCTTGTCTCTTGGTTTTGGATATCTTGCCCTGTTCCCTGGATTACTCTCTTGCCTCTGGTCCCTGCCTGTTTTGTTTCTTTGTTTGTTTTGACTGCCTGTCTGTGTATGACTCTTGCCTGTACATTGGATTACGCCTCTGGATTGCCCCTTAATAAAAAGCTGCATTTGGATTCTCAACCTTCGTGTCTCGGAGCGGTTCGTAACAGAAGACTTCGCCAAAATATGGATCCAGCAGCTGTCAGTAATGGAGCTCTAATAAGATGGCTATCTTCCATGTATCAGGATGGTCAACCTATCGAGAGGTATGTGAGGGATTTTCTGGCTTGCTGTCACTTAGCGTCTTTAGATGACACCCAGCTCATGGACCTGTTTTGGAGTGGACTGGATGAGGAGATTGCTCAGATGATGCCGGATGACAATACCGGCTGGACCCTAGAAGGGTATATCCACCTGGCCCTTTCCTTGAGCAGTTCGGCATTTACTGTGGGCTTGGCTGATGAAGAACCCTGCAAGCTCACAGTACCCCCCGAGCCTGAATCAGTTCATAGTCCCATCCGTCCAGCCTGAGAAGCTTCTCATCATGCCAACCATCAAGCTGGTCACCGGATCTGTCTATTACCGTCCAGGACTGGTATCCAGTGTGGCCGATTCCCCGCTGAGGTCAGCACGTGTTGCCATAAGGGCCATCGTGCATGAGTCTCGTCCCGCCGAGACTATCCTGCCTAAATCTTGTTTCGCCGAGACTGTCCTGCCTGAGTATCTTCCCGCCGAGCCAGAGCCAGAGCTTCACGTCAGTCCTGCCGAGCCAGAGCCAGAGCTTCACGTCAGTCCTGCCGAGCCAGAGCCGGAGCCTGCACTTCACGCCAGTCCAGCCGAGCCCGCACTTCACGCCAAATCTGCTGAGACCAAAGCAGTATGCGTCATGCCCGCCGCGTCTGTGACAGCAAGCGTCATGCCCGCCAGCACAAAGTCTTCACCGCTGGTCCCGTCCAGCACTGAGCCCTTTTCACCGCTGGTCCCATCCAGCACTGAGCCCTCTTCACCGCTGGTCCCGTCCAGCACTGAGCCTTCTTCGCCGCTGGTTCCGTCCAGCACCGAGCTTTCACCGCTGGTTCCGTCCAGTTCAGAGTCGTCTTCGCCGCTGGTCCTAGCCAGCTCAGAGTCCTCTTCACCGCTGGTCCTGCCCAGCGCTCAGCCTTCTTCGCCGCTGGTCCTGCCCAGCTCAAAGCCCTTGCCGCCGCTGGTCCCGTCAAGCTCAGAGCGCGCTGATCCTGATCCAGAGACTGTTCACGTCACTTCTGCCGATCCAGAGACTGAGCTTCACGTCACTTCTGCCGATCCAGAGACTGAGCTTCACGTCACTTCTGCCGATCCAGAGACTGAGCTTCACGTCACGTCAGCCGATCCAGAGACTGAGCCTCACGTCACGTCCGCCCGTCAAGAGTCTCGTCCCGCCGAGACTGAATCTGTTCCTGATACTGAGCCTGAATCTGTTCCTCTTCCTCTTTCTGCGCCTGTGTCTTTGGACAAGATGGCCGACTCCACGCCTGTGTCTTTGGACAAGATGGCCGACTCCACGCCTGTGTCTCCGTACAAGATGGCCGCCGCCGAGCCAGTGTCTCCGTACAAGATGGCCGCCGCCGAGCCAGTGTCTCCATACAAGATGGCCGCCACCGAGCCAGTGTCTCCAGACGAAATGACCGCCGCCACATCGCCTGAGCCCTCAGCAGAGATGGTCGCCGACACGCCTGAACCTGAGCCCTCAACTGAGATAACCGCTGCCACGGCGTCTGTTCCTGTTCCGGTGTCTGTTCCTGTGCCCTGGCCGCCCGAAGGGTCGTCTCCGCCCCGGCCGCCCGAAGGGTCGTCTCCGCCCCGGCCGCCTGCTCAGCCTGCTCCGCCCTGGTCGCCTGCACAGCCTGCTCCGCCCTGGTCGCCTGCACAGCCTGCTCCGCCCTGGTCGCCTGCACAGCCTGCTCCGCCCTGGTCGCCTGCACTGCCTGCTCCACCACAGTCTCCAGGTCCTCTTCCGCTCCACGGGCCTGGCCCTCCATCCCGCCCCCGGGTCCGCCTCCGCTCCACCACCCTCCTGGACAATTTAGGAGCGTCTGGAATCCGCTCCTTAAAGGGGGGGCTATGTAACGGTCACCAGCTGGAGTGCCCTTGAGAGCCACCAGAGGGCACTCCACATCAGACACTCACGTTCACTCTCAGACTACATTTCCCATACTCACTGCCCGGACTCATCATCTCTGATCACTCATCACAGTCACCTGTACCTCATTATCACTGATTGCATTCACCTGTGTCCCATCACCCTGTTAGTCTCAGTCTATTTATACCATGTTCATTTATTCACTCACCGCGAAGTCTTGTTTGTGTTACACTGCATTTCTGAGCATTCTCCTGGTTTTCTTGTCTCTTGGTTTTCTTGTCTCTTGGTTTTGGATATCTTGCCCTGTTCCCTGGATTACTCTCTTGCCTCTGGTCCCTGCCTGTTTTGTTTCTTTGTTTGTTTTGACTGCCTGTCTGTGTATGACTCTTGCCTGTACATTGGATTACGCCTCTGGATTGCCCCTTAATAAAAAGCTGCATTTGGATTCTCAACCTTCGTGTCTCGGAGCGGTTCGTAACAGTATGTCAGGTATGTCCGAATATATATATGCTCATATATGATTTCTTGTGTCTTCATAACATCCATAAAAAGGTTGTAAGCATTACCATTTGCACATTCTGAGGTATCATGAATTAATTAAATATTTTTCACATATCTGTTCAGCTCATGTTCTATTGTATGTGTTACATTATCACAAACAGCTTTTAAGAAATCCTTTGGATTACATTAAAAAAAGATATTCTGCTTGTTATCATCAGGTGTCTTTAATAATGCTAAATCATCACTCAGTTAATTATCTAATTATCTCATTAACTTCAACACTGCTTCAGTGTTAATTTTAGCACCCTGTAGTTGGACACATATGTACACTGAGGATTGTTAATTTAACACTGGGGATTTTGCTGTGTAACAGCTGACGATTTTGCCACATTCTTCATATATAAAACAACCACCATCAGCGGCCAATTTACCAATCCACAAACTGACACACACACATCTAACCAGCTAACACACATTCTACCCTCCTTCTCAACTCCTCCTTTCCAATCGCCCTACCACCTGTCCACTTGATCCTATTCCCACTAATCTACTTCAAGCCATTTCTTCTTCAGTCGTACCCGCACTCACGCACATCATCAACACCTCTCTTCACACTGGTACCGTTCCCACAGCATTTAAGCAGGCTCGTGTAACCCCACTAAGAAACCCACTCTAAATACAGCACATCTGGAAAATTACAGACTGGTCTCCCTTCTTCCATTTGTCACGAAAACACTTGAACGAGTTGTTTTCAACCAGATCTCTTCCTTTCTTACATAGAACAACCTCCTGGACAACAACAAGTCTGGTTTCAAAAGCGGACACTCAACTGAGACTGCCCTGCTCTCAGTAATTGAAGCTCTGAGACTGGCAAGAGCAGCTTCCAAATCCTCAGTTCTCATGATTTTGGATCTGTCTGCTGCCTTTGACACAGTTAACCACCAGATCCTACTGTCAATCCTAAAGATGAAGGGCATCTCGGGAACCGCACTCCAATGGTTCAAGTCTTACCTCTCAGGTAGGTCCTTTAGGGTGTCGTGGAGGAGTGTGCTGCGTGTCGCAGACACAACATCTAGCTACTGGAATACCTCAGGGCTCAGTGTGTGGACCACTCCTCTTCTCCATCTAGGTCATCACTAGGATCTGTCATTCAGAAACCACCAGAGCTATCAATTGAATAAATGTAAATGTCAATCATACCTTAATTAATCACTTAACTATCTTATTAGCTTTAACACTTTGTAGATTGGGACAATATGTACTCTGAGCAGTGTTGATTTAACACTGGGGATTTTGTTGTGTACCTGTAAAGTTGAAGTAATCATGAAGACCTTGATTAGCTTGTTCAGGTGTCTTTGATTAGGGTTGAAGCTAAACAACAATATCATAAGGCTACTGTAGGCTAAATCATGTGAACTTAACAGCTAATTTTTTTAGGCTAGTTCGACTTGAACCGGCGCTGCACAGACCGATCTGTGAATGACATCAAAGTACCGCAAGAACGAATAGAGAGTAGACGGCTCCTTATGCTTTTGAATTGCTCTCGCGGTACTTTGATGTCATAAACCGATCGGTCTGTGCAGCGCCGGTTCAAATCAAACAAGCCTATAGACTAGGGGTGTAACGATTCATCAACTACATCGATGTATCGATTTATATTCCTACGATCCAACTGGATCGATCTGTGCTCGGCAAGTTGGCCTTCCGGACGACATATATCGATCTAATATCGTTTTAAAAGGTAATGAATCGATTGTATCGATACTAGGAAATAGCGCATTGGATTTAAGCACGTTAGACTTTATATGGATGTTTTTTCTTTGCACATTTAATGATAAAGGCGTTAAACGTGACTTGATTCAGTCTGCCTATCTGTGTCGTCGTCGCCGCCATGCGTGACGCGCCAGCAGCAGCGCGACAACAGTCAAGCAGTGCAAAGTCTCTCACCTCAGAAAAACGGACTGACTATACTGCAGGAGCGCGCACTCTTCAATTGCACGCGCAAATGCGGCGGAGCGCGCTGTATCACTTCACTAAAGTGCAAAAGACATACGAGCATGCAACGTCGTAAATTAGTAAGTTAAGAAATAAAAGTAAAATACCAATAAATTACGTTATTGGTACGTCATGTGTGTTGCTATTTATCAGGAGCAGTTTCATGTTTCTTTACCAGTTCTTCTAAGTATTGTGTATCACCATGGTAGCCTAATTGTTGTTTGTTTCCATAACAAAATGCCACTTACTGGTTATTTTGTATATTTTTATATGACTGTGGTGGCTCATACCAAGATTGTATTAACAAAAAAAAAGTGCCTACTGTTTATCAGTATTTGTCATAATCTTACAATTTTTTTTTTTTTTTTTTTTTTTTTTGTATGGGGACAGAACTTGTGTGTCAACAATTTTTGTGTAAACAAATGTATTATAATAGGCTTATATAATTCCTAAAAAGGTGGGTCGCGGCTTGATGACCATGGGGAAATGTGGGTCCCATAGCCAAACTATTCAAAACATCATTCAATGTTGTGATAATCGTAATTAATAATCACAATTACAATTTCAATTGAATAATCAACAATTAACATTTTTGTCATAATCGTTCAGTCCTACCTATTAAAATAAAATGTGAATGCATTTGACATTTATTTGTGTTTTACTTGTTTGTTTATATCCATAATTAATTGATACCTGATTCACTTACAATAATTTTTGGCTAAAAAGTCACTGAATCGATTTCAAGTCACTGAATCGTTTCGGATCGTATCGTTCTAAATGAACCAATATCGTCCTTGAATCGTATCGACAACCATGAATCGTGAATCGACATTTACATTCAACCAAAACAAATAATCCAGTTAACTGGCATTGGATTAACCTTATGTAATTAACTTGTTAATTGAAATAAATAATGTTACATAAATCCAACGTAACCTAGTTATGTGGGACCTGTTGACATAAAAAAGTTAATTAAAGCCAACATAGCATTTTTTGGTTTAACTCGGAGATGATCAGAGCACCAGGGCCCAGTTTTTCAAAAGTAATCCAGTGGGATTTCGGATCACGGATTGGATCAAATCTTGGAAATGGGTTTTTCAAAAGCAAAAGAGGGATTCTGAACTAAGATCAGATCATGTAATCCGATCTTAAATTTGATCTGGATCAAACCTGCCCTTTGGGTTTTTCAGAACTTTGAACTTGGTTTGGGATCTATTTGATCCAAAAAAACAGGATTATCCTGATCCTATCAGAAGGGTGGATTCAGTTGTGATTTTTCGAACCAAATAAAACCAGAGAGGTTTTTTTTTTAAGTGAATGATCACAAAATCAATGTTTACTGATGATATATACATTTCTTCATATTTGAAGCATATATGAAGCATGTCACATCTAAAGAGATATGGTAAAACAACAAAATCTGCAATTTAACATTATAACAAAATAAGGAAAGTAAAATGTTTCTGTTTATTACAGTGTTTCTGTTTCTTAAAATTAAAATAAACAATGGTTATTTGTGGCCACCGGTATTTTGTCAACTGTTGTTCTTTGCTAAGCCAGTAGGCGACACTGTTGGTTCCATTTAAGGCTCTAGTAAACAGGATTTGTATGGAGGTAGATTTGTGTCTTTATTATTCAATCAAAAAAAAGGTTGCTTCAATCAAAAAATATATTTTCAATCAAAAAAACCCGTTTCAATCAAAGAAAAAAAGTGTTTGAATGCAAAAATATATTTGAGACTCAAAAAAATGCATTTGAACACTATTTTTTTTTGCTTGAAAATGTTTTTTTTGATAGAAGTGAAGGTTTTTTTGTTTGAAGCAACTTTTTTGATTGAAGTATTGTTGTTTTGTGTTTGGGCCATATTATGGGTAGGACATTTGTGTCTTTATAATTCAATCAAAAAAGAAGTTGCTTCAAACAAACAAAACATATTTTCAATAAAAAAATCACTTCAATCAAAAAATAAACCTTTTCAATCATAGAAAAAATGTTTTTGAATGCAAAAAAATATTTGAGATTCAAAAAATTGCACTTGAACACTTTTTTTTTGATTGAAAATGTTTTCTTTGATTGAAGTAATCTTTTTTGTGTTTGGACCATGTTATGGGTAGGACATTTGTGTCTTAATTATTCAATCCCAAAAAAGTTGCTTCAATCAAAAAAAAAACATTTTCAATCAAAAAAAAATAATTTCAATCAAAGAAAAAACTGTTTAAATGCAAAAAAAAAAAAAATCATTTGAAGTGTTTTTTTTTTATTGAACTTTCTTTTTTTTTTGAATGAAGTGAAAAAAGTTTTGAAGTCGTTTTTTTTTTAAATCATTTTGACACAAACGTACCGCAGTGGGGGCGGGTGCTTCCCCATTGGTCAGACATGCTTGAGTGACAAGTGTCTACACCAACGACGTCTTTCTGACAAGCAAGTCATGGTCGCCACTCGCCAGCGAGCCAGGAAGCAGTGGTGGAGTTGTTGGTAAGTAGATAAAACCGTATTAAAATGATTGGTGTCACGTTATTAGCCTACTCTGTTTGATATTTCGATTAAACATACAGCTTGCTAACTTAGCTCACGTTGACTAATTTGTGTGATGGTGTTAGATATCTGACGCCTCATATTGTCAGGCAGGCTAGCAGGGTGCGCTAACGGCTAATTGAATTGTTTATTTCACTTAAGTAACGTTACAGAGGCTTGCTATGTGCTAGTGCTATATTGTGTTATAATACGTAACGTCATTAGTGGTCAAACAACAGTCCACAGGCCAACTGTTGCCCACAGCGCTGCCTGTTTAGCAGCAACAGGTCATGCAGAGCCTGAGTCTATCTTCTCACACAGCCCACAGGATTACAGCTATTTGACCGTCCCGCTCTCTCTCTCGCTCACGGGTAGTGGTCTCCCCACCATCACAGTCAAATGCTCGCAGACACAGAGGCAGATGCTGTTATTTTGAGAGCGGGGCTTACATATGCCGTCCCGTACGGAAAATAATGTTGCATACCACCGGTAACATGAATATATATTCCGTTGCTCGGTGCGCAAACTAGCTGTGTCAGGCATTATTTATAAGTAGCCTAATGTCCTGCACAACTCCACATGGAAAACTGGCAGTTCAATGAAGTGATGCTTATTGTCTGACATAGTGTACAAGTAGTTACTAGCTTAAAGTATTGTGCCAATAATGATCCTTCTGGTAAATTTGGCATTCAGTTGAGACACAAAAGCTCTTAGTTTAATGAAAATCTTTGGAAAAGAAGACAAGATGGTTTGTTTAATTAGTATTCATTTATTTATATTTCTAATATCATATAGTATTGTCCTGTCAACCCATTACAAGTCTTGCCTTATTCAGTGTTGATTTATTGACATGTTTATGTAAGATGTTTTATTAGAAGGTGTGTGAGTGAAAGTTGTCTGAAGTTGTATTTTTCTATTTTATTGCAATGCTGATTGATAATGTAGGACTCTGGTCCTGGCTTGGCCTAAGTTTTGGTGTCTCTAGGTGCTGTGCTCTGTAGGCATGACACATTAATTTCTTTATGTGATACTTTATTTTTTGCATCAAATTATTTGAAGTATTGATAAGCAGTATTGATATCGATACAGGTATTGCTGCACTCTCAATTATAACTGCTCAATAGTGTCGTATGGTTACTTTTATTATACAAGCCATCAATTTTGATGGCTTGTTAGTGTAACCGTTAAGCATAATGGCATTAATGCTATATATAGCGTACATTTAGCCAGATATTTTTTATTTTATTTTTTTTTTTTTTTAAAGTAGCTAACTAGCTAAAGCCTTAAGTAGCTGAAATTAAGTTGTCTCGTGTCTCTGTCTGCAGCAACACACACACACACACACACACACACACACACACACACACACAGACAACGATAGCTACCTACATTAACTGCAACATCTTTCCAGGCAGCAGATGGACTAATTGTTTTTCCTGTTGATCAAATTATGTTTTTTTAGGCCAAGAACTCCACTAAAACTTTTTGGAACAGGATTGCTTAATAAAGGTAAGAATGGATGGGTAGATTTTATTTATGGTTTTGCTCTTTTTATGTGTCCGGTGTATTGTAGGTCATAACCATTTTCACAACAGCCATCTTTTCTCCCTCCCATTTAGAAAGACCAATACTACACATCACCTCTTGTGCATGTCTTCATGGCAAGGCGATTATCACATACTCAGGTTACACTCCACTTGCTGTTAACTGGATTCACACTTTTTAATCTTTTTAAAAATATATATATATATATATTAGTCTTTTTAGACTCTACCTGCTTCATCTAAAGTGATTGATGGTGTTATTGTTGATAACAGTGGTTAACTTAGGATCTAATCTCTCATCCCAGTATGACGAGCAGGCAGCCACTGCCGCTGCGCAGACTTTTCTGTCAGTGCTTAATCGCACCATAGAAGAACCCAGGCAGAGGAGTCAGGACATGCCTACTCCTTCAACTGTACAAAACGAGATGTCCAGGTAGTGTAGCCAGCCAGCAGTAGTGCATTTATTTTTCAAGTCAGCCATGCGGTATCAGAGCTGAGGGTGTAGCAACAATAGTCTTGACTCAAATGCACGACTCAAACACAGCGTTAGGCAGGGTAACAGTCTTTACTGGAAAAACAGGTTCGGTACACAAGTAATCCATCAGCGGGGGCAAACAAACCAGACAGGGATCAGGCAAAGGCGAGGTCAACCAGAACACAGGCAGGGGTCAATACCAAGGAACTAGAAAATACTACAGAGCAATAAAGGCTATGAAGTAACGCACGGGGACAAAAAGACGAACTGGCAACGGACAGGGGAAACACAGGGACTATATATACACACACACAGAACAGGTGAAAGTATTGAGGGTGGGGACAGACAATCAAGGAGGAGGACGAAACCACACGAGGAGGGAAGGGGAATCTGAAACGAGAGGAGAAGTCAATACAACAAGATGACACAGGAAACAGAACTATAACATGGACCGAGTCATGACATGCAGGTTGTAGGGGATTTGTGAAATGTTATTCCACATACACAGCCATCCCATGCAAATTTAATTTTTTACTGACCCCTTTTTGTAAAATATTACAAATCTATTTTACAAACAAGGGTCTCACATTTTTTTACTTTTTTGCAGATCATTCCCTGGATTTTTCAAAAGAAAATCTGCAGACAAACACAGAGACAAGAAACATAAACCATGGAAAGGATTTGACATGGCTTTTTTCTTATTGAGTGACAAAGCAGAAACAACCCCGACCACACAAGATGAACTGGAGCTACTACAGGCAGGGCTGGGAAAGAGGACTCTCTCGATCACTAAAGACTTAAGCCATGAAGAGGTGAGGAGCAGCATCTTTCTTTATCTCCCCCTACCTCCTCTATCATTGCCTTCTCCACAATCGATTTTTACAGATATACCTTCCTGAAATGTTCTGTCTTTATTACTGTAGTTGTCCACTTTACTGGAGAGCACCTACCCGAAAATGGCAAGTCTTGAAGGAGGATGGCTTCTATACAAAGCAGCTGGTATGTTAAACAAGACATTAGATTAACATAAGGCTATTTGAATAGAATCTTTAAATAGTGTGGAGCCCTGCACTACACAAGGCTTTTCCGAGTTCAAAAGGAGTTTCCAGAGTTTCCCTAAATAAGCTGTTCGAAAATACTGACTTGACAGTTTTTTTGTTTTTTTTTTAAGTGGGCACATCCATGTGTACAGTGATCATAATGTGATAACCAAACTTGCCGCAAGGAGATATGGGAAATTTAGTGAATAATGTTAGAGCTTAACTCCAGAAGAGATGTCATAGAGGCTCGTATCTAAACATAAAAACATCTAATATATTTTTCTGAAACATGACATTGTAGATTATTATAATGCAGAACACCTGATTGTGCACGTTTTAACTTTTTGTCCTCGATTTCATTATCATTACAGTCGATAATACTTTTCCTCATGTCATTATTTTTCACTTACAAGTATGCCATGAATGGGTCAACTTACACTGGCTGAATGCCATGCTCAGCACACTGATGTTAATATACTTGGTTGGCACTACTTTTAATTCCCATAAAACTTGAATTTGCAGGTGGACATGGAAGGAGGAGAATGACCGCTGTCGCCTTAGAGTCAGAGGGATACACTGGCTCTGTTCTTAGAAGCGCCTCCGCAGGAGGGAAGTTTATGTTATATATTGCTCCTCTCCAAGAGAAGATTGATCTGACACCACTGCCAGTGGATGCTCCAGAGTTCAGTCTCATGCCAAAGGCTACATGCACACAGTGCAAAATGGTCATGCCATTGCAAATGCTTGCCCTTCATGTGCAAGGTGATTGTGAAGGGACGTCTTGGACAGCTCTTTGTGATTCAGAGGTGAGACGCCTTTCTTGTCACATTTTTCCACTTAATGCAAGTGAAAGGTGAATGTTGCCACCAGGCCTCCAGACTAACTTTTTTTAAAACTGTCCCTGGACATTCCTGAAAAACGGTCTCAACCATCCCGAAGTGAATGTAAACTGTCCCAAAATCGAAATGGTGTTTTTTTTAGTGTTTTTTTTCTTCTCTAATTGTTATCATCTATGTCTGTTATTGGCATAAGATAAACAGAAACATCATTATGAGAAAATAAAGTGTAGTCATAATAAATTAAAAAAGCCCCTGGAAACATGAATTTGAATATTAAAAATACATATATTATATCAAAGCCGAGTGTCTGATTAAGCATCCACAAAAGTCTGAGTGAAAATAACCATAACTATAAGAAAACCTGGTTTAAAAAAATGAATTTTGCTGTTTAGATTAAAAAAATCTTGGCCTGTTTAAATGTTAAATGACTGACAACTGTCAATCAGTGTTATCTAGTTATCTGACACATTGTTTGGCTGCATTTTCAGCAAGAAGATGAGGAGCTTGATTCTTCTGTTCCTGCGACTTTAGATGTGCCACCATCGAACAAGGTATGGTTATATGTAGGACAGAATAATATTTATTGCAATAATAATATAATCTTTTATATTTTTATTACTCCTGATTTTGAGTGAAACCATAAATGATCAAATGAACATTTACTATTTACCATTTATGCTGAGAGGGTTGCTATAAAAATTGGAACTAATCCTGTCCATACATCTTCCCATTTAGCAAAGTAAGACAAAATGCCCGATATGCAACAAATACTTCCCAAGCCAGGACATTGAGTTCCACGCCAGTATCTGTGGAACAAGGTAAGTCAAGTCACATTTATTTATATAGCACATTTCGTGCGACAGGTGCAGACTCAATGTGCTTAAGAGTAAAAAAATAAATAAATAAATAAAACAGACAAGTGGTGTATGTCCTTTGCATATAATAACATCACATTTTTTAGTTTGCTGTGATTAGATGGAATTCATTGTAACTTCCATTCTTAGTTGTAGTCCTGTATGGAGCCCAGATGCTGGACCTGAAAGTCCCCATGATCTGCAAGAACCAACACAAGATCCAATAGATGACATCTCATGGTAAAAAAAAAGAAAAGGGATCTTGAAACTTTGATTTTGCTGCCAAAATATCTTTAGATTTTTAAGATGTAATAATTTATTTTAACAGTGAAGAAGATGTTCTGCGTTGGGTTGACTCAAAAGTTGAGACGGGGAAGACCTTCAACATTTGTGTCTCGAGGGACAACATGCTGGAGAGAGGTCTAAAGCTTTGGCAGCGCCAGAAGACTGGAGGCCCAGCGAACAAACTGAAAATTACCTTCATAGGAGAAGCTGGCATCGACACTGGGGCATTAAGGAAGGAGTTCCTGTCTGGTAAGTAGTAAGCCAGTCACAAGTGTGTAATACTTCCAAATCAACAATAAAACCCTGTGACTGAGGCTGTTCTCTGGTTTGTTTATGTCCACAGAGATGGTTGCTGGGATAGAGACGCGCCTCTTTGAAGGGGGGAAGAAGGGGAAGATCCCAAAATACTCCATCACTGACCTGGACAAAAACTATTTTAAGTTTGTTACTCTTATTCATATTCTCATATTAATCAACAGTATTACTTATTTACTTGCATTTACACAATGGTGTATACTATAATGGTGTGTACAACTACTCACTGCTAGAGGAATAGACTACATTAAAAAGATATTGCTCGTGGTACACCTCTACATATCTTGTCTTAAGACACTTTGACTCTGTGACTTTGGGTACATAGTAAGTAACCATTCCAAATATTGGCTCCTGGCCATTCCAGCCAGGAACTTATCTCCTGATTCTGTAACGTGAGGCACCTTGGTGTACAAGTGCACCCCCCTGACATGATGCTGGTATGTCACAGGGACTTGGGTACATAGGAATGAATTTATATTTTCACCTCGTGCATTGTATTTGTCTTATCCGGCTTAGTACAATGTTACGATGTCATTTAGCAGACGCTTTTATCCAAAGCGACGTACATTGAGAGTTCCTACAACACAAGCAAGGACTTGTGTAGTACTTCCTACTCTTTGTAACTGGATATCTCAGGACAAACAGCTTGGCAGAATTTGATTATATGTGACCAGAAGGTCCAGTTGGACTCTGAACTAATTAGATTTTGGAGTTCAAAGGTTAAGGTCACTGTGATCTCACAAGGTGGTTTTAGTCTGAAGAATGTGATCTTTGGGATGGATTGATAAATTAGTCAAAATTAACCTAAATATTCACTTTCATATTTAAATTATATTCCTTCAGCCTTCACCACATGGGGTAAACAGAGGATGTTGGCCTAAATGGCAAACTGACTCTTGTTGCTGGAGGAATATACGTACATGGAAGTATTTTCAACAATCAACTTTCTCTAGCATAGTTTTTAGATAATAGAGGAAAAAAATATATCCATGGTAATGGTGTGAATGAACAGGGAGGTCAATACATAATTTTGTCATAGCATCACTTTTTTATTTCCCCCTCTTATATCCAGAGTTGCTGGTGAAATATTTGCAGTGAGCCTTGGCCAAGGTGGACCGCCTCCAAGCTTTCTTCAAGAGTGGTGTTACCAGTATCTGGTGACCGGGACACTGAAGGACATCACAAAAGAAAATGTGCATGATGCAGAGTTGTCCACATTAATCGAAATGGTGTGTTGAAATCTCAAGCGCATATCCTTCCCATTATGAAAGTCTTGTGTGAAAAATATTTTTTCTGGAAGTTATGTTTGGAAAATATGCTTTCAGATTGAAAATGCAACTGACGTGACACAGTACACAGAGGAAATTCTTAACTGTGGATATACGGGCCCCATCACCTTGGAGCACAAAGACAGCATAGTAAGGTATGCATTGTTTTTTCTATAGCTCACCAAACGTTTCATGGATTTTTACCAAGGTGCAGTGAGCCAACCATGGTCTACAGATGACAAGTTAAAGTCATTGGGCCTCATTCACCGCCAGTGCATACGCACAAATCTGTGCTTAAACCTTGCGTACAATCGTTTGACACACAAATCTGGGATTCAGCAATATTTTCAAAAGGTCTGCAGTAAGATAGGCACTAAAGTTAATGTCCAATGTCTATCTTTTTGTTAGAGCTGTTTTGCTACATGCCACCACGAAGCGTACACCAATGCTTCAACAACTGCAAGAAGGCCTTGAACTCTACCAACTACTGTCAGTCATGCAAAGGAAACCCAAGGAATGTCGGAATCTTTTCGTGATTGGGGATGATGACAAGGTAAAATAAACAAGACGGGTGCTCATAAAACACAGTCTTGCTAACGAGCCTAAGGCAAGGCAACTGTATTGAAATAGCAAATTTTAAGCACAAAGTGATTAAAAGTGCTTTACACAGTAAAATAAAAATCTGCATATAGAATCCACATTTATAAAATAGTAACATGAATGCCTAAGTCCAAAACCAGTCCAAAACCTGTCTCACACCCCACACTTGGAGATGGCTTTCTGTGTTACCTTCAGTTGAGAGACAGCCATTTTAGTCCCCCTCTTAGACAATTTATGGAGTGGGATTTTGATTTGATTGGTGGTTCCGACCTATAATAACTCTACTGTTCAATTTAAAGTGGTTCATTATTTCCTCGCCCCACTATTTTACTCGTGATCTAACGGCAAGTGACTTTCCGTTTGTCTGAAATGCATGAAATTTTAGAATTAGACTCCCACTTAAATATCACGTCTCATACTGTTTGTTGTGCTAAATATAATTGGTTTTAGCTATGCTCTTGTCTGTCTTGACTTCTAAGATGCAATCCAAACTAACCAGCCCAATGTACTTTATGTTTCAAGGTTGATTCACATTACATCATCTCCAGCCTGGCTCCAGTGATGAGCGAGACAGGTTCAGTAAAACAAAGGACAGAGACGCAGATACTGAACTTCTTTCAAGATTTCCTTCTCGAGCTGGAGGGTATGTATTGGCATTACATTTTTACATGTTGGTAGCAGAGCTACTCCATGTCTACAGCAGCTGGTTTAAGGTCATATGCAAGTAAATCACAGACATTGTGGGGAGTCTGGGTACGCTACATGAGCGACCTACAATCTGTGCAATTTATGCTTGTTCTACTAGTGCAGCTTACTCCCCCCCGCTTTTGGTAATTTTTCTAAAATCACGTTTTGCTTTCAAATCAACTGAGCTGCACCAATGTCAATGTCATCCATCAAACTGAATATGAAACTTTTTCACCATTTTCTTGCATTTGACTATGCTTAACTAAAGATGGGGACACCAGTCAGCCTGATGAAGAAGACAATGGAGCACCGCTCTCGGTTCCTCGAGTGATGCAGTGGCTCACGGGGCAGGCTCACAGACACATGCTGGTCTCAGAAAGGGAGAATTTCAAAATCACAGTCCTGTTCGATCACACTTGTCTTGAACGCATGCCAAAGCACACAGTGTGCTACCCTGTTGTGAGTGCATGCAGCACCACTATAACATTCCCCACAGCACATCTGAAAGATAGTGATGCATTTAAGTCCAACCTTGAAATTGCAATCCGATATGGTTCCAGGTTTGATAGAGTTTAACTTTTTGTTTTACTAAACCTGATGTGTTTAGTCAGTTAATTTTAGTTCAACCCTGATCCTCTCAGACTACTAGTAATCACCACTCCTGCAAAATGTCTCCTGTTGTCTGCTGGGTGTTCTGTTATTTTCTTGCAATCAGTCTTGCATATAGAAACGTTCTGAAATATACTGTACAATTAATGGTATACCAGCATTGACACCCCCTCCTTCTCTGGGAAACAAGCAGAAACTGATAACATGACAGCAGAATTTCAATTGGCAACACACTCAAAAGCTCTGAATGTTTGGACAGTTGCTATTGCTCTCATGTGTCTGATACACTGTGCTCAAAATTATACAAAGCAAAATTTAAAGAGGGATGTATTTCTTTGCATTTCTGCTTGTTTCCCAGAGAAGGGTGGGTATAAGTCTGACATTTGACATTAGGTGTTGACCACTGAAGAGACCAGAAAGTGCCATAGAGGTGTTAAAAATCTTGTTAAAGTTATAGTCTTTTGTTACTATAATAAGAATTGTTGTTAATAATAAGAATAATAATTATTATTATTTGAGCCGATAATGTAATTCATTGTCATATGATAATTGTCATTTTAAATATTTTTGTTATATTGAATATACTGTATTTTTCACCGATCGTTTTTACACACAACAAGCAGGCAGCAAACTTAATTGATTAGGCTATTCAAATCTTCCTATGTGGCGGCAGGACAATTCAGGATCTACTGTAAGGTCATTAATGTTCTGTATTTTGTTCCAGCAATAAAATAATTTGAATTAAAGTGGTTCTCGTCAGGATGCGAGGGTCTGATGCTCCTTCTGTTTATGCATTTTTCATGTTTAGAGATGTGTGTACATACGGATATGATTACCCAGCAAACATTTTGATGTCTTTCTCACGTCTGATTAATGTTGTACATTACGAACCGAATCGGGTTGAATCGGAAGCTGACGAATCGGAACCTAACTTCAGCGTCGCTTGGAGTTAGGTTCATCCTGTCGTCTATTTGAGGCAATAGAGGGGCTGAAATGAAAGTTTTTCTTAGGTCGTTTTTCAGATGATTAAACGCCGGCAAATCGACGTGGAAGCGACAGAAGGAAAATGCAAAGATTGAGACTTGAACTCACATGTCCCAGCTGAGAGACGTGTGCTACCAATGCACCACTGAATTGAAGAGCCCCTTACGTGTCAGGTTGATCTGTATCATCATGTGTACACAGCTGATCAGAGAGGGATTTTGTTTCGACCTACATATTGTTATGATTCTACTTACCGAAAACAGATAATTAAAAATCTTTATATAAAACAAATGTTCAGTAAAACCAGCTGTTTGTGCTGTCACCTTACGTTTATTCCCCTGCTGTATAATTACATATTTATATGGGAATTTTATATGAAACAATTTTACATTTTATATGAAACATATTCTGTTACATCATTGCAAGTTTTCCTCAAAATCACCATTTCCTGAAGATTATGTTTTAATGCTCTAATTATCATTTAATCATAATTTATGAATGTTTTTCTCATATGGACAGCTAGCAGCAGCAGGATCAGCAGCTTTGAGAGCTCCACAACACACATTCCATACATTATCTTTCTGATTTATGGCAAATAAAATATGGTTTGGGGAAACATCACAATGTGGAAATCAAAGACCAACACTAGTTATCATTTTAGGGTTTAAAGATCCTTGGACGTATTCATTGTTGATCAAAAATGACCACTTCCAAATACTGTGCTATTATGAACAACAAAAATAAAACTACTAGCAATAACATAAACAATTTTTAAAAACATGTTTTCCAACTGCTTCACATTTCAAAAATTCACGTATAAATCAATATAACAGACATGCAATAACATTTCATATTTAAAATGTATTTTCAAACTTATTATACGGGGTATATGCAGGAATGCAAAAGTTTATTTCAATACCTTTTATAAGACTTTTTATAGACCTCAAAATACTTTTAAGACCTCATTCGGTCGGTGGAGGAAGTGGTGTAGGACTTCTTTAACAGGAACAGGAAGCCAGGGAGGCAGAAGAGGACATTGATGAACTTGTGGAGGTGATCTGTAAGGTGGTGTAGTGATCCATCATGAAGCCCCAGGCGTGTTAGGGCTGCAGTGGGTTATACTGTTGCTCTTTATGCTGTTGAAAGGGGGAGGGGTCTAGCAGAACAAATAGTTTTATATGTTATAGTAATCAGGTTTTAGATTATTATATATAGGTTAAATTTTGGACATTGACAGAAAATACTTAAATGCCTGTAGTGTAGAATGTGAGTAACCATGTGTTAGTTACCTTCATTCAAAGCTGAGTGGTGTCTGTCCATTTACGCATGGGCTGTGGGTTTCAACATACAAAGGTTGGGTTGGTTTTTGGAACGCATTTAGAAAAATATGTTTAAAATTTATTTCTAGGAATTTGTAAAAAGTAAAGACATTTTCTTAGTGCCCCTTTTTTAATCATAACATTGAAATGATTAGCTGTGTATTTGTATTGTTTCAAAACATGTTTGCTATAATCATTAAGCATTTAATAGTGTGGAGCGTCACTCACTCATTACAAATTGAAGAGCACGCAGGTATATATCCTGACCAAAGGATAAGGAGTCAGAGTTAGGATTAACTTCATGTTGCAGCAGAGCAAGATTCTCTGCAGACAGGGGGGATGGAATGTAAGGAACAACAATCCCATGGTCAGTGTCTTCAGATACCTCCTCCTGATGGTCTATGTGCTGCAGCTGCATGGCCCAACAAACAAATTAATGATAATAGACAAAGTGCTTAAGGGAAAAACTGCCATGCCAATCAAGTATTACATGCCCACCTCTGCATAATTTGGCTCAGGCACAGGTGCTTGGAGCATTCCAATGTTCCACATCTGTTGAGGTGTAAGGTTTGCCTCTGTGCGGATCGGGTGGTTGTTCCAACTGTCTGTGAAATGCTGTAGATCTGACCGCAGACGAGGTACGAACACATATTGCACACAGAAGAGGTGGATCGCATTAGACAGATCAATGAAGCCCTCTTCTTCCAAGCTGTGTAGTGCGTTGTAGTACTTTGATGTTACAGAATTCCAAACATCTCTCCATAAGCGTTCCACCCTGAAAAAAGGCAGACAGACAATGGTTAGAATAAGAAACACTGGTGCTGTCTGTTCATAAGTAAATGGCATTTATGGCTTTTAAGTGGTGCAGCCACTTTTATGCCGGTGTGTGTGTGTCCGCCAGTTCACACCAGGAAATTTCAATCAGGAATGGAGAGTATAGGAGAGAGCAAGCTGAAATCTGTGCCAAGGTTTGTGACCACTGTTCAATGTAAAAGATGACTGCCAACTATAACCAGCATACCATGGAGCTTGTTGAAAGCAGCCATCTTGACAGAAGAGGGTAAACCAACATCCGGTCAGACTGACACATGATTGACACAAATTGATAATGTAATTAATGCTTCCTGTTAGTCACATTAATACAATACAAGTTTACCTTCAGTTCTCTCAAAGGAGCTGCTATAAAAAATGGTCTATTGTTGCTAAGCAGCAGAGCACTGCTTACTCCTCCACTCTGAGAAGGATTATCAAAAAAGCAGATGTCAAGTGTAGATGCGACAAGTTCATTTAATTACCTCTGGTTATGGACACTTTTGCCTGCAATAAAGCTTCCACGGCCTGTTCCTCGGACAGTAAACATGCACCTGGCTATGTCGACATTTTCCACCCCTTGATCAGCTCTCACTCTGAAAGAAAAGCAAATGCTTTTCCCCCCCATATATGACATAACTTCATAATGTACAGCAGCACGTCGTTCTTTTATTTCTCCTGCAATTTGAATATATACCTTGAGGGCCATCCATTTCTCTGAACACCCTCCATGAAGAAGCCAAAAGCAGTTGCTGCTTTGTTGTTAGCTGCTGCATCCAGATACAAAATCTATGAAAGAGGTAGACGCATACCATGTATGTTTTGGAGTTGTTCATAAATAAACAACGTTTAACGTATGTTGTGAATGAATAGAAAATAAAATATCTACCTTCCTGGAAAATCCATCTATTCCTCCAAAGATGACGATGTTATACCTTTAAAAAATGCATTTGAAAAAATATATAATTCATTGTGTATTACATGTATGTAAAACTCCCACATCATACAACACAGTAAATTGGTCAACAAGCAACGTCATACAAACGTAATATAAGTTCTGCCAGACAAGACATTAATTTACCTTATCAGTTTATGATTTGTATCAACATGGACGAGAGACAGGGGAGCAGGGACAGAGTAGCTTCGTCGAGCAATGCAACGAAGCTGGATCATCCTGGCAATGATACCTGCACCATCTACACGCTGCAAAGACAGCCTCACTCTTTTCCATTGAAGACGAAGGCCCATTGCTTGGAGACTTCCTTTGACCATTCTGTAGCCTGCATGCGGCATCCTTGCCTTAATAGCCCTGACTTTCTGGTCTAATTCTTCATCAGAAATTACAGAATAGCATGCCCTCACTGACATGTTGTGGTCCTTCATTCTTCTGTAAAGGGTTGACCGTGAAATGCCATGCATTTCTACTAAATGAACTAGAGGTAAAGAGGTATCCAGCAACGTCTGTAGTGTGTCACGACTCATTTGTAGTTCTGGCCGTCCTACATTCCCACTCCAACAAGTGGTGGCTACATCATTAAATAGTGGAGGAACAGGATTCTGTGACAGATGTGAACTGAGCACTAAAGTCAACTGTTGCAGACCATCAGCCAGCTCTGCGGGAATATCCATGTATTGTGTGCCAGCTTGAATAAACTGCAACTCTTGAGTGCACACAAACAGGAGGTACTCAAAATCAATGGGTACTCTATTGATGACAGAAACCAACCTATCCCTTAACCTCAGTAAGAGCTGTTGTGCCATCGGATGCCTGCAAATTAACATTTAGCATTATAAGAGGAGCAATTTTGAAATTCATGTATAAGTGTACTTGTATGAGATAGTCAGTGCATTACCTGCAATAGATAATGGGGAGCACAACCCCAAAATGGAGAATCAGCAGCAGAGGTGATGTGTAGTATTGGTCTTTCTAAATGGGAGGGAGAAAATATGGCTGTTGTGAAAATGGTTATGACCTACAATACACCAGACACATAAAAAGAGCAAAACCATAAATAAAATCTACCCATCCATTCTTACCTTTATTAAGCAATCCTGTTCCAAAAAGTTTTAGTGGAGTTCTTGGCCTAAAAAAACATAATTTGATCAACAGGAAAAACAATTAGTCCATCTGCTGCCTGGAAAGATGTTGCAGTTAATGTAGGTAGCTATCGTTGTCTGTGTGTGTGTGTGTGTGTGTGTGTGTGTGTGTGTGTGTGTGTGTGTGTGTGTGTGTGTTGCTGCAGACAGAGACATGAGACAACTTAATTTCAGCTACTTAAGGCTTTAGCTAGTTAGCTACTTTAAAAAAAAAAAAAAAAAATATCTGGCTAAATGTACGCTATATATAGCATTAATGCCATTATGCTTAACGGTTACACTAACAAGCCATCAAAATTGATGGCTTGTATAATAAAAGTAACCATACGACACTATTGAGCAGTTATAATTGAGAGTGCAGCAATACCTGTATCGATATCAATACTGCTTATCAATACTTCAAATAATTTGATGCAAAAAATAAAGTATCACATAAAGAAATTAATGTGTCATGCCTACAGAGCACAGCACCTAGAGACACCAAAACTTAGGCCAAGCCAGGACCAGAGTCCTACATTATCAATCAGCATTGCAATAAAATAGAAAAATACAACTTCAGACAACTTTCACTCACACACCTTCTAATAAAACATCTTACATAAACATGTCAATAAATCAACACTGAATAAGGCAAGACTTGTAATGGGTTGACAGGACAATACTATATGATATTAGAAATATAAATAAATGAATACTAATTAAACAAACCATCTTGTCTTCTTTTCCAAGGATTTTCATTAAACTAAGAGCTTTTGTGTCTCAACTGAATGCCAAATTTACCAGAAGGATCATTATTGGCACAATACTTTAAGCTAGTAACTACTTGTACACTATGTCAGACAATAAGCATCACTTCATTGAACTGCCAGTTTTCCATGTGGAGTTGTGCAGGACATTAGGCTACTTATAAATAATGCCTGACACAGCTAGTTTGCGCACCGAGCAACGGAATATATATTCATGTTACCGGTGGTATGCAACATTATTTTCCGTACGGGACGGCATATGTAAGCCCCGCTCTCAAAATAACAGCATCTGCCTCTGTGTCTGCGAGCATTTGACTGTGATGGTGGGGAGACCACTACCCGTGAGCGAGAGAGAGAGCGGGACGGTCAAATAGCTGTAATCCTGTGGGCTGTGTGAGAAGATAGACTCAGGCTCTGCATGACCTGTTGCTGCTAAACAGGCAGCGCTGTGGGCAACAGTTGGCCTGTGGACTGTTGTTTGACCACTAATGACGTTACGTATTATAACACAATATAGCACTAGCACATAGCAAGCCTCTGTAACGTTACTTAAGTGAAATAAACAATTCAATTAGCCGTTAGCGCACCCTGCTAGCCTGCCTGACAATATGAGGCGTCAGATATCTAACACCATCACACAAATTAGTCAACGTGAGCTAAGTTAGCAAGCTGTATGTTTAATCGAAATATCAAACAGAGTAGGCTAATAACGTGACACCAATCATTTTAATACGGTTTTATCTACTTACCAACAACTCCACCACTGCTTCCTGGCTCGCTGGCGAGTGGCGACCATGACTTGCTTGTCAGAAAGACGTCGTTGGTGTAGACACTTGTCACTCAAGCATGTCTGACCAATGGGGAAGCACCCGCCCCCACTGCGGTACGTTTGTGTCAAAATGATTTAAAAAAAAAACGACTTCAAAACTTTTTTCACTTCATTCAAAAAAAAAGAAAGTTCAATAAAAAAAAAACACTTCAAATGATTTTTTTTTTTTTTGCATTTAAACAGTTTTTTCTTTGATTGAAATTATTTTTTTTTGATTGAAAATGTTTTTTTTTTGATTGAAGCAACTTTTTTGGGATTGAATAATTAAGACACAAATGTCCTACCCATAACATGGTCCAAACACAAAAAAGATTACTTCAATCAAAGAAAACATTTTCAATCAAAAAAAAAGTGTTCAAGTGCAATTTTTTGAATCTCAAATATTTTTTTGCATTCAAAAACATTTTTTCTATGATTGAAAAGGTTTATTTTTTGATTGAAGTGATTTTTTTATTGAAAATATGTTTTGTTTGTTTGAAGCAACTTCTTTTTTGATTGAATTATAAAGACACAAATGTCCTACCCATAATATGGCCCAAACACAAAACAACAATACTTCAATCAAAAAAGTTGCTTCAAACAAAAAAACCTTCACTTCTATCAAAAAAAACATTTTCAAGCAAAAAAAAATAGTGTTCAAATGCATTTTTTTGAGTCTCAAATATATTTTTGCATTCAAACACTTTTTTTCTTTGATTGAAACGGGTTTTTTTGATTGAAAATATATTTTTTGATTGAAGCAACCTTTTTTTTGATTGAATAATAAAGACACAAATCTACCTCCATAGATTTGGTGATCCTGAAAAGTTCCTATCCGGATCAGATTGATCCAATCCGATGTTGCTTTTAAAAACTGGCTCAAAAGTAAGCTGGATTACGTGATCACGGATCGCAAAAAAAGTATTACTAAATCCGGATCAATTTTATCCGGATTAAACCTTTTGAAAAACTGGGCCCTGATGACAATATCATCACTGATACTTGACTACCATAATCTGATGAGATTTTCTCCTGCATGTTTTGCCATAACAAAAGTGTATCAGAAACACACAGTTAAAACAGCTAAATGAAAACTACACTGCACTATTAACCCCTGCTGTAAAAAAGGGCCACATTCTGACAATATAAAAAAAGAAATTGACCCATGTGACTGGTTTTGTGGTCCAGGGTCACATATATGTTGCAATTAATAACACACAACATAACACACTCTGATAGATCACAAGAAAAAAAAAATGGAGAAAAAAAAACCCAAAGTGAAAATAATGAAAAGAGGATGTGGGAAAATGTGCATGGAGAAGAGAAGAGAGAACATAATAAAAAATACAGTTAAGGACCAACAGGACATTGTTGATATCAGCACAAATACTGACTCTCTCAGCAAAGACAAAACCCTCATGTCTGAAGTCAGTTGTAGTTCTTGTGTTTCTGCTTGTCTCTTTTTCTGTTCTCTTCTTTCCTTCAGGGATTCTGCTTGTTAACAGGCTTATTAAGGCTGAGATGACTCCATATTTAATATACACAGATTTTGTGGCTCAGATAAGGTCCAGTTCTGGTTTATTTCTTTGCTCTTGCTGACATGTGGCATTGCTATGGCCTGCTTGTGGCCCAGATCTGGCAAACAGGAGCGGCCCTCTCAAGTGCCATCATTCCACGCTGCATGTGGGCCAGATCCGCATTCCACAAGTGCCAGATGTGGGCCGGATCCGGGCCGAAACAATGTTGCTATCTGTGGTATGAATGACAATTACCTCAGTTGTTAAAGTGCCAATAAAATAGAGATTTAAAACACTACTAACAATCTCAGCTAAAGTGCAAGTTATATGATTATGACTTTATAAAGGTGAGTGTGTGTCCTAGAAGAGGCTAATCTTGTCTTTGGTTTAGAAGTTAATGATTAAGAAGTTAATCTAATCATGATGGTATAAACTCAGCTTTAATTGTAGGAAATTCTTCCTTCTCAGACACAAAACTAGAGAAATTGACCAATCGCTGCTCTGTGTCCTGCACAGATGGAGAAGTACAACAAGATTTAACATTCACACTGCATATTTCAATAAATGTAATAGTTTTCAAAAATTAATAATGTGTATTTCTTAATTTTGATGGATAATAGAGTTAAAGAGGACAATTATTAGAGGAAAACCAAACTGGAAATTAAGATCAGATCAGTGAATCACTTCACACACTTATTCCAAACATCTGAGGTTTATTCTGCGTTTTCTGTCTCACTAGTATTTACATCCATTTGAGAGAGAGAGAGAGAGAAAGAAAGAAAGAAAGAAAGAAAGAAAGAAAGAAAGAAAGAAAGAAAGAAAGAAAGAAAGAAAGAAAGAAAGAAAGAAAGAAAGAAAGAAAGAAAGAAAGAAAGAAAGAAAGAAAGAAAGAAAGAAAGAAAGAAAGAAAGAAAGAAAGAAAACACTTAATAGTGAAAAGAAAATGAAAATAGAAACTACATTGCTTCATTCAAAACTGCAGGTATTTACTATGGTAAAGTTTTCAGTCCAGTGAACACATGTAACTTGTTTAAGGCATTTCCGTCATGATCTAGTTGCTCCTGTGGTTTATTACGCAGCAGTTTATAATGATACTTCATGATGTCAAAAAATCCTCACGATACCCTGAAATACACAAGTAGAAATTCCTAGAGTAGTGTTTGTGTTTATGAATGGCACGTCATTATGACTGATAATTTCATTTCATTTGTTTATTTATGTAGCACATTTAATGCAACAGCTGTTGCCCAAAGTGCTTCACGATCTCTAAAACACACAAAAATAAGAGGATTACAGAAAAAATTTAAAATAAAATGCACAAAACATAGACAAGGTAATGATCAAACACCCATCATGAAGATGCCCAGGGAGTTTTTAGCAGATGTGCTTTTAACATGGTCTTAAATTTCGGTAGAGATTTGACTGACCTCGTAGAAAGAGGGAGATCATTCCAACGTTTGGGTCTGTCACTCTTATGTTTGAATTTTGCTCTGACAACACAGAGAAGATTTTGATTTTCAGATCTCAAAGATCTAGATGGATTATAAAATGCCAGCATACTTGAAAGACAAGAAGGGGCAAAATTGTATAACGCCTTAAAAACAAGTGATGTATCTTAATGTAGAGGAGAGCGGGGAACAAAGTAACGCTTTTTGACTTTCTCAGTTTGTGTAAATCTACTACTAATTTCACACATGTCTAGTACAATTATGTGGTTTTGTTTTATTAATACAGTATATACCCCGAAAGAATGAAAGTGAAATGTGACAACATGCCCCATAGGTGGGGTACATTGTAACATGACCATATCTGATCTAATCAAACAAACATACAAGACAAACTAAAATATTTTCTCAATAAAATACAATTATGAACTTTTTCATATAAAATAATGGCATTTTTTTAATAATTAAATATAAACTCATTTTTGAGATTTGACTACGAACACAGGAAAACACAGCTATACAACTTCAAAACATATTAATAATTAGTAATTTCTGAACATTGACTCTCAGTCTTTATTCACCTTTTTCTCATGTTTTCTCAATAGAATTCATAAAAGTATAGAATATAATAGCATATTTCTAATAGGGGCTCATTGTAACGCAGTGTGACAACATGCCCCCGCCTGCACAACTGAGATTTAAACCCTGCTAGTGTCTTCTGCTAGTTAGAAGAGCATTAAAGAACCATATCAACTGTTACATAACATATTGGAGATTAATAATAATATCAGATTTGTCTAATTTAAAATAAACACAAAAAATGGAGATGAAAAATTAACTTAAGAAATTAACTTTTGCTATGGTTTAATATGGATATCTTCCAAAAAAAATTTTTATTTTGGCGCAATTTTTTCTCTATATAGTGTTGATATGGTGACTAGTAAATACACCAAGTTTCGTCATGCTAGCATGTGTGGAAGTATTTAAACCAAGTGTGTTACAACTAGCCCTGCATTAGGTTGTGCCCCGCTCTCCCCTAATTCTATCTCGAACCGGCAACCATTTCAATGATTTTAAAATTGGAGTAATTGACTCCAATTTTTTGACAGACTTATTCTTGCGGCAGCATTCTGTATTTTCTGAAGAGACGCCAATGCTTTATTGTCGAGTCCAAAGTAAAGATAATTGCAGCACAGTCCATTCGTGAGAAGAGAGTGCCATCTCAAAGTCAACAGTCGATAAAAAAGGTTTAGTTTTGGCTAAGAGACGAAGGTAAAAGAAACTAGATCTGACGACCGAGTTTATTTGTTTATTTTTAAATCGGTGTCCGGAACAAACTGAGACTGATAATCATCAGTCGGTCTGACGGCTGAGAAACCCTCAGGAGTGAGTGTGTGAGAGCAGCTTCAGCTTGAGTTTAGATCAAACCACTGATTCTCAAACTGTGGTACGCAACAGGATTCTTATTCTTACACTTTCATTTGATTAGAAAATTGAAATTGAAAATTTGATTAGATTTGGAATACATCTGTATATATGTGTAAGTCTTGCGTTTACAATATGCATGGGATCTGAATAGTCGTATACCCATGACGCATGAGTTGTGCGCTCGTGCATGTTTAAGTGATAGTCTTTTTAAAGCTGTGTGTGTGTGTGTGTGTGTGTGTCAGAACTCGTCATCTGTGTAACACTGCTGCTCCTCATGTAGTGTGTGTGTGTGTCAGAACTCGTCATCTGTGTAACACTGCTGCTCCTCATGTAGTGTGTGTGTGTGTGTGTGTGTGTGTGTGTGTGTGTGTGTGTGTGTGTGTCAGAACTCGTCATCTGTGTAACAATGCTGCTCCTCATGTAGGGTGTGTGTGTCAGAACTCGTCATCTGTGTAACACTGCTGCTCCTCATGTAGTGTGTGTGTGTGTGTGTGTCAGAACTCGTCATCTGTGTAACACTGCTGCTCCTCATGTAGTGTGTGTGTGTGTGTGTGTCAGAACTCGTCATCTGTGTAACACTGCTGCTCCTCATGTAGTGTGTGTGTGTGTGTGTGTGTCAGAACTCGTCATCTGTGTAACACTGCTGCTCCTCATGTAGTGTGTGTGTGTGTGTGTGTGTGTGTGTGTGTGTGTGTGTGTGTCAGAACTCGTCATCTGTGTAACACTGCTGCTCCTCATGTAGTGTGTGTGTGTGTGTGTGTGTGTGTGTGTGTGTGTGTGTGTGTGTGTGTGTCAGAACTCGTCGTCTGAGCTGAGCAGCAGTGTTTTCTCGTTACTGCAGCTGATCCTCATGTAGTGTGTGTGTGTGTGTGTGTGTGTGTCAGAACTCATCGTCTGAGCTGAGCAGCAGTGTTTTCTCGTTACTGCAGCTGATCCTCATGTAGTGTGTGTGTGTGTGTGTGTGTGTGTGTGTGTGTGTGTGTGTGTGTGTCAGAACTCGTCGTCTGAGCTGAGCAGGAGTGTTTTCTCGTTACTGCAGCTGTCGGAGCGTCTCACTGGTTCTCCTCGGCTCTGCTGTGTGTACTGCTGATACGCCGGAGAGAAGTTATGGATGGCGTCCTGCAGCATGTCTCCTGGGTTCATGGTCTCCTTCAGACTGCTGGAGATGCTCATGGGAGCACAGCGACCTGACACCCACACACACACACACACACACACACACACACACACACACAGATTAACCATTGAAACACAAAGCTGGTGTGGTAAAGATATATAGCAGAAGGACTATCAGATAAGCAACAGCTCGACAAAAGCATGACTGTAACAGTTCACCATGTTACTCTGCTGCAGTAAATCTAAACTCCTGCACTGTATCACAGTTATGAACAAATGTTCTTCCAGAATGTTTGTTCAAAGTCATCTGGTCCTTAATAATGTTCTCAAAACGTTAGCACAAAAACATTATTTTTACATCATTCATGGAACTTTTTTCCTCACACATTTTAATTTGACGTTTGTTTAACGTGTTTTAAATTGTTCATTGAAATCCAAAGGTAATATTCAAATAATGTTTGAAGAATGATGAAATGGTTGTTCTATTGTGAACAATATCAGAAACTTGTGTTATTAGCAGTTCTTGTGTTAATTGCCTCTTTTATGATAAATCGCTGGTATTCCTCAATTTAAGTGACTTTAGATAAAAGCGTCTGCTAAATGAATAGATGTAAATGTAAACTGTATCCTATAATGCAAAGCCCTTGAGTTTAATTCCCAGTGTGATGCAGGAACAGTAAATTATGTCAGCCATAACATTTAATAATTTCACTCATTATTTGGTCAAACTGTCAAAAAAAAAGTTTGAGTCTAAGAAAAGATGCTATCGAAAAACACTAATTACTAATATTTAGTAAGTTTATTGTAAATTTGAACATGTTTAACATGCTATTTTTAGGGTTACGGTTAGATGTCACACTATTGAGTGTTTAATTGGACACACATCTGTAAATGGACAAATAAGTTCATCAGTATTTAATATTCTATATAGTCAGTGTAGAGATGAACAACATGATATCACACATCATATAATGAACAAAATACAATGAAAAAAACGTATAGACTCTATAGACATACAGCACATGCATTAAAAGTGAATTATGTATGAAATGAACTCACAACACAGAAGATGTGAAAACACACCGAAGATAAAGTGCACAGTAAACCTACCGTACTGGCCATAGACAGGAACACAACCTGAGAGAGACAGAGATGGACACACAATGATGATAGAGAGGAAGAAAAAGAGGAAGATCAGTTCAGAAACATTCAGAGTCTGAGACAAAAGGTATTTCAGCTTTATAGTGTGAAATCTTCAACGCCACGGTGAAAGAAATCTTGTTTAATCTGAGCAAAAGTCACAACTGTGAATCAGAATCGAAATCAAATTTTGAGTTAGTCTAAACTAACCATGAAAACCATATCAAATGTGTCTCTATAAATGTGATCTCGGATGTTTCTGAACATATAAATGTGGTTTGTCCGATCCCACAACGTTCCTTCACTCCTGTATTTAATGCTGTGATCGTATCTCCAGAGATGCTGATCTGTATTTCCTGTTCAGTGATTGGCTGCTCAGTGATTGGCAGCTCAGTCATTGGCTGCTCAGTGATTGGCTGCTCAGTGATTGTCTGCTCAGGCCCCGTCCACACTACTGCGTTTTCGTTTAAAAACGGAGACCTTTTGCTACGTTTGCACCTCCCGTCCACACTAAAACGGCAAAAACGGAGACCCAAAACGGAGAAGTTTAGAAACACTGCCGACCCGTTTTTCATTTTGAATCTCCGGAGGGCGTTTTAGTCTGGACGGGTCAAAACGGAGGACTTTAGAAACGATGATGTAGTAGAGGCTCACGCTCGGCTCTATGATTGGGTGTCATCAGTCATGGTGTATATCTTTGCTAGCAGCTGTTGTGCAAGTAAATTCTGCATTTTACACTGCTATAACTGCCTACATGCGCCGGAGGCAAGCTATTATTCGAGCGATCTGTGACATTTCCCGTGTGCAGCGGCGGTTTTGGGTTAACCCGGGAAGAACCAGCGCATGGTGAGATAATTTTATCAATGAAGTTGTGTTTACACCGGCACGCGCATGCCCAGTGTTGGTGAATGGTCACATGATCCGCGTTTTCAGTCGTTTTAATGTGGACGGAGATCAATTCTAATACGCAGCTAAAACGCTGGTGTGGACGGAGATCGTATTCGTTTTAATTCTCCGTTTCTAAACGAAAACGCAGCAGTGTAGACGGGGCCTCAGTGATTGGTTGTTCAGTGATTGTCTGCTCAGTGATTGGTTGTTCAGTGATTGTCTGCTCAGTGATTGGTTGTTCAGTGATTGTCTGCTCAGTGATTGGTTGTTCAGTGATTGTCTGCTCAGTGATTGGTTGTTCAGTGATTGGTTGCTCAGTGATTGGCTGCTCAGTGATTGTCTGCTCAGTGATTGTCTGCTCAGTGATTGGTTGTTCAGTGATTGGTTGCTCAGTGATTGGCTGCTCAGTGATTGTCTGCTCAGTGATTGTCTGCTCAGTGATTGGTTGTTCAGTGATTGGTTGCTCAGTGATTGGCTGCTCAGTGATTGTCTGCTCAGTGATTGTCTGCTCAGTGATTGGTTGTTCAGTGATTGTCTGCTCAGTGCTGTTGTGTCTGTTACCCTGAATATCGAGTCTCTTGTCCATGTAGACCTTGTACGTGAACGCGTGTCTGAGCGCCAGAGCGGCGAAAAACATCTCGATGCAGATGATGAAGTTCTGGTAACCGGCGGCAACAGTCCCCTCCCCCACAGTGACATCAGGAGAGTTGATGCGAGGAATCGCGCCGCACTTCTCCAGAATCGCCAACAGCATCCCTACATCACACATCATACAGTTGTATATAACAACACTTGTTATTGTTTTTTTTAATCTTTCATTGTTTTTAACATAATTTTTCTTTTTAAAATGTATAAAGTGTTGATGTATGAACAGTTGATTGTAAAAATAATGCATGTTACAAAACAATTCTAGTTTTTCACACAACATTTTAAATGTATATTTTGTTTGAGATATTTGAGATATTTGAGATATTTAAGAGTTATATTCAATAATATTTACAAATATTTTGTTTAACCTCTTAACCAGCGCCCCTATTTTTGAGAATTTTCAGAAAATGACATACCCAAATACAAATGTCTGTAGCTCTTAATATCTTATAGCAACAACAGCAGCATCCCTGCATCACACAAGTATAAAGTTTTTGATCATCAATTATGAAATACTATTGCTGTAATAAAATGTAGTTATTCTTTAAAATGTACATCATTTCCTGTCTTATTTAAAAAAAAAAAAAAATTGTATTAAGTTGCGAAAAATGTATTGTAAAAATATTTACAAAACAATTGCTTTTTTTTTACACAATATTTTGATTCATAATTTGTCTTGACATTTAAATTGAAGCGATTATTATTGTTTATTATATATAAGAAAATATATTCATGTTGTTTCAACAATACTATTTAGATTAACATCTAATAATTGTATGATTTTATTTATGATCATTTTAAGATATTTATATTTAAGAATTATATTTATGTTTCAACAATAATATTTCAATTATAATTGTAATATTTATTAATATTTATCTACTTTTTTGCATAAGTTTGAAAAGTCACTTTTTTTATGTATTATAAAAAAATAAATCTAATTCTGTTTAATTAACATGCTTTATCATACATCCAGTGGCTCGTAATGATGTGACTGAAAATGTAGCCTAGTGTAGATAGTTTTTAAGATGAAAAGTGCATTACATTCAGCAGAGAATTCATCCTGATTTAATGAGGAAATCATCACATAAGATCCTGACCAAAATTGCACAATCTTTAAACTTTTCTCCAACATTGAAGATTTACATCAAAGATAAAACACAACACTTGAAAAGCTACACTCAATGCTGCGCTTGATTTAAGCGCTATGGGAACGCTTGTGTGTTGAAAAGAGTGTGCCAGAAGTCCCCGGATGATCTACTATTCCCGATGGATATTTGAAGTGTGGATCCGTGCTCACTATAACAGCTAATATTACCCACAATCCACTGCACTTTGGAGGAGGAACTACAAACATGAGTAAAAAAGTATTAAAAAACTACAAAACATGGCGAATACACACGACCGACGGTGAGAGGTTTAAATAAAGGTTTGAGTGACTAATCAAAGTTTCACCTGCTAAAATATATATATATTTAATGTTATCTGTGTTATATTTCATCTGCAAAAAAGATCCGTTTGGCCATTAACTTTTAAATGCATCATTATGCATTAATATGAGGAGAGTCTCCGCATGGAAGATCCACGACTTCAGATAAATGTGCTTCTGCATCTCTCTCCGATACGGTAAGAAATTAAATGAAACGTGGAGGAACTGTGACGAGATGATTGACAGGCCAGTTTACTGTGAGGATGTGACAGAGCGCAACCGTTAAAGACACAATTATATGACGTGATAGTCTGTCCCAAAGCTTGTGTACTTTTTGCCACACACTCAAAAGTATGCACTTCTTCTTCACAAAAAGAGTAGGCCTACATACATTTAGGGCGTAGTATAAGCAAGCGAACTGAGCAATACTGTGATGTGTGTGTGCTTCTCAAGCTCTCAAAAACTCTGTTTCCTCTGGTAGGAGTTTATAAATAAAGATTGTAAATATATATACATCGCGTGTCTTTGTGCCCTCGACGTCGACCCATTCGCCTGTCTCGGGTGCGAAGGCACGCGATTCAGATTGGAGAGACTATCTCTTCTCTGGGATCGCATTATCACATGCATCTTCAGCGGGACAGGCTGGTACTGCTGCACACCATGTGCATGACCGTGTTTGCTTGTCTGATTGATATATGGCTGTATTTATTGCTGACGAGTTAAATGATAATATGAGAAAAATCAGATGCTTGTATTAATATCTTCTTATGTTCTTTGTATACATTTTTATACATTTGGCCACATTTAATTCTGAGGAAATTCTGGGGAATTAAATATTGAAGAAAAATAAATAAATAACCGCGCCTCTGAGCACTTCTCTGGTTATGATGAAGCGTGTGAGAGGTTACTCGAGGTGTCCAGATTACAGACTGCTCTCCTTGAGGATCTCCATGACGTTCACCTCGTTCATGGGGAACATCTTATTCTTCGCGCCACAGTGCGGCGGCGTGGGTATTCTCGTTCCCATAGCGCTTAAATCAAGCGCAGCATTAAGTCTAGCTTTTGAAAGGGTACGTCTCAGGTTACTTGACTGTAACACTGTTCCCCGAAAACGAGATGCGGCGCTTTATTGCCGCACTATGGATGTCCCAGGACTGCTCTTCAGCCTAAATGATACCTGTCGATGCACCTGTGGCTCATCTAACTATAGCCTCTGACGCGCGCACTGTCCGAGGCTATACAAGCTCAAAGTCAATTCCATTGATGTGTTACACACATATATTCACAGCAGTCACACACACAAGCGTTACCATAGCACAGATCAAGTGTTAAATCAAGCGTCAAATCAGCGGTCAGATCACAGGGCAGTGCAGATGATGATGATGATGATGTGATGATGATGATGATGATGAAGACTCACCCTGCCAGAAGGAGAGGAAGACGACGGATTTGACCATGAGGAACTTCAGCATGGGACCGTACGGCTCCAGGAGATCTCGAGTGGCGAAGTAGAAGAGGAACAGTGCATAGAGAGAGAGACTGACCGACACGTTATAGACGATCGTCACGTATAAATAACCGCTGGCCGCGCTGCACACAGACACAGAGGATTTAATACAACACTCATTCATGTGTGTGTGTACGTGTGTGTGTGGTGTGTGTGTGTGTGTGTGTGTGTGTGTGTGTGTGTGTGTGTTTACACACTTGAAGTCTCCGTCTCTGTATTTCCCGAAGGCCTGCAGGATCACTGTGAACACGGCCATCAGCGGCTTCACCACACAGAACTGCAGCGTCGCCTGAGACACACACACACACACACACACGTTTATTTGAGAACTCGTTCAGAACACACTGACTTCTGTCATGAACATCTTCTCAACTCGTCATTTGAATATATTCATTTTTTAAGGTCATAAAGGAAAAAGGCCTGATTAAAAGCAGGCTTTTATACATAAATACAAACACTTCATAAAGTATTTTGGAAAAAAAACTTTTTTTTCTAAGCAGTTTTGTTTTAAAATATGATGAAAATGAAAAAATAAATTGTTTCATTATTTTCAATCATTTGATGCTTGTATGGTAAATTTGATCAGTTTGTCAAGAAAATCATAAAACAGGAAATGCTGTTTAAACCTCAGGTAATCTCATGATATTAATGTTTCGAAAAATTGACTATCTGTAAAAATACTCGCTATTATGCAAAATGCTTGAAAACGTTTTATTCTTATTTTTTGGAAAATAACATTTACGTGCCCAAATTATTCCTTTTCATTTGTACATTGATGCATTTTTAAAGTCATTAAATTGAATATAAAGATTCATTTATTTTTTATGTAACATATTACATGCCACCTAAACTCGGCACAAGCGTTTAAAAAAGATTTGAGAGATTTTGAAAGTAACTTGATGCAAATAAAGATTGAACCATACAAGAGATTTGTTCAAAAATGCTGATTCATCCAGCAACGAAACAAATGAAGTCTTTATGAGTGATTTACTGAAATACTCATTCAAACTGATTTTTTTTTTTTATTTGTCATTTAAATTAATTAAATATTTTTAAATAGATTGCAGAAATGAACATTTTGTCAGAATCTCTAGTTAATTAAATGCTACATTGTTTAGTCCATTCAGAATAGTGGGAGATTCATCATCTCTATATTTGAAACAAAAACCCATTTTCATTTTCTCCAGAATTATGCAGCTCTATTATTTGTGATTGACGAACAATGTGTGTGTGTGTGTGTGTGTGTGTGTGTGTGTGTGTGTGTGTGTGTGTGTGTCTGATACCTGTTTGCAGAAGCGCAGGAAGCCGATGGAGTAAGTCCTGCCCCATAGACAACAAGTGCCGTAAACACAGCTGGACCTGAAAACACACACACACACACACACACACACACACACACACACACACACTTGAGAAACAGCTGATTTATCATCTGACAGATACACAGAGAGAATCGCTGTACTCACTGGATGGGTTTTCCTCTGATCTCGGCCATGATGGCGCTCTCGCCGCCCAGATACTCATAACACAAACTCAAGAAGTTATAGATCACGAACGCTGCAGAAAACACACACACACACACACAGAATCAGCACAGAAAACACAAATCACCATATCACAATTCATTCTCCACCACAGCAAAGAGATTAAACCGAGAGCCGACAGAGATTGTGCTCACATTGGCCAAAGATCCCTAAAGTCTCGATCACAAAACTCAGAGAGTCAATATAAACTCATATATTTCTCATCAAACAGCTCCACATTAATATTACAGCTCTACACTCTTACTGTATATGACATCTAGAGAGTGTTAGGAGAAACAAAGCTAATTATTAACCAAAGCATAACTGAGACGTGAAAGAAAAATCGAGTGTCCTCAGTATTTATGCTGTAAGTGTTTATATCGATCAGGTCTAGACGTGACCGTCATCTCAACATTTATCAGCTCAATATCACACACAACCTCCTGATGATGCTTCTACAGATCAGTTACACTGAGCTCAACCTGCAAATCAAATCAAACTGAAGCTGTTCATAGAAATAGACCTACAGTAATCATGATAAATCTATACTTGCCACTGTTTGTACAATAACACTGTGTTAACTTGGTTTTAGCTCGCTGAATTAATATAGAGATCAGTGTGAGTCGACACTGACACTACAGAAAAACAAAACTCAAAGAATGAGGGACTGTGAAAACATCATTATTATATTTCAAACAAAACATGACATCGGCTGATTTATATAGGGTTGTGTGAAACACTGAAGTAGCCAATAAGAACGCAGAACTGCAGTTTGAATGTGAAATTTAAGGAAATGGAATTCTGAAAGATTCCAAAAATACTTTACAATAAGCTCTCATTTGTTAGCAGTAGTTCACAAGTTAACTAGCATTAACAATGAGCAATACATATTTGCAGCATTTATTATTATTTGTTAATATGTTAGATAATATATAGTTTACAGTGCATTGACTAATGTTAACTGATACAACTTTGGATTTTAATAATGTATTAGTAAATGTTGAGATTAACATTTACTGAGATTAATAATTGCTGTATTGTTTATTAATAGTTCATGTTAATTAATGTAGTTAACTAATGTTAACAAGCAAAACCTTATTGTAAAGTGTTGCCAAAAAATACTTGAAAGATGGCTGAAAAAAAAAAAAGTTTAAAAAAAGATTATTTTACACTTAAAAAATTAAGCCTTTTTTAAGATATAAGCATTTCAATTAATAGTAAAAATCCATCAAATTGAATTGAATAATCCTTATGTTAAAATATGTAAGAATTATTCAATAAAAATATGTAAGGATTATTCAATTAAAATATGTAAGGATTATTCAATTATTTTATTAAAACATTTAAGAATTATTCAGTTAAATGATGTAAGGATTATTCAATCATTCAATTAAAATACATAAGGATTATTAATTTGTTCAATTAAAATATGTAAGGATTATTTAAAAAATGCAATTAAAATATATAAGAATGATTCAGTTCTTCAATTAAAACATGTAAGGATTATTCAATTGAAATATATAAGGATTGCTTAATTATTCAATAAAAATATGTAAGGTTATTCAATTAAAATATGTAAGGATTATTATTTTTTCCAATTAAAATATGTAAGGATTGTTAAATTAAAATATGTAAGGATTATTCAATTATTCAATTTAAATATGTAAGGATTATTCAATTATTCAATTTAAATATGTAAGGATTGTTAAATTTAAATATGTAAGGATTATTCAATTATTCAATTTAAATATGTAAGGATTTTTTTTCAATTAAAATATGAAAGGATTATTAAATTAAAATATGTGAAGAGAAATCAATTCAATTAAAATATGTAATTATTATTAAATGAAATTTTATGTAATTTTACTATTAATTGAAATGCATAAATCTTGAAAAAATGCAAAAAAATTTGAGTGTATAGCGCTTTATTCAATACAGCAGCGTGGCAGAAGTGAACAGGATGGTAATAATAACAGTGTTAATGTTGCAAAACTCATCAATTATGCAACATATTGCATGTCATCTGTAAAGCAGCTGTACAGAAGATAATAGTTTCATATTCAGCTCGAGTCTTGTTCTCTTCTGATAGTGTCAGTGCAGTCAAATCCATTTATTAGTTAGAGTAGAGTAGACGTTTAAAAGGCCTCACAAACACACACACACACACACACACACACACTTGCGCTCTGACCTTCGTAGCAGTCTCGGACGGTGTCGAAGTACACGTAATACTCCTCGTTGGTGAAGAACAGCAGACTGAGCCACGAGTCGAAGGCGTAGATCGGCACGATGAAGAGGATGCGCACGATGTGCCGCTGCTCATTAGGAGTGTTATAATAACGCAGGTGCATGTAGATCTGAGACACACACACATTATTTTACATTTATTATCAGATTCTTCATTAAGTGCATGCATCACATATTGATGCTTTATTATATATACAACAATCATGGCGATAAATGACACATTTAAACTGAGCAGAAACACAGCTTCATGTTTAAGAGAGAAGAGTTTGATATGCAAGTCGAACACTTGTGAATTAATTATAAACGCCTGTGTGTGATTGTGTGTCAGTGGAGCAGGTTACGCTTTTATCACCAAAACACACAAACACACACACACACAAACGGAGAGAGTTCTGAATGCAGTTGCTATGCAACCACCTCTACTCTCTGATGTCATGCCACTTGTTGCCAGAGCAACTGCTCCTCCTCCTCATCCTCGTTTATGTCAGGAGTTCCCAACATTATGTCATCTGAACCTCCACAACCTCAAATACACCTGATATTTCATGCAATGTGAACGTTACAATAAATAGATCATGAGTTACACATCATGTTGTTACCGTAAATCATCAAAACCATCTATCCTGTATTATAACATAAATGTTGCATATTAATTAAAAGAGAAAAATTATGCAATAGACATATAACATTTTTTGCTTTTATTTTATATTGGTATTATTCAATATATAATATGTAAAAAAATATGTAATTAAATATATACATTATAGATATACAGATATCAATGTACTGTATCAACATATTATTGTAAGAATGTATTTATAGTATAGTATATATGATATTAAGAAAACGAATTATTGTATATTTATTTCATATTAATATGACTAAATATACAATAAATATAAAAATATATAACGTGTTTTTCTATTCTATATTGAATAATATATATATTTAAATAATATTTGTAATATATTAGTATTATAGTATGTAAATATATATATATATGCTTTGAAATTCATATTAATATTATTCAATAAATATAATATATGTGTAAACATTCACTATATTTTTTCTATCTAATATTATATTATTACATTTATATTATATCAAATATATTACACATACTTGTTCTATTCAATCTAAATAGATCAAATAAATGAAATTGAAATAAAAATAATTAATTGCAATGATTAATATACTTAACACATAAATATATAGTAAATCAAAACGTAATAAATCCGGTAGGTAACGTCTGTTTAATGGAGGTCTTGGAGGAGTGTGTTTCACACACACAGTAATATAAGTAAGTGTGTGTGTGTGTGTGTGTGTTTGACCTGTTGGCAGGTGAGCATCAGCGCCGTCCAGGTGAAGATCCCAGAGATGGTCTGAGCGGCGGCGGTCATGAGGAAGATGGGCGTCTCCACGGCGACCACTGGGGTTTCCCACGTCCGGTTGTGACCCTCAGGGGCCACCGTAACCACCCCGGGCCCCGGCGCCATGACAACCAGAGAGCCGTTTGATAGAGACACGTCCCTCCGCCACAGCAGAGCCATCTGCAGACGAGAGCCAATCAGAACACAGCAAACACCAGGGGGCGGAGTCAGTGCTAATAACAACAAATGACCACCAAAGCAACTCAATCATCTACAGTAAAGAGGTTCACTGTGTCATACGACAGCATACAGTGGGGGAATTATTAAATGACTCAAAAACGCTCCTAAAACAATATGGATTTTGCACTTGGAACCATAATAATACCATGATATTCTTTGATTTAATAATAAGCTTGAGATGATCCTCCTGCAGTGATGATAAAGCATCAATCATGTGTGTGTGTGTGTGTGTGTGTGTGTGTGTGTGTGTGTGTGTGTGTGTGTGTGTGTCTTCCAGGAAGTAGATAGTCTCAGTGTTGCCATGTCAACCGGGTCTGGAGACAGCAGCATCACAACACCACTGACCGAAACATTGAGCTCGTGTTTCTGCTGTTACTGATACAACACACTGACTGATGAACAGATGAGCTGAGAGATTCATCTATTAATAGCCCGCCAAAACGAACAATACAAAAATAAACTCAAACTATATGAAAAGATATGAGTCAAACTTGACATGTAAATACCTCTTTCATTGTACATTAAGTAGCCTACCATCCAATTGTTGTTTGATTAAGTGATTGTTAATGATATAATTTATTTGAAAGTTACTTTATTTATAAGAGTTAGGCAGGCTATTGGAAATAAATTAAATAGCATAAGAAATTACATAAAAATCAAAACATCCACACAATCTAAAAGGTAAGACGACATTTCAATAGTAGCCTATTGATCTGATCTTATTAATATAGCCTACCCTGATACAAGCTACACAATAGGCTTCTTCTACGCCCAAGAACGTGGTAATATCAAATAATATTTGTGTAATATCAATCTTTACGCATATAAAAAGGCTCTTAGTATTTTTAAATATCAGAATGAGATCAACATAAAGATAGAGCGACCAGGCCTTCTTCAGTTTGACCGATAAACCTGTTTCTGTTCACCAACTAACCGTTAAACAGCACTTACGTCACTTCATCTCACTGATGAGTGTTTCCAGGAGATCTGATCACTGATACGCGTAAGAATAAATCAGAGATCAGCGCTAAAACACTTCTGCCTCTCTATTGATACTGATTTAAACGAGACCGAGCGCTTCTGATGTTCGCGATCCGTTTGATGGATGAGGATGATGATGATGCGCGAGCGCTGCGGTGTGTCGCGTCGCGTCGCGTGCGGATGCGCTGATGTTTTTTCTACAGCTGATTCTGATTTCATCCAGATCTCCTATCACACTCACGTTATTCAGTGTATACCGCTCATCTGCAGCTCTCAGGTCGCGAAACCCCGCATGATGTTGCTCCGCGATGCGCTCCGTCCGTCCACTGACGCTCGCTCGCTCCCCGTGACGTCATCGAGACCGCAGCGACGCTTGTGCGCCCGCCAGGCGACGCATCATAATGACATTCATTAATAAGTCATTAACACGCATTACATATTGCGGAACAGATAATCAGCTCCTGCAGACATGAATGCACAGTATCAGTGTCTATACAATCAGGTTAGTAGACTAAATAAATTGTGTCCAATTGTACACTAAAACGTGACTTTTGTATGTCATTTTTAAACTCTTTTAATAGCGTTTGGTTGGTGGTTTAGTCTCCACCCTTAATTACTAAAGGGGTGGGGGTGGATTGATTTAGTTTTACTACAAATGCCATGGTTAAACTATGGTTAGTGCAGCAAAACCATGGTTAATTTGTGGTTACCATGGTTTAACTACAATAACCATGGTTTTTTGGCTTTATTTGGGGTTAAACCATGGTTAATTTTACAAATGCAAACTATAGGCTATCACTTCGGCTCTAAACTGCTCAATGTGGCAATTAAGACATTATAATACTATAAATATTAACATTATGAATTTCTGTAAAGTTGCTTAACAGTGAAACATGACTGAATTAAACCCATACAGACATGTTAAAAGCTGAGCTGAGATTAATCTGTTATTAATCCAAATAATCCAGTTTCACACTGTATATGCACTGAAAAAAACCTTGTAGTATTTACTTGATACAGTTCTCCTAACTAAATTTTACTGCTACTGCTCTGTACAACTTACCTGCTATTATCAAGTCAAATCTACTTACTATTGAACTTAACATTCATGAAGCAATTAAGTAAATAATACTTAATTCTATATGTGAAATTAAAAAAAACTTAAATATAATTAAGTAAAATCTACTAAGTTACTAATCTACTAAGATCTACATTAACTAAGTTAACTAAATGTAACAAAATTAACTTTTTACTCAAATAATACAACATTGAATTAAACCATGCTTTTAAAGTGATCGTTTTAAATAATACAATAGATATCGTGTAGATTCAATATCTGTATAATAGAAGTAATGCAGCACTAACACGAACACAATACACAATGATGGTAACATTCGATAGATCGTTTTTGAGTAGAAAATGAACTTCAGATGTCATAAAACAGCAAGTTACAAAACCTATCATCAAAAGCAATGATACAACAGTGTAAAAACAGCTGGAAAATAGTGAAAAAAAATTAATAATTATTCATAATTAATTACTCATTAATCATTCATGCCCTAGTGCATGATGGGAACACCAGTATCAGCAAAGTTGAGAAGGTTTCACGTAACTTTATATCATTGATATTTACGCTTTAATTTCTACAAGCTTGAGTTGAGCACTAATATATAATTTACTTTGTTTTTTAAATTCTAGAATTCTTAAAATGTAAAAAAAAAAAAATCCATGTATAAATTACTTTTTTTTTTTTTCCTTCTGTAGCACAGAATCATCTTTATCAGTGTGGAAAGATATGAATGCATCTAATGTACTTTAATTTTTGTTTAAGTGATTGTTAAAAACACGTTACTCAAAAGAGTTTAGTAACACTTCACCATATTTTTTTATGTTAACAAAAAATAATAATTAACAATACTATTGATCTTTATTAATGTTATAATCTCAACATTTACTATTAGGGTCAAAAGTTGTATCTGTTAACATTAGTTAACGCAGTGTGAACTAAAAAACATTTTATTAACTAAAATCAACAAAGGTTAAAAAAAAGCTGTAAAAATATATTGCTAATTAGGACCTCATTGTAAACTAAGTGTTACCCAGATAAAAAATAAAAAAAAGTAACTGGAAATACAATTATAACCTGTAAACTTCCCTCTAAACACACTGACGGGTTTACAGCCGAGCTGAGCGACAAAATAAGAGTCCAGAAACCACAAAAAAAAAAATCTTCATAACAGCTGCATATGTCACTTTTATTTAAATAAACTCTTCACTTTTTCTTCCTCTGTAAAATCTCAAAAAAATTAAACACTGAAAGGAGTGTTAAAGTCTTAATTTAAAACAAAAACAACAATACAGACACATATAAACACATGTCTTTCAGCTGTTTGTAAACTCTGGACAGGCGGATAAGTTTGGCAGAAACGCCGTCACACGTTTGTGTCTTAAAAATGCTTGTAGAATCATTATTATTGCAGTTCAGCCAATACAAAAAGGCTACATGAGTACGCTTAAAAAACAACCAAAGAAACGCCAATCGCAGAAACCCGCTAATGCCAACGTTTGTAAAACACAACCAGCAGTGTATAGTGCACAGTTAACAATGTACAGCCGCACACAAACACAGACAAAAACAGTAAAGTGCACACATACACGCATTATAGACGCCATCAGTCCGTCCAACACACTTGAAAGTCTCTGAAGATAACTGGTATATGCCATAGCAAAAAACAGCGTACGAATCGTATAAATGTAACAGCAAACCTGACGAACAGATAAAGAAGGGAACAGTGGAAGGTCAGTACGAGTACAGATGCGTTTAAGTTGCACAAAATTCACAGGAACGCCGCCGCGCTGGATAGAAAAGAAACAGAATCTGCGCGAATCTCGCAAAACATCGCAACATTTCACACCGGGATCGCAAGGAAATTACGTTTTGTGTGAGGAAAATGTAATCCTATTTTTAGGACCGCGTAAAACGTTTATCACCATGATGATAGTTTCTATAGCAACTATTGCTCATTTCTAACAAAATGGCGTTATTTAAACTGTAAAGTGTTAATGCATCATGAAACTAGTGGATTTAAATCAAATCTGATTGCATTACAGAACTTTTCATTGTGATATAGTAACTACTACCTTTACAGTAGTGAGAATGTAACGAGATTCGCCATTGTGAATAACAAGGATTGCAAAAACAACTTTTTGCGTCACACTGAAAATGTGCGAGTAAATCACAGTCAAGAAAATACGTAAGCTTTTTTCCACCACAGAATAAAAAAACTAAAAGGTAATCACACATTTTTATCTCACAATTGCATTTATGTTATGCAATGACTTTTTTCTCGCTAAAAAAAATAGCGGCGCAAAAAATACTGAATTGCCAGATACAAACTTGTAATAGCGAGAAATAAGTCAGAATAGCAGGGTATAAACTCACAATTTGAAAAAAATTAAATAATAATACAAAAATGTAAAAAAAAATGTTCTCTCGCAATTGTCTAAAAAAAACACCATTTCGACTTTTTTCCACAATTGTGACTTTTTATTCTCACATTTTCAACTTTTTTTCTGGCTATTGCGAGTTTACATCCCGCAATTCTGACTTTTTTCACAATTACGAATTTGAATCCCTCAATTCTGACTTTTTTCCACAATTGCGACTTTTTCATCTCACAATTTAAACTTTTTTTCCTCGCTATTGCTAGTTTACATCCAGCAATTCTGACTTTTTTCACAATTGCGAATTTATATCCCTCAATTCTGACTCATAGTGGTGATGTTAACTCGCAGTTGCAAATGTATGTATGTATCGCAGTTCTAAGGAAAGTTTGAATGGTGAGATAAAGTCACAAGTACCTTTTTTATTCCATGGCGGAAACCAGCTGCCATATGCAAATATCACCAAAAAATGGTAAATTGCTCATAAAAATAGGTTGTTTTCTTTAAAATGTTCACGAGTTTTACGCATCTTACCAGCTTCAAATACTCTTGCGCTCAAACGAAACATCACGCTCAAGCAAACGATAGTTTTGCAACTATTAAACACTTCTTCCCAAATTCTCATTAGTATCTTGCAGACAAATGTCATTATTTTAATTATTTAAAGTGTCTATGCATCTTGATACCAGTATTTTTCACTGCAATATAGTAAATATTACCGTCACTGTTAAATATAACTGACAACCATTTGCATTACAATAATGAGAATGTGAGAGTAAATGTGCTCAATCATCACGAAAATAACATCACAATTTGTAAACTGGTCCTAAAAATAGTTTTTCTTTTGATTTTGACTTGATTCTGGAGTGAAATGTGGCCTGTTTTGGGGCGAGTTTCACGCATCGAACGGCTTCAAATGCTCTCGCGCTCGAACGAACTTAAGAAATCCACTGTCGAAGCATTAAAACGGTCTGCGTGTGCCAGCGCAACATCAAATTTACATCGGCTGTTCAAGTTGAGCAGTGTGTGTGAAAGAAGGCCTTTAGAAACAGTCCCTGCATTCAAATACATGATAGCTTAACTCTGGCAAAGACGAGAATGTCTGTAAGCAAATCCCACTGCGCTCGCACTGCACCTGTGTGTGTGTGTGTGTTTAACATCTCACTGGATATGAAAGCCTGTCAACACGTCCAGTGTGTGTGTGGAAATGCAGCTCTGGATGTGAGTGTGTGTGTGTGTGTGCTTGTCTTAAAGCTGCGGCGTGTGAAATCAGCTCCACCAGAAACAACTGCAAAAACAATGACGACATACAGAAGCCGTGCGTTAGATGACTTGTTTTTCACTCAGTAAATCAAAATATACCTGGAGAATATGTTTAAGTTTTCATATAGATATGTGATTGATGCATACATACTTTGTTTTGCGATGTGACATCATTCAGCTAGTATTTTATCCATCACGGTGGTATTCGTTAATGCTGCCTTTAATTTATGCTTTAAATGTATTGATTTAAATACTATTATTTTTATTATACATTTTAATTAATTAATTGCGTTAAAATAAACTATTGCTGTATGTACAACATATAATACAGCAAAAAAACAAAAACAAAAAACATTTGGGAATAATTACGATGTAGAACCATGAAACATCCAAATATATTATGGTAATGAGAATTAGATGATTGGTTTTCATTACAAACAATGTCACAGGGCAAAATTCTTGTTTCGGGTTACACTAAGATGTTATCATGAGGTTCATCCCTTGTCTTTGCGAAAACTTCACGGAAAAATTATAATAAAGCGTTGGGCTTCCACATGTTTGGTAACAATCATTATTTTTGCAGTTTGATGCCGTTACGACACACTTTAAACTCCATGTACCAGTTTCTCAATTACTGTCAATCACAAACTGTCAGTCCCGCCTCCAAGCAGGTTGCCTGGCAACAACCCGGCCGAGCCGTCCTCTAACTGAGGTGCGCCCCATAGGCTGCCGCCGTGGTAACCGGGAGCCACGCCCCCCCAGACCCCTTTCCCCGAACCCTCCCCGGTGCTGTTGCTCCATTGGCTGAGGAGGGCGAGTCCTGGCGTTTCGGATCCGGTGGACACGTCGAGCCCCTGCCAGTCTCCGCCCGCACCCCCTCCCGCGGGCCGCTCGCCCTCTCGAGGGGCGGAGTCAGACGAGCCCTCCGCTGGCCCCGCCCCCCCCACGCTCTGGGAATGTGTGAAGTAACGCATGACATCCTCCTCACTCATGAACTCCGCCACGATGGTGGTGTTTCCCAGAACGCACCTGAACATGAACACAAGATCAAAGTCACTTCATGTGGAAAATTCAATTAAATTACTGTGAGAGTAAAAGTGTGAGAGTGAGTGTGAATGAGTGAGTGAGTGTGTGAGTGAGTGAGTAAGTGAGTGAGTGTGTGCGTGTGTCAGTGAGTGTGTGAGTGAGTGTGTGAGTGAGTGAGCGAGCGAGCGAGTCAGTGAGTGAGTGTGTCAGTGAGTGAGTGTGTCAGTGAGTGAGTGAGTGAGTGAGTGAGTGAGTGAGTGAGTCAGTGAGTGAGTGAGTGAGAGTGTGTGTGTGTTGAGTGAGTGTCAGTGAGTGAGTGTCAGTGAGTGAGTGAGTGTGTGTGTGAGTGAGAGTGTGTGTCAGTGAGTGAGTGTGTGAGTTAGTGTCAGTGAGTGAGTGTGTGAGTTAGTGTGTCAGTGAGTGTGTGAGTGAGTTAGTGTCAGTGAGTGAGTGTGTGTGAGTGACTGAGTGTGTGTTTGACTGTGTAAGTGAGAGTTAGTGTGTGTGTGTGTGTGTGCGTGTGTGAGTGCGTGTGTGAGTGCGTGCATGCGCGTGCGTGAGTGTGTGTGTCTGAGTGCGTGCGTGCGAGTGAGTGTGTGTGTGTGTGACTGAGTGAGAGTGTGAGTTAGTGTGTGTGAGAGAGTGCATGTATGTATGTGCGTGCGTGAGTGAGTGTGTGTGAGTGTGTGTGTGACTCACATATGCAGTGCGCTCTGGGCTTTGGCGGCCTCATGAGGGCTGCTGTAGCGGATCAGAGCGCTGCCCTGCGTCAGGCCGAGGTGAAAGGTCAGCAGGGGGCCGTGCTGCAGACAGATGGTCCTCAGTGTCGAGCCGTCGATCTGCACACACGTGAACACACCTCAACTGTGGTGCTTAACTGTAAACATACTGACAAATACACTCAAAAATCTTCAAACTGATTCGCATGAAGCGCCAACTGATTCAGAGACACACTGTCGCTAAAAAAGTTTGGGGTCAGTAAGATTTATTTAATGTTTGTGAAAGAAGCCTCTTCTGCTCACCAAGGCTGCATTTATTTATTGATCAAAAATACAGGAAAAACAGTGAAATAGTATAACTATGTAAAAAAGTTGTTTTCTATGTGAATATATAGAAAAAAATTATTTATTCCTGTGATCAAAGCTGAATTTTCAGCATCATTACTCAGAAATCAGAATGATTTCTGAGGGATCATGTGACACTGAAGACTGGAGTAATAATGTTTTTTTTTTTTTCTTTGATTAGTTTGATCACAGGAATAAATTACAGTTTAACCAAGCGGCAACCTTCTGCTCTCTCTCTTGTATCCAACATGGAACTGCAATTCATCGACTGGCCACTAGAGACCGGCTGCAAAAGAGAGTCAATCCTATAAACCCCCATGTTAAAATGACCAACTTTACAGCAGAAAAAAAAGAAGCCTGGTGCAAAAAGTGCTTTTGGTCTATATAGCTAATTTTGCCCTTCATGACAACTGTGAGGGGGTGAATTTCTTTATAACTCATCTGTTTAAATTATATTAAGCCTTAAAGTTCTGCATAATTAAGGGCGTGGCCACTTGAGTGACAGGTGGATTGCCGCTGAGTCACTACAAGCCGTTTGTCTGCTGTCTGTTAGCGTCACGTCACCTCAGCTAATCCGCATCTTTGCCCATTTTCGTTTATCCGGGAGTGACGCTGTCAAGATGGCGACGGCCGGCTCCGCCCACATTGGGCTTCAAAAATGTTCTTCAGAAACACTACGGTGACGTCACGCACAGTACGTCCATATTTTGTTTAGTCTATGAGTTTAACACATATTCACATAGAGAACAGCTGTTTGACATTGCGATAATATTTCCCAGTTTCCGCTGTATTTTTGACCGAATAAACTCCGCTGTACCTGTGGCGTGAGGTTCCTCAGTAACAGCCATGATTTTCCCGCCGACGCTCCTCCGTCGCTCCACTCTGAAGAACACGATGAACATGAACAGGTTGAGCTTCACGCGGGTCCGTTGCTCGCGTATGATGATTGTGTGTGTCTGCAGTACCTGATTTAAAGGGCGAGTCCGGGCCGCTGGCTCCGCCTCCCCAGGCCCGGGGCATCCGAGGCCCCTCCCCCGACCACGCCTGCTTCTGACTGCTGAGGCCCGGCGGGGGACGGGGCAGGTGAGAAGTGCTCCGATTGGTCCGCCACGACTTCCCGTGTCCAATGGGCTCCGGCGGCCAACTGGACTTCAGCTCGGAGTATTTAGCTGGAAACGTTATTGAAATATTACCAGATGTCTCAGCAATTCAAAAGGCTTAAAGTCCCCCTGTAGTCAATAATTTCATCCCTTAAAGGTGCAGTCTCTAAGAACGATAGTGGTCGAAATTGCAGTGGTACTGCAGTCGAATTTAAAATATCGGAAATCGTCGTTTCTCCCGCCTCCTGCTCCTCAGACTGGACGGCGCTCACACGGGTTGCCAGTTTGAGCACACGCAAGAGGAACGAGCGCATTATGGACAATGAAAATTGACAAACTGGCAACGTGCAGTATCACAGACCAAAACAATAACACACATTCCAGCCTGGAAACGCACATTTCAAAGTAAATCAACTGGCTGTAGAAGTGTTTTTCAGAGAAACGAGTATGTGAACTTGGCATGTTTCCTAAATATCTGCAAACATATTATGGTATTTTTATGCTGTAGTAGAGTGAAAAAGTTACATTTTTACATTTTCATTTTTTGCGGCATCTAGTGCATCTAGAACATAATGGTTCATTATGTAAGGTCTTTATACACCACTGAAAACATAGTTATGTATATGATATTGCATTTCTGTCAACAGATCCTCCTAAATATTACACAATGCACCTTTAAAACTCATCTTTGATCACCAAAATCGTTTTTTCCTTTTAATAAATTCTTCATGTCTTAAAATATCTTGAATGTTACTCTACAAAATCGCCTTTAGTATATGCGGTTCTATGAATATGCAAATGAGCCCCGCCTCCACTCACTCACAGCAGCTCAGAGATCCACTCGTTGACGATCACACGTTGATCTGATTGGTTACAAGGTAGTTTGTGACGTCAGAAACACCAGCGATTTCAAACCGTGTTTTTGGTTCACTGCCGTTTTAAGGAGAAAATACTCAGCAATGGTGTTGACTTATGATTTTACACAGAGTTTGTCTTAAAGCATATTAAAAAACACCACACAGAAATATAAACAATATTAAGAAACCTGATTTTCACCACAGGGGGACTTAATAAACATCTCACTCTTAATAAACATAGTTGGGATGGTATTGAGGCGTTACCTGTCCCGTGTGCAGAGAGGGGCGTTTCTGAGGCACTGTACGGCCAGGCACCAGGTGAAGGCATACAGGTGCTCAGAGAGTTTGACCCTGGAAAACACACAGAGTCAGACTTATTTAGGCACAGCAAGTCACATTTATAAGGCCTCTACGTGATCAACATCTAAAATATATATTAAAAGGTATTTTAGTGTGATTGTACAAACGTCCACTTTCAGCTTCTCTCTCTTTTCTGTGAAATCTGCACTGATTTTTATCGTTAACATTAGAATAACTTATTTATAACTTTTAACTGGACTGAAGCAACTTTAGTTTACTTGATTATCCAGACATCATTTTATAGAAGTCAAACCATGTGTAAATTCATAAGTCTACACCATTGCTGAGTATTTTCTCCTTAAAACTGCAGTGAACCAAACGCGATCAACGTGTGATCGTCAACGAGTGGATCTCTGAGCTGCTGCGAATGAGTGGAGGCGGGGCTCATTTGCATATTCATAGAACCACGTATACTAAATGAGGCACGGGTGTAGAGTTACATTCAAGATATTTTAAGGCACAAAGAAACTTTCTTCAAGGAAAAAAACTTTAAATATGTTATTTTGGTGATCAAAGATGAGTTTTAAGGGATAAATTACTGACTACAGGGGGACGTTAAAACTACAGAGCTTTGATCATAAAACTAAGCATTTAAATATCATCTTACTAAGACATTATTGGCAGATATGGATATTTATAATATAGGCATTTTATGTAATCATCTGCTATACTGCTATAAAGATCTCATTGATTTATATCACAAGCATCAGATTTTCATCCTTTTGTCCATATAAATATCAGCATTGGGCCTCTGAATATATTAATATATGAAACTATTATTTCATGTTAGGGCAAATTATATATATACAAAAACAAAAAAAAAACTAGATTAAATCAATATTTTCTATTTTATATATAATTTTGAGTTACATAATAATACAAATTCTGTATTTAAACATTAGCAACACATTTTTAAATTAAACTTAATACCAAATTCCAAGTTCTTCATTAGTGTGGGAGACCTGCCAGAGTGCTTTTGTATGTGATGCTTCAATAAATCAGATATCCGTCATATTTTTGAGAGAAAAGCCAAACATACAGTTGGTGCTGGTCGATCTCTAGTCTATCTGGTACATTTGAATCAAAACACTTAATGTGGGTCACAGATCTGCTCTAACATGGTAAATACGACACTGATGTAAAACGACACATGAATGCGCGTCTGAAGATGAGGCCGGGTTAAGGCGAACCCTCTCTGACTCAGCACCTGTGTTGTCTTGCAGCAGATGATGTTCTGTGTCAGCGAGCACGGCGGATCCCATCATTCCCGCAGGAGTCATGTAGGGGTCAGGCTCGGGCTCAGGGCTCTGGACGCCCTTCCACGGGACGCCCGGCTGAAACTCTGAGACAGACAGTAAATACATGTGATCTGCAGGGTCTTTAACATCAAATTTAAGGCTTTTCAAGGACCTGTGACAACCCTTTCATATAATATCAGACGTCAAGCTGAGCTGAATGCAATGATGAGGAAGTAATAACACAGACGATAAACAGTTTATTAAGATGTCCTTCTACATCAACCCAACTAGACATTTGCGACTGACTGACTCTTATGGGCTATAATGGGATTTTTACATTTTTATAATGGGAAAAGACCACTGCATCTGAGACAGACTCTTTTAAAATAACGATTTTAACTGAATAACTCCTGTCAAGCCAGTCGTACAAAAAAATAGTACTATATACTACTATACTATTCAGACTTAAACCAATTCCCAGGGGTAAACGTCAAGCGGTTTGCTGTTCATCTCTTCTGCTCAAAACTGATAATAATCAGAAATGTTTTTTGATCATCAAATCATCATGTTAGAATGCTTTCTGAAGGATCATGTGACTTGAGTAATGATGCTGAAAATTCAGCTTTGATCACAGGAATACATTACACTATAGATATATATATATATATATATATATATTCACAAAGAAAACAGATATTTTAGTTTTACTGTATTTTTCATCAAATAAACTGAGCCTTGGTGAGCAGAAGAGACTTAAAAAACTTTTTAAAAAATCAGTTTTGAATGAAATGCCTATAAATCCGATGTTAGGGTGAGGCAAGTCAAGACAGCTCAAGTAATTTGACTGATTCAAAGCAGGGGAGTCAGTAATAAAGAGAGTTACCTGGAGGCCAGGTGGGGTTTGCAGGAGGCGTGTCCATTTTCCCAGCTGTGCTTCTGTGCCAGCCGCCGCCCAACACGTCAAACTGAGAGAACGAGCCGCTGCCGGGCAGCTTCACCGGCCCTGAACACACACACACACACACACACACACACACACTTGAGTTAACACACATTTACAGGGACCCGTGACATCAGCTTATTTCCCACAAATTCTGTGCGTTCCGTTTTCATTTATTCTGCATTCCGTTTTAATGATTCAAAAACCATAGTTAAAACTAACAATTCCATTAATCGCTTTAAAAGTCAAGTGAAATTTTAATAATTCAAACCAAGCACTGCACATTCAACAGTGGTTTATGGATGATATTGAGTAATATTCCATAAAAAATTTATTTCTATTAAACTGTATTACTTTTTATTATTACCAGGGTATTTGTAGGTATAAGCACTTCAAATTTTATACTTTTTTAAATACCATTTAAAGAAGTTTTTAAAAGAAGAAAATATTCAATAAAAATATAATAATAATAATAAAAATAATAACAACAGAAATAATGATAATAATAACATTTACTTAGGGATACAAATAGTAATGTAAAAAGAGTAATATAGTTAATAAGTATAATTATAATGAGACCGATTTTACGATTTCAAAAAGCAACGAGCGAAAATCTTTACAACTGTGTCAGTTTGGTTGCATTTTTAAGTCATTTAAAAAGTGGATTTAAGACAAGGACTTATTTTTACTTTAAGGAATTTGAGACATTTTTAACTTTTTAAGGATCTGTGAACACCCTATTCACTCTGAGAAGTGCACTGTACTGTACAACAGTAAAACGTCTGTCATCATTTCTTTAAAGTTAAAGTTAAACCGAACGTTTATTTTGGCGGGTTGTAGTGAAGAGCTGATCCAGATCGTCAGGTGATCAAGTGCACAGCGTTTTAATTATTCATCCAGAATTCTGTGACATTCAGTAAACTCTATTTGTATGACTGGATTCCGCTATTCCGTTTAAGAGCGAATCACAGGGCTCTATATTCAGTGCATATGTGAATGTAGTATTGTACCGTTGTGTAGTGTTTGCTCTGGCGGGGAGGGCGTCAGACTGTTCCCATCCATCATCCACTTAAATCGAGACTGAGACCCACCTCCATCCTTCAATCCAGCAGGAGAACTCATCATAGAGTCCAGATCAGATCCGCTCGCAAAACCTGACACAGGCAGATGAAAATTTACTTACGAGATTTCTCAACCTCGCGTTTTGTAACAAATCCTCCCCTCGCGGGTCTAAATGACCCGAAGCCCTAAAATTATATAGATTTTTTATTTTGTCTAGAAAGCTTATTTTATTTCATTTTGATAATATTTTTTTAATTTTTGAATGCAATTTGTTTGGAGATTTTTTGTTATTTTTTATTTTATTTACCTTTAAATTACTAGATTTAATAAATAAATAAATAAATAATAAATAAATAGTAATTAAGAAGCACATTCCTCACATTCTTTCAACTTAAATTCAAAATAACTCACAATTTCATGCCTAAACCTTTTAATTCAGCTCAAAATATCTTATATTGGGTGTCTTGTCTGATAACATGATATTTCATGACTCTAGCCACTAGATGGCCGAATAGCTCTAAATGGAGCATATGAGCTGGTCCACTGGGTCCTAAAGTTCTAAAGTCAGTTTCACTTCAGTATGCATTCAGATACACAAGTAGACATTCTAAAATAGTTTTAGCATTTTTAGTTTGAATTTTGAGCATTTTTAGGTTTGTCTATGTGTACAAAAACATTCCTCACATTCCATTCATTCATAAGGGGGGGAAGGATTTGTTCCTTTTTTTTATTTCAACCACAAAACTGCTCAAATTCATTACCTTTTTTGTGCGTGTGTTCGTGGTTCAAATGCGACAAAAGTCATGGGGTCTTGGACACCTCTGATGAACACTCAATTTTTAAAAATATTTCACAAAAAAATTCCGGGTCAAAATTACACGGGGGAAGGATTGAAACCATTGCAAATTCTCATTTAAAGAAGGACATTCCCATAAAACACACTTTCCAGTTAAAGAAGTCTGACCGGTCCTCACCTGTGAACGCAGCTGGACCTTTGCTGTGCAGCTCAGATCCTCCCATGGCCGAATGCATTGGCACATCAGGCTGCTTGTGAGCGTTCATGCCCAGGTGATGGAGGTGCGCGTCTGGGTGTTTGGGGATGTGTCCTCCCATGGGGGACGGAGAGAGTTTGGGCCCTCCGACCCCCTGCTGCTGCTGTAGGATAGCCATGATCCGCGCCAACTATGAAGAAAACACACCTTAGTGAAAGAGACTTAGCATGAAAACAATGTGCCATTCTGTCTCTGCAAAATATATTTTCTTAATGAGCATTTATTTTTGTCTTGCATTCCAGTTCAGATATCTAAAAATCCTTAAAACAAAATACATTTATTTCTGCAAGCAACACTATGGTATTAAAACTTTATATACTTTTTCCATCTTCAATATACAGTTATTTTGTCTTAATGCACTGGCAGACTTGATTATACATAAAATAGGTGTAAAAATCTGCCTGTGCAGGAAGACAAATACACTCGTATTAAAGACACAAACTATGAAAACAGGTCTGAATATCTAATGCAGTGTTGCTTCTCAAGTGAATCCATCTCCAATAGATTTCAGATATTTTATAAAGGGGGAAAAAAACAAATTAAAATGTGTTAGGCCCAAACTGAGCAAAAAAATGCAATTTGATGCAGTTGCTGATATTTATACGGACACAAATTAAGATGAAATGATGATGAATGTAATTTACATCAATGAAATCTTTATAACAGTATAACAGACTACTTGCAAAAAAATCCATATTAATTTCAGTCATCATTCTATATCTGCTAAAAAATTATATATGGACAATCTAGTAAACCTGAGTTGCTTCAGTCCAGTAAGTGTTCATCCTGAAATATTACTAACAATATAAAAGCTAACCTTACGTGTACTTGATAAAAATCAGTGCAGCTTTCACAGCAATGAACACAAACTGAAGGTGGACATTTGTACAATTATACTAAAAGCCTTTTACTCGCTAAACAAGTCTAAACTATCAATCAGACGACAGAAGGCATGTAGGTTTTTCAGCAAAGTTTTGATCATGTTAATTTAGAGGCCTTAGACATTTGCGTTTCAAATATGATCCAGCAGGCTTTATAGGGTTGAGTCAGTAGAGGGCGCTCTGCAGTTCTTTGGATAATTCAGTAGGGGGCGCTGTGCTAACATCTGGGTGAGCGGTAATGCTGTACCTGCTGCGGGTCGTGCTGTTGTCTTACAGGAGGAGGAAACTTCCTCTGATTCAGAAACTGCTGCTGTTGCTGTTGTTGTTGTTGTTGCAGAATAAGCTGACAGGCCTGGGACAAGGAACGCATATAAAACGTTAAAATAACGCTTATTAAACATATGTTACTTTGCAGGGCCAAAATGTGATGCCTACCAGCTGGAACTGCTGCATGTGTGGATGAATGCCACTGAGCATGGCAATTTGCTGGGGAGAGAGTTGTGGAGGGAACATCCCCCCACCAGGGGGCGCCATTGGCTTCAGCATCGGCCCAGGAACCTGCCGAAACATGGAGGAACCGTGAGCTAATAATAAACATCCATTTATCACAGTGCTAAAACCAAAAACACAAACTGACCTGAGGTGGCAGGAACTGGGGAGGCACTTGTGCTCGTATCCCGGGGGAAGGGTTTAAGGGGTGCACACCAGCCTGATGCATCCCTCTCATTGGAGGAATCCCACCACTGCCATACATATTATGACCCCCGACCTTCAAAGATCAAGATTAGGGCTTTATAAGGTTTTTTCAAGTCTGTGAAAATCTACCTATGGACCCATTGTACCCTTGAGAAAGGTACTTAGGCCTTGTCCCAAATGGCACCCTAAACAAAGGTACCTAAAAGGTACTTAGGCTGCATTTGAAATTGCATACTTGCGTACTAAACAGTAGATTAAAAACATTTCGGATGAGTAGCAAGAATTCACAGTACTCATAAAAGAGTAGGCAAAAAGTACACTGATTACCTAATACGACAGGCGAGATTCTGAATCCCATGAGGCCACGGGAGAGGAGTTATGAATGGCAACTGATGCTAATAGGTCATATGACAGTGTAGTACATCCAGACAACACACATCAAAACAATATAGAACAAACTTTTTTTTATCGGATGTGTAGTAATTACATATTCAAAATAGGTACCTACTCAAGTATGCAATTTCAGATTGAGCCTTAGTCCATATAAAAAAACAGAAGCTACAATGGATTTCCGTATTATGACGCATTTCCAACTGAAACTGCTTGTAAAATTAGACAAAAAATTATAATTTTGCCATTGGTTATTGTCTTGTGAAAAGTGAGTAGCACTGCAGATACATCATAGACGTTGAGTTAGCTTATCACGGGAAGAGCAAGTTAAGACATTTTGTTTGAAGATTAGGTAACCGGGATGAATCATTTACAATATGTGGACTAAAATAAATAAATAAATCAAAAATAAGACCAGTGGCATACACTAAGAAAATAATTGGGGTCAAATTTGATATCAAAACCTCAAGTTGCTCGAGGGTCACTTAGGCCTGGAACAAGTTCAGTTGTTCTTCCTTCTCAAGAAATGCATTTATATGTCATGCGATCTCTGTTATTAAATACAATTTTCTTTCTCCTTCAGTGAAGATGGCGTTGGAAGAGTCTCAGTACCTTGTCCAGGTAAGGTCCGGTCTCCCCACATGGCATCTCTTTGGAAGTCTGTGAGCGGAAAGCTCCCCCAGTCCTGCCGCCTCTCCGCATCTCACCGTCATTCATTCCTCTCCTGTCATGTCTATCGTGACCCATACTGGAGTCTTCATCCTGACATAAACAATCAGCATATTTATACAGCTCTGCAGCATCACACAAGAACAAATCAACACAGAGGCAAGGACTAGCTTACCGTAACGCCCATGTTTGAGAACTGCCGAGTCACAGGAGATGCCCACGAGTCCCCACTGTTACCTTTAAGGGGGCTCTGGGGGACAAACCAAAGGAGAGAGGGTTGGGAATGTTAAGGTTTGTGCTTCTTAGAAGTCAAATGTTTTCCTTTAGTCTTGGTGAGGTCAAAAGATCTGACTATGAAGAGCTTAAACATACCTTAGTGTTGAGTCTCCTGGCCCCCTGGCCTGGCCCCCAGCCGCCAGAGTTGTATGTGTTACTTTGGGATCCCCGATTTCCCCAAACACCAACACCACCACCATCCTCTTCCTCCCAGCTGGAGTGACGGGATGCATTTGAGCTTTCATCACCCCACCCCTCTTGCATAGACTTTGAACCTGAAGAGAATGTATATGAAAATTAGCACAAATTACACAGTGGAAGTGTTCCACCTTGTTCCTGTTAATGCAACAAATAATCAAGAACATTATACTTAGATTTACACTAGTTGCAAATAAAGTTACAGTTTTCCTTTAAGTTTTCCTAAAAGAGCTAAAAAAAATGATCCTTACTCTACCCAATTAATTTTATACCAATATTGAAACTGTGCTAAAAAAGAAATATTCAGTCAAATATTTCAGTCAAAAATTATTTTTGGGAAAATGTCACATCTTTAACGCATGGCAACAGTTTAAAAGTAGCACAATTCCATGGGAAAACAGCAGGATTGGCAGTATGTAAAGGGCATGTGTACTTGGATAGGCTATTACCAGGCTTAACAGAATGGGAATGGGAGTTTCCCCATCCTCCACCTTTCCCTGGTTCACTCGATTCCCCCCAGCCACTTGGTGCATCAAACGATTTCCCCCAAGAAGCCGTGGCACTGTCCACAGATGGTTCAGTGGGACCACTGCTGCGTGCCCATGTTGCAGGAGCTAGAAAGTGTAAATGTTTCAATAAAAGGGATGTTTCTGGTTCAAAATGGTTTAATTGACTCAATATGAACTGCAGCCTTCTTACCAGAGTTCTTCGATGCGGTTCCAGGCGGTCTTCCAGACGACTGCTGTTGGGCCGGTGCGCTGTTCTTATCCCACAGATTGACGTTCTTGCTGCTGTAGCGTGACGGATCGCCCCAAGCAGACGTGCCATCATCGATTTCAATCTTCCGGTTGATGGACTGAGGCGAGGGTTCATCCCACCCACTCGGCTCTACAACTGAAGGCATCTGAGGGATTGGCCCACAGCTCCACCCGGATCCTTTGCCCTGGTCATCCAGCTCTCCTGGACGACCCCTGTCCTGCAAGGCCTTTGGATATCCCGGCATTTGCTGCTGGGTCTGCGATTGCTGCTGCGGTTGTTGATTTTGGGTTTTAAGTGCTGTTTGTTTGTTTGGTATCGGTGATGGAAGAAGCTTCTCGCCCCATCCCTGGTGCTGTTTGACACTGCCGCCCCCGTTACCTCCCCAGCCTCCACTCCGCTGTCCCGACTCTTCCGGGATGTCCTCATCCTGATTCTTGCTGTCACTGCCTCTCTCTTCCTTCCAGCCTCCACCCTCGGGCAATGGCGTCCACTCACTTCCACCACCCTGTTTCCATTCCTTTCCTTCCCTCCTGCCTGTATCTTCAACCTCCTGGTCTTCTCCCCAACCACTCCCTTTGCGGCCAATCCCAACACTTGTTTCTCCATGTCCTGTCCACCCTTGAGCTCGACCCACCTGTCTAACCTCCTGTTTCTGCATTTTGGAGCTGGAAAGATCACCTGCATTCCTCCGGCCCTCTTTACTTCGGTCTGTGTGCGCTTCAGCATCCCAACCAACGTTCCCACTGTCGCCCTCGAAATTCCAGGCAACGTTCTGCTTGATCTGGGTCTTGCCCCATCCCGTGTTGCACAGCACTTTAGGATCCAGGTTAGTGTGATTGATCATGCTCTGCAAGGCTTCTTCTGGGTGAAGGGCCTGACGTCCGGAGGGACTTTGAACCAGATTGTGGGCTTGCTTCCCATCTTCATTGCTTTCTCTACCAGTCGATTCTTTCTCTGACCCATTCCAGCCATCTCCTGCTTTCTGATTGTCTTCTCTTGATCCCACACTGTTTGCAAGCATTGAAGAGTCCTGTAAACTATCCATTCTTACCTCAGAGATCTCTCTCCCATCCTCTTTTGATGCTCCAACTGCTAAGTTTGAGGTCCATCCTGTAGCTGCCTGTTTGTTTGAACCTACTGTGTCTTCATCCCACTTTCCCTGAGAGATACCAGTGCCATCACCTGAACTTCCACCTACTGCATTACTGCTCTTCCCAACAGGGTCTTGTCCTGTATCCCACAAATCCGCACTGGAGACTCTAACATCTCCACCATCATTTGGTCCAGCCCAATCCCCAGTAATGGGCTCTTTGTTCTTGCAAAGAGTATGGTACAGCGCATTGGCTGGACTCAAGGGTGCAGGAGGAGATTCCTCAGAGGCAGTGTGAGTTAAGAGATCTCGACCTGAAGACGCTCTATCAGGGTCATCAGGGTTGTAGTTTTGAGTGCGCTCCTGGTCTCCAGAAGGTGACGACACCTTGGAATTTAAATGTTGATTGACTCCTTTAATGGACTCTTTATTCTCGGACTGTGAGGATGCACCTCCTGCCACACTGGCTTCTGCATATTCAGAGAGTTGAGAAGAACTGTTCATTCCCAGGGCGGCAGACTCATCCATCCCTAACCTGGCAGACTGTGGGGTCTGATCACTATTCCAATGGTCTTCCGGTCTTGGCCATTTCTCTACTTCAGGATTATCCTTGTCCATTCCCTGAGCAGAGGGTTGACCTTCTGAGCCAAGCCCCCATGTGTAATTTGCATAAGTGGGAGTGGCAGAGGCGTCAGACGATGAGTGCAGAGAAACTGAATCTACCGTATGATCTGAAGAGGAAAAACAAACATCAGAACACACACACACAAAGAAAAATCGTATACCGCGGGGTCTTAAAATAGCAACGGTATCAGTTTCAATACCGTCATTACCGGCACTTATATATAATATATAAATATAATTTATTTAATGCCTAAAAATGCATATGTGTGGTTGTCATCAAGTGACAGTGTGGAGGAGAAAGAAAGAGAGAGAGAGAGAGAGAGAGAGAGAAGGGAGAGGCGGTAAATACTGACGAGGCAATTTGTAAATTGTGCAATAAAAAGGTGAACGCAAGAGATGGAAACACCTCTAACCTAATGTCGCATCTCCGAAAACAACCACCCATTCACTGCTGCGAGGATGCATTTTGCCCCGAGTTCATTAAATAAGCGCATTAGTTCATATTTGTTAAAATATTATAATGTTATTTTTTTTCATCTATGTTGATAATAAAAAGTGAACAGCACGAGTAAGATGGGATGCATCGGGAGTCAGACATTTTGACCACTTAATTAAGTTTCGTTTTGTAAAAGGCCTTTCTTTAAAGTGAATTTCGTTTTGTATAAATTGTATCTTAATTTTAATAAATTTTTCATCAACCAATTGCCTGGATTTAATAAATGAGAATAAAATATGGCAGACAATATCATGACATGATCGTGCGCTGGCGCTCCACGGTCACTTGCATTGAAATCTCATCATAAATTAACCAAAACTCAGTGTATGCCTCACAGACATGACAGATAAGCCTATATCTAAATAAAGCTTGAAATTTCATTAAACGATACAATTCAAAACGAAAAGAAATAGGCCACTCGCTGATTATTTAATCCATGATGTGCATTTCTCTCTATGCGCGTTCATACGGAGATGGCGATCATCAAATTCACTTAACGAAACTATTCAAAACGAAACTATTCAAAACGAAACTATTCAAAACGAAAAGAAAAAGGCTAGCCTACTCTCTGATTGTGTAATACATGATGTGCATTTCTCTCTATCGTTCACTATGGAGATGGCAATCGGCAATTTCTTTAAATGAAACTATTCAAAACGAAAAGAAATATAGGGAGCATACTCTCTGATTAATCCATGATGTGCATTTCTCTCTATAGGTGCGTTCACTACGGAGATGCCGATCATCAATTTCTTTAAACAAAACAATTCAAAACGAAAAGAAAAAGGCTAGCCTATACCTTCTGATTATGTAGTCCATGATTGCATTTCTCTCTATATATGCGCGTTCACTAGGAGATGGCGATCGTCAACTTAATCTTTGCAGCAGACGCTGACAGAAAAGTTGTATTAATAAAAATCAATGGACGCGTGTCACCGGATTTACAAATGCACTTCTTGCTTGTTGCACGCACACATTTCAAAATAATGAGATATTATGTTGAAAAAATGTCTTAATAATAATAAATCTTTAATAATATTTGATTGAATGTTGTGCTTGTTTAATTTAATAAAATTAATACTTTAATTGTGATAATTAAGATAATTAAATATGATATATTAAGTGTCCCATTTTTGATCATTTATTAATAGTATTTATATTATCTAGCCCCCCCTCAGCACCTGCGTTAAAAAAATTTTTGGCGCCGCCATATTATAACGGCCCACGTATTAAAAATAGTCAAGTCTAAATCAGGCTTGCACTCATAATTACATTTAATGCCGTCAGCCGGGCTCGGACACAACGTGCACTTGGGCTTGAATTTTTTTTTTTTTGCCCAATCTGGTATTCAGTTTCTGAACGGTGTAGGCACAAGCCAACAGTTTGGTGACGCTGTCTGAGCCTTATGTCATAATTTTATATTAGTCACGATGATACCGTATACCCCGGTAAAATAGGGAGGAGGTTTGACGGTATCAAAATTTGGATACCACCCAAGCCTAACGTATAAACAAACGTACTGTACAAAAGTTTGGTGTCACTATGATATTTTTTAAGAAATTCATACAAGGATGCATTAAATTCATCAAAAGTGACAAAAGGAAATTTGTTAATTCAGTTAATCAAAAAACACACTTTATTTAGTTTTATAATAATAAAACAACTGTATATTTTAAACTTTATTTTAGCCATGTAAACAGACTTAAAAATGCATAAAAGTAATGGCAAGAGTAATTTCTTTTTTTTGCATAAATCTTGTAAATGTGAAGATGCAATAAAAAAAAAATGAAAAAAAATTTCATCATTGTCATGATATTCGGCCTACACAAAATCTGTTCCCAGTCCCCAAAAAAAAAAAAAAAAAAAATGCAGGTCTCTAAGCAATTTGAATCCTGCCAATTATAAAATTAAAAAAAATCACTCATGCAGGCAGATTTACATGCATGCAGTACTTCCACCCATATAAGACTCTCCAGCTCTGTTGAATACATTTTACCATTGTGCTCTTTTTTTTTTTTTTTTTTATCAGAATGGTACGAAACTTGATAAAGGTTTTGGCACTTGCTATGTAAACACACAAAAAAATCATGGACATGATTCGAACAGGTTAAATGGTCCTGAAAAATAGCCACACTTTGTGCTCCTCGCGGTGAAAAATAAGCGCATTGGAAATTAATGGGAGACGAATTTTATCTAGTGAAAACTTTTGGTACTGCGGCCAAACAAAATCTTACTGAAAGCTAATTTTTGGAGATATCAAGTTCAAATTTTAAACACAACTTGTTTAGATTTATGGCTTTGATTTTCTCACAGTTTTAGAGGAAAACGTTTTGAAAATTTAAATTTCATATAAAAATGTAACATTGATAAATGTAAAATTCTGTAACCTTTTTTACGTTCCATTTTTAAAACTTTTTTCACTTCAGCAATAATCTGCCAAGTGTCGTCTTTGAAAAGAGATCAAACTTAAGTCTGTTGTTCTAAAGCATTCGAGATTTATGACAGTTTAAGTAGAACATTTTATTTTCAGGTCTATGCTCAAAAAAGTGAATAAATGGATTATAAATACAGCGTAAATATAATTTAGTACCATAAAATCCTCTAAAAATACACAATATATATAAAAAAAAAGATTATCGAACTAAAACATAGAACATTCATTGAGATAAGAAAATAAATTTCGGTCACTTTTGAACAACACGCGAAGAGCACCAGAGGATTAAAGACCGTTCTGTGTGAACTGTCCCAACAGTTTTAGCTGGACCCACCTGAGGCTTCAGCGTGCTCCTGCAGGGGAAGTCGGGGCGTGTTGTCCGCTCCGTTCGCGCCCCCCAGCAGCATGCAGGACAGTGGCGGCTGGCCCCTCTTCAGTAGCACCTTTGGCTCCGGCGTGTTGCGGAAGCGCGGGGGCACCTCGCGGGGCATGGGGCGCTGGGACACCGCGGGGGGGGGCTGTCCGTCGGCCACAGCGGCCCGCTTTGCATTGTTCCCTCCCTCAGGGGGGCCCGACGAACCCCCGACAACAGGACAGGGGGAGGGTGTTTCGGCGGGACTGGGTCGTGACGAGGCACAGGTGAGCGTGCTGAAAGATGCCGCAGACGGAGAGGAGCCCGTTTCTGCCATGAGGGGTTAAGAAGAAATTAAGCGCATAGCACAGGATAGTTATTTAAATAAAATATAATTTGCTTAATGTGCATGGCAAAGAAAATTAGGTTACAATTGCGCATAAAACTGTGTCAGTAACCTGAGAAAACATGAACACAAAACAGCAAACTGCCATTCAGAAACAATCTACTACTACTCACTACATCTACATAATGTACGTCAAAAACATCAGCCGCTCAACTGGATCTGAGTACTTTTTGTTGACAATGTTTTCAGCTGATGAACACACACTCAGCTCTGACTGATGCAAAGGTTTGGTCAAGCATGTCGCTGCACAATTTTAGTCATCAACTGAGAGGGTTTTCGTCAGCTGGAAGCCTTTCCCCGCAATTTTTCTAATTAACAACGCAGCCGCACCGCGTTGTATCCCTAACGTCATCATCAAGTCTCGCGCGCCTCTTGACACACCAAAAATTCGAATGCCAAGTTTTGTTTTGATTCGACGAATAATGACTTCTACAAATCCTCAAAGGTCTCAAGTGGCATTAAATGTCTAAATTCTGCACAACCAAGTGATGCATTTTGAGAAACTCAATTCACATTTATCTGTATAGCGCTTTTCATAATACAAATAGTTTCAAAGCAGCTTTACAGAAAATGCATGAATCCACATAACAATTCAGAGTGATTGTTATCAGAGGTGACCGTCTTAAGTTGTGTAATGTTCTTATCTACAAATCACAGTTAGCTGAAAATGTATTAATTTAAACAATGTCATAATTTAAGACAGAAACAATGAGCTCATTGAAGTAAAGAATACTTGTTTGTTAACAAATGATTACGACATTTAGAAAAGAGTTTCAAACCATGAACCAATCAGCTCTCATATTAATCACAACACAGCATTTGATTCTTAGCTAAACATATTTGAGAGTCAGAAAAGAGAGAGTGATGCACAAAAATTTTGGCAACTGAAAATATTGAACCGAAACAGCAAAAAAATTATAAATAAATAAATAAAGTTAGAGAGCTGAAACCATTGACTTTACAACGCCTGGTTTATTTGAACACGACACCACACTGAGTTCAATTACCTAATCAACCAACCTTTATTTTTGGTTTCAGTTGTTGGATAAATAAAACACGTTCATTTGGGTTTTGGTTTAATTTCGGTGAATCACTAATAAAAACACAAGACTGTGTACTTCCAATGAAATCAGAAACCAAAACACAATATACACTACCAGTCAGAAGTTTTGGATCGGTAAGATTTTTTGTGTTTTTTAATAGAAGTCTCTTCTGCTCACCAAGGCTGCATTTATTTGATTAATAAATACAAAAAGAAAAGTAATATTGTTAAATATTATGACAATTTAAAATAACCGTTTTCTATTGTAATATATTTTAAACTAATTTATTCCTGTGGTCAAATCATTACTCCAGTCTTCAGAAATCACTCTAATATTTTACTTTGATGCTCAAAAAACATTCATTATTATTAATGTTGAAAGAAGTTTTTTTTTTTTTTTCAGGATTCTCTGATGATTAGAAAGTTCAAAAGAACAGCATTTATTTGAAATATAATAGTTTGTGACATTATAAATGACTGTACTAATAACTTTTGATCACTTTAATTCATCCTTGATCTTTATCTTTTATTTCTTTCCCCCAAAAAATGTAATAAAAAAATCGTACTGACCCCAAACTTTTGAACGGTAGTGTTTAACGTTACAAAATATTATATTTCAGATAAATGCTGTTTATTCTTTCCATTCATCAAAGAATCCTGAAATTAAAAATGTAAAAAACTGTTTTCAACATTGATAGTAATCATAAATGTTCCTTGAGCATCAAATCCTCATATTAGAGTGATTTCTGAAGGATCATGTGACACTGAAGACTGGAGTAATGATGCGGAACATTCAGCTTTGATCACAGGAATAAATTACACTTTACTATATATATATTCACATAGAAAACAGCTGATTTACATTGGAATAATATTTCACAATATTACTGTTTTTTTGTTTTTAATCAAATAAATGCAGCCTTGGTGAGCAGAAGAGACTTCTTTCAAAAACATTAATCTTACTGACCTCAAACTTTTGAATGCTAATGCATGTGACGGCTTCAGATTTGTGTATTCAAGAGTTTCATGTATGCATTAGTGTTGTGCCGATAGTGTTGTGCATCGACGACAGTCCTTTGAAGATATCAAGAGGATAATTGGCTCATTCCCTTTAAAACATGAACTTTATTATTAACAAATTATTATTATCAGGCTAGTATTATTAGCAAATAAATATTAGGACCTACAATTCATTTGCCTTCCCCAATTGTAATAACGACATCACCACATAACACCGACTTGCATCTGAGGATGGAAGATGAAATGAAACTCAATGAAAATGTTTTTAAAACCGACTACAAAACTTCATCCCACATCAAAATTGAATTGCAACGTGATCCACTGACAAACTGGCAAGAGTGCTTGTTATAAAAGACACGCATCATAGTTGTTGTTGTTTAAGATGACAATGGTTGTCAGTCAACACTGTTTTGTTTCCATAGCACATAAACAAAACATTTAAAGAGACTAATAAAGATACAAATTATTATTATTAATAATAATTACTATTATTACAAAGATTATAGAGGCGTAATGACTGAACACAGCACAATCATCAGTCAGCCATGAAAATCAAAAGCAGCTTCAAACGCTGACTTAAAGCTAAACTTGTTTGACAAGAAATATTGATTCTTCTCATTTTTTCACTGTCATTAATGTGTGGTCCACAATATTACGCTAATAACTTAAGATAATTGAATATGCCGTTATCAGCACTGATGCAGATTCAGCTCTCGTCGTGTCCGAGAGAATCAATGTGCCGTTAATGCAGCGTCAGATGCCAAAAGCTCAGTCCGTTTTTGCTTTCACTTTCACTTTCAGTCCAAAATTCTCGTCCGAAATGTTTGCACGTTAAAAATAAATACGGTCCCATTTACACACTGCCTCCGAAACTTTTGGGATCAGGATCGCTTTTCTGCGTTTTTCGCATCCGTAACAAGCATTCTGACAGGTGTTTTGACAATTCAGAGCCACCGAGTGGCAAATACGAAAAAACGCATGCAAACATTTCGGACTCAGTGTGTAAGGAGCTTAACACTTGTGCAACAAAGTTTGCAAATTGCGTGCGATATCCACAGGCTCGCCTTTTCAGTGAAATATTTCTATGCGACATGACATTTTTCTTCATCAACTGATAGTAAAAGATTCTCATTTCCCGTGATAAATAATTAAGTAAATTAGTAAATAAACATGTAAATATATAAATTAATGATCAAATAAGTAAACTATTGCAATCCCCATCTCCACCCGCCACCGATAATCGTGTATCGCTAACTATATGACTATGATTAGATTCATAGATTCTGTATGTAGTGTATGTAGTGTGTGTGTGTCCAATACCAACCTTTTGAGCCGTCTTCAGTGTCCTGTAATAAAAACAAAGTGTTCATCAGATGTCTGTATATTAAGCTAGTGTGTGATTTCCAGATGAAGCTAGTCTCACACACACCTCCGGATGACTGCGGTCTCCTGTCTTATGGTGACTGTCTTCCATGAACTGCTTCTCCCTTCCTGTTCCTGTGAACCGACACACACTCACTCAACATGGGTTCATTGTGCAGCACATTTATTCAACTGTGGTTTTCGTGGCCTGTTTTATACACCTTGTTAATGTCCTGTGTTTATGCCATACAAGTCCTAAAGCTGCAACTTCAGCAATTTCCAACAGCCAGAGATTGTATCAGTAAAGATTGTATTCTATTATATTTTTATGATAATATTTACAAACATTCTTACATAAACACAACATTACATTGATTGTATACCCAGATAACAGGGAAGGTTCGCAAAACTTGGCTAATGGTCTTCCAGTAACAATGATAGAACATGCTCAACGCTATAAGGTTTTTAATAATGTTCTCAAAGCGTCAGCACAAAAACATTATTTATGGGGTTTTTTTCTTCTTCATGAAACGTTTTTTTAAATGTTAACTTGCTTGTTTTAGAACGTTCAGAGAACATTCGAAAAGTAACATTCCATTAATGCTTTGCTTGCAGAATAATAAAATGGAATGCTCACTTAACGTTCGTATGACACAAAGAACATTTTAAAACATTTAATAGGGATATTTCAAAAGTTCGGAGAACATTAAAAAATACCGTTTTTTTAATAACGTATGGAAATGTTAGCAAAGTAGTTTTGTTAGCAAGGCAATATCAAAGTACAATGACAATTATCATGGTACTAAAATATGACCATACTATGATATTATTTATTTAATGTACTTTAAAGACCAATGTGCAACTTGAAATGAACTATGATCACTCGGAATCATTTGTGATTTTTTGCCATAAAGATGTTTTATTCATCTTCCTGCATAAACTTACCAAGCTAACGTGCTAATTATGGCGCATTTACACACAGACATTTAACCGCAAAGAAATCGTTTAATAGCACTTAAAGCGGGTATAATAGTGTTACTGGTATCATTCCGTGTCACATAAGTTGATATACGGCTCCTATACATTTAATTATTCAGTGGATTTCGATGAAAACATAACAACTAAGATACTCCAGCTTACGTTGGCAAAATAACAAAGATAGCCTTCAAACATCAGTCTAATAGATTATGTGACATATATACATATGTATGTTGATGCTAACTTGAAATATGTTGTGTATGTTTGTACATGTTTGGGTTTGTTTTGCTCACCTCAGTCAGTCCGGCCTGCAGCTGCGCACTGGACGCCGCGCCGATTAACATCCGGGTATCAGCTCGCATCCGAACAGGCGACTGCGCGTGCGCAAACACACGCACACACACACACAAACACACACACACACACACACACACACACACAGAGAGAGAAAGTTTGTGTGGGCGCTGATGACAGACCAGCAGAAGGCGCTGTGTGACATTCTTACAGCAATTCTTATATCTTAATAAAAGCAGACAATGCATTCTTCTGTCCTGTTGTTATTATTATTGTGTTATATTTCATTTTATTGTCTAATGTCTGCACTGATCCTGTCACAGACACAAAATCTTTTGTTCCCTTCTTTAACCTTTTTTTTAAAATAATTATTATTTATTTATTTTTATTGAACAAAGATCACAGGCCAGGGTAAACATGTATCACACATACAAAATAGGATAAGAAACTCAAGGTAAAGCAAGGCAGTAAAGTACATACAGTAAGAGAAAGTCAATTAAGAAATGATTTCATAAAATATTTAAAGCAATAGAAATTAAACATAAAATAACATACAATAAATTAATAAGAATAAATAGAAATACCATAATACCATAAACCATATTTTCTTGAGCAACTGAGCAGTTTTTTTTTCTTTTTTTCTTTAACCACTCAGTGTCAAAACCAAGGTCAAAACATGATGGAGGGTATGCGCATGACGTCATCGTCGACCGGTCACGCCCACTGATTGGCAAAAGACGCGAAAAACACATATTACTTTAGATAAGAGACAAAACATGTTTTAGAAGTTAGTTTTTATCCTTTAATAATACAATAATAATATTTTGGCACTTGCTAGTGAACTAAGATTTATACTATTGTTAGCTACTTAAGTGTAATATAAGATTATCATTTAATAATACATTATTTATAAACTGACATATTTGTAGACAAAGGTCTCAGCTAATGAGCCATGTAAGGGAAAAAGTTTTTTTTTTTTTTCTTAAACAAAAAAAAGCATTTATTCACTTAATAACTTCATTTGTGCCAACTCCGTCAGACGCATTAAAAAGCATGCTATTTTAATTTGATGCATCCAACAACAGTGTAAAGTCTTAAATTATGCCATAAAATGTCATTTAGGCATTGCTTTTTTATTTTAATTTATTTTTTGCTTTGAGATTGACTGTACAACTAGATTCGACAAGATATAAGGTATATTTTATAGACTGCCGAAAGCCACAGAACAGACAAGCAAATGGATCGCTGCAAGAAACAACTTGATCCAGGCAGAGAAAGGTGGATTTGCAGTTATCATTTTGTGTCAATATGCTGAATTTTGGAGATGGTCCTCACTGCAGAACACGAAACATCCAGATCCAACCCCTCCCACCTTACCTAAACCAACCCATCTCCACCCCCTGATCCCTAAACCTACCAATCTCCACCCCTTAGATGTGGATCCAACCCCGCCCCCTGGATCTTGTGGACTGCATTGAGGTGCTACTGGAATTTTGGAGTAAAATTACGGCATAAATATTGTCTTGTTATATATTGTATTGAAAACTTATCAATGAAATATTTATCATCGTATATTATGCATAATTGGACGTTTTTAAATAAAAACTGACAAAAAAAAACTATACAAGTTTTAGGGCTGGAGGACATGATGATATATATATAACTTGTATATAAGTGATCACCTGGATTTAGACCTAGCTATAGGCTTGTTCGACTTGAACCGGCGCTGCACAGACCGGTCGGTTTATGACATCAAAGCCCCGCCCCACATCTACTCTGATTGGCTCATTTGTCTAGGACAATAATAGGCATCAGTGATGCGCGGGTCAATGTATAAACAACCCGGACCCGACCGACGTTTTCAACTAACCCGCCCGCAACTCGGACCGCAAAAAAAAAAGAAAGAAAATATTGTACCCGACCCGCTTCCTGACCCGCATTTTTTAAAAGTAGGCTAGTAAATGCATAGCAAGAAATACACATGACAAAGCCAGCACTTTGGTCATTATCTTTCATTATTTCGGCAACTTTGCTCTTTCTGTTTGTGTATTTGCGGAGCTTCCACTCCCCAGTCTTCACCTTTTCTCTTGCCGCCTCCATCTCTACCTGCAGACTGAGCTCGTGCGTCATCTTCGCACCAGTTATTCAGCCAATAAAGTGTAGGCCTATGTATTTCATAGAAAATTGCATGTGAGCGGAGTGGAGCGGGAGCAAGCGGGCGGATCTTGGACAGAACGCAGAGCGGCATTTTTAAAAGGATGGAGCGTCGCCCTATTTCCCGCTCCAATTTCGCTCCGCGCACACCAAGATTCTGAAGCATGCTCAGTCAAGCCTGACTCAGTCTACTGTTGATGACTGCAAGATGGATTCTATTTTCAGTCAAAACTCGGCTCAATAATGGAGTTCAAAAAGTAGGCTACTTCAAAAAGGAAAATAAGAAGTCATACAGGTGTAAAACTAACTATTATGTGGTAGAAGAAAACGACATCGTTTCAGTCAGTAGGCCTAAAGATTAATTTTGGAATCTAAAAAGACACATCTCTCGAAAACATGCAGTGTGATATGTGAACACGCTGGGAAGAAAGCAAAAGGTTAGCAAATTGAATACGGTAACTTAAAGTGTAGCCTAAATTAAATACAGCGTAAAATGCAAACAATTGATACAAGCCCATTTAAATTTTAATCCTGCGCGCTGCGCACAAGTTCAGTTATAAGAATGTTGTCCTAATAGTTAATTTAGCCTAGGCCTACTTTTAAAACGTTTATGTATATTTATTTTATATTTTTGTTTATATAAATTTTATTTATATTATTAGGCCCATTTATTCGTTTTATTTTACAGCAGTTTGTGTGTACAATGGATATAAGCCCATTTAAATTTTAATCGTGCGCGTTGCACAAAAGTTAACTTATCAAAATTCTGGCCTAATAGTAAATTTACTTTTAAAATTTTTATGTAGGCTATATTTTTGTTTATATAATTGTTATTCATATTATTAGGCCCATTTATTCGTTTAATTTTACAGGACTTTGTGTAGGCTATATTCCTTCTTACATAGGCCTAATTTGTCATTTGAAATAAAACATTTCTATTTGAAAAATGTTGTTGTTGCTCATTAGTTCTTTAGGAGGTAAGGCTGTGGTCTAAGCTACAGTGATATAGGCTACATGTAGATTTTTTTTCCCCTTTTTGGAGCGAGCGGGGGGCGATTTGAGTGGAGCGCGGATCAAACTGCGTTGAGCGCTGATCGAGCGATAATGAGCGGAGCGGCCTGATGTAGCTTTGAGCGGGGGAGCGGACAGTTCCGTGAGCGATGAGCGAAGATTCTCACCGCTCCACTCCGCTTATGCTCTCTATACTACTATATAAATTACAAAGGTTTAATTGGCATCTTTATTTCAAACGACCCGACCGACCGCGACCCGAATATCATTAAAAATATTTTTGGATGACTCGTAACCGCGGGTAACCGCGGGTGACCGCAGGCACCCGCTCATTTCGGATCAACCCGCGCATCACTGATAGGCATTCATGATAGAAAATGTGTTCGTAATTAGTGTAGGTCAGAGCAGTGCATGGATTGATGAGTGAATGTCATCAATCCAGTATCAAAACTGTAAAAGAGAGGTGTCTAATGCCACACAAATAAGATGTGCTGTCATATTAACATTTTACCAAAATCAAGCTCATGTAGTTACAAGGTTTTTGACCAGAGACTGTCAAACATACATGTTTGGTCAGTCATTAGAACTGCCGCATCTGAGGCAGTAAGTGCATCATATTACGTTTCCATCAATATATACAGTAAACTTTTTATAGCCTGTGAGAGTTAAGAAGGTCTGAGTGAAGAACTGCTGTGTTTTCTGCGTCCTTCTCTGAGGATATGAAATTAGCCCACTATTAGGGATAAATCAGAGGCAGAACTAAGATTGTATTCATTTACATGAATTTTCCAGGTGACACTTTTAAATTAGGCTGCCTCATATGGTTTTCCAAGGATGTGGGAAGCACATTTACTCATGTAGCATATGCGTTTATCTAAAATAAAATAAACTACTTCCAAATGAGGAATAAAAGCTAAGGCAACAATGTAAGTGCTAGCAATACAGCGGTTCAAACAACCTCCAGAATAGTACAACCCTTGATCTTTATTTTGTCTTAATTCAAGTCACCTTAAAGCCCCTTTGGAAGTTTGCTGAGACCTCCTAGTTGAGAACCACATAGTAATAAGGACAGGCCACATTTTCCATTATGAATTGCATTTGTGAAGTCAAACCTTTGAAAGCAAGCACAGGACTTTGTCTTTGCTCCATCTCCTCAGATAGGGATAGGGATAACTGAAACATTTCAGAAGATAAGAGCACCTTAACAGAGACTGGTTAGCTTTCACCCCAGCTAAGATAATATCCAATGGAATGTGATACTGAGTGGTATACAAATCTCAAGAGACTTTGTACTGCCAACATGAGAGAAAATGGCTGAAATTTCATTCTTAAAAATGGAAAAAAACAGGCACAGACTTGAAGTGAACTTGGCTCTGTAATATTCTGCGTGGTGTCGTCCCAATGACTTGTGTCAGTCTGGCTCTCAACATCAGTTTGGATTCTCTGGCCTTTCACCTCAGCACAGCCCAACAATGCCTCAAAGAACTCCAGAAAGCTAATCTACAACCAAAATAATTTGTCATATCAAATCAAAGTAATATCAACCAAAAAAAAAAAACATGAGTTCAGCTACTGACCTCCAGGTCCAGGTTGCTGTAGATTCCATCATGAATTGCAGGACTGTCCACAGAAAGGATATCTCTAACACTTTGGACACGGTTAGCTCACTGTCATATAAACAGAGGTCCTGTGAACAGGATTATGCATAAGAATTATGTGTGAATAATTCTTAGTAAGTTGAGACTAGATGAAAGTAAGATGAAAGTAATTTTTTCATATTAAACTATGTTATTCCCTTAACTAAGACGAGTTGATACATACCTCTCTCGTCTCAGTGCGTGCACTCAATCGCTCTGGCGCGCGGCGACACTTTGATCGCACTTAGCTTAGCCCAGTTCATTCATTAGGATCCAAACAGAGATGAAGTTAGAAGAGACCAAACACCTCCACGTTTTCCCTATTTAAATACAGTTACACGAGTAGTTACACGACCAAGTATGGTGACACAAAATAAAACGTGGCGCTTTTCTAAGCGGGTTAAAAAGGATAACTATAATGTATGGCGGAATAGCACTTGAAGTTGGGAGCACTTCGACTCGGCGCAGTAAAAAGTCACTCCTGAAACATCCTCTCCCTCTCACTTCTGTCATTAGAACCAACGTGACTTTTTACTGCGCCGAGTCGAAGTGCTCCCAACTTCAAGTGCTATTCCGCCATATATGTATACATTAGTTATCCTTTTTAACCCGCTTAGAAAAGCGCCACGTTTTATTTTGTGTCACCATACGTGTAACTACTCGTGCATAGAGTAATGTCCCAATAACAGGGACATTCAAGAGAATTTGTAATAATACAATCATAATGTAATGTGTATCTCTATACCTTTCACATTCTTTGCATTGGGAATGATGTTCTGCCTCATGAGCTTTGAAAAACATGTTATTAGAGGACCTGTAACATGACAAGTGATCTGTGACTAGATGGAAACTTTCAAGAACATAAAAAATCCTATCATTGTAGGAAAATACTCACTCAATATCTTCGTGGCAAATATGATAATATCATTATGCTACAACCATAATATAGCTGATACACTCTCTCGGTAGAATGGCAGTGAAAGGAGAATAAACCTGATCTGGATTCAGACAGTGACAACAAGCAAAACGTTGATTACAAATAGTGTATTTGATATAAAGAGAAAACATCACAAACCATAATTATGTTTAAAGGAACACTCCACCGTTTTTTGAAATAGGGCTTATTCACCTTCTTTCCTACATTTAGATAGGTGGGCAAATGCATTTTTGTCTCAGTGCATGCATTGTTTTAGTTTGACAGGGTCGGCGCTAGCTTAGCTTAGCATAATGAATGGAATCCTTTGTTGCCAGCTAGCATGTCCTGAGTAAAAGTGATATAAAAAATTTAAAAAACCCACCTAATTACTTCTTGTGGCCTGCGTATTCACAACAAGTACAAATAGCTATGCAGATTAACACTAGATGATTTCCTATGCAGATATTGACTTGGGACTATATTAGGGGGAAGCACAGGCGAAGCACTGCTACTTGGGCGCAGAGATATCACGCCCAAGTAGAAGTGCTTCGCCTGTGCTTCCCCCTAATATAGTCCTTAATATATAAGTCAATATCTGCCTAGGAAATCGCCTAGTGTTAATCTGCATCACTATTTGTACTTGCTGTGAATACGCAGGCCACAAGAAGTAATTAGGTGGGTTTTTTTATTTTTTATATCACTTTTACTCAGGACATGCTAGCTGGCAACAAAGGATTCCATTCATTGTGCTAAGCTAAGCTAGCGCCGACCCTGTCAAACTAAAACAATGCATGCACTGAGACAAAAATGCATTTGCCCACCTATCTAAATGTAGGAAAGAAAGTGAATAAGCCCTATTTCAAAAAACGGTGGAGTGTTCCTTTAAAGACATTACCAATGATGAGACGATCTATTTGCGCTTGCGTGATTCTGTGCTGGTGAACTTTACAGTCCATGAGAAATCAAGAGAACTGCAGGTATAGGTCAGGGGGAATATTATGTCTGGAGATTTCTCATGTCCAAGGCTGCTGTAGAAGCTATATATCTCCCTTAACAAACCAATGTGTCTCAGCACTGCAAACTCCACCTGCACAGATGGAAATAAAATAATACTTCCACAGCACACCAACACAAATTTGGCTCTGCATTTACCTTAGGATTCATTTCAAATAAGGACAAAAACCTGTTTGAGTTCTTGATCTCTGTGGTCCTCAGGGACTCTAACAGAGTACTGATGTTCAAAACCATGTCAGATCCGAGTGGTGAGTTTGTGCTTGACTGTGAAGATCTTTTGGATGAATCATCTGATTAACAGAGATAAACTATTAGAAACACTATAAGTAAAACAAATAATAAATAAAACCTCTTGACATAGGCTACTGTAAGGGACATGAAATTAAGTAAACAGTGTTTATAGTACACTCTCATAAGTTAACTCTCTCTAAAGGTTTCTTTATTTATAATTTTTTAGAATGACTGTTTACGGTACATTGCCATGCTATTTACCACATAAATGGACATTCATTGTTCATTAGAGTTAACCTTTTTTTATTCAGGGATCAACGAGGATGGCCAATGTGAGAGTGTTTCAGGTCAGAGCAACCGTGTGCCTGAGGGTGCTAATTTGCATAAAGTATGCAAATTATATGGATTTGTTTTACGATGCCTTTATGATCTTTGTGGTCTTGGTTACCTGGACCTTCAGTGGGGATTCATTAAAATATGTATGTTTAAGATTAAGTCTTTTTGTAAGAGTTTGGACTGACGTGGATGAGTAAATGATGACAGAATTTTTAAGAAATCTCTTCAAGTTTTTTTTTTTTTTTTAGCACATTTTCAAGGCCACCAAAAGTATGTGATTTTTGCATATGTGTGGTTTCAGTACGAATCTAATTTTATTATGTATTTTATAAGTATTGATGAATTTGTTCATACCATAATATCACAAATTTGTGCGTATGTACAGTTAGTGAATGTAACCCAGTGTCTGTGCTTGTTTTGTTGGGTGGATGAGGACGAGGAAACCATTGTTAAAGCGATGACCGATTACTGGGTTGTTGGAAAGAAGTCTGATCAGAGGGAGTTGTATGTCATTTTGAACCAGAAGAATGCCAACCTCATTGAAGTGAATGGTATGCTAATTTTATTCACCAAACAATGAAGTGATATAATGGTGTGAGATTGTTTAAAATCTACTAGTTAACATTTAATTACAGTTATTTAAGTTTATTTCAACGTTAGTGTGTTGAAAACTTTCACCAAGCTTCTACTTGTGTTACAGAGGAAGTGAAAAGGCTGTGTGCAACACAATTCAATCATATTTTATTCTTGGACTGAAGAGATATGATGGGCATGGACTTCTTCACTACACTAAAACTGTCAACTGTTCAGGTTTTACTGACAGCATCAGTGTAATGCAATAATTGCATTTTTGATTTTTATTTAATCTATACAGAAATGTGGTTGCTTGTAATTAATTATAAAATCTGAATTTTACTGTAATTACCTCTTTTCATTTGTTTGTATATACATATTGTCATGTTTAAGTATCCATCAGCTATCCTTTCTTTTGTTTCATTCCCATTGTTCAGATTTGTTTTATCACTTACAGATACAATTAGAGGGTGAAATACGCACTGATGAAATTCAGAATATGAATCTGTCAAGATATAATTTTTTCTCTTGTTTTAAATGTCATCGTGTCATCAGCATCATGGTTTAACACCTATTACTTAAAAAAATTAATTTACAATGCATGTTACTTTTTATTTAGTAGGCTACTGTCCTGAATAAGATATTTTACATAGATGTTTGCACTCCACAAGACATAAAAAATAATAATAATAATAATTATTGACCCTTTTCATACATACCCTTGATTCTTATTAATATGTGTCATTACCTGGATGATCCACAAATGTTTTTGTTTTTTTTGAGAGCGGTTCTTGAGTCCCTTGTTTGACCTGAGCATTTAAACTGCCCAACATTCTTCAGAAAAATCCTTCAAGTCCTGCAAATTCTTCAGTTTCCCAGCATCTTTTTCATATTTGAACCCTTTCCAGCAGTGAGTGTATGATTTTGAGATCCATCTTTTCACACTGAGGACAATAAGAGGGACTCAAGAACACATTCACTGATGCATTATGCAAGATGATGCATTACAATCATCAAAATCATCCCCATATACTGATTGGCTTCATCGCTCTGTCTCCTCTCCACCAGTAAGCTGGTGTGTGGTGGGCGTTCTGGCGCAATATGGCTGCCGTCGCATCATCCAAGTGGATGCTGCACATTGGTGGTGGTTGAGGAGATTCCCCCCTTCTATGTAAAGCGCTTTGAGTGTCGAGAAAAGCGCTATATAAATGTAATGAATTATTATTATTATTATTATTACAAGCCAGGGGGTGCTCAGAACAAACAAAGGACTCAAGAACAACCACAAAAAACAATAACAACAAAAAACAGTTCTGGATCATCCAGGGGCCTGTTTCAATAAGGAGGTTCAACCAACTCTGAGTTAAAACTTGAACTCTGAGTTGACTTACCCTGAGATGGGAAACTCCGAGTTTTTGGTTTCAGAACAGCTGAAATGAGTTAGTTCAATCAACTCTGAGTTGACCTACTCTGAGTTAAGCGCGTGCACCACAACTATAAAAAGCCATTATCAATGGAGCACAGATATTATGAGTCACCATGGCAACAGCGCCAGACAAAAAGAGGTCTTCAGATTTCTCACCAGCAGAACTGGATGAGCTTCTGCAAGCATATGGAGAGTATGAACATTATTTTGTTTATAAGTTTACATTTTAATTACTGTTATACAGTGATGGGTGTAATTAATTACCAAGTAATCTAAATACTGTAATTTAATTAAAGGGATTACTCTTAAAGGTATAGCGGAGGATGTTTTACTTCCTGGTGGGTAGTCTAAACTATTGGTCCTCCTAATTGTCAATCATTCTGGTGAATCAATCAAACTTTTCAAAAAGTGGAGAGGGCGGGTCTTATCTAAAATTTGGAAAGATCCTCCGCTATACCTTTAATTCTTCTGTAATTTAAAGTTAAATCTGATGTAATTGCATTAGACTATAGAACAATTCTGTATAGGCTATTTAACATACATTTTTAAAAGTTATATTTTTAATGTAACCTTCTCCCTCTACACACTTTGGTCAATTCAAGTATAATTCATGCAATTGTATATTGTTTATTTGAAAGCATTAAAAGTGCTGTTTCTTGTCTCTCCTTGTATTGTTCAAGTGTTTAAGGTTGACATGGGATTTATTAATAAGTAGACCAATAATTTCTAAAGATAGTCATTATTACATTAATCTAATTACACTGTTGAAGATGTCATTTGTAGTTAGTAATACAAGTAACTTGCCCAACTGTTATAATATCAGAGGTGAAACTGGAAGAACAGTATGTTATTCAACCTAATTTTAATTTTCATGTAGGGGCAATCATGCAGGTATTAAAAGAACATGGCAGCAGCTGAAAATTAAATATAAAAACATAATTCAGTCAAGTAAGGCTTGAGCATATCATAGGTGTAGGCTACCTGAGGCTATGTGACATATTAAATAACTAAATGGCATCCAGTGTCTAGCAGTGCAGCAGCATTTTTGACTGAGGGAATTCCTGGACGGACTTCAGAGCCAGTCCCGAAGATCCAAGGGCCTTCATAAAATGTAAGATGTTTACATATGTGTTATTTTTTATATAGGCTATTTTTGATATTTCCATTTATTTTACTTTGGGTTGGGTTGTTAGTTGTTGGTCCCAATAGATTCTGATGGTAATATCTGTCTTTTGAAGCCTCCTGTCCCAACAGAACCCCAGGCAGTTGTAAGTAGCCTACTCAATACACCAGAAACTATGACAAATAGTGTTATAAAGGGCACTCAACCAAATGCTCATCTTCACAGGACGATGGGGATAAAGCGTTTCTGCTGCCACAGAGAGGCCGACAGAGGTAATGTTAGTGAGTGTGGAAGAACAGCAGGAGGACGGTCCATCAACTTCTGTTGCACAGATGAACACAGTTCAGTGATTTTCAGTAAATGCCACAGTTTAATTCTGTAGAATTTGTTTAGAACTACATTATGTAACTCTAATCTACTACTGTATTTTCAGTTGCCAGTTAAGGAGTTATATAGACTTCATCTTATTAAAAAAAAAACAAAAAAAAAACACATCAGTAAAAATAGCAATATTTTATTTATTAATAAAATATTAATTGTATTAATAAAATGTACTGAAAGAATGAATGAGGTGTTTAAACACCACTTCCTCTTTAAAAAAGGGGAGGAGACCGATAGAACTCTGGGTTTACCGAAGAAAACCTGCTCCCGACCAGGTTAGGTTCACAGAGTAAGTTACCATGGTAACTGACTCTAAGTATAAGTTACCTCTCTTTCAGAAATGGGCTTGACTTACTCTGCTTTCTCAGGTTTGACATACCTCCCATTCTGAAACAGAAAACCCAGAGTTTCCCTCATTTCAGGGTTAACATACTCAGAGTTTTCACTTAACCTCCTTTCTGAAACAGGCCCCAGGTAACCACACACAGTAATAAGAATCAAGGGTATGGAATTTTTTGAATGGGGTCATTTTTATAAATGTAGCTTTTTTTGTCTTGTGGACTATATGTAAAAAAAGAAGTCATGTAAAATATCTTATTCAGGACAGTACTAAATAAAAAATAACATGCATTTCATATGATCCCTTTTTATTTTGTTTAAATAATTAACATTTTGCAGATTCTACATACATGTGTGTAAACCATGTGTAAACTTAGATCAGTTGACAGGATTTGCGAATGGGAGGCGCATAACTCGTCATCTAAATTTGACCAATCAACGGACGTTTCTGTGTTGGGGAGCAGCCAATCAGAAGAGCTGTATTTCAGTTTCAAAACTTGGCCTGCCCGCCATCTTTTGCAAGTTGTACACACGACACACCTAGGACAGTTAAACGTTTGTTTACTGAAAAGATATTGCGAATTATTTAGTCTCCGGATTAAACGTCATTGACTCCCGTATATCCACCTTAATATAAAGGTAAGAAATAGCTCCTATTATTTCTGTCAGTTTGTAATTGCGTACGACTTCCAAACATGCTAAACGTGAGGTTTGTATAGTGAGCAAAACTGTGATCATGTGTTGTTGCTGCTGCGTTGCGTCAGGAAAGATAATATTTGAATTTTATATTTTAAATGTGAATATATAAAGATTTGGTTCGGAATTTACTTTTTACAAATGACATCTTGCCTATAAGAAATGAACGTGTATTTGCTTGACTATGGTTGTATTTGTTTTGTTTTTACTTTGAACAAACAGGATTCTCTGAGAATGAAAATGGCATATAATATATATATATACCATAGACATATAATATAGAATAAATTAACTATATATATAAAAAAACACTAAATGTTACATTGACATCATCCGTGTTTTTGATACTAGGTCAGCAAAAAATAAGTTATTAAAGAGTCTGATTAGAAACGCTGCTTTTGATGTCAACAACAAAGATATGAAAGCGTTTAATCTCACTTGTAAAAATTTTCAAGTCTATTTATTCTTAAACTGTCCTAATTATTTTGCAAAAATCATATGATTAAACGGTATTATTTACATGTACTTTTCTGCATTTGCTCTAAAAACAGACCTGAGACCAGTTTAGACTATTAAACACAGTCACTAGTATGTTAAGTCTAACCTACTAGCAGTTTGTCAAATTAGACAATACGCCTGTTTAAGTAACTTGCTTAAAGTTATTGCCAGTTTTAAAGGAAAAAAATTAATGACTAACTTGTAAGACTGGTCTAAGCGGTTTATGCAACCGGCCACTTCAAACAAGTTTTGGACCCACCAATAGAGAACCACTGCTTTAGGTAATTGACTGTTCTTGTTGTGAAAACTCTTGTAGGATGGACTCTCGCTTCGCTCACCTGTACAAGCGGGACAGCAGTGTCTCTATGATCCGGCTTAAGATGTCCAGACGTCGGTCTCAATCTCAGAAAGAGAACCGAGAGAAGATCCAAAATCTGCGCAGGCACCTCGACCAGCTGCCGGAGATCGAGCTCTCGATGGATGCGTCCAGCATCACGGCCACCCAAGGCCAAGCAGCCAAAACAAAGACAGCTAATGGTTAATATCGTAGTTAGTTTTGTTGTTTGATTTTGTGTTGACATGGCCTTGTTTTGAAGTAATTACAATTGTTCTTAACAGATGCAAATTCTGCTGCTGAGGAGAGGAAGAAGATGCTCTCTCGCTACAAAGAAAACAAGTTGTTGCAGAAAGAGAAGGAAAAGCGGGAGAAAGAAAAGAAAGGCGTGTTTAAGGTCGGCCTGTATAAGCCTCAGCCGCTCGGGTATCTGCCTTCCAACACTGCTGTGCCAGGCAGAGGCAAGGTGAGTTATGGGAATATCAGTTCGAAAAGTCAGTCTCAGACTATAATTAAGAGTACTTGTGGTGCTTTCAAGTCACGTCGAATTGATTGCACATGAAGTGAACGCCACCACAAAGGCGTAAATACGATTGACAAGCTCTGGATTTTCTTTAAGCCCTGATCTTTTCGAGTTGTGGGGAGTCAAGCTTTTTTATTTACAACAAAATGAGCTAATTGACTGAACAAAATATAATAGCATTGTAATATAACAGTAGTGGTGGCTTCATAAAAAATAACGTTATAAAATAATAATAAATACCATTAAAATTACACACCTGATGCATTCTTTGTTCTTCATTTTCTAGAAGTAAAGTCTAAAAGCCTTGCTGTATTTTTGTATAGTTAATTAAGAGAAGGTACGCCACTCTGACGAAAGTGATTTGAACAAACAAGACGGCATAAACATGAATTCTCAACTCGTAACAAACTTCCCAGAAGGACTTGAACGCACCATTAATTTCCCATCTCATTTCCCATCATGATTCATGACAGATCGCAGAAACTAACCAGTCCACACGAGTGACCCGCTCAATGATGCAGAATCAAAAGGTATGCAAGCATGTAATCAAAATTAAATGACAAAAATAATGTGAGTTTTCAAACAAATTTCCCCTGTCATCGGTAAACAATCATAATAGTCTTGCTGCAAACTGCTGGAGTAACGGTTGCTGAAAAATTGCTTAAAATTACAGGAATTAATTCTATTTTAAAATGGTTTAAATTGGAATATTTCACAATATTACTGTTTTTACCCTATTTTTGATGAAGTAATTGCAGCCATTGTAAGCATAAGAGACTTCTTTCAAAAACATACCAACCTCATATTTTTGTTGTCACAGTTCTCTTGCTTAAATAAGTACGTGGTGTTTTATATGATCTACTTCTGTTGTTGTTATTACAGCCTGCAGTTGAAAGACATACTGTTCCAAAGAAAGGTTTGTCCTGCTTGTTCAATTTCTCTGGTTTTTATATTTCCAAAATGCAAATCATTCTATTTGATCAAACTGAAATGACTGTTATTGTGTTTGTACAGTTGAGGCCGTATCGACCACCAGAGCTCCAGCCAAGAACAACGGCAAAGCTCTGACTTCCATCAAAACCAGAGCAGCTACAGGTAAAACCACTCACTTAAATTTAGGAACGTGCAAAAGACTCAAGTGGAGGATATAGTATGTCAACATTTTCATATGTACACTACTGCTCAAAAAGATAAGATTAAAATAATAATTTTAAAGTCTCATACTCACCCAGGCTGTTTATACAGAAATACAATAAAAAGTTATATTTTGAAATGTTATTACAATTAAAAATAATTTTCTATTTTAAAAATGTTTAAAAAAAAAATGGATCCTTCAGAAATCATTCTAATGTGCTGATTTGGTGCTCAAAAACCTGCTTAAACAGTTTTGTTGCTTAATATTTTTGTGGAAATTCGTTGATTTAAACAGAAATGTTAGTTGTTTTGTCACATTATAGTCTTTAAATGTCTGTTTTTATCAATTAAATGTGTCATCGTTGAATAAAAGTAAATTCCTTCAAATAAAAAAAGCAGATGCAGACAATTATCATTTATATTACAGCTGAACCGTCTGTGAGAGCTCCAACCACACGATCAGCTGCTAAAGCGACACCGGCAGCCGTGGTTAAACCAGTTGCTGCTGGTGAGTTTTATTTTAACATTTTAAATCTTGGGCTTTTCCAAAAGCTTAGTCTCTGTGACCTTTATTATGCTCTAGTTGTGTTACATGTGTGTAATTTAAGCCACTTTGTGTGATTTAGATTCAAGTGCTATGAAAACCAGATCAACTGTTAAATGTCCTCCAGCGCCCTCTTCTGGCAGAGAGAAAGCCATGCAGGGTAATGAGCCTAAGGTTATTTTCTACTGGCATGTTTTCTGATATTATATATTGTTTTATACTGCCACGCCGCTCAGATGGAAGTAATGTTGCATCAGTCCAGAACTACAGTATGTTTGTATAGGTGTCATTAATCAGTAGATCTCATAATCTTACACAGGCGACACGAAGACAGCTATTGAAAATAAGGTGAGTTGATCTGTCCTATCTATTGTTTTGGTTTTGACATTTTTCAGAAAATTGGGAATTATATTTTATGCTTGGATATTTTTAGCCTGCTGAGAAAAAGGACACTGCAGTTAATCCTCTGGTTCCTGAGGAAGAGGAACCCAAAGCTGCTCCCCCCTCATTTGCTCCTCAGGGATTCGTGTTCCAGCCTCCTGTTGGTCTGAGTTCCTTCGAGCCCGCGCCCCTCTCTCCACAATCAGCCAGTGCCTTCCTCTCACCGAGGTACCTTTTGAATTCGATTCTAATAAACAGAATGTGTGATTCCTCTAAGCTTTATCATATAAGCTGGTCCAAATTAGAAAAGAATTTTCTAATCTGATTAATGCCTTTGATTTCATTCAGTATGTGAATGTCCCGACTCATCAGTCGGGACATACTCTTGACCTTGTGCTTTCTTATGGCATTCCACTTTATGAGTTTGAAGTAACTGAAAACGGGTTTTCTGACCATAAAACTGTTGTTTTCTGTTCCCTGGGTACCACCTTGTACTAAAGCTACTAAATGTGTCCGAAAATCTAGAATAATTACTCCATCTACTAGCATATCCTTTTCATTAGCTTTTTGTGATGCTGTTCAAACAGTTGACATAAGTCAGTGTGATCTGAGTCCAGGGCTGGGCGATAAAATGATAACGATAATTATCGCGATATCATTTTTCTCGATAAAACAGTATAAAGAGGTCGATAAATGTTCGATAATGTTTATGCGCCAAAAGCGGAACGAAACTCATTTGAACCGCGCGCCACACGGACCATTTATCCGCTCGGCTCAAAGACCAAACGACAGCGTGAGCTCAGTAGAGCAGATGCATTTACTCTGATCGCTCTCGGTCACGAGATCCAGTGAGAAGCGCTTGAATTCAGCGAGGAACACAAATGTCTCAGTGATTTAAACCAGTTTAAAGGCAGATGAAACAGCGCTGACAAACAGGAGAAACACTGTGCGCAACGATACAGTCAGAAGGCTTTTCCGTCTACAAATTCCCATCATTTACCATGGATTTACTGTAACGTTAGCCTAGTAATATTAACTACATCATGAAATGTGGGATATACATATTGAATTGTATTATATTATTAATGTAGACAATGTATTAAAGGACTAATGGAATATAATTACAGTATTTAATAATGTATTTAGGCTCCTGTTTTTCATACAAATACCATAGAAACCATAAAGTTACATTTTGCCGTGATAGTGAGGTGCCGTAGGCTAAAGCCCTGCATTTCAGCCCGAGCCCGACGGGCCCCGACTTTTTTACGCCCCTAGGGCCGGGCTTCGGACCAATTTTCACGTCATAGTTCACATGCGGGCCGGGCCTCGGGCCTTTTTTGGGTTATCCTTCTTTTTATATTTTTAGACATTAATTAAAAAAATATGAGAAGTTGACGTCGACGATAGAAAAACAAACATAGAAAGACATTTAATAACCTCATAACTTTCATAATCGTGACATATGATTGATGACAGTCTCACGCACGCACGCACGCACACACACACAGAAGGTTTCCCGTCAACGGGTTGATTCACCTCATGTGCAAATAATGGAGAATATTAAGAGAAAAATCGCAGAGTGATAGAAGAGAGGACTGGGTTAAAATCTTCCACTGTGGATGCTATTCTTTTTCTCCACGATGCTCTGTAGAGACTGTTCTAACTTTTCGTTTGATTGGACTTTATTTCCGTTTAACTGTTGGAAACTACTGGAAAAAAGAATGGCCATGTTCTGTGGTGCATTTTTTAGGTAAGATAACCTGCAAGTTTGTTTTTGATTTATTTTATTTTATTTGTTTAGATTGGCTATTGCTCATTTCGTTTGCGAGCGCTGTTGCGAGCAGCCTGAGCCTGCCTCGGTATTAAAAAAAAAAAAAATTGACTCACTGTGGTTTAATAAATAAACATTAAACTAACTGTCTGTGTGATATGCTTGAAGTGTTTTATATCTATGGATTTTATTGTAGGCAAGTAAAGTATTAGCGTTGATTTGAGAGCCTAAATTGATCAAACATGTTTTACTCGCTGTTGAACATGATGTTGGCTCGGCTTGCTTGGTCGTCATTTTTGTATTTATTTTTATATACTAAACTTAATAAAGAAACATAACTAACAAAACGGACATATTTGAATGGCTGCAAATAGGGCAGGCTGCCGCTGTAAAAAAAAAAAAAAAAAAAAAAAAACGGGCTCGGGTCGGACTCGGGCTGATAATTCTGATGAGCTGTCGGACACGGGTCGGGCTAGGGCCTAGATTTGAGGCCCGTGCAGGGCTCTACCGTAGGCTATGCCTGGTTTCATCTGTGGTTGTCATGATCTAAATGTATGATACTGGATGACCAATGGTTAAGTTTAATAAAACTCAAACAGTCAGAATATTACATTTTACCAAAAAAATTAATAAAAATTAGCACATGCAGAAACTAAGAAATTGTCCAATAAATATATTTATTTTGTTAAGGAAAAATGACAAATGTTTGAATGTTCTACCTCAGATTTGTGAAATGTTCACCAGTTTGGCAAGTGTTTGTCATGATGATATGTTCTGACAATAAAGAGTGGTTTAAAACCACAGTTAACGCTCTGGTTTCTACAACTTTCACTTAGGAGCAAAAATCTGCCTTTAAACTTTAAAGAAATAAAGATTTGACTTTTATCGTGATAATTATCGATATCGACTGATATAAAAAAAATTATCGTGATATTTTTTTTTGCCCATATCGCCCAGCCCTAACTTAAATTTAACTCGACTTCTTTGATTATCTTGGATTCAATTGCTCCTGTAAAGACTTTAAAACTCAAACCTAGATCTGAACCCTGGATTGACGATTACGTTCGTGCCTCGAGGCAGATCTGTAGACGGGCGGAGCGAAAGTGGAAAAAGGACCGGCTTCAGATTTCGCTGGAATTATATAGAGATTCACTATTTAATTATCAGAAGGCAATGAAAGAATCGAAATCAAGGTATTTTGCTGACATTATCAATAATAGTTTCCATATGCCCAAAACTCTTTTTTACTGTTTTTAACACTGTTGTCAACCCAACGGTTTCAAAGTACCCTGCTGTGTCAAGAACAATGTGTGAGGATTTTCTGAGATTCTTTGTTGACAAGATTAATTCTATCAGGCGGGGGATATCTCACCCTGATTCTGATCCGTCCATCTACTCTGTTTGCTGTGCAGAGTTTAGTCAATTCAAACCTATTTCTTTTGAATATCTTCAAGAAATAGTTTGCCGGCTTAAGCCGTCAGGCTCTACTGTTGACATCTTGCCTCCTTATTTCCTGAAGCAAGTTCTTGATGCAGTGGGTCCATTTCTTGTGACTTTGATTAACCGATGCTTTGAAACTGGTTCTGTACCTGATGTGTTAAAACATGCTACAGTATATCCTTTGCTCAAGAGACATAACTTAGATCCTACTGTTTTAGAAAACTACAGACCAATTTCAAATTTGTCGTTTATTACAAAGATCCTCGAGAAAATAGTGCTTTTACAATTGCAGAGTTTTTTAGATGAAAATAAGATATTTGAGGTCTTTCAATCAGGTTTTCGAAAATTCCACTCTACAGAGACTGCACTCCCGAGGGTTTTAAATGATATTCTACTTACTGGCGACTCTGGAAACCATTCTGTGCTTGTGCTCCTAGATTTGAGTGCTGCGTTTGACACTGTTGACCATACAGTCCTTCTTACTCGCCTGGAGCACTGCGCAAGCATAACAGGAAGCGCTCTTGAATGGTTCAAATCATATCTTTTAAATAGATGTTTTAATGTTAATATGGGTGAACACTCATCTGAGTCAGCTCCTTTAGCATGTGGTGTACCTCAGGGTTCCATCTTAGCTCCGATTCTTTTTTCTTTGTATATGCTACCATTGGGTTCTATTTTTAGGAAGCATGGTCTGTCTTTTCACTGCTATGCAGATGACACTCAAATATATTTGCCCTTAAAAAAGAGTTCCAATGGCTGAGAAGCACTCATGACTTGTTTGGCTGATGTGAAAGCCTGGCTGTCTCTAAATTTTCTTAATTTTAATGAGAGCAAAACTGAGATAATAGTATTCGGTCCTTCAGACTCTGTTAGTACACCAAAAATAAATTTTGGTGAGTTATCTTCCTCTGTAAAACCTTGGGTTAAAAATTTAGGGGTTATTTTTGATGATAAGCTGAAATTTGATAAACACATCAATACTTTGGTCAGATCATGTTTCTTTCAGCTTAGACTACTAGCTAAAGTTAAACCCATTTTGACGAGTAAAAATTTTGAACAATTGATCCATGCTTTCATTACGACGAGACTGGATTACTGTAACTCACTATATTTTGGGATTAGCCAGTCAGCTTTATCCCGGTTACAAATAGTTCAAAATGCAGCTGCTAGACTCTTAACCAGGACTAAAAAACGGGAGCACATTACACCAGTTTTACGTTCTTTGCACTGGTTGCCCGTGCGTTATCGAGTAAATTTTAAAATTATTCTTTTGGTGTTTAAATCATTAAATGGTCTGGCCCCTCCGTATCTTTCGGAATTACTTACTGAGTATCGTCCGGTTCTTTCTCTCCGGTCATCTAACCAGAAACTGCTATGTATCCCAAAGTCAAAGCTGAGGTGCAGAGGCGACCGGGCTTTTTCAGTAGCTGCCCCCAGATTATGGAATGCTTTACCTCTGTGTATTCGCTCTGTATCATCCTTATCTGTTTTTAAAACTATGCTAAAAACGCATCTTTTTGAATTAGCATATACTTAGTGAGGAAGTGGTATTGAAATGTTTGTTTTATTATGATGTTTTTATTGCTTATTTGTTCTGTGCAATTGTCTATTATAAGATGTGCAGCACATTGGACAACCTCGGTTGGGATAAATGGTGCTATATAAATAGATTTGACATTGGTCCGAAATAATACTATCATATTTCTCTTTTATAGCTTTCTGTCTGAAGCCAGCAAGGAGCCCACCTTCCCCTCTCCCCCAAAACCTGTTCACCTCACTACTTCATTCTCATCCTCTCCACCACCTCTGTCAACCCTTCCACCAGATCTTCCCACCACCCCCCCTCCCTCAGTGTCCTCTCCCCCTCCTGTCCCATCCTCCCCACAGCCGTCCACCTCTGCAGCTCCACCCGCTCCTTTGGCCCCCTTGGAGCCTCAGCATGATGTTGCCTATTTCAGGTGATGCAGATCTCTGTCATTAATAGAACTGACTCGTTGGTATGTTGTAGTGTTTTAGTAATGCATTAGTCTCCATTTATACACAGCTTTCTGCAACCATGGAACCATTTCTGTAATTAATTAGTTTTAGGGGCCGTTTACACGACACTGTGTTCAACTGACAACATAAAACTTGTTTTGCGTTCTGGCTGTTCATTTACACAACCAGGGTTCCAGACTGCGACCAATTTTTTGAGAATGTGTGAGTTAAAATTTGATGTGGTCGCATTTGTGCGAGTGCATGGTCATGTACTACTCAGTTAAATTCACGCATGAATTTTCCTGCATTGAACTTGTTTTAGCGCCCGCCAAAGTTCATTTTTGTCCCGCCAAAGTCTTATTTGATCGGTGAGTAATGTAGATGAACTGCCGCGCTTGTGACAGGGCGCATGTTTAACTGAAAGAACGAGCAGAGAGAGAGAGCGAGAGACCCAGTCGCGCCCGCGCACTCTCTCTCTCTCTCTTCGGAGCCAGGCAAAAGTGTAAACAAGACTTCACCGTCTCCAAACTAAGCGCTGTCTTGCTCTCTCTCCCTCGCACATATTAATCAAAATAAATCGACACGGTGGTAAAAGGTCGGAAGACCAAAGTTTCATGTGGAGCATTCGGAGATTTTTTCTGAATTACCACTGGGTGTGAATTGTGCTAAATAAGTTTCCTTATCTTCTCTGAAAAGCGTTCCGGACATTCAGCTGACATAAAACAACACTTTAATTAAACAAAAAAAAACTATCCAGTGATGAAATGTTTTCTGTGTTGACAGAAATCTTGGATGTCCATGTCCGAACTGCTGGGATAATCACACAACGCGCACGACACGTCCAGTTCGCGAACTAATGACTCCTTTGAACCGATTAATTTTAATGAATGGTTAAAACAACTGATCTTTCCAACAGTGAACTCAGGAGACGTCTGAATCGGTGTATAACTAATCAGTAACACTTTACAATAAGGTTCTATTTATTACAGAAATTACATAAAAAGTACAGTTTGCTAACTAAAGCTTAAGCTTTAAAATAAATACAACCACTTTTTTTTTTTTTAAGCATATGACTACATTTTTCCACACAGTGCTATCAAGAATCGATTAGAGAATTGTTAGAATTGGATCGATAAGCAGAATCGTCAGTGGCATTGATATTGATAAAATCTTATCAATTCCCATCCCTATGTGAAGACAGTAAAATTATAATCAAACATTAAAGAACATACTTTTTTTTTTTGAGAGTTTTTTTGAGAGTTAAAAGATTAAAACATTTTGCTAACATGAGGTCTTGTGTCACTGTCAGTCTTTTTACTGCAGTGCAAAACTAGGGTATGCAGATTATGACCACCCTTCATCAGCATGCGTTGATTAATCCCATGGCATGTAGCAAAAAAAAAAAAAAAAAAGGTGCGACCAAATCATATGCTGGTGCGACCAACTGAAAAAGTTGGTAGCACCAGTGCAACCAGTGGAAAAGTTAGTCTGGTGCCCTGACAACGTTTTGAAAACGGTGACGGCATGCACATGCTTATTACACGTTTAGAATGCTAATGTCTGACTTGAGACCGCGCTGATGCCATGTGACTGTGACGCATGTCATCAAAGTGCCATGAGAGCGATTCGAGGGCAGCCGCATGATTCATTCCAGAAAGGCTGCACAAGCTCTGATGACGACAACTATTCCACGATTGGCCGGATTCACCGCATGACAACGATCATGTGTTTATTCTAAAACCTTCAGTTCCACTAATGCTCACAAAGCAGTTTTTTTATAACAGTAAAACCTCTTTTCATTTAGTCGTGATGTTATATTGTCAATGTTTATCTGCGGTGCACTTTTTCCATTCGGTAAACAGTAATGTGCGATCTCCTCTGGCCAATGAATGAACAGTGTATGATTATGATTCAGGCAGCAGTACGGGTCAGAAGTCAGATTGGGATCGGAATATTCAAAATATTTCATGCTAAATATTAAGTGTATGTTGTTTCTCTGTTTCAATAGGGCAGTGATGGCCAGTGAGACTGAGCATTTGACTGGACTTTCTAAGCTGTGGGAGTCCAGATTTGATGATGCATCTATCCCGGAGGAGAGTAAGACAACTTTGAATTAAATACCAAAGTCTAACACGTTATCCTAACTAGGTTTGATGCAAGCTTTCCAGCAAGGATTCATTTTTCTAGTTAAAATGACACAATCAAAACTCATTAGAACATATTTGATGTTTATCACCGTCTCTGTTGGATGGAAACCTCGTATCTCCAAAAATGCTGCTTTTCAGGAAAAAACCCCACTATAAAATAATGAAATGCTGTTGTCAAAGCTGATGTGGCTTTTTATGTGTTCAGACACTTGCATATACCATTATATTATTAACATTTGACCAAAATCAAGCTCAAATGTAGTTACAAGGTTTTTGACCAGCGCCTGTTAAACATACATTCTCGGTCATTAGAACGGCCGCATCTGAGGCAGGAAGTGCTGCATATTACGATTTCATCAACTTTACTGTAGCTATGTGGGCGCTCAGTTTTTTGTCATTTGACCAAAACCCCATGTTATTAAAGATGAAGTGCTGTGCATATGCAGAGGCTGTTTAAGACAGTATTGGCTATGACTCAACAACAAATGCTAGACTGAGACCCTCTTCTCTGGTCCTCGAATACACAAGACATTAGCCTTTATAAATGTTGTGATTCTTGAGTAAAGAAAACACTGTACTTATTCAAAAAACCAGTTCTTCACTTACCCTTGCATTGCAAACAAGCATACGGTCCACACGTGTACTCCACTTCATTCACTATAGAGGCGGGTGGAGTTATGAGGTTTCACTGACAGTTTGATTATCCAATGCAGATACAAGATATAGTAACAAGCTCTTTTTAATATTTTTCATTGGTTAGATTTGCAAAACAAAAAGGGTGACCAATAGTAATGATTTATAAAAATAAAAAAAAGTAAATAATGAAATATAGAGATACAATGTTTCCTCCAGACAACTATACAGTTATATGAAGAAAGTATATTTCTCCCTGTCCGTGTAGTGCAAGACCGGATGCGCACGGCTGTGGGCCAGGCCAGACTGTTGATGAAAGAGCGCTTTGGCCAGTTCAGTGGGCTGGTGGATGACTGCGAATTGGGGCGCGGAGAGAAAATAACAACCTTAACTGACTTGCAGGGCTTCTGGGACATGGTGTACTTTCAGGTGGGTTGATGTTCCCTTTTAAAAATGCTCAAATGACGTCCAACCATTGTTTAAATTATTTTTTTTTTTAAAGGTGGAAGATGTTAACAAGAAGTTTAATTCCTTGAAAGAAGCAGAAGCAAGGGATTGGAAAGAGGAAGTCAGGCCTGTCGTCAGAAAAAGAGTGGCCAAAGTAAACCACATGATCAGCACCATCCTTTAATAATCTTGCATTTCAAATGTGAAGCGTGTAACTCTCATATCCCGTCCTTTTCTGCTACAGAAGCCTCCTGCCGTAGGAGGGAAGGCCGGAGCAGGTGCAGGTGCCAGCACTGCAGTGAAGAGTCGACTGGCTGCTGTGAAGGCTGCCATGAGGGCCAAGCAGGCTGAACAGAAAGCTTCTGAGACGTCACACAACATCCAGGACGATGCGGATCCTGTTCCTGCGGCCCCTGCCGCCACACAGACTGTGGTGTTCCATGGAGGCTTCTTCCAGGTGGAAAGCCCAGTGAAACCATTAGGTAAGACTGAACTTGGGGAGGATGGGGGGATATTATTAGTTTTTTGTAATATTGAAAAGTGACAAGAATTATGAAATTTCAATGCTATCAAAATTTTTTATATTATAACTGTTGTTACGTATGCCGTTAGGGACCAAGGGAGATGATAGGAAGGCTTAAACCAGGATAATCCAAAGAGTGAATTTTATTAATCAATAAAAAATTGGGGTGTAAATTACAAGTCTGTGAATACGAATAAAAAAAATAAAAAAACGCCTTACTCAGCACACACTTTTTCTAACAAAGTAAATTTGCTTTAAACGGCACAAACGCAACCTCATCTTAACCCACTGACCCCCTTCCTCCCCAAAGGCTGAGAAGGTCTGGCTTAAATACCCTAAATTCCCACTAAACTGCCCTCAGCTGAATAATGACACTGTTGTCTTTTTAGAATTCTGAATTGAATTCTGTTTGTCATTGAATCATTTTCCTGTTTATCACTGTAAAGCTGCTTTGGAACAATCTGTGTTGCATGAAGTGCTATATAAATAAAGCAGTTAAGAAGGCAATACATATTAGTATTGTAATTTTACTGTTCTGTAAAATAAAAATAACAATAATAATTGTTTTATAGTACAATACTAATATTTCTTTTGTGTATGTTTCTTTAGTATTTCTTTTTATAATAATTTAAATAATATTCAAAGGGAGAAAAAATATATTCCTTAGTCTAGAAATTGTTCTTTTTGCGTTTCTTTTAACTACACTATCCTTTTTTGTTGTTGCCTTTGTGTTTTAATCTGTATCGTTTTCTTCTTTTCAGGTGCTGTCAGGCGATCTTGTCGAATCGGTACAGTTTCTTCCCCCTGTGCTTCTAAGTTCAGCACTCCAGGCAAGCAGAGCAGATCTAATGCCGTCTCTCGTGCCTCCCCTCTACCCTGCGCGTTTGCCACACCTCCTCGAAACCACCTCGATGTATTGCCTGTTTCCACGCCTCCACAGTCTCCCAGAGCTCCTCAGATCAGCCCTGACCACAACCAGACCACACATGTTTCGCCAGACACAGAGCCCTGCTCTAACAGCCAACCTCATGATTTAAGCTCCACCTGTACCTCACACATCCAACCAGAGATCAGTAATGCAGCAGAAAAAAGTCCAGTAGACCAATCACGAGACTTTCCCATCCAGTCCGAGCATCTCGCGGATTCTTCAGAACCTCAGCTTGAGTCTGTGCTCAGTCCTTCCTCCCAAGAGGAACCCCAAGAGGACATGGTCTCTGAAGCGAGTTTGCCTGCCCCAACTGGAGCAGATGCTGGTTTAGATAATCTTGCCCAGTGCTCATCTCGCACCTCTTCCTCAGCAGAAGCAGAAGCGCCTGCTTCCCCTGTCCTGATGCCCTCCACACCAACCAAAGATCTCAGCATTTCTGCAGATCTCAGTAATGAGGCCATTTCGGCCTGTAATGGGTATGCTGTGCTTTGTTAATATTAGGCCATCTAATTTGTTACATATGAGCCACTAAATATGGCATAATTCATAATCTTTTATACTCTTTCCACTGTTCATACAGCTCCCCCCCCAGAGAGCTTCACACAGATGTTGAAATGACTGGAATTCAAGATGCTGAGGTGATTTTGTGTGTGTGTGTGTGTGTATATGTGTATATATAATTGGTATCCATTTATATTAGATATTTAATTGTTCAAGCTTCCTCTTTTTATATTGATTACCTTTTGCTGTCATTAATAATAATTAATACAAATGTAATAACACTGTTAAATGTATCCTTTAGCAAATCTCAAAATGAATATCCCTTTTTTCATACTGTACACATTAAAAACTGAACATAATCATTTTAAATGCTACAAATGAATTTAGGCATCACACAATTATAGTTATTTTAAATGTATTTAGACAAAATAGTACAGAATTTTAATATCGGCTATTTATTGGTTATTGGCTTTGACTGTAACATTATATAATTTTATCAGCTTATCACTATCGGCCAACAATAAAGCTACACTATATGGCTGTTAATGTAACTTGCCAAAAATAAAAAGGTTATTAATGACAGAGTGCAAAAAACAACAACAAAAAAAAATCCATCCTCCAAACTATGTCTTTACCTCTAGCCTCTAAATCCCACTATTAGTCAGGAGAGCTTTTTTTCTTTTACTTGAGAGTTTATGGATCATGTTCTAATGTATTTTTCCCAGGATGCTACTGGTTTGGACTTTGAGCGTTACCTGCAGCCATCAGTGAGAGACAGCATGTCTCCGGGTCTTGCAGCAGAGAGGTTTTCCCTTGGGGTGGAGGATGCTGAGATGGAGAGTCCTGTGGCTCCGGCAGAGGAGCGTCCTCTTGATGTCTTGGCAACACCTACAGGTAGTTTATGTCCCTCACATCACATCATAATATTATTAATGCTCACATCATATGGTTTGTTGGGGGGCATGTGGGCACTCACTTCTCTCTCTTGCACTCCTGTCTCAGTTCTTCCCAGAATGGTGTTCACACCCGGGACCAGTCAGGTGGATTTACATCTTTCCTTTATTAACTGTCTTTCAATAGGGTTCCCACAGTTTTCCAGTCATGGAAATTCACACAATTTGGATTTTTTATCCAATAAAATATTTTATAGATGTGCAACTAGTAAAACAATTACTACAGAAATGTTTGACTTAATTTGTATGAATCAAATCTTTAATCCTAAAGATTTTTATAACTTTTTTGATTTTAAACCCTGGAAACCACCATTTTATGTATTCCATGACTGTGGGAACCACTACTCTATCACACAATTAGAGAGTTGTCAGCATTTTAATTTTTAATTTGTCCATAACCTTGTGTTTCAGATGTCAGACAATCTGTTGCTGTTCACCCCAGAGCAGAAGGAGAGAGTGAGACCATCAATGTGTGAACGTGACCTGATCATGTTCACTCCTCCCACAAACCAATAAAAGCACATCCACTCTTTGAATGTTTAAATTTTTTTGCTTTATTAAATTAGATTCCTTTTGATACTTGTTCATCTATTTGCTACTCCCTTTTTGTACTTTATAATGAGTGTATTTATATACAGCAATACTATTTCTATGCAGTTTTGATCTCAGAAAATATTAAGGCTTTCAAATGTCAAAACTGTTGTGCACATTAATAAAATCATAAGAAAAAAACAATGCACTTCCATTCTTTCAATTGACTTTTTTCTTATTCCCGCTGGTGACTGACTGTTTTGAAATGACAGACAGATCATAGGGGTCATAGAAGTGGGCGAGTGATTAAAATTATTGTTTGGAACCTCTTTCTTATAAAACATATGGGCTTAAAAAAAAAAAAAAAAAAATTTAAAATACCTTGTCAGCATCTGCAAGAGAAATTCTGTTCTTTATTCACTTTTTTTTTTGCACGTCAAGTAGGCCTAATTTATTAAGAAAATGTGTTTCCATCGTCCTCAATTGAGCACATAAATTGTGTAATATTTTGCAATATCCTGCCGCCAATGCACCAAAAACCAAGGGCTGAATCTGAAATCGTACCCTAAACCCTCATTCACTATTCCCTACGTTACTTCATTAATAGGCTACTTACTGTTCACTTGAAGAAGTGAATGAATACGAATGAGCGAATTCAGACAGGCGTTGAGCGTAAATCGGTTGTACACTCGTTATTGCGGTGCAGTGTGGGATTGAATGAGTGCACTCAATAACGTCCACTATGGTCTTGAACACCACTAAATGGCTGTCCCCACAAATAGCTAAAGGGGGGTAAATTATAGGTAAAGGGGGTGATTTCGGATTAAGCCAAGGTATGTCGATTTGGCGAACTCGGATGACATCATAAAATCTTGCTCCCTCGACGTGACGACAAGTGTGTGACGTGATGAATCACATAGCTTTGATCATAACCCAGCAAATTAGAATATGACTTAACCTTGTTGTTATGCTTTTCTTTTCTTTTTCTTTTTTTGTATGTATAATTACATAATGTGCTTCATGCAAATCCTGGATATTTATGTTTTTTTTTTCGTTTCATTGTTTGTTCATTGTAAGAGATACAACCTTGCTTCACTTCCCTGAGCTTGTAATTATGTGTAAGTTCTGCAATAAAAAAATAAATAAAAAAAACCCCAGCAAATTAGACGGTTATAGACCACTGTTATAAGAATTAAGGACTTTCAAGTACTTCACACATTTTTTCTCCAGCACTTAAAGCTCAAAAGTCTGAATATTATCCCATTTAAATGTTATTTTTCCTTTGATTGTCCAGATTTGTAAAACAAAGCTTCACAATGTAGGTAAAATTCAAACACTTTTATTTTCAAATTAAAAAGGCAAAATGACCACAGTAGATGGCGGCAGAGCCACAGAGCTGAATCCTGGAAATGGTACCATGGACGAGACCCTCCATCTCTCCACCTGCTCTTATGAGACCCTCCATCACTCCACCTGCCCTTACGAGACCCTCCATCACTCCACCTGCTCTTATGAGACCCTCCATCACTCCACCCCGCTCTTATGAGACCCTCCATCACTCCACCTGCTCTTATGAGACCCTCCGTCACTCCACCCCGCTCTTATGAGACCCTCCATCACTCCACCTGCTCTTATGAGACCCTCCGTCACTCCACCTGCCCTTACGAGACCCTCCATCACTCCACCTGCTCTTATGAGACCCTCCATCACTCCACCTGCTCTTATGAGACCCTCCATCACTCCACCTGCCCTTACGAGACCCTCCATCACTCCACCTGCCCTTACGAGACCCTCCATCACTCCACCTGCCCTTACGAGACCCTCCATCTCTCCACCTGCTCTTATGAGACCCTCCATCACTCCACCTGCCCTTATTGCCTCAGATTGTGAAGCACAACACATCACGCAACAACCTCAGGCACGGAGGAACGGCTCACCTCTGGTGGTCAGCTGATTAAGGCGAGACACTACAGGTGAATAGGGTAAAATTTTAAAATAATAGATATCACCATGAAACTTCCTCAGTTCATTACTTACACAAGTTCATAAAAAAAATGTTTTACAAGTTTTTGAAATTTTTATGTTTAATTATGCAAATTAGGTATTATCTCATTAAATATGTGCAATTTTGCATATTTTTTCAGTAGATATATCTGAAAATATGATAAAGCCAGAAGCAAAATTATTTTTTCATTTTGATTACACACAAGATGAAAAAAGATGTTCAGAGGGATTTCAGGATATATGCTTTCATTACCTAGGAAATCAAAATATACTGTCCATAGCCTTAAAATATCGATTTTCAACATTTTTTTTTATTAAAATGTCACATAAATCAGGCCAGGAATAATTTATTAACAAATCCCTCTGAACAGATCTTCAGAATACTGCTAAGTGTATAACTGGAAAGTTTGGTGTACATAGGTGCTACATAAGCTGAGATGTTTCTACTGGAGAATGACAAAAAAACGCAAAAAAATTATTTTGAGAAAACGGCAGTAAAAGATGTAATAGTTCTAAATGAGATTTCGTCGTTAGCTTTAAATCCCCCTTTGGACATTCAAGATTGGTTACTGATAGAAAGGAAATGCCCATATTTGGTTTACATAGCGTTGTGCAGGAGAATCAGAGCTTTACAACGATCCCGGACATGACAGACTTCAGTGAACAGACGGAGCTCGGCATGTCGCGATCGAATACTAACTTCCTGGTAAATTCGGGAGAAACGTACTCGGTTACTAACGTAACCTCGGTTCTCTCTAGAAGAGGGAACGAGTACTTGCGTAAGTATCTTACGCTAGGGGAAAACCTCTTTTCCTCGAGATATTGAAGCCAAAAATTATCCTTAATTTTGCAATAATGTAAAACGCATTGCAGCAGCAGACATGGGCGAGACAGCTTGCGCGCCCATTGGCTGCTCTGCGGCAACTGCACCAGCCTATCGATAGAGGCCCCTCAAAAGACCCGCCGAAAGCGGGTGGGGCTAGGGCTATAAATACGGCCCAGAGAGGCTGGTTTGGTCCGTTTTTCATCGCTGAAGCGAATCAGAACATGACGCATGCACGGCAAGATACGCAAGTACTCGTTCCCTCTTCTAGAGAGAACCGAGGTTACGTTAGTAACCGAGTACGTTCTCTTACGAGAGGTCTCTCGTACTTGCGTAAGTATCTTACGCTAGGGGAACACAATGTAAAATGCCGTGCATGCTTGAGACATAACACTAAAGTCCCAAGGGCAGGTGCCCGGGGCTCATACAGTGCCTAATCACAAGGGACTCACAGAGAATCCGGGAAGAGGGGCTAGAATAGCATCATTCCTGTAATATGGAGCTCTGATAAGAGCATGTTATATCAAGTGTTCCACACAGCCAGGGCGAACTCGGCCTGGACTGGTAAATATGGGGGACTTACGCGCTGCCCACAGAAGTATACAGACGATCAGTGATCGACGCTCTAGCAGTTTCAGCATCCTGAGCCAATAGCATCGGGCGGGCAATACTGAAAAATTTAACCGAGAGCAACCTAGCTTGCAAAGCGGGAACCTCGAGGTTATAAAACCTTATAAATGTAGACGGGGAGGCCCAGCCTGCCGCCATACAGATATTTTGCAAGGCAATCCCACTGGACCAAGCCCACGACGAGGCCATGCCTCTTGTGGAGTGTGCGCTTTGACACCTATCGGGCATTGCAGGCCCCTGGATGTGTAAGCTAGCACTATAGCATCAACTATCCATCTGGATAGACTCTGTTTTGACGCAGCTAGTCCCTTAGAACGTCCGCTGAACAAAACAAAGAGCTGCTCCGTCTGACTGAAAACAGATGAGCGAGACACATAGGCCCTTAACGCCCTGACCGGGCAAAGGAAGCCTGCGTCCCCTTCCTCTTCAGCAGTGTTAATTTTGACAAGAAATTTTAATTAAGTTTTAGTCTTAGTCTTTTGACTATAATTCTTTTTAGTTTTAGTCAAGTTTTAGTCATCTGATTTGTTTTAATTTTAGTCTTATTTTAGTCGACTAAAATTGCTTGGTATTTTAGTCGACTAAAATAAGACTAAAATCAATAAAAGATTTACTAGACAATTTTTTAACCAAAATATATAAAACACAAATAAAACACAAATTTAACTATTTCAACACAACTGTGTCTTTATTTCAATTCAAAAGCTTTTATGCAGCAACAAACACTGTCATGGTAATGTAAACAATAACTAGCTGCCAATTCACCATCAATAAAAGAAAAATAAAGTTAGGTCCAGGACCTTAAAGCTTACAGCTGAGCTGAACAATAAGTGCAAACATCTTTAATTTGAATCTTAAGTGCACTGAACGACATTTTCTTCTTGCTACCACAATGCTGGCAATTCAACCACAGAATACTAACACTTATTTACCTCTATTCATTTTCAAGAAAGCACTTCGTGCTAAAGTGACTTTTGCTCTGTTACGCTTTCCCCTGGTTAGGTCACCTGTGACACTAAAAACTCTCTCCGCAAAAGCTTGCGAAGCCGGCATTGCTAACAGATCTAATGCTAATGGTTTCAAGCTGTGATAAAATGTGTCACATTTCCCAAGCCAAAACTGGATTCCTGAATCACAAGTAATGGGCTGTGATAGCTCCTCCCTGTACTTGCTTAGTTGCTGCCTGATGCTACATGTGGAGGACTTTGGTTTAGGCTTTGCACGGCATTTGGACAGAAATCTGAAGACTGGCTGCCTTGAGGAGGAGGATGGTGGTCCAGGGTCAGGCTCTGGTCCATTCAGTTCCTCCACATCATCATCAGGGTGAGTCTCTTGACTCTGAGTGCACCGGACCACATACCCCTCTGCCTGCTTAAAAAGTTCCTGAACACTGTCATCAGCCACATCAAGGAGAGTATCACACACAGTAGGGTTGAGAAAGAAAGCAGCAGCAACAAGTGGAGAGAACTTTTCATCTGATGGATCTAATACCCAGGCAAAGCGCTGGTTCAAATTGACTTTCATTTTTCGTGCTAGAGTGGCAAAATCCCGATGATTTGTGTTTTCTTCAAAATCAGTAAGGTGGCTATGCAAATCTAAGAGGGCAGGGACGATCAGTGACATAGACATCGTGTCACTCTGAAGAGTCTGTGTGTGTTCGGCAAAAGGCAACATGAGTTCATGCAATGAGCTGAGCTTCTGCCACTCACTAGAGAGTAAGTTGTCCCACCCCATCTCATTCGCTATTTCGCAAAGAGGATCTTTAACTTTGAGGAGTCGTGCAATCATGAAATATGTACTTGACCAGCGCGTGGGACAATCATTCACAACAATTAGGCCACACTTATCCAAAATCTTCTGTGTAGCAACAGATGACTTGCGAAAGAGCTTCACAATTGATCGTGCTTTGTCAAGGATTCGCTTCACACTTGCCTCCTTGTTTAGCATGTGGACCACAAGCTGCAGCGTGTGAACCACACATGGCATCCGTTCCATATCCATCTCCATGTTTTGATAGCTACCAAAAAGAAAGTAAATACATATCAGGTAAATGAGGTAATACATTAACTTACTGTCAAATGAAATTATGAATAAAAGTGGCTTACCGATGGTCTTCAATCTCCTCCTCTGAATCACTTTCACCTCGGGGGGACTCCTCTTGATCATCTGAGCTAGCCAATTCTTCTTCTTGAGTACTGTGTTTAAATGCCGCTACCATATTGCTACCATTGTCCGTTATTACAGTCACAATTTTGTCATTTGAAATGCCCCATTCCTGCATGCACTTATCCACGCAGGCCTTAATGGACTGGGCAGTGTGTGGATGGGCAACTTGTTCAAGAGCGAGCAGGATGTGTTCTGGATTGTTTTGATCAACACAAAAAAAGCAACAACTTATGCCAAGGAATGATGCAGACAGTCCCTTTTTAGTCCATAGGTCAATTCCAATTGACACTTTACGAGCACCACACAGTCGTTTCTTAAACTTTGGTAAAAAAGTGGTAACCCTGAACGTCCAATCCATTTTGCGATAGCCTCCTCTTTTACTTGCTGTTCTCTGGCATTGCTTTTGTACTTTGTAGTACCTAACAGTGCTTCTGCAATGTTTTGATTGGATATTTTTGCCTTTTTTGCGCTTGGTTCACCGCCTTCATCAGGAGACTTCTGTAGCTGTGACATAAAAAGGAAAATAGTTTAAATACGTTTATATTATTTATTCATTGCAATCACTTTATTTGCGCAAGCAGTAAATATTAAAGCACTAAACGCAAATAAAAGAGTGAAAAAAGTAAATATTTAATAAGTTGGCAGCTAGGTGGATAAAAAAAGTTAACAAGATTTTATAAGGTATTCCTTTGTCTAGCAATATTGTTTTAAATACCACAATATTGCTAGATTAGTATGTATAATGATAGGATGTGAACAGTCACATTTCACATGACTAATCTAGAAATATTTGTGATATTGTCAACAAGTAGAACATTATGAAATATACTAAACATTACTGCTAGATTAGTATTAATCAAATGTATGTAGCATAATTTTACGTATTCGTATGGTGCTCTCATCTAACTTGAAGAAGGGGCTATTTTACAGTACTTTTCAGTTCGTAATATTTAATGCTACAACATCTACGCACTGCAGTCTTCCAATTTTGTTTAGCTCAATAAACAAAAGAACATCGTTGTGAATTTACCTTTGAGAAAATGTCCGGGTGGCTCGTCTGTAAATGTCTTTTCAAATTGGTTGTGTTCTTGCCACTAATGACCGCTCCGCATGCTTTACACTTTGTTTTGTTTTGTTCGTCGTCAAACGTGAAGTGTGCCCACAAGTCTCCCCTTCTTTTTCTCCCGGCTGTGGACATTTTGTCGCTCTTTTAGACATCGTCTCTTCGAATGCCGTCTTCCCGGGAGCTCGGTCAAAGACGTCTCAATAAGTCAGGCTCTGATTGGTTCTCTTCTCATGCAGTCTCGTCTGTTCCGTTTTGCCGATTGGTTCTTTTGTTCATTCCTCGCATCTCTCCCGTCTGCTGATTGGATTTTCGTCACAGTCTATTTTCGTCTCGTCCTTTTTTCGTTGACGATAATGTCAATCAATTTAGTCATAGTTTTAGTCTCCATCAGTGACTTCTTTTTTAGTTTTCGTTTCGTTTTCGTCCGCAAAAATATATTCGTGACGAAAATAATGACGAAAATATTTAGTCAACGAAATTAACACTGCTCTTCAGATACCGGCAGGGCCGACAGGGAGATCACCTGTGCCCTAAACGGTGTATTGAGGGATTTAGGAACATATCCGTGATTTGGTTTGAGTATGACTCTCGAGTCATTAGGCCCAAACTCCATACACGTCGCGCTCACTGAGAGCGCTTGCAAATCCCCTATGCGCTTCACTGAAGCGAGAGCCAGAAGAAACACTGTTTTGAAAGACAAGAGTTTCAGGTCTATTGACTGTATTGGCTCGAATGGGGCACCTTTCATGGCTTCCAGAACCGTGGAAAGGTCCCAAAACGGGAACTGAGGGAGGTCTGGGAGGGTTCAGCCTCTTAGCTCCTCTAAGGAAGCGAATGACCAGATCGTTCCTTCCTAATGACTGGCCGAGCGGTGGTTCAGCGAACGCTGCTATGGCCGCCACATAAACTTTGAGCATGGATGGGGTTCTGCCCTTATCCAGAAGCTCTTGTAAAAAGGAGAGAACCTCCGTCACCCCACAGCGTGAGGGCGGAGTACCACTCGCTGTACACCAGCTAGTGAACACAGACCATTTTGAGGAATAGAGCCGCCTCGTAGATGGAGCTCTAGCCTGTGTGATCGTGTTTAACACTCCCGCTGGGAGGTTAACGGGTACCCGTTGATGGCCCACACATGTAGGGACCAACGCTCCGGGCAAGGATGCCAGATCGAGCCGTTTGCCTGCGAGAGGAGATCCCTCCTCACCGGTATCGGCCACGGGGCGGTACTCGTCAGACTGGAAACCAGGCTTGGTTTGTCCAAAAATGGGGCGACGAGTAGCACTGGGCATCCGCTCTCCCTGATTCGCTCTAACACCTGGGGTAGGAGCGTGACAGGGGGAAACGCATAGAGCGGGCGGCGGGGCCAGACGTGAGCCAGCGCGTCCCTGCTCTTGGAGAAAAATTCCTGACAATGAGCGTTCTCTTGAGACGCAAATAGGTCTATTTTCGCTCTGCCAAATGTCCTCCATAGCAGTTCAACTGTCTGTGGGTGTAAAGACCATTCTCCTGTCGGAAGATTGTTTCTGGACAGTCTGTCTGGTCCCACATTCAGATGGCCGGGCACATGCGCTGCCCTGAGCGAGCGCAGATTGTGCTGAGCCCAGACCAGGAGGCGTTCCGTCAGCCTGTGAAGGATTCTGGATCTGATACCTCCTTGGTGATTTATATAAGCCACCACTGACATGTTGTCCGAACGGACCAAGACGTGGTGTCTTTTTATCTGGGGACAAAAGCGCCTCAGCGCGTTGTCGACTGCCATCATTTCCAGGCAGTTTATATGCAGAAGCTTCTCCCGTTCCGACCACTGGCCGAATAACGGTCTGCCCTCGAGCAGCGCTCCCCATCCCGAGGTTGAGGCGTCCGTAGACACCACCTTCACACTCGAGGAAGTCCCCAGGCTTACTCCTGACCGGTACCAGTCGGTCACTGTCCAAGGTTTCAGAGCTGCGACGCATTTCTGATCGACCTTGCGGCGCGCGAGACCGGAGGTCCAAGCTCTGCGCGGCGCGCGCGCTTTTAACCAATTCTGCAGCGGGCGCATGCGAAGCAGACCCAGCTGAAGCACTGAGGATGCTGAAGCCATGAGACCCAGCATCCTTTGAAAACTTTTTGAGCGGGACTAAAGCGCCGTGGCGAAAATTCTCTGTCATGCGCTGAATACTTAGTCTGCGCTGCGACGACAGCTGTGCTGTCATAGACAGCGAGTCCAGATCTGTGCCCAGAAAATATATTTTCTGACTGGGAGACAGCGAACTCTTCGCCCAATTGACTGTGAGACCTAAATTCTCGAGGTGATCGAGTAATATGGTCCTGTGTTCTATGAGCCCCGACTGTGATCGAGCTAGAACCAGCCAATCGTCCAAATAATTCAGCACTCGTATGCCTCGGAGCCTGAGGGGTGCGAGCGCTGCGTCCATGCACATTGTGAATGCGCGAGGTGCCAGGGATAGGCCAAATGGCAGGACTGTGTACTGATATGCCTGACCCTCGAAGGCGAATCTCAAAAAATCGCCTGTGACGTGACGCTATTTGTATTTGAAAATAAGCGTCTTTCAGATCTATCGACATGAACCAGTCCCCTTGGCAAATTTGCGAGAGGATTTTCTTGGTCGTGAGCATTCTGAACCGTCGTTTCAGAAGTGCTTTGTTTAGTCGTCTTAGATCTAGAATGGGTCTGAGACCCCCGTCTTTTTTGGGTACCAGAAAATATCTGCTGTACATGCCCCCTTCGCTCTGAGCTTGTGATAAGGGTTCTATAGCCCCTTTGCTCAGTAACTTCGCTATTTCGGCCCGAAGTAGGTGTGCTACTTCCTTTTTCACCGTAGTATCGATTCGCGCCGCTTTGCGTTGCGGGCGTCGACCGAACTGTAGCGAATAGCCTCTTTCTATAATGTCTAGCACCCACTTCGAAACCCCGGGTAGCCTTGCCCATGCATTTGCACGAATGGCTAGGGGTTGAATGCGAAGCGCGCTCTGGTCGCTCAGCGACAGAGGGGCTTCAGTGTGCTGCAACATAAGCGTCGCGCTTATGACATTTGAGGCAGGGGGCGCGCTGATAACAGCGGGCAGATTGCCCGCGCTCGACTCCTCTGCGGTGGTCAACCGAGAGGGGGAGGGCTGGGCGAGTCCCGTAAGACCTGTCATGTCTATGTGTGAATGTGGGCGTGGGATAGCGGGCACATTTACAACACTGAGAGCATTGTCTGCCTGAGCAGAGCGAATGCATGTAGGTTTCGTTTTACAGAAACCTTGAGACATGCAGAACGTAGTGTTTGTGGGCACTGGGCAGTGGGCACATTTACCACATTTAATGCGCAATCGATCTAGGTCGATTTCATGTGCGCGAGCCCTGTGCGACGGGCTGTGTTTCTGTGTAGGAATGAGCACTGGGCAGTGGGCATTTTGTCCACACTCATAACACCATCAGCTGTGGCCGGAACACCAGAAAATACACTTATGGGATTTATCTGGGTAGCCGTAAAAGCGGCGTTTGTGTGCAGGCAAGCGGGCTGTGTCGCCGACTTGCTTACTGCAGAATACACTGGAACAGTCGCATTTACTGGAACTGAACGAGCGAGAAGTTGCCATAGAAACAGAGAGCGTCAACATGCTGGCGTTTGTTTGCAGGTGTGCGTATATTACAATAGGCTTGTCCACTGCAATATTGACATTTCCAGAGAAATGTGTGAGAATGGAGGTAGATCCAGCTGCACTAGGAACACTCTTTTCTCCTTTCGCCAGTGACGCACGGAAACCATAGAAACGGTGCTTGGGTGCAGGCGAGCAGGTTGTACAACGCGCTCGTTGGCTGCAAAAATACACATCTGCAGTCGCCTTTTCAGGGAACTGACAGAGCGAGCATTGACGGCATAATTTTATCTGCCGGTCGACCCAGGCTCGAACACGGGTCTCTCGCACGATAGCCTGAGAATCTGCCACTGGGCCACAGGGGAAGACACATAGGAATTTAGTTAGCGCGAGTATTATCAGAGAGCGTCAACATGCCGGCGTTTGTTTGCGGGCGTGCGTGCATTACAACAGGCTCGCTCACTGCAGTATTGACATTTCCAGTCGCCTGAACTTCAGAGGGGAATGAGAAATGTGCGAGAAATAGATTTCGGCCCGGCCGCAGCGGGACATAAACGCTCTTTTCTCCTTTCGCCAGTGACGCACGGGAACCATAGAAACGGTGTTTGGGTGCAGGCGAGCGGGTTGTACAACGCGCTCGTTGGCTGCAAAATGCACATCTGCAGTCGCCTTTCAGGGAACTAACAGAGCGAAGCATTGGAGGCATAATTAATCTGCCGTTAGACCGGGATTAACACTCTTTTCTCCTTTCGCCAGTGACGCACGGGAACCATAGAAACGGTGTTTGGGTGCAGGCGAGCGGGTTGTACAACGCGCTCGTTGGCTGCAAAATGCACATCTGCAGTCGCCTTTCTGGGAACTGACAGAGCGAAGCATTGGAGGCATAATTGATCTGCCGTTAGACCGGGATTCGAACACCGGTCTCTCGTGTGAAAAACCAAAAATTCCACCACTGAGCCACAGGGGGGAACACAAAGGTTTTCAGATGCACGAGCATATAAGAGCGTCAACATGTTTTCTTCGGCGTTTGCTTGCAGGTGCTGCAATATTTATATTTCCAGTCGCCTGATCAGGGAACTGAGAAATGTGTGAGAAAATTCAGGTCAGTCCGGCGGGACTAAACACTATTTTCTCCTTTCGCCGGTGAGTGACGCGTGAATGGGGCGCAGGGGCAGGGTAGCTTTCTTGTACGTAAAGAAAAACTAACCCCGACCGTCCGCTTCCAGCCTCCCCTGTGAACGGCGCATTTTGCGCGGCTCGAACAGAGGGAGAGAGAAAGCTAGCCCCGTGACCGTCCGCTCCTGACATCCCCTGTGAACGGCGCGGTTTGCGCGGCTCGAACAGAGGGAGAGCAGGTATCATCCTCCAAGCAGGCAAGGCAAGCGGGCGTACCGGCGAGCTTTGCGGGTTGGGGGGGAAAGGGGCGTCTTGAAAAAGACGCCCAGCTCTTTTAGTGCAATGAGAGTGTGTGTCGCGGCGGCGAACACACACACATACACAAAACACAGTAGCAGAGAAAAGGATATGTACGCCGGAAAGCGTCAGCAGAAACGACGACTGAAGAAATCGAGATGTCGACCAGCAGCTTCAGATGCACTAATCCCGCTGGGTGCTTGACTCAGACGGCGCGGCTTCCTCTCAGGATCCAGCGATGCGAAGGCCCGCTGAAGAGATGAAAAACTGACCAAACCAGCCTCTCTGGGCCGTATTTATAGCCCTAGCCCCACCCGCTTTCGGCGGGACATGACGTAATGGGCGCGAAGCACCCTCATTGGTTCTGACGTCATGAGGGGCCTCTATCGATAGGCTGGTGCAGTTGCCGCAGAGCAGCCAATGGGCGCGCAAGCTGTCTCGCCCATGTCTGCATGCTGCTGCAATGCGTTTTACATTATTGCAAAATTAAGGATAATTTTTGGCTTCAATATCTCGAGGAAAAGAGGTTTTCCCCTAGCGTAAGATACTTACGCAAGTACGAGAGACCTCTCGTAAGAGAACTTACTGCCGCAAGTAAACAAAATGTAATAAAATAAACATTGTAATGTATATTTTCAGCGTTTTCTTTATAGCAGCTTGAAATAATACATATTGAAGGAGTAAACTCGGCCAAAATCTCAAAACTGACCACTGCATGAAAAATCGATGTTTTTGCCTGCCGTGTCTCGCCTTAATCAGAATAAAGCTGCAGAATGGGAACCGCTGTGTTGAGATGGCAGAAGGATGTGGGGTTCAGCGCCTGTAGCCTACATGCATGATTGTAGTTTGAATAAAGCTTTATTTCATGTGTTGACTTGTATATGCATTTGTTTATTGTGTGATGGTGACTTTCATTCATTCTTTTACTAATTTATTAATATTTCTCATTGTTGTCAGTAAATAAAATAAAATAATTTAATTTAATTAATTAATGCTTTAATTAATTGTTTGAATGAAAATGTAGATATGTTCACTATATACACATCTAGAGTGTATTCATGCATAGCTATGTCATATGACATACATTTCATTTTGTTTGTTTTATTGAATTATATCATTTTCAGTAAAAAGTAATATAATTAAGTATTGGTCAGCATTTATCGTTGTTATTATTGTATGTTTTGGGGTGGGATAGCAATGCAATTCATTCTGGGGTAATATCAATTTTTTATATTAATGATACTTACATTTTTCGAGTATAAAATCAACAGTTTTCTCCAAAGGCGAATCTTCGCACAGCTGCCCTTTGTGCAGACATTACAAACGCTGAGGAAAACCGTTCTAGGTAGGGCTGTAGAGTTACTGATGTTATGAGGTGTATGTATATGTATATATATATATATATATGTCATGGGTTCGCATACATAATATGAGATTTTATACACAGGAAAAAAGAACCTACAAGGTTGAATATCTTAATATATATTTTCTTAAATAATTCATTATAATACATTTAAAAAATGAATTTTTTGTTATTTATAGGTCTAGGCCTGAGGGATGAAACGAGTTAAATTCAACAAGAAAAAGAGGAAAACATAAAGGAGATTTAAGCTACTTTTGCTTGTGGATGAAAATGTTTGGAAATAAAATAAAGAAATTAACAACATATTCAAGAGATGACCATTTTTGGATTTCGTAACAAAAATAAATAATATCGTTAAGAATAAAGGGTGGGTCACATTAGTAGGGTTAAATATAAGAATTTAAATTAAACCTAAATGTATTCACAAAATAAATGTGCAGCAGTTTCTTCAAAAAGACCACAAAATGAGCAAGTTTAATCAATATCAAGATATTTACAGACAGATTAATTAAACGTGTCAACACTTGTTAACGCTTGTGATAACGCGTCGTAGGTCACATGATAACGTCAACATGGCAGATGTCCGGTTCGCATTCATACTTAACGAGATCAGGCTATAAAGTACCTACTCTTTTAGCGCTTTCGAAGTAAGTACTTATTGAAATTAAGTACCTACTCATTGAATATGCGGTTTCGAACGCAGCCCTTGTCTTGCTGTGTCTCAATTCGCCTACTTATACTATACCCTAACAGTATGTACTGTTTTTGTGAAGACTCTCTTCTTGACCATCGGTCGCGCACATCAGCCATGTTTTGTAGTTTTCTGAACACTTTTAACTCGTGTTTGTAGTTCTGAACTGAATCCTCCTCCAAAGCGCAATGGGTTGTGGGCAATATTAGCCGTTATAGTGAGCACGGATCCACACTTCGAAAATCGAGCAGAAATAGTAGACCATCTGGGGACTTCTGGCATACTCTTTTCAACATACTATGTTTTGGGACACACTTATTTTAATCTCACATACTGTTTAGGATGGATAGTATGGACATTGAGACACAGGGTCAGTCTCTCTTATTTGATAAAAGGGCTGTATCCAAAATCGCATACTTCCCTACTATATAGTTGGCGAAAAACAGTATATGACAAAAGAAGTATGTTAGAATTTACAGAACTCATAAAAGAGTAGGCAAAAAGTACCCAGATGATCTACTACTTCCGGCTAGATTTGAAAGTGTTCATACGATGGACACTTTACTATCCCATGAGGCCTCAGGAGAGGATTTGTGAATGGCAGTGAAGCGACAACTGATGCTGGAAGGTCACATGACAATGATAACATGGTGAATGTAGTATATATGGATTTCATTCATACTACACTTAACATACTTTTTAGAGGTTGTGAAATTATTACTTATTCAAAATAAATACCTACTCAATAGAGTATGTGATTTTGGATGCAGCCATTGAGCGGACATTTACATGACACCATTTTCAACTAAAAACAGACAACTTTTTATGCATTTTGGCCATTTATTTTCATCACCACAGAGTTTTGGAGGCCTAAAAACGCAAACATTTAAAAATGGGTTTCAAAGTGCACGTTTTTGAAAACAATACCATAATCTGTTTAAACAACAAAAAGTGAAGTTATGCACAAGTGCTCGAAAATCAGCTTCCGAAATCATGTACAGTCTGAATAGGTACTACATTGGAATTTACTTTGTGACCAATAAATAAATGTATCCTCTCTATAGTATGAATGAAATTCAGACCATACTACATCTTCCATGTTGTGGTCTTGTGACCTACCAGCAACAGTTGCGTCGCTTTACTGGTATTCATAAATCCTCTCCCGTGGCCTCATGGGAGAGTGAAGTGTCCATTGAATGCACACTTCAGAATTTTCACAGAAGTAATAATCACTTTTCACCTACTGTTTTTCCAATACTATGTATTCAGACATAATATTTTGGCATACTGCATTTCCACATACTACATAATAGGGAAGTACTTGATTTCGGACACCGCTCCGGACTGAAAACCACTGCATTAGCAAACGAGAACAGCCTGGAAAGTCACTAGAAGATTTTACATTATCTACATTCATTCACAATTTTACAAACAAGCTTGTCCATGACAGAAACTTACTGTAATCTAAAAAGAACCTGAGTTCAAATGATAGACTAGAGATTCATAAATACAGATCCCAGAGAGAGGGTGTGTTTAGTTTTGTATGACCTCTAGGGCTTAGTGATCAAACGTCAGATAAAGTTTATTATAAACTATTAAGCATCACAATATTCATATGCAAACTGTGAGAGCACAGGAATACAATAGGGAGACCAACTCCATTACATCAGCAGTGCTTCATGGTACAAGGTGTTCCCACAGAGCAGTTTTGGAATCATTTGCTTGCCAAATTCTTAAGAGAATCATGGATATGTTTTTTGTTAGGAAATTCTGCTGTTAAACGAAAAACATGTAATGTAAACTGATGGCTTCAAAAGGATATACCAATTAACCTTGGAGCTTACAGTAGCTGCATTTAAAATGCTCAATTTAAGATTACCCATTTATACAGATTTTTATAAACTTCTGGAACCCTATGGTTGTATGGTATTTGATGCAAAATGACAAGTCAGAAACAAGCAAGGATTGGTTTGTCAGTTTTATTAAGAACCTCTCTTTTGCCCTTGAACCATTACAGGACCAAGTGAGGCCTTGCCTTCCCACTGAATGCCTAGAGAAGAGAGCCAAGTTAGAGCACTTGAATAAAAGCAACCTTAGAAAGAGCAAACGCTACCAACCTCCATAGGGAGAAGCAGCAAATTCACCATCAGGACCACATGTTGAGTCACAGCAACCACAAACTTGGTCATGTCCATCAGCAGCAGACCACCTGCAAAAAGACAAAGACATGAAACCTACAACATCAGAAAAGTCGACCTAAATAAACCCCCAAAAAACCCATGTACCCATTGGCAAAGGAACAGGATTTGCGCTGAGCGTCACTGGGTGCAGAAGCAATAGTTGCCTTCAGAATACACGTTATGTAGATCTGCAAGGCATGACAAACAAGTCACAAGACCAAAGCAGATGGAGGATAAGTCAAATTAACGCATGATATTCATAGTACATACAGAAGGACTGTTGCCCTCCCGGAACATAAATGCCTCCAGCTGGAACTGGAGCTTGTCAACCTGGGACCGAGGCATGAAGCGGGAGCTGGAAGCTGTAGTTTTGGCATCCACAAAGCACCTGACGACAAAGCAATCACAAAGAGTAACTCATGAACGTCAACTGTAGAGCATCAAGCAACTTGACCTTACCCATGACTGTGGTTACAAAAAGCAACTTAAACAGTCCTACCGCATCAAGGGCCATGACCTTACCCATGATTCTCAATGAAGGAAAATCTTGGAAGGGAGTTCACATCAGGTACTTGAGTGGCCACACAGCGGTCCACAAACACACGCAGAGGCACATGATTGTACTGCTTCACAGATGCCTCGATGTTAATAACACCACCCAGGAAATAGGTGTATGAAGGCCTCTGATAGGACCAATCATCTATACAAAAAACACTTTAGGCACAGCCACAATTGCAAGGGTAAAGGTTTATTTTATTGAAAAAAAACCTGTACCAACCCATCATGATCTTCAGGGAGAAGAGCAAGACTTCTTCACCAGCCTTGGTTGAGGCATAAGGGAACCATGTTGGCCTCAAGGCATCACTGCTTACATTTTGGAGCCTGCGGTTCATGAAAGTACCCATTAAATGGTCTCCCAGTTTCACGAGAAAGTGCAGAAAGTCACAGAGATCACTTACCTTTGATAATGGCATTGTACACCAACAATTGCACCATCGGACCGGGTAATCGGAGTACCCGCAAGCGCCTCAGGGGTGTAGGTAAGAGAGAAAGTGTAGACAAGTTCATCCTCATTCATCTGGAAAAAGATTGTGGTTACCAAGAGGGTCATCCCAGAGACTTAACATATACCAAGACTCTCATATTGCCATGAATGGGAGAAGGTGCACTGTGCAATATGGAAGAATTCCTGAAGAGCAAATCACCAATTAGTCAAGTCTTCACATCACTACAGCTGCCCTCAGAAGCTCCAGTGTTGCCAGAGATAGTCAATGTTTTGGAGACATGCGCATTGGCTGTTCCTGGGTAAAAACTAGCTTTAACACTATTAAGGCACAAGATTTGTTCTGGTTTCTTAAGCTCCTTTCATACCGTTTGTGGGATAGTTTACATCAGATGTTGGTTTGAAGGGTTATTTAAAAGGCAAGTAGCTTGAAAATTCAGGATTTTTCCTCCATTTAAATAAATAGAACTTGGTCTTAGCTGCCCTGGAATTGTAAATGACAACCAAGTTAACCGACTTTCCTTGAAAGATTTTGGCTTTCTTCTGTCACACCAAAATAACCCATTAAGATTCATGAGTTCTTACCATCAGCACGCTGTTGCAGTCCTGTAATTCATACTCAAAGATGAGCACTCTAGACTCAGGATCCTGACCAACAACAGGACATCCACCTAAAGACAGACCAGTTGGCTGGATCAACTGACCATTGCTGAAAAGGTCTTGCTGGACCTCTACAAGAACCCGGTTCTCGCCGCATTGAACCGCTACGCTGCCGGGAGTCACGGGTTGCCTCATCGGGAAGTTCTCCACCAACTCACTCTGCACCTCAGGAACAGTGGGATACCTCCAATCCAAAGGCTTCACTGGACCCTGCAACAGCTGCTTCTCCTGAAGGCCAAAAGGCTCCTGTGCAAGGCTTTTGAAGTTGGGACCCAAAGGACTCTGAAACTGAGAAGCCACTTGCAAAGGGTTCCAGAGCCCTAGAGGAGAAAGGGCAGGACTTCTGGAAGCTGGATCTGATTTTGGCCCCATGCTTCTTGGACTATGACTGTACCTCAAACTTCCCCAGACATCATGCAGCTCAAATGCAACAATCACTAAGACAACTATCAAGAACCCCATCCTAACAAACTTTGACTCAAACACCACAACACACACCAGTAATTGGCTTTGCCTGTTTGTATACCTTTGAATTAAGGTGGCTCCACCCCTTTTACCTTAATTGATTACCTTTGATTTTCCTCTGGACCTGTAGAGTTTATGCATTAGCCAATGAGAGCGTGCTATAATGTCACTAGCCAAAAAAAGGCTTGAGGTTTTAATCTAAAGTCTTTTTGCAATTAGGAAACTGACAGTTTATCCATGTTAGAAACTTTGGCTGCGTTCGAAACCGCATACTTCCCTACTATATAGTAGGGGAAAAAGAGTAGGCGAGCGAAAAAAGTATGTACGAATCCTCTGTATTCATAAAAGAGTAGGCGAGAATTACCTGGGTGACGTACTAATTATCGCGAAATTCGGACGTACGTATACTTACAGTGCGTTCGAATATGCCTACTTTCCTACTATATAGTAGGCGAAAACAGTACGTGAAAGAAAAATTATGTTCGAAACATCAGTATTCATAAAAGAGTAGGCGAGAAGTTCCCGGATGATCTACTGCTTCCGGCCAGATTTTCGAGTGCTCGTCCGATGGATACTTTTCTATCCCAGGAGGCCACGCGAGAGGATATGTCATTATCAAACATCGCAGAGATCAGTGACGCGGGTGCTTTCAAATGTGAGTAAACACGGTTCCTTGTGTTAAAATTGCATGTGTTGAACTAATGTAGAGTAAACTATTGAATTAATAATATTATTATTATTATTATTATTATTAATTGTTGAAGGTGTAAAGACGTTACACAGTATAGTTTACTTGTGATGTTGCTGTAAAAACACGTTTTATTTTGTATAGCTAACAGGGGAGCTCCAGTAAGGACACGTAAGTTACGTCTCTAAAGTGGATTTACATAAACCATATACATCTTAAAGACGCTTATTTTAAATGTCTATTTACATCTGGCAGGAAAATCTTCAATAAGTATTGCAGAAGAGCACATCACAACATGAAATAGACATCTGAGTGATGTATGTGTGCTATTATGTAGAACAAATCTATAAAGTAACTAAACATAAGTTATCTATTTTATTTGTCCACTAGTACTGTTGATAAATTGAAGAACATTTATGTTGGATAAAAAGTTAAAACAACCTCAACATGTAAATGTAGTGTTGAGCTCATAAATCACATGTGAATCTCATCTGGATGTTACAGGGTCAGATGAACAGATGTGTGTTTATCCAGTGGAGAGTGGCTCATGAAGCTGAATGCTGCCATCAAAGGCTTTGAGTGAGTATACTACAGAAGTGAATAACAACAACTATTTAAATATTAAGTTGTAGTTTATTTTAATTATTGTAATTTCAAACAGAGCTATTACAGCACTTTTCTGATTCTTGATTTCTGTGCATTTGCTGCACAGCTTTTGTGGTAGAGCAGGACCTGCAAGGAAAGGTGATGGCGGCGTTTGTGAAAAAAAGCGTTTTTGTCTTCTAAATAATAATGAAATCAAATGACATTGTGCTGTTAAAATGACTGCAGTTATGTATGTGCATTTTTGTAGGATCTGAAATGTCAGCAGACCGGTGTGAGCACTGAGGATGAAGAGCACAGAGCTGAATCCTGGAAATGGTGCCATGGACAAGATCCTCCATCTCTCCACCTGCTCTTATGAGACCATCCATCACTCCACCTGCCCTTACGAGACCCTCCATCACTCCACCTGCCCTTACGAGACCCTCCATCACTCCACCTGCCCTTACGAGACCCTCCATCACTCCACCTGCCCTTACGAGACCCTCCATCACTCCACCTGCCCTTACGAGACCCTCCATCTCTCCACCTGCTCTTATGAGACCCTCCATCACTCCACCTGCCCTTATTGCCTCAGATTGTGAAGCACAACACATCACGCAACAACCTCAGGCACGGAGGAACGGCTCACCTCTGGCGGTCAGCTGATTAATCAGAATAAAGCTGCAGAATGGGAACCGCTGTGTTGAGATGGCAGAAGGATGTGGGGTTCAGCGCCTGTAGCCTACATACATGATTGTAGTTTGAATAAAGCTTTATTTCATGTGTTGACTTGTATATGCATTTGTTTATTGTGTGATGGTGACTTTCATTCATTCTTTTACTAATTTATTAATATTTCTCATTGTTGTCAGTAAATAAAAAAAAATAATTTAATTAATTAATGCTTTAATTAATTGTTTGAATGAAAATGTAGATATGTTCACTATATACACATCTAGAGTGTATTCATGCATAGCTATGTCATATGACATACATTTCATTTTGTTTGTTTTATTGAATTATATCATTTTCAGTAAAAAGTAATATAATTAAGTATTGGTCAGCATTTATCGTTGTTATTATTGTATGTTTTGGGGTGGGATAGCAATGCAATTCATTCTGGGGTAATATCAATTTTTTATATTAATGATACTTACATTTTTCGAGTATAAAATCAACAGTTTTCTCCAAAGGCGAATCTTCGCACAGCTGCCCTTTGTGCAGACATTACAAACGCTGAGGAAAACCGTTCTAGGTAGGGCTGTAGAGTTACTGATGTTATGAGGTGTATGTATATGTATATATATATATATATATGTCATGGGTTCGCATACATAATATGAGATTTTATACACAGGAAAAAAGAACCTACAAGGTTGAATATCTTAATATATATTTCTTAAATAATTCATTATAATACATTTAAAAAATGAATTTTTTGTTATTTATTGGTCTAGGCCTGAGGGATGAAACGAGTTAAATTCAACAAGAAAAAGAGGAAAACATAAAGGAGATTTAAGCTACTTTTGCTTGTGGATGAAAATGTTTGGATATAAAATAAAGAAATTAACAACATAATTCAAGAGATGACAATTTTTGGATTTCGTAATAAAAATAAATAATATCGTTAAGGATAAAACGGTGGGTCACATTAGTAGGGTTAAATATAAGAACTTAAATTAAACCTAAATGTATTCACAAAATAAATGTGCAGCAGTTTCTTCAAAAAGACCACAAAATGAGCAAGTTTAATCAATATCAAGATATTTACAGACAGATTAATTAAACGTGTTAACGCTTGTTAACGCTTGTGATAACGCGTCGTAGGTCACATGATAACGTCAACATGGCAGATGTCCGGTTCGCATTCATACTTAACGAGATCAGGCTATAAAGTACCTACTCTTTTAGCGCTTTCGAAGTAAGTACTTATTGAAATTAAGTACCTACTCATTGAATATGCGGTTTCGAACGCAGCCCTTGTCTTGCTGTGTCTCAATTAGCCTACTTATACTATACCCTAACAGTATGTACTGTTTTTGTGAAGACTCTCTTCTTGACCATCGGTCGCACTCATCAGCCATGTTTTGTAGTTTTCTGAACACTTTTAACTCGTCTTTGTAGTTCTGAACTGAATCCTCCTCCAAAGCGCAATGGGTTGTGGGCAATATTAGCCGTTATAGTGAGCACGGATCCACACTTCGAAAATCGAGCAGAAATAGTAGACCATCTGGGGACTTCTGGCATACTCTTTTCAACATACTATGTTTTGGGACACACTTATTTTAATCTCACATACTGTTTAGGATGTCTTGGACATTGAGACACAGGGTCAGTCTCTCTTATTTGATAAAAGGGCTGTATCCAAAATCACATACTTCCCTACTATATTTTATTTTATTTATTTTTATTTATTTATTTAATATGGACATAGCAATAACATTGGACGAACCAGATGCATTGTTTAAAGTGTTATAGCACATGTGCTAATTTTCAACACCTGTAGTTGGCGAAAAACAGTATATGACAAAAGTAGTATGTTCGAATTTACAGAACTCATAAAAGAGTAGGCAAAAAGTACCCAGATGATCTACTACTTCCGGCTAGATTTGAAAGTGTTCATACGATGGACACTTTACTATCCCATGAGGCCTCAGAAGAGGATTTGTGAATGGCAGTGAAGCGACAACTGATGCTGGAAGGTCACATGACAATGATAACATGGTGAATGTAGTATATATGGATTTCATTCATACTACACATAACATACTTTTTAGAGGTTGTGAAATAATTACTTATTCAAAATAAATACCTACTCAATAGAGTATGTGATTTCGGATGCAGCCATTTACAAGACACCTTTCAACCAAAAACAGACAACTTTTTATGCATTTTGGCCATTTATTTTCATCACCACAGAGTTTGAGGCCTAAAAACACAAACATTTAAAAATGGGTTTCAAAGTGCAAGTTTAGCAAACGAGAACAGCCTGGAAAGTCACTAGAAGATTTTACATTATCTACATTCATTCACAATTTTACAAACAAGCTTGTCCATGACAGAAACTTACTGTAATCTAAAAAGAACCTGAGTTCAAATGATAGACTAGAGATTCATAAATACAGATCCCAGAGAGAGAGGGTGTGTTTAGTTTTGTATGACCTCTAGGGCTTAGTGATCAAACGTCAGATAAAGCTTATTATAAACTATTAAGCATCACAATATTCATATACAAACTGTGAGAGCACAGGAATACAATAGGGAGACCAACTCCATTACATCAGCAGTGCTTCATGGTACAAGGTGTTCCCGCAGAGCAGTTTTGGAATCATTTGCTTGCCAAATTCTTAAGAGAATCATGGATATGTTTTTCGTTAGGAAATTCTGCTGTTAAACGAAAAACATGTAATGTAAACTGATGGCTTCAAAAGCATATACCAATTAACCTTGGAGCTTACAGTAGCTGCATTTAAAATGCTCAATTTAAGATTACCCATTTATACAGAAATTTATAAACTTCTGGAACCCTATGGTTGTATGGTATTTGATGCAAAATGACAAGTCAGAAACAAGCAAGGATTGGTTTGTCAGTTTTATTAAGAACCTCTCTTTTGCCCTTGAACCATTACAGGACCAAGTGAGGCCTTGCCTTCCCACTGAATGCCTAGAGAGAAGAGAGCCAAGTTAGAGCACTTGAATAAAAGCAACCTTAGAAAGAGCAAACGCTACCAACCTCCATAGGGAGAAGCAGCAAATTCACCATCAGGACCACATGTTGAGTCACAGCAACCACAAACTTGGTCGTTTCCATCAGCAGCAATCCACCTGCAAAAAGACAAGACACGGAACCTTCAAAATGAACAAAGTCCATACTTTTATTTTATATTAAATAAAATAAAAAGTACCCATTGGCAAAGGAACAGGATTTGCGCTGAGCATCACTGGGTGCAGAAGCAATAGTTGCCTTCAGAATACATGTTATGTAGATCTGCAAGAGATGTCATACAAATCACAAAACCAAAGCAGACCAGAAGAGAAAACAAATTAACGCATGATATTCGTAATACATACAGAAAGACTGTTGCCCTCATGGAACATAAACGCCTCCAGCTGGAAGTGGATCTTGTCAACCTGAGACCGAGGCATGAAGCGGGAGCTGGAAGCTGTAGTTTTGGCATCCACAAAGCACCTGATGACAAAGCAATCACAAAAAGTAACTCATGAATGTCAATTGTAGAGCATCAAGCAACTAGACTTTACCCATGACTCTGTGACAGTGGTTACAAACAACCTAAAACAGTCCTACCGCATCAAGGGCCATGACCTTACCCATGATTCTCAATGAAGGAATATCTTGGAAGGGAGTTCACATCAGGTACTTGAGTGGCCACACAGCGGTCCACAAACACACGCAGAGGCACATGATTGTACTGATACACAGATGCCTCGATGTTAATAACGTCACCCAGGAAATAGGAGTATGAAGGCCTCTGATAGGACCAATCATCTACACAAATAAAAATGTATAATTATTTTTAAGTGCACAGCCACAATAGCAAGGGTAAAGGTGTATTTTATTGAAAGAAACAACCTGTACCAACCCATCATGATCTTCAGGGAGAACAGCAAGACTTCTTCACCAGCCTTGGTTGAGGCATAAGGGAACCATGTTGGCCTCAAGGCATCACTGCTTACATTTTGGAGCCTGCGGTTCATGAAAGTACCCATTAAATGGTCTCCCAGTTGCTCGAGAAAGTACAGAAAGTCACAGAGATCATTTACCTTTGATAATGGCATTGAACACCAACAATTGCACCATCGGCCCGGGTAATCGGAATACCTGCAAGCGCCTCAGGGGTGTAGGTAAGAGAGAAGGTGTAGACAAGCTCATCCTCATTCATCTGGAAAAAGACTGTGGTTACCAAGAGGGTCATCCCAGAGACTTCACGTATACCAAGACAGTGCCCTCATATTACTATGAATGGGAAAGTGCTCGGTGCAATAGTGGAATGACTCCAAAATAAGAGCATCAAAATGTTGTTGATTATTTAAAGGCAAGTAGTTTGAAAATTCAGGATTTTCAAACAGCTAAGACCAAGTAAACTGACTTTCCTTGAAAGATTTTGGCTATCTTCTGCCACACCAAAATAACCCATTAAGATTTATGAGTTCTTACCATCAGCAAGCTGATGCAGTTCTGTAATTCATAGTCAAAGATGAGCACTCTTGACTGAGGATCCTGACCAACAACAGGACATCCACCTAAAGACAGACCAGTTGGCTGGATCAACTGACCATTGCTGAAAAAGTCCTGCTGGACCTCTACAAGAACCCGATTCTCGCCGCATTGAACCGCTACGCTGCTGGGAGTCACGGGTTGCCTCAACTGGAAGTCCACCGCCAACTCACGCTGCACCTCGGGAACAATGGGATACCGCCAATCCAAAGGCTTCACTGGACCCTGCAACAGCTGCTTCTCCTGAAGGCCAAAAGGCTCCTGTGCAAGGCTTTTGAAGTCGTGACCCAAAGGACTCTGAAACTGAGAAGCCACTTGCAAAGGGTTCCAGAGCCCTAGAGGAGAAAGGGCAGGACTTCTGGAAGCTGGATCTGATTTTGGCCCCATGCTTCTTGGACTATGACTGTACCTCAAACTTCCCCAGACATCATGCAGCTCAAATGCAACAATCACTAAGACAACTATCAAGAACCCCATCCTAAAAAACTTTGACTCAAACACCACAACACACACCAGTAATTGGCTTTGCCTGTTTGTATACCTTTGAATTAAGGTGGCTCCACCCCTTTTACCTTAATTGATTACCTTTGATTCTCCTCTGGACCTGTAGAGTTTATGCATTAGCCAATGAGAGCGTGCTATAATGTCACTAGCCAAAAAAAGGCTTGAGGTTTTAATCTAAAGTCTTTTTGCAATTAGGAAACTGACAGTTTATCCATGTTAGAAACTTTGGCTGCGTTCGAAACCGCATACTTCCCTACTATATAGTAGGGGAAAAAGAGTAGGCGAGCGAAAAAGTATGTACGAATCCTCTGTATTCATAAAAGAGTAGGCGAGAATTACCTGGGTGACGTACTAATTATCGCGAAATTCGGACATACGTATACTTACAGTGCGTTCGAATATGCCTACTTTCCTACTATATAGTAGGCGAAAACAGTACGTGAAAGAAAAATTATGTTCGAAACATCAGTATTCATAAAAGAGTAGGCGAGAAGTTCCCGGATGATCTACTGCTTCCGGCCAGATTTTCGAGTGATGGATACTTTTCTATCCCAGGAGGCCACGCGAGAGGATACGTTTTTGTCAAACATCGCAAATGCTGTGCTTTCAAATGTGAGTAAACACGGTTCCTTGTGTTAAAATTGCATGTGTTGAACTAATGTAGAGTAAACTATTGAATTAATAATATTAATATTATTATTATTATTATTATTATTATTAATTGTTGAAGGTGTAAAGACGTTACACAGTATAGTATAGTTGTGATGTTGCTGTAAAAACACATTTTATTATGTATAGCTAACAGGGGAGCTCCAGTAAGGACACGTAAGTTACGTCTCTAAAGTGGATTTACATAAACCATATACATCTTAAAGACGCTTATTTTAAATGTCTATTTACATCTGGCAGGAAAATCTTCAATAAGTATTGCAGAAGAGCACATCACAACATGAAATAGACATCTGAGTGATGTATGTGTGCTATTATGTAGAACAAATCTATAAAGTAACTAAACATAAGTTATCTATTTTATTTGTCCATTAGTACTGTTGATAAATTGAAGAACATTTATGTTGGATAAAAAGTTAAAACAACCTCAACATGTAAATGTAGTGTTGAGCTCATAAATCACATGTGAATCTCATCTGGATGTTACAGGGTCAGATGAACAGATGTGTGTTTATCCAGTGGAGAGTGGCTCATGAAGCTGAATGCTGCCATCAAAGGCTTTGAGTGAGTATACTACAGAAGTGAATAACAACAACTATTTAAATATTAAGTTGTAGTTTATTTTAATTATTGTAATTTTAAACAGAGCTATTACAGCACTTTTCTGATTCTTGATTTCTGTGCATTTGCTGCACAGCTTTTGTGGTAGAGCAGGACCTGCAAGGAAAGGTGATGGCGGCGTTTGTGAAAAAAAGCATTTTTGTCTTCTAAATAATAATGAAATCAAATGACATTGTGCTGTTAAAATGACTGCAGTTATGTATGTGCATTTTTGTAGGATCTGAAATGTCAGCAGACCGGTGTGAGCACTGAGGATGAAGAGCACAGAGCAGTGGCGGTTCTAGACCACAGTAAAGGCCAATTTATACTTCTGCGTCGAGTGTACGCCGTAGTGTACGTCGTAGGCTACGCACGTAGGCGACGCCGTCGTGAGCATTTATACTTCTGCGAATGTCTGTGTTGCTCTGCAGTTACACCGCCGAAACGCTAGTTGGCGCGGGTGGGTTTTAATGTTCCAGTTCCACTGTGTTTACATTCCTCGCGGCTGTTTTGAGTTTAGGTTTCTACGAGCAATGGCGACTGAAGGAGTCATACAGATGGCTGTATTTCCGCACTTCTTCAAGCAATCTCTCGGTCACTTGGTCTATTTCCATGGCTCTTCTGATCTTCGGAATTTAAAAATGGCGGGCGGACGGTGCAGAGTGCAGAAGATCATTCCGGAAATGCGTAGGAGGAAACGCGATGCTATCCAGCCGACCAATCACAGATCTTGCGGTCCGCGTCGCCGCGACGCGTAGTTACATTTTTGAGGAGGTGCGCGTCAGGGTACGGCGAAGGGTACGACGTATGGTACACGTCAATGCGTATGCTACGCCGTACCTTCTACGCGCACCCGACGCAGAAGTATAAATTGGCCTTAACTGGGGGGGCCAGGCAGGGGCCACTTGTGCTTTTAGGGGGCACACCTTTAACATTCATCTTAACCTATTTTCAGTATTATTTCAAGTCATTTTTCACCATGTCCTGTATGACTGCAATCTCTAGAAAAAGCTAATAAATTATATTAGCGAAGCTAATAAAACAATTTCAATTCAAATGAATGTTTCATTATGTTTAATTGTAGTGTGATATAATGATCAATAATAACACATTTTTAGCATCTAAGCACATCTAGGCACTTTTTTACACCTGCACTCCAAAAAAAATTTTTGTCTAAAAATAAGATTTATGTATTTGAATTGCATAACAAATTTCCATGCATTTGGATTACATAGTTTTAACATAAACCAATCAATAATCTGAATGTGATTCATATTTTTAAGTCATATCTAAATGAAACAGATAAGATTTATGTAATTGTATTAATAAACTGAATGTGATTTATATTTGTCAGTCGTATGTAAATGAAACAGGTAAGATTTATGTAATAGTACACAGAAAAACGCCCATGTTAAATCAACACTGCTCAGTGTTCATATGTGTGCACACTACAGAGTTAAAGCAGTCTTGAAGTTAATGAGATAATTAACTGATGATTAAGCATTAATTATGAACACCTGCTGTTAACAAGCAGAATCACTGAAGGAAAGAGAAACACAAGAACTACAACTGACTTCAGCCACAGCCTTAGATTAACATCAACTGAAGAGAAAAGAAGACATTAAATCTGTGAAGATCTCAGTAGAGGAGGATTAAACAACTCCACAAACAGCATTACCAGCTTCACTTATTACTAACCAGACTGACTTTATTTCATTTCCGTTTGAATGAAATCAATAGTTATATTTTAAAGTCACCATGATGGTGGTTAGCGTTTGCTTTAGTTTGACTCTTGACCCTTGACTCTGTAATGTAATTTTTTCCTGGTTGCTATAATTATGTGTCTATAAAACACATTTGTTGCAGCGAAAAAGCCAAGAGAACACGAGATCAGTTGATGTTGGCTGTTTATTGATGAAGGTGTAATCATCATATTGTGGCCTGAATCACTTATCTTTTTCAGTGTCTAATGCTTTGATTATTGGGGTTATGTGATTTTGTTTTAATTGTTATAGTAGCTGTGTGACCTGACAGCATTAGATCCAGTTAATCAAATAATATAAAGAATTTTAAAAACATTTAGTGCATTAAACTTTCTACATTATTACTTGGACATCAAGAATCAGTGTATGACTCTCAACAATGGTGACAATCAATGAAATGCTTCATGCTGCAGTGCATGCTGGGTACAACCAATCAAAACTCACCCATATCTCCCAGCATGCATTGCGGCATTAATAAATTATGCATCAGGATTTTTGTCGCTTTTGTCACCATTGTTGAGATTCATATGCTGTTTCTTGATGTCTGTGTGAGTCCAAGTAATGCCATAGATGAAAGGTTTTTGTGCACTAACTATAAAAAAAAAAAGTATATTGTTTGATAGATTTCATGCTGTAAAATCAAATGGCTTCTGTTATGGATAAAACAATATAAAAAAACACAAGTCCTATATAATCAAAGCATTAGACACTGAACAAAATCAGCGAATCAGGCAATTACATGATGATGATTTTGTCATCATCATCAATAAACAGCCAACATCACCTGGAGCCTGTACCATGAAGCCGGTTTAGGAGGCTAGCCAGCTATGTTTCAGTTTAGTTTCCGCCAACCCTGGGTTTTAGGTACTATGAAAGTAGCTTGGCTTTAATCGGTGTTCGTTGCCATGGTATCTTACGCTGCACGGCTAACCTGCTCCGGGGCAGGTTATGTTCTGGATTCAAGATCTCAGACTGAAGTTTGACCAATCAGCTGAGAGCAAAGAAACATATAGGTGACGTAACTTATTCCCAGTGTCTGTTACAATGACTTCACCTTTTCTTCCAAATCCGGTGGACATCTCAGCGCAAATTGTTTGACGAGCACTTTGTAGAGAAAGAGTTTTTAGCCAGACAAAATCCCCTTGCCTTTCCTAATAGTTACTTGTATGAAAGATACAGATTTTCCGCGGAAGGAATGTCTTATCTTTGCGAACTTCTTGAGCCGCACATAAAAAATTTAACACGTCGAATTCATGCACTTACTGTACCGCAAATATTGCGTTGCGTTTTTTTTGTTGCAAGTGGTACATACTTGCACCGCACGGTGGGTGACGCACAGAAGCTAGGGGAAAACACGGTTTGTCGAACCATTCGCAAGGTGGTCCTCGCTCTGCAGGAGTACATGAATAGTTTCATTAATAGTGTTCCCCGGACATTTATCGACCATGTCCATAAAAGAGGGCTTTTATAAAATTGCCGGTAAGATATATTGATAGGGTGACATCACATGAACACTTTCTTTTTTTTTCTTCAAAAAGCAAATTGCACAAATGTACTATACAATATAATACATGTTAAGAATTATTTTAAATCTTTATTATTATTCTGTTAATCTTATGATAGGATTCCCTAGCTTTCTTAGTAGTACAAATACGTTCTATATTTATGTAAAATTATGTATGTGTAGCCTATGTGTAATATAGCCTATAGCCTATTTTTATAATATATAAAAAATGTGCATGTATCATTTTTTATATATTATAAAAATAGGCTTTAGGCTATATTACACATAGCTACACATACATATATACATACATAATTTTACATAAATATAGAACGTATTTGTTTAACTTACACATTAACAATCAGCAATCTTTCTCCAACAGTCTTCTCTTGCTTTGGCAGCAGAGACCGTATTGTTTCGAGCTTGAAATACATATTTAAATTCATCGTAATTATGAATGATTATATCTTGCTCCTCCACGGAAAAATATATCGCTCACGCTCTACCCGCGATTGGTTGTTCAGTGTCGACGTCACTCTTTTATGTGCACGCGCGCGTGGAGTAATCATAGCTTGAGGATCAAAGCCTGAGTTGACAGAAAGTTGATGAGCTGCATCATGGTACCAATAAAGCCTGATTGCATGGTTTGGTTTTGTCAACTCAAAACTAATCCTGTAACCCCGAGTTTGTTCAGCTACCTTCATGGTACAGGCCCCTGATCTCTTTTTCTCTTGGCTTTTTTGCTGCAACAAACGTGTTTTATAAACACATAATTATAGCAGCCAGAGACATTTTTATATTAAAGAGTCAAGGGTCAAGAGTCAAACTAAAGCAAACGCTAACCACCATCATGGTGACTTTAAAATACACCTATTGTTTTCATTCAAACGGAAATGAAATAAAGTCAGTCTGGTTAGTAATAAGTGAAGCTGGTAATGCTGTTTGTGGAGTTGTTTAATCCTCCTCTGCTGAGATCTTCACAGATTTAATGTCTTCTTTTCTCTTCAGTTGATGTCAATCTAAGGCTGTGGCTGAAGTCAGTTGTAGTTCTTGTGTTTCTCTTTCCTTCAGTGATTCTGCTTGTTAACAGCAGGTGTTCATAATTAATGCTCAATCATCAGTTAATTATCTCATTAACTTCAAGACCGCTTTACCTCTGTAGTGTGCACACATATGAACACTGAGCAGTGTTGATTTAACATGGGCGTTTTTCTGTGTACTATTACATAAATCTTACCTGTTTCATTTACATACGACTGACAAATATAAATCACATTCAGTTTATTAATACAATTACATAAATATTATCTGTTTCATTTAGATATGACTTAAAAATATGAATCACATTCAGATTATTGATTGGTTTATGTTAAAACTATGTAATCCAAATGCATGGAAATTTGTTATGCAATTCAAATACATAAATATTATTTTTAGACAAAAAAATTTTTTTGAGTGTGGGGTGGGCGATATGGCAATAATATCATATCATGATTTTTTTTTTTCAGGAAAATCACGATTTTATCACGATTCTTTTTTCATGTTGGTTTTACTATTTTGCAAGTGACTGAGCATTACAGCCAAACTAATTTCCCTATTTTAAAAACATAGCCTTATAGGTAACAAAATATAAAATAAAAAAGAATGGCAGACATTTAGGCCAAAGGCGAAGATAAAAATCTTTGTCATTATTTTCTTTGTTATTAAAAATTAAGAACAGAGATACATATTACACATACACAACTTAATATACAAATGAAATAAACTGCTTTATTTTTTCAGCTATAGGTGTATTTAACAGTATGAGAAAGTAATTAAATGAACAAATATGAAAATAAAACACAACAGACTTAAAATTTTCAGTCAAGAGCAGTGAATGATTTCCTCTGTGTGTTTTGTTGTTTTATTAACATTAAAGGGATAGTTCTCCCCCAAAAAAGTCATATTTACTCTCTTAAGTTGTTTTAAACCTGAATAAGTGTCTTTCTTCTGTTGAAAATAAACGTTATTTGAAAGAATGTGAGTAACCACAACAGTTGATGTACCCCTGTGACTTACATAGTATTTTTTTTCCCTACTATGTATGGAAGTCAATGGGGACCAGCAACTGTTTGGTTTTGGGTGAACTATCTCTTTAAGGACAAGCGGCAGCATGTTTATTATTAGGGCTACTGTCTCTTTAAGAACTGCACGCGACGCGTCTAATATACACGCATATGACAAGCAGATTTTAATTAATTTTCTCTGTTTGCTTTCACTTTAGACATAACCAACTTTGTTTATGTAAACAATGTCTGTATTTGACAGTATTAGCTCAATATAAGACTCAAAAGATAACTTAGTCCAGTAACAGGCTTTTAGTGCATGTACGCGTCGAGTGTAGCCTACGCGCTCAGTAGCGCATATTTGAACAGCGCATCAGCAGCGAATGACATGTTTAACCGGCAAGGCTTTAAAGCACATGCAAATAATGAACTTTTGTGAACTGCAGTGTCACATTCCTCTGCGTTAACATTTGATGTGAATATACGTCGTGCTGCAGTGTAGCCTGAATGAAGGCGCCGCAACTGAATAAATGCGCAGTTGTTTGGTGTGATTTTACGATTCCAAATTTAGGGGGGCCAGAGGGGGGGGGGGGCAGAGGGGGGGCCAAGCTTGTTGACACGGGGGCACTGGATGAATCTTTTACGTGTCCACTTTGTTTTGAGAGGATTTGAGCGAATTCTCACTACCAGTAATTCCCCTGATTGGTCATTATTTTCAACAGAAATGCATATCAGGCTACAATACTAAACGCTGCATGATCACGTTTTAAATAAACATCAGCTGCACTGTTGAACTATATGACAAATATAAAAAACACATTTTTTATTTAACAAACTTCAATTATTTGCTTTTCTCTTTTAATAATCAATTACAAATTATGTTACCCGTAGTAATAGCCTAATTCTCAATTTGCTTCTAGACTCTAGAACAGGGGTGTCCAATCCTGCTCCTGGAGGGCCATTGTCCTGCAAAGTTTAGCTCCAACCTCAATTAAACACACCTGAACCAGCTAATCAATGTCTCACTAGGCATACTAGAAACTTCCAGGCATGTATGTTTAGGCAAGTTGGGGCTAAACTTTGCAGGACAGTGGCCCTTCAGGACCGACTTTGGACATCCCTGCTTTAGAAGTTGTCGCGGACTCTCCAGGCCTTCCCCTCCCTACGCGCGTGCAGGCGCACGCGCACGCGCACACGCACGCACACACACACAGTGTTCCCCCTCCCCTGATCAATCACACACACCTGCTCATTGTCTCACCCGGCCAGCACCTCTGCTACATAAGGACACTCACGTTTTCACTTTCTGATCGCTCAAACTGCTCCTGCCATTGTTTTGCAAGTGAGTTTAAAGCAACTTCACCTGTGCAACTATTACCGTGCTTCACCAGTTTCCTGTGGACTACGTGCCTGCCATAGCCTACCTGCCAGGTAGATGTTCACCCAGGGGCGGGTTTACCTTTTTGGGGGCCCCAAGTAAAGTAAGGATAGTAAAGTAAAGTAGGCCCCCACACATTTTACGCCGAATTGCACTACAGTAATATTGAATAGAAATAGAAAGTGAAATTTTTTTTACTTTAAACTGCATAACAAAAATGTTCTACACTTTGGTAGGCCCTATACTTGTTCCCTTACGCTTTAAAATCTAAATCTTCTTGGTTTTGGATTCATCAATCTTAATTTTGTCCAATATTCAAAATTACACCGTTCATTTCGCTATGAGAAAATAAACCTCTTGGTTTTAGCTTGACTGTCGTCTTATTGTGAAATCTGATATTCCGATTCTCAAATATGTGTTCGTGATTGTATTTTGTCTTTTAAACACTTTTATAATGATCGCGTTAGATGATAATGGGTGATCGGCGCCGCCGTAGTTTGCTCTTCAGCGCAGAGAATCAAGAGTTGTCGGATTTACAGCGCGCAAATTCATCCACTTCTCCCGAAAGACATGAAAGTGGCCGGTAAACTGGGAGAAGAAAAAGTGAAAGTAAACTATCTAACGTTAGTTGCCTAGCCTACACGATGTAGCCTATTTCTGACGTGAATAAAACCGTCAAATTGGTTCTAAATTCCGCTTCCATACACATATGTGTATTTTATAAATATGATTATTTGTATATATTTTTTGCTATTACGTGTATTTAAATGAAACCTAAATGAAACGTTGTTTTGATGGGGAAAAAACTGCCCAGTCGTATGACAAGCACCGCGTCCGTCTCAGACTCAGCGCCAAAGCGCGCACGCCGATTTGGTTCGTGTTAGTTCACCCAAAGATGAAAATGCCATACTTTACTCAAACCTCATGTCGTTACAAACCCATATGACTTTCGTGCATTTTCGGGACGACCTATTTGAATGAAATCTGGGAGATTTCTATCCCTCCACTGAAAGTCTATTCACCATAACTGCTCGATTTATGATTCTTAATGAACGTTTGGAAGCGTCAGTTTAATTCGAGACACGATTGCTTTAAATGAGCAGATTTAATTTAGACTTATTCACATATAAACATTGATCACCGAACAATGTTTGCAGAATTGTAAATTTGGTCACGGAAAGCATGTTTAAATGTAAGTTCAACAGCGCTGCTGTAACAGCGGTCATCCACTGATTTATGTGCTTGGTCAGCAGGGGCCGGGGCCCCCTCAAACCTGCGGGGCCGGAGATCGAGCTCTCAATGGATGCGTCCAGCACAGACCGTATAAAACAAGGTCAAGCATTATGGCTACCCAAGACCAAGCAGCCAAAACAAAGACCGCTAATGGTTAATATCGTATAGTTTTAGACTCCACGTTTTTGCATGGAAGTTTTGTTCCCTTGCCTTTGTTTAAATAAATCTATACATATAGGTCTAATTGCAGTAAGTATGTGCTGCAACTTTTACCTTTGGATTTCTGTAGTCACAGTTTGAAGTGTAAATTTGAAATGTGTAATTGTTTTAAATTTATGTATAGGCTACTTCTGTTGTTGTTATTACAGCCTGTAGTTGAAGGATATACTGTTCCAACGAAACCTGCTTGTTTAACTTCTCTGGTTTTCATATTACCAAATGTGAATCATTGATCAAACTGTTTCACTACTGTTTGTCTTGAAGCGAACTGTGATGCATTCATGCTGTTATTAAACACTGTTATTGTGTTTGTACAGTTGAGGCTGTATCGACCACCAGAGCTCCAGCCAAGAACAACTGCAAAGCTCTGACTTCCATCAAAACCAGAGCAGCTACAGGTAAAACCACTCACTTAAATTTAGGAACGTGGAGGATATAGTTGCCAATGTTAACATTTTCATATTTGCTCCAAAGTTTGACCGTCATAATAATTTTAAAGTCTCATGTTCGCCCAGGCTGTGTTTATACAAAAATACAATAAAAATCAATTGGTATAAATCTTCAGAATGGTCCTTCAGGAATCATTGTAATATAGACCTTATTCACAGCAGCGTCATCTTTGATTTTTTTGATTTTTTTTAATGGGAATGAAAGCGAGGCTGTGAGGGACAGACATGCATCTCTTCAATGGGCTGTAGCCTACTGTTATTTAATGTTTTTGGATTGTTCTGTTCATGAAACACTGGAAAAATATCTTACCAAGAAATTTCAGTTGACAAACTCCCGACAATATAAGCTGTGGAGAATTGTAAGTAATCTAAGAGCTTTATACAGCTTTTTACAGCGGATACCATTGGAAACATGGCAAGTCTATCCCTCACAGCCTCACTTTCATACCTGTAATGGCGCTGCTCTGAATAAGGTCTATACTGATTTGGTGCTCAAAACATTTCTTATCACTGTTAAATACAGTTGTACTGCTTAATATTTTGTGGAAATTATGAAGCCTTTTATTTTGGATTCTTTGAATTAAAAAGTTCAAAACAGGAACACTGTTTTTGTTGCCTTTTAGTCATGTCTAGTTTTGAATTCCTTTTTGAAGCTTTCCCATTGTCATGCGACTCCTTACCCCTCATGTGATCTTTTCATGTGCTCCTTAGTATTTGTGTCATACCCTGATTGGTTCATTGTTCACAGGTGTTCTTTGTTACTAGTCCTTGTGTATTTCAGCCCTCATGTTTGCCCGGTTATTTTGTTGGGTATTCTGTAACATAGCTGATGTCGAGCAGACGAAGACAATGACGTAGCGAACCCAAGTGCAGATTATTTGTGAAAATCCAAAATCCAAGAACATGAAACAGACTATGAACAAAATCCAATGTGAAAAATCATTAACGGGAATAAAACGTATTAACAAAGTTGTCTCATGTGCCAAGTCTTTGTTAATACGTTTTATTCCTGTTATTGTGTTTTTTTTTTTTTTGTTTTTTTTTACACATTGGATTTTGTTCATAGTCTTTCATGTTCTTGGATTTTGGATTTTCACAAATCTGCACTTGGGTTCGCTACGTCATTGTCTTCGTCTGCTCGACATCAGCTATGTTACAGAATACCCAACAAAATAACCGGGCAAACGTGAGGGCTGAAATACACTAGGACTAATCACAAAAGGGACACATGTAAACAAAACAATGAACCAATAAGGACATGACAAGTACTATGGAGCACATGGAAAAAAATCACATGAGGGGTAATGGAGTCGCATGACAAAACCTTGAGTCTTGTCACCATTTTCAATTTCACAAGCTTATACTATCCCAAGTGGAGTATTTAATTTATTTCTTTTTAACTCAAGCTAACTGAAGATAATATCATTTCATTCTTAGTTTGATCGGCTTTTCACCTGGAAGGTGGCAAACTCGCTTCAGAGACCATGTCCTCTTGTGGTTCCTCTTGGGAGGAAGGACTGAGCATAGACTCTGGAATGCATTCCTCAAGCTGAGGTTCTGAAGACTCCGCGAGATGCTCGGACTGAATGGGGAAAGTCTCGTGATTGGTCTACTGGACTTTTTTTCTGCTGCATTACTGATCTCTGGTTGGATGTGTGAGGTACAGGTGGAGCTTGTAACAAAAAAACAACTCATGCTTACTAAGGAAAAGTAAAGTTCAGAGTAATGGTTTCACTGGGCTTTCCACCTGGAAGAAGCCTCCATGGAACACCACAGTCTGTGTGGCGGCAGGGGCCGCAGGAACAGAATCCGCATCGTCCTGGATGTTGTGTGACGTCTCAGAAGCTTTCTGTTCAGCCTGCTTGGCCCTCATGGCAGCCTTCACAGCAGCCAGTCGACTCTTCACTGCAGTGCTGGCACCTGCACCTGCTCCGGCCTTCCCTCCTACGGCAGGAGGCTTCTGTAGCAGAAAAGGATGGGATATGAGAATTACACGCTTCACATTTGAAATGCAAGATTATTAAAGGATGGTGCTGATCATGTGGTTTACTTTGGCCACTTTTTTTCTGACGACAGGCCTGACTTCCTTTATCCAATCCCTTGCTTCTGCTTCTTTCAAGGAATTAAACTTCTTGTTAACATCTTCCACCTTTTAAAAAAACAAAAAAAAATTAAACGGGTTGGACGTCATTTGAGCATTTTTAAAAGGGAACATCAACCCACCTGAAAGTACACCATGTCCCAGAAGCCCTGCAAGTCAGTGCAGGTTGTTATTTTCTCTCTGCGCCCCAATTCGCAGTCATCCACCAGCCCACTGAACTACTTTGGCCACTTTTCTGACGACAGGCCTGACATCCTCTTTCCAATCCCTTGCTTCTGCCTCTTTCAAGGAATTAAACTTCTTGTTAACATCTTCCACCTTTAAAAAAAATAAAATTCTAATAAATCTACTTTAAACAAGAGTTTGACGTTCTTTGAGCAGAACTTCCTGAATTATCTACTCTTGTTTTAAACTGATGAAGTTGTTCTTTGTGGTGATTTTTAATATCCATATGACTGACTCCACCAATAGTTGTGCCTATATAAATAAATTATTTTAACTTCAAACTAGATGTATGGAGACAAACACATAATCGTGGTCACACTTTGGACCTTGTTTTTACTTTAGGTGTGAGAGTCCACTGTGGAATTATTGGATATGACTGTATCTGATCATAAAATGTATAGTTTAATTGTGATTCACCAGCTATTAATAAGGTCTCATCCCACGACATACTGTATGTTCTCGCATCTTTAATGAGCATAGTGTCTCAATTCTGCACAATGTTTGACCGTCAAAGCCCTTGCTTGTCTAAACACTCTAATACTAACAGTCTGCTTGTTAGTTTCAATGCAATCTGTTTGTCCTCATCAAATTTCAGTACCCCTTAAGGTTAAGTCTAAGTCCAGAGAAATAATACAGCCTTGACTCAATAACAGTACTCACTGCTTGAAAAGGGAATGTAGGAAGGCTGAACGCACAACGCAGTTGGAAAAAATACATCCGGACTCAAAATACATTATATTAGCATGAAGGAGCTGCTATTAGAGTATAACGGAATGGTTAAGGATGTGAGAACAAAATATTTTTCAGAGCGAGTCTCTGCCCATCACCACAACCCAAGATTTTTAAGAAAATGCTGGAAAATCCAGTTGAAAGTGATGCCGACTGTGAATTGTTTTTATCATATTTTACTGAAAAGGTTTAGTCAGTTAAAACCTCTATCACACGATGCATTTTTCAAGATTCTTTGAGGAGAAAGTTCTAAAGAACTGCATTTATTTGAAATGGAAATCTTTTGTAACAAATGTCTTTACTGTCACTTTTGATCAATTTAATGTATCCTTTCTGAATACAAGTTACCTCATTTCTTTTTAAAAGTCTTGCTGACCATAAAAGTTTGAACAGTAGTGTATGTTGTTTCACTGTACATGTTTCAAAAGGGCAGTGATGGCCAGCGAGACTGAGCGTTTGACTGGATTTTCTGAGCTGTGGGAGTCACGATTTGATGATACCTCTATCCCGGAGGAGAGTAGGCTATAGGCTTTAGTTTTGGCTGGTATTAAATTGAAAGTCTAAATTCAACAAAGTCTAACACAGTATCCTAACTCGGTTTGATGCAAGCTTTTACTGAAAGTGAAAATGGCAAAATCTCAACTAATTAGAACATACCGTCTAATTAGTAATACCGTCACTGTCGGGTGGAAACCTTTTATCTCCAAAAACACTACTTTTCAGGATGAAACACTTTTTAAAAATAATTAATCATGGTGTTGTCAAAGTTGATGCAGTGTTTTGTTTTATTTTATTTGTTCAGACAATTGCATGTTAAATAGTTTGAGCGTCGGCGCTCTCTCAAGTCGGACAAAATTTCTAACCGGCATGCACTGCTTCAAGTCAGCCGCCGATCGGTCTGCGCAGTCCTCGGTCTTCGAAGCTTTATAATCGCAGTAAATGTAGGACGAAATTTAGAAGCCAAAATCCATCCATCATAAAAGCAATCCATACAGCTCCAGGAGGTTAATAAAGGCCTTCTGAAGTGAAGCCATGCGTTTGTGTATGAAAAATATACATGTTTAAAACTTTATCGACTAAAATAACTAGCTTCCGGCGAACGGCCTACGCAGGTCGACATTCCTCCCATTCTGAAACGGAAAACCCAGAGTTTCCCTCATTTCAGGGTTAAAATACTCAGAGTTTTCACTTAACCTCCTTTCTGAAACGGGCCAATGGGCTGTGGATCTGTAGCTCCCAGCATGCTTTGCGAAGGACTTCATTAGGAGAGGAAATTTAGGGATTAAAGGGATAACACTGTTCACCGATTAGCATTAAGCTTTGTATCAGTAGAAACCCGGTAGTATTTTGGAATGACCGTGCTTCCCTCCCTCATGTCCCCCTGAGACGAGAGATTTCTGTATTGTGTGCCAACTCAGATGACGCAAAAATCGTCATTTAGCATCATCGGAGGCTTTTTTGGCCATAGGCTACAGACTACAGCCAGTAGTAGGAGATAGTTCTGCATATTTTCAACCCATCCATAGGGGGTAAACCGATAAAACGCCGTCTTTTCAGTTTCGAGTCAACTAGTAGCCTAGTTGTATTATTTATTCCGATACTGCCCTCTGTAACCGGTAGGCGTGGCTTGGGAGTGGCCTCGTAGGGCAGCGAAGCAAGTGCATTCTGGGAGTTGTTGTCTTTCATCCACATGAGCCAAAAATATATTTTCTGGCTTTTCTCAGTCTAGAAGGCACCAACTTCTAAAATAATGTCACATTTCTACTACATAAATGACCCAATTTAAATACACAAATACACATTCATCTTTCCAGTGGTGAAATATCCCTTTAAGTGTTATTTTATGTGTTTTTCAGTAAAGGGAAAGATGTTGGTAGTTTATGTTAATGTTTAATGTTCAGTTGGACATTTAGAGGAGTTTCTGTAACTGAATGTTGTGGTTTGTGCTGAAGAATGAGGGTAATGAATTATTTTTTGAGTGCATTTACATTAAGGTGGAAAAGGACTTTCATCATATATATATATATATGATGAAATTTGAATTCAGTTAAAATCAGTAATCTTAAATCATTCATTTCAACAGATTTTCAGGTGTTTTATCTATTTTTGATCAAGTTAACGCACGTAATTAAGAATCCTATCACAAACGTTTGAATGGTAGTGCATTTATCAAAATAACAATATATTTATACAAGTTTATTTCAGTTGTTACAGTCAGTGATGTGTACAATAAAGGACAACAACTAACAAAGTCACAGTTTTAAAACATCGCAAAGTACAAGGCAATTGCACAACTAAATGAAATAAAGTCTGCTTTATTTCTATAGCGCTTTATACAATAGGCCTAGCCTACATATTTAATACAAAGCAGCTTTACTGATTCATTGATTCAAACTGAATAAAATGCTGCTGTAAAGCAGAAAAAAGAAAATAAACTTTTAACTTTTAACTTAAAAATGACAATAGTGTCATTATTATTATACAAATTTCATCATATATATATATATATGATGAAAGTCCTTTTCCACCTTAATGTAAATGCACTCAAAAAATAATTCATTACCCTCATGGGGGCAGTCATGGCCTAGTGGTTAGGGAGTTGATCTGGTGACCCAAAGGTTGCTGGTTCGATTCCAGAACCGGTGGGAAATGACTGAGGTGCCCATGAGCAAGGCACCTAACCCCTAATCGCTCCCCGGGCGCTACACAAAGGCTGCCCGCTGCTCTGGGTGTGTGTATCCACGTTTGCAGTGTGTGTGTGTTAACTACTCACTACTCTGCTCCTAATGTGTGTGCATTAACTTGGATGGGTTAAATGCAGAGGTCAAATTCCAAGTATGGGTTACCATACTTGGCCGTCACGTGTCACTTTCACTTCACTTTCACTTTCACTTCACTTTCACTTTCACTTTCACTTTCACTTCACTTCATTATTCAGATCAATTCAGTTCAATAGAGTTCATCGAGTTTAATTTAGCTATAAAGCATGCAGCTCTAGAGAAAAAAAGTTGTCGTCATCCCGCTCATGTATGCATGTGTAAGTGAAGTTTGATTTACAGATTCTGCATGTAGTGTGTAAAGCCATCTGTGTAAAATACCAACCTTTTATGCTGTCTTCAGTGTCCTGTAATAAAAACTAATTGTTCAAAATGGAGCATCTGTCAAACATAGGAAGGCTTTTGGAGTCAGTACTGACCAAAACAAAGGTAAGACACACAACATGTACTTCTGTATCTGAATAAATCAAAATTAATGTCATAAAATCATGATTTCATGGTCCGAAGCTGGCTACTTGACAAATGAAAATGACAAACATGACACTCGTTAATAAAATAATAGTATAGCCTAAATACAATTTATTATTATGTAATATAATTTTATCTCATATTAAATTAGGAAAATAAAGTGGGTTGAACCCAAAAAGCTCTAAGCAAATTTTTTGAATTGTTAAGACGGGAAATAGGCCAGATACCATGTAAAAAAAAAACACACAAAAAAAACACACAACAACAAAAAAAGTTTAAATAGGCCAACATAAATGAAATGTTTAGGTTACAGTACAGCTGCATCTGTCTCTGAGAAAAAGGAAAAAATGATGTTATGAAACTCTGAAATCAGAGCGAATAACCTTTTTTTGTTTTTTGTTTGAATGATCCGGCTGGAGACAGCGATCTTTATTCACTAGTCGATAACAAAACAGTGCAAAAAGTGAATGGAAACGTGTTACTCAGCTGAATAAAATCGCTCTGAAAGTGATTCCAGTGATATCTTTATGTGTTCTGTTTTAAAGATGCTAGGAGTAATAAGATTATCAAATTAATTTCAGGTGGGACCGTGGGAGATTAATCAACGAGCGTTTACATAGGCTTATCGCCAGGCTACACTGAGACTGATTCGAGCAGTAAATATGGTAGATCGTTGCAGAAGTTCTGCAGGGTTTCTAAAAGCAATTCTTATTTGACGTTTGGACTTCGATGATTGTTCTTCATGGCTGTAAAGGAGATTTGTGTTTGGGCAGGGCTCTTTTTGGGTCTTTTTCTTTTTGCTGTTGATGGAAAGACAGGACCGTAAGTAGCCTACTATTGAGTTTATTAATAGGCCTAGTCTAAATTGGTTTTCGACCGCTTGGTATAAAACATCCGCTTTTTATTTATAAATTAAAGAGCAGTATTAGAACATGAGGCGGTCTTCATAAACATTCAAACGATTTCAACCGTTCTCGTGCAAAGAGACGCAAAATAAACTCAGTTTAGTATGCGCGTTGTTTACTATGGAAGGCCCAAATGTTCAAAAACGTGTTCATTTTAATATGTGATGTAACTAGTGATGGACCTGGGCTCCGACGCAGTTTTCGAAGTAGGTCTACTATTGTATACTGTACTGATGCTTGTATCGAAACTGCATCGAAATACCATGTGATTGCATCGAAATACCACGGGATTGATGACATTTGAAGCTTCGAAAGTCATGTAAGGTCAGAACAGCTGGTTTGAGAAAATGTGTTTTGTGGTCCCACCTGATGTGTAAAAGAGAAATGATTATCCAGAAGGCATTATTTAAATTAAGCTTTGTTTGGTCACGTGCTTTTTCTGCTCTGCAGTGATTATTTGTTAGATATGGTGGAGAGCGTGACCACCAGATGTCGCTAATGCGCATTGTGTTAAAAGCTTTGGATAATGAACTGTTTCAAACGCTTCAGAAAGCCTTGGTTTCCCATTACTATTAACAACACGAAAAATATGTGTATCTAACTCATTTAATGTGTTTGCGTGTGAAAAATCAGCACGTGTAAATGTGCATTTAACTCGTTTAATATGCGTGAGATTCATAAAATATCAACACTTGTCAGGTTTGAATGGGTCAGTGGTTGCTTAAAGGTATAGCGGAGGATGTTTTACTTCCTGGTGGGTAGTCTAAACTATTGGTCCTCCTAATTGTCAATCATTCTGGTGAATCAATCAAACTTTTCAAAAAGTGGAGAGGGCGGGTCTTATCTAAAATTTGGAAAGATCCTCCGCTATACCTTTAAGACTTGGGTCAAATCATTTCTGTGAGCCTACCATTCATAGACTATGCTACCATCATTTAAAGGCCCACAGAAGTGCCTTGAAACCATAGACCGTAAAAGAAATGGAGACTTCAACGGAGAAAAGTGAAGTCAATTAGAAGCACTCACTTCCTGATGGCAGAGCGTACTGCGCAGGCTCAAACTGAGCTTGACGATGTAGATGTGACGTGAGAAACCCGTCTGTCTTCTAGTAGCTGTGCCAAGAGAAATCTAAATCATTCCCTTCAGAAACTTGCAGAGACTGAGCGCGTGAGGAGGTGTCCATGAGCTAGGAGCAGGAGAAACTTTTGCTAAGTATTCTGATTAATAATTTTGTCATTTTGCCTCAATGTCCCCCCTGCAATTGCCTACATGAACTGCTTCTACGGGGCCATAACGTAACATACAAGGTAATGGTGCCTTTTATACATTTTCGTGTTTCTTTAGAAATAAATAATGGACAAATGGAGTCTTTAAACGCCTCAGATGTAAAGTTATTCGCTGTCAAAGTGACGCCAAAATGAATGGGAGTCAATGGAAGGCTAACAGCAGGTGATGGTCTGCTAATCAATGGCGGCGCCCGGGGAAGCTTCAGTTTCCGGCTGATGGATTACCCCTTGCTTGAAACGCGCAGCTGTGTATCATGTGTTGACGTAATTTCCACTGAAACAGGAAGCTGACGGGACATCTTGAATGGCTCCTCCCCCTTTTCAAAAAGCCAATACCGTATAGTTTACATTACAGACAGTGAGTCATACTTGACAGCACCATGGAAACTAATCCATGTGCTGATACGTTGGATTCAATAGTAATGTTAGAGGTGTGAATAAATTCTAGCCATTTCATTCTGAAAACGGAATACAACTCGAGCATTTGAGCAACCGAACATGCATCTCCAACCCAAATTGCTCCGTGACATTACAACGGTATGATCGGTATGATGTTCACCAAATTGAACTGAATCGTTCAAAACAGAGTCAGCGCTGATTCTGTTTTCTAAAGTTACTCGCTTTCGGACATGCCTGACAGTCACTCCGACTCGAAAAAAACAATATCCTGGAGTATATATTACTCCAGTAACTCCAACAGTTAACTGATGAGCACGAGCAGCTGACACTGAGCATCCATTTACTACCGAACGTACAGCCACGGTCGCTCTGGCCAGGTGGTATTTATATCATAGGGGGCGGGACGCTTCAGATTCTAGAGCATTTGTTTGGACAGAAGATGTGATGAAAAGCTGAAGACCGCGGTGACATCATAATATGTGATCCATTTTAGCTGAAGTGAGAGACTAAGTTTTGAATGCATATCTCCTAAATGCAAATTTTGTCATTGTTTTGGTACACACCAGCTTATTTAGGCCAAGATAGCCTATGATATAATTTGTTTTCTTTTTTAAATATTTGTTCTATTGTATTTGTGCTATTGCTTGTACTTTGTTCATAAGCGTCTTATGTAACATTATTTATTGAAATCCAATTATATATTTAGTGGGGCCAGTGAAATTTTGGCAGGGCAAGTAACCAGTCCTATGTTTATAATGTCTCTTAAGACCTGCTCTTTTTGTTATAAAATAGTTAAATCTTTTACAGGGAATTTTTATAATGTCCCACCTTGCATTTCAGCAGGAGCTGGGCCTACTTTTGCAGTGTCTGTTCTTTTATTCTGTTCTTTTATTCTTAATCTTGACAATGTCGCCCACTCTCTCTGTGAATATACACCTACACAAGTACATGTTCTGACCCGACTGTTTCTACAGGTTATTCATGGTGACGTTCCCTGCAGTGATTGAATCAGGCACTGACGCCAAATTGTGTGCAATTCTTCTGAAACCCAACGATAGTCTCACAATGACCATTTCTCTGTTCGATGACACAAACGGGACAACTCTACTTGTGCAGCAGCAATCTGCTTCTGCAGAGATTTACCGCTGCTTTAGTTTCCAGGTCTGTTATCATTCTACACATGTACATTTTGTCTAGTTTGATGTACATTAACATGTTTCTCTACAGGCTCCTCAAGTAGATGGAGTTTCAGTGCAGAAGATAAAGGTGGAAGTTCAAGGGAGCTGTTTCAAAATGACCGAAGAGAGGAAAGTCATGTTCAGATCTTACCTACCTTTGACGTTCATCCAAACAGACAAACCCATCTACAATCCAGGACAAACGGGTGAGCTACAAATGACACTTGGATGACTATTAGGAGTATGGAAAGTCTGTTGCGTTACAAGTTCATTTTCAAGTGTCTAGTGTAATGGATTTTTTTTTTTTTTTTCAGTGAATTTCAGAGTTGTTACTATGGATACCAAGTTTGTGCCTCTTGATCAAATGGTGAGGCCTGATCTCTTTTGACATTGAGCAATCTTGCTGCAAACAAATAGAATAATTGTGCATATTTCCCTCTAAAATGGTTATTTGTGTATTTATTAGGGCTGTTGATTCAACGTGTTAATTAATCAGTCATGGGGTGGAGGAAAATAACGCGTTAAAATTAACGCATCCGTCACAGACCTGCGTAGTTTTTTTTTTTTTTTTTTTTTTTTTTAACCTTTATTTAACCAGGAAAGTACTCGTTGAGATTAAAAATCTCTTTTTCAAGAGTGTCCTGGCCAAGATAGGCAGCAGTACAACCATACATACAACACAGAATACACAATAACATAAAACAACTAAAATAGCAGATACATCAACCACAAATCCTTAGCATATCATGCAGAACAACTACAGCCAGATGTGGCTGCTTCCAAGTCAGTTAATATCCTCTTAAAAGTAACCAATGAGACAAGCTTATTAAGTTTCAAATTTTTCTGTAACTTGTTCCATGCAGAGGGAGCAGCAAAGTTAAACGCCTTTTTCCCCAGCTCAGTTCTAACATTTGGTACAGACAGAAGAACAAGATCCTGGGACCGAAGATTGTAAGTCCCAATATTTTTTACACTGATGTAGGTCAGAAGGTAGGATGGAAGAAGACCTAAAATAGCCTTGTATATAAAAACATACCAGTGTTGAAGTCTCCGTGTTGACAGAGAAGACCATCCAACACGTTCATACAGTTCACAGTGGTGAGTGAGGACTTTAAGACCAGTGATGAACCTCAAAGCTCCATGGTATATAGTGTCCAGAGCATGTAAACTTTGAGACGAAGCATGCATATATAAAACATCACCATAGTCAATAATAGACATAAAAGTACCAGCAACTAACCTCTTTTTAGATTCGAATGAGAGACAGGATTTGATTCTAAAATAAAACCCTAGTTTAAGTTTTAATCTTTTTGCCAGCTGCTGAATATGAGAAGTAAAAGAAAGAGATTCATCTATTAAAATACCAAGATATCTGTATTTAGAAACACATTCAATCTTCTTACCCTGAGAAGTGATGATTGAAGGCAAATTTAATTTGGATTTTGAATTTGAAAAAAGCATTACTTTTGTTTTTTCTGCATTTAAAACAAGTTTCAGATCATAAATGTTCTGTTGAAGCATATTAAAATCAAATTGTAATTGGGAGAGGGCCTGGACTGCTGTAGGTGCTGAGCAATACAGTACAGTGTCATCTGCATAAAAATGAAAATTTCCTTTCAATATGTTATGATTTATATCATTTATATATAGGATGAAAAGCAGTGGACCCAGCACTGATCCCTGTGGCACGCCTTTTGTTATTTTGAGATAGCTAGAGGTGTTTCCCTCCGCCTGCACACACTGAGTTCTGTCTGTAAGGTAATTAACAAACCAACTTACTGTTTGTTCAGAAAGTCCAGCCCTCCACAGTCTGTGCTTAAGCACTGTGTGGTCCACTGTATCAAAAGCCTTAGAAAGGTCAATAAAAAGGGCTGCACAATGCTGCTTTTTGTCTATGGATTCAATTAAGTCATTTAAAACCTTAAGAGCTGCAGATGTTGTACTATGCCTTTTTCTAAAACCGGATTGAAAGTCAGATAGAACATTTTTACTGTCTAAAAAAATCTTTAATTGATCACTGACAAGAGACTCTAAAACCTTGGCCAGGACAGACAATTTAGAGATCGGTCTATAGTTATTTAATATAGCAGGGTCACCACCTTTTAACAGGGGAACCACAAAAGCTGATTTCCAGATGGACGGAATGACATTTGTGTTCAAGCACCGATTAAAAATATTAGTTAAAGGCATGGAAATAAAATTAGCTGCTAACTTTAAAAAGTAAGGATCCAATTTGTCAGGGCCTGCAGATTTTGTTGTGTCCAAATGTTTGAGGGCTTTATCTACGTCTGAAACTGTAATAGGACTAAAACTAAAACACTGAGTAGAAGGTTCGGAACCAACAGTCTCCACTATGGGGGAACACTTATGTTGAGTATTTAGTGACTCAAATAAAAATCCTGAGGCTATGAAATGTTCATTGAAACAATCAAGAATTTTGGTTTTGTCAGTAATTGTTTTAGAGTCTATCACAACGCTTGAAGGAAGCTCCTGACCTTTACTGTTTTCTGATAATGATTTGATAGTTTTCCAAAATTTTGATGGGTTATTCAGGTTATGAGTGGTTTGAGAAAGAAAATGATCAGCTTTGGCTTTTCTAATTTTGAGAGTACATGCATTGCGCAGCTGCCTGAAAACCAGCCAGTCAGAGTTCTCATTAGATTTTCTGGCTTTTGCCCATGCCACATTGCGGTCATGGATGATATTTGCTAAATCCAAAGAAAACCAAGCATTGTTTCGGCCTTTAACTCTGTATTTCTTTAATGGAGCGTACTTATTAATTATATTTACAAAGCCTTCATGAAAGAGGTTCCAGGCACTATCAACATCTGCACTGTTATAAATTTTTTCCCAGTCAAAATTAGATAAATCATGGAGAAAGTCTTGTTCTGAGAAGTGCTTCATATTACGCTTGACTATAATACATGGTTTGGTTTTTGATATTTTAGTATTTCTAACTGTAGCTATGACACAGTGGTCACTGATGTCGTTTGCAAATATGGAAGCAGTGGAGTACTTATGAGGAACGTTAGTTAAAATTACATCTAATAGAGATGATTTTTCCGGGTTTTTAAAGTTTGGCCGTGTGGGACTGTCAACAATCTGAAAGAGATTTAGTGAATCACAATTAGCTCTAAAGTCATCAGATATTGGTTGTAACCAATTCCAATTTAGGTCTCCGAAGGCTACTAATTCCTTAGAGTTAAAATCCGAAAGGAGTTGCATTAAGGAGGGCAGAGCACCGTTAACAGCTGAAGGAGTCCTGTAACAACCAATGACCGTTATACAAAGTGATTTAGAGATTTCAAGCTCCAATGCTAAAAATTCAAACTGTTTAACTAATGATATTGACCGCAATACATTAACATGATACTGGTTTTTGATGTAGATTGCTACACCCCCACCTCTATTAGGGCGGTCAGTCCTAAAAACATTATAACCGCTTATATTGATTACTTTATCTGAAACCGATTTACTTAACCAGGTTTCAGACAAGACAATTACATCGGAATCTGTAGAGTGAGCCCAGATACGCAACATGTCCATTTTAGGAACAAGACTGCGAACATTCAAGTGAAAGAAACCAAGACCTGACCTTTCTTTAAAATCTGCCGGGGTGTTAAAGCCTATAGGGGTGTCTGGGCCTGGGTTTGGCTGCACATTTCCTGACATCAACAGTAATAAAGCAATTAGACATTTTATCTTAACTGATTTCTTGTACGATTCATTGCTTCTACTTTTAAAATGGGAGTCATCATGGAGCACACAAGAAACAGTGGTAAAGTTGTCACATAACGTCATGATACTAGACAAACAGACCAAGTCAACGGTGTCAGAAGGGAAGAATAGGCAACATGTGACATTAAGTGAACAGTCAAATGCACACGTGCCCTTATGTGATTTACATGACATTGGGAACACTGGACTAGAATATCCATTCCAGTAATAGGTATCCCCAGAGATAAATAAGGACAATGAAAAAATAAAACAAAGAGAGGCAAGGAGTAACCACTTCTTTCTCTCCATATCCGTAGCACCACTCAGACGTGTAAAGACAAAATATTACTTAAGAAACAAAACAAAAATAATAAAACAGTCCAGGTCAGCAATGAAGAAGTCCAATATGGGTTATCTGTTTTCTCTGCAGCAACCAATGATGTTACATGTTGTCAACAGGAAGCCCAGTGAGTGAAGCAATGCTGCGGGTAAAAGAGTTTAATCAAAACCAGACGTCTCTAAAACATCAAGCTATATCTTAAAAACCAGCAGTAAGAACAAAGAAGCACTTTCCTTCATTATAGGGAGATCAAGCCCATCAAACTCAGTGACACGTCTGCACTCGAGCTCCAGTAGATAAGTAGGCTCCCGGCACCGACCAGTCAGCATGAAACAGATCCTCCAAAAACAGTTCCAGGTAGATTTCCGTGCCAGCTTGGTGGTTCAGACTGGGATTTTATGGATACCGTGTGTTTGCAGACGGCACTGCTAGGATTAGCACAATGCCGGTACACTGAGAATGTGAGACCCGACTTAAACTATGCGGATTTGTGTCATAAAACAACCATCGAATATGACAAATACCGACTCTACATTATAGTTATATTATACAAAAGCTCATAAAATGATCAATTTGCTATTTTCCCATAAACAAACAAATATCAATCACAGACAGAGAGACAAGCTGCCATCTTGGATTTGACAGGAAGTGATGTAGTGCATGAAGTGTAAAAATGTAAGTTTCTTACATTTTATACAGTTGATTGGTGACGAACATGAAGCAGGGCAACAAACTTTAGAGGGTTGAATTAAGATATCTGGGCAAAAATGTCCCTGTATGAGTTTCTCTTATATAATATGATAGTTAAGCAATTTCACACAAGGGCTGTTTTTGTCCCGAATTGCATGCACAAGTGTAAAAGTGATGCTGATTTTACATTTGTACACTTGTAAAACAAAAGTTAATAATGTTATACACTATATTGCCAAAAGTATTGGGACACCCCTCCAAGTCATTGAATTCAGGTGTTCCAATCACTTCCATGGCCAGAGTTGTATAAAATCAAGCACCTAGGCATGAAGACTGCTTCTACAAGCATTTGTGAAAGAATGGGTCGCTCTCAGGAGCTCAGTGAATTCAAGCGTCGTACTGTGATACTGTTAGTGGTATTATAACAAAGTGGAAGCAATTGGGAACAACAGCAACTCAGCCACAAAGTGGTAGGCCATGTAAAATCCCAGAGCGGGTTCAGCGCATGCTGAGGCTCACAGTGCGCAGAAGTTGCCAACTTTCTGTAGAGTCAATAGCTACAGACCTCCAAACTTCGTGTGGCCTTAGGATTAGCTCAAGAACCGTGCATAGAGAGCTTCATGGAATGGGTGTCCATGGCCGAGCAGCTGCATCCAAGCCTTACATCAAGTACAATGCAAAGCGTGGGACGCAGTGGTGCAAAGTGCGCCGCCACTGGACTCTAGAGCAGTGGAGAGACATGTTCTCAGGAGTGACAAATCACGCTTCTCTATCTGACAATCCGATGGATGAGTCTGGGTTTGGCAGTTGGCAGGAGAACGGTACTTGCCTGACTGGGGGATTATGATGTGGGGTTGTTTTTCAGGGGTTGGGCTTGACCCCCCCCCCCCCCCCCCCCCCCCCCCCCCCCTTTAGTTCCAGTGAAAAGAACTCTTAATGCTCCAGCATAGAAAGACATTTTGGACAATTTCATGCTCCCAACTTTGTGGGAACAGTTTGGGTATGTTCCTGTTCCAACACGACTGCGCAACTGTGCTCAAAGCAAGGTCCATAAAGACATGGATGAGCAACTTTTAGTGTGGAGGAACTTGACTCGCCTGTCCTGACCTCAACCCGATAGAACACCTTTGGGATGAATTGGAGCGAAAACTGCGAGCCAGGCCTTCTCGTCCAACATCAATGCCTGACCTCACAAATGCGCTTCAAAGAAGAAAGGTAAAAAAAATCCAATAAACACTCCCTAAACCTTGTGGAAATCGTTCCCAGAAAAGATGAAGCTGTTATAGCAGCAAAGGGTGGGCCAACTCCATATTAAACTACAGATTAAGAATGGGATACCATTAAAGTACATGTGCATGTAAAGGCCGACGTACCAAAACGTTTGGCAATATAGTGTATTTTAGACACACTATTGTCTGTTTTTGTTACCTATAAAAGTCATAGCTTCTCCGAGCAACACAGCAATGTTTCTGAAGGAATTCACACTATCGCGAATTGGGGGAATCTATTCAATGGCCCATTCATAGAGAGAAGCAATTACTGCATTCCTTAATGAATTAGCCATTTGAATTAATTGAATGAGTGACTTGCTCATTTAGACATTTACTGCCACCTACTGGCAGTTTTAGTTTCTTAATTAGTATAATTTAATTTAAAAAGTCATATTTCTAAAATAGAAAACCTATTAAAAGTATAGGTTACCAAATAAATTGTCATACTCACCCTCATGTCGGTTTAAGCCTAAAAGCTTGTTTACCTTTTTTTTTTTTTTGGAAATACTTTTTGCTAGGTCTATTTGATGCTTTTAACACAGTGACTTGTAAAACAATCTTTTAGGGATACTTTCAAGTCTGCTTGTTTGAGTCACTGTCTAATATTCCTGTCTGTGTTTTGCAGTACAGTCTTGTGGTGGTGGAGGTGAGTATTTGCTCCAGTGCAAGTCTTGTGTAATTCTGCTTTATTTCTGGGTGATCTCTTTGAATTTAACATTAGGTTTGCTTTTTATTTTTTTCTGACCCATTGTTTTAATAGGACAATAATAATAACCGGATTGGTCAGTGGACAAATGTTTCCTCAACGGTGTGGATATTGCAGCTTTCTCATGAGTTAAACCCAGAGGCTCAGACAGGGATGTACACACTAAAGGCTTTTATTGGTGATCGAACAATCTCCCAGGTTTTTGAGGTGAAAAAATATGGTGAGTCATTATGTTTGAGTGCAAAAGTACAACTGTAGATCGGAGGCCCTAATTTAAAGCTTTTTTATTATTATTTAGTTTTACCAAAGTTTGACATGACCTTAAACACACCACAGATGTACAGCGTTGGAGATGAGGGACTGGAAGTTGAAGTTTGTGGCAAGTGTGTGTGAAGCTTTTATTTTCTTGATTGCTGCATTGTCTTGTGGTTGGTCACATGATCTCCTTCCTTACAACATTTCCCAGATACACATATGGCCAACCTGTGCCTGGCCAAGCCTTGGTGGAAGTGTGCCGTGAGCCGTTTCCATATGCTGTGGTTCCTGAAGTGACCCGTCTGTGCCTGAATCAAATCGTGCAGGTCTGTGACTGATATAGAGTGCAGGTTTTTTCTTCTGCATGTGGTTGACTTCAACATGACCATCTGTGTTGCTACCAGATGAATGACACAGGCTGTGCCTCCCTTACCATCGATACATCAGTGTTTTTCAACACTAGATTTGAGAATAATCTGCAAGACATATTTCTTGTTAACGTGAACGTCACAGAGGAGGGAACAGGTGAGCTATTGGCTGATCTCAACCAATGGCACATGCTTGGAGGTTGATGTTTATTTGTTGTGCTCATGTGTTTTTTTTTGTGTTTTTTTAGACTTACTAATGTCAAAATCTGCAACTGTGTCCATTACGTTTGAAGTCGGCGAAGTCACGTTTGTGGACCTCCCAGGTTTCTTTGACCCCGGATCAACGATTAACGGAAAGGCAAGTAAAAGTTCATTATTCGTTACAGAAGCCTTCGCTTTGGTAATGTTTCCTAAACTTTCTTTCCCAACAGATATCTGTGACTCATTTCGATGGGACCCCAATAGTGAGCAAAGTGGTGTATCTCCTGGATAGTTCCAGCTGGCCCAACAAACTGCTGCTGAATCTGACCACAAACCAGAACGGACTGGCCTCATTCTCCCTCTGCACTGCTAGTCTTCTTAAAGCTGGGCTTAGTCTAGTGGTACGACTTGATTTTGTTATCGTTATTTTAAATGAAAACTTGTCACAGTAAACTAATTCCATTCATTGTTCCCCAGGCAAGTGTGACTCTAGAAGTAGTTTATGGTTACAAATCGCCATACTTCACTGCAGACACAAGGGTTGTTCAGGTTCTCCAACCTGCTACTCCCTACAGCCCAATCTTTAGTGAACTGACTATAGTGAAGCTCAAGCAGCCATTAAAATGTGGTACTGCGTTACCAGTGACAGTCAAGTATTCTTTTGTTGGAGAAACTGGCGACTACAACACTGACATCATCTACATGGTGAGTGGACAGTGCTTTTGTAGTCATCTTTGCTGTTTTGATTGCTGTGCTGGTCTGTTTGTCTGCCATCTTTTATGTACCTTTCCGTCTTGTCAGGTCATGTCCAAAGGAGTGATCGCCCACCATGGATTTCATAGGGTTAAAGTGAGAGCTTTTGATACGGTCACAAGCGGTACGGTTTCGTTCAGGCTGTTTGTCTGTGTCGCTATGGCTCCAGTAGTGCAGATTCTGGCCTTCTGCATTCTGCCCAGTGAGAATGTAGTTGCTGCTAGTGCGTCATTTGACACAGAAATGTGTTTCCAAAACCAAGTATGATGTGCACTAGAATCTTTTGGCTTCAAGTGGTGAATGGTGATGTGTCCTACAGTGTGTTTGTCCTTGTTCCAGGTTTCTCTACAGTTCTCTCCTGCTACAGCCGTTCCTGCTGAGGAAAATGTTCTGACTGTCTCTGCTCAAGCAGGATCTCTGTGTGGCATCAGTGCTGTAGATCAGAGCATCCGGATCATGGAGCCAGGAAGACATCTGAGTGCGGAAATGGTATCCATGTGCCACTGATCAGATTTTCTGTTTGAACTTTGGTGCTCTTCGTGTGTCAGTCAAAAGTGAATTTGACCATAGACCTGAATTAAATTTAAACTTAAACTGTTGTACATCTTGAATGCTTTAGAACACACTCTTTTCAAAAATGATCCTTAAAGTGAACTTAAATAGTTACAGAATTGTTTGTTATAAAAATGGTATGTTTATCAAAATTAAATGTATATTTTCAAAAACATGTTTTATTATAAAACTGCAAGAAAGTAAAAGCCATAAATCTAACCTAGTTGTGTTCCAAATTTGAGCTTTATCTCAAAATTTGCTTTCAGTAAGATCGCAGTACTAAAGGTTTTCACTAGATGAAATTTGTCTCCCATTCATTTCCAATGCAGTCATTTGACCTCAAGGAGCACAAGTGTGAATTTAACCTTTTTCTATTATTATTTTTTTTCACATAGAAAGTACCAAGTTTACCAAGTTTCGTACCATTCGGATGAATTCAATTAGAAAAAAAAATGACCGAAGAGCACCAGAGGGTTACGATGTGGATTTGAATCCATGGCAGGACTACCATTTGGTCTTGTTCATGGGCTTTAAGTTTTAATCCTCTTATCCTAAGACCCTTTGGCCTTAACTTTTAGTTTGTAATTTATCTAGATTAGCACTAACAGTGACTTTTTAAAGGGAAAAAGCCAGAAGGTGGAGGTCTTCAAACAGCTACTCCAGGCATTTTTGATATGTCTTATTTCCCCCCACTGGCAAAATGTTCTCAGGTATTCAACTTGCTACTGGTAGGATCATTATCAGATCGTTATCCATATGAAGTTGAGGATGAACAGGAGTGTCCGAACGTTCGTCCCCGTCGAGCTGTTCCTACAGACCATGCCTACGAAATCTTCAAGGTAAAAAATAATTTGTAATCATGTCAGTCAAGCGTGTTTGTCTGTGATCATGTAAACTCGTTAACCTGTTTTCCTTTATCGGAGTAAGGTTATAAACTGTTAAGCATCAGAGGTGGGAGAAAGTCACACGTGTTCAAGTCACGACTTGCTTGGTTTGTCTGCACTGCAACTTTAGTCAGTGGCTCACCTCAAGCAATCAAATCCTGCTAAGGGTCAAGTTACATTACCAAACAGAAAAAAAGTAGAGTTTAAATTGGCCTTGACTAAGGAAAGAAACATGAACCACAACTGACTTCCAGCCACAGCTTTCGATGAAATCAACTGAAGAGACATTTCATCTCTCTTAAAGGTCCCATATTTTCAAAATTGAGGATTAGGGGCTATGAAACTACTATACAAGTTTAAAAACAGTCAATCCACAGACAAATGCGCACAGCCTGCATAAAGTAGCTGTGCCTCTTTCAGGGTTCCTTCAAAATTCCGTACTTTTCCAGGCTTCCCTACAGATTTTTCCGACCATATTTAACTTGTTCTGATAAATTGTTTTAAAATTCAACTGCTAACAAGTATGTTACATTCTAAAGATTTAATATTGACGTTTTATTAGGATAGGAACGTAGCTAGACAGGAAGTAAGGTGGGAGAGAGAGAGGGGGGCGGGATCGGTAAGAGTCCATGAGCCAGGACTCGAACTCGGGTCTCCCAAAGCACAACAGCGCTACATGGCGATGCACTTACCCACAATGCTATTGGCGCCGACAAGTATGTTACACTCTGAGTCAAAACCTCTATGTAGGCTATCATGTTAAATCTGTAAATTTGAAAATTGTAGCTACTGTTGCTCGTACAAGTCAATTTAACACAAAACCCAGTCAAGTTCAAAGCACAGCATTTTATTCAAACTGCAATGATAAACCTGTTATTCATATTTGTAATTTTGTACATTTAAATAACCGTAAACCCCTACAGAAACAGAAGGGATGTTCATGTACAATTAACCAGAAAATTAGAAAATGGAGCTAAAGTCAATTGACAATGCTTAATTGGCTGTTAGGTACAGCAAACTTGTAAAGGCTGTTTAACCAATAGGCTAATTATAAATAAAATATTTAGAAATCCTATATTAAAATATTGCCTTTTGTGACCTTAACGAACAAAATGCTAAATCAGTCAAAACATTTTTAAGGGGTTATTAATTTACCCAAAAATGAATTTTCTATCAAATTTACTTACCCTATTGTCATTCTAAACTAATAAGACTTTTGTTAATCTTGGAAATCTTGGACCCCTGAAGATAAGGATTAGTTCACTCAATATTCATGAGCCTCTCTTCTGATTGGCCTCTTGTTTTCTAAGTAGAAAGGCCAAAACCGACCTGTTTTTGGCAGAGCTCCTGAGAAAGGAGCTGTAAAATATAGTTTTTTTTGTACTTGTACAGCAAATATATATGTTCTTAAGGACATCAAAACCTAAAATAAAACTTCAGAAAGATGTACAATATGGGACCTTAAAGGCCCCATGACATGCTACTTTTTGTAGGCTTTAATATAGGCCTTAGTGGTCCCTAGTACTGTATCTGAAATCTCTTTCCAAAAATTCAGCTTCGGTGCAGAATTATAGCCACTACAAGTCAGTCCCAGAATGAGCTTCCTTCAGACAGGCCGTTTCGGTGTCTCTAGCCTTAAATGATAATGAGGAGGAGAAAGGCGGCGCAAGATGGTCAAGGCCACACCCACCCTCCAACGGTACCGTGGCGTGCATGTTTACGTTGGATATAGCAATGGCACGAAGACACGCAGTCTTTCAAGCATTTCAGTTTGACCCAGAATCTGATCCGGATGGAGAAGCAACGGATGAAGAAGTTGCAACTCAGCGGCTCCAGCAGGACGTTTCCGAATGGTTAGTTTAAAATATTATGTTTGGATACGGTACTTTATTCGGATGGTTTACAGTTATTATCATGTAGCTAACGCTAACCTACTGTTGCCTTTTCATGAGAGATCTGTAACGTCTGTAATTTATCTTATTACAATTACATCAAGCTCTGCGATCTTGAAATGTGGATATCGCGCGCGCCATATAACCAACAGGAAAACAGTTATCCAAATAACAAAGAAATGTAGAACACTCGCGTTACAGTGTGTGTATTCACACACATAAACTGCATAGCTGCTTAGATAATGTTACAGCCACATTCTACGTGTAACAATCTAGGTAACCATAAACCGTAAAGCAACACACTTGTATATCATTAGTTGACTGACTTGTCCGAGGTGTGTAACGTTAGCTGAGAAGAGAGTGATCCAGACTTTAGTTTCAGACGTTCAGCAAGCCCAGCTCTGTATTGACCCTTTGGTGTTCATTTGTACATCCAATTATTGAGCAATTGTTATGCTTCGCTCGCTCAAAAGCCATGATATCTCTCGTGGACAAACTAAAATTGCGCGCGCGCATTCCTACTTCCTAGTGCATTTTCTCATGGGCGAGAAATATTCTCTGGGCGGGCAAAGCAGAGACAGGGGAGGTAACATTTCCTCCTTATGACGTCATAAGGAGGAGATTCAAGATCAGCGCGTATGAGCCTCCATTTTCTCAAAGGCAGAGAAAGATAGCAAAAGCTTGATTTACACCGACTGAAATTTCTAGAAACTTGGGGAACATATACAGGCTAGGGGAACTCATATTAATGTTAAAAAACCTCAGAAAGTGAAAATTTCATGTCATGGGACCTTTAAGGCTACGTTTACACGTGGCCGGTTATTTTCATAAACGGACATCTCACCCTCTCCGTTTTCAGAAAAGTGTTCGTTTACACAAACCTGTGTATATATGCCGTCAAGAGCATGCCAAACCTGTTGGTGGCAGTGTAACGAGAAGCTCAAGCCCATGTTAGCCAATCAGAATCCCGAAAATATAGGTCACACCTTTGACGCAGTGCAAGTTCTGTCGCATACTGTGACGTCGACTGCCTAAAACTCAGTTTTTCTCAGTTTACATGCAAACGTGCGAACAGAGTTTTCCAAAATCTCCACTCTGGCCGGAGTTTTTAGAAAGAATCGTTTTCAGAGGCGAATTCTCCGTTTGCATGTAAACGAGGGGCACAAACGAAGGGAAATGTCTCTGTTTTTTTACAATACAGATTCTTTCAAAGCAGCTTTACAGAGATGAGAGGAAAATGCTTTAAGTATATAGCCATATAGCCGCTCTGGAGTAAACCGTGATGTCATCTTGTATAATAGTGCTAATGCAGGCAGATCTATATTATTGTTGAATATTAAATTAAATGTTACATTTAGGCCTAATTACAAACCAAACAGACTTTATTGAAAATGTTTGTGGTGCTCATTATGGTGATCAGTGTTTCATTTAGTTGGACAGTTTGACTCTTGGCAGAGCAAGTCTCAAATCATGTGACTCGAGTCCCCCACCTCTGTTAAGTATAAACCAATTGACGGGCTCAACTGATTTTGCCCGTCATGTAAAGGCATTAACCTGCGTTCTGTCTCCTAATTGATGTGCACATGTCTTATATGTGAAAGGAAAGCGTCCTTAAAGAGGTAATTATGATTTCACTTTTCTAACTTTAGTTAGTGTAATGTTGCTGTTTGAGCATAAACAACATCTGCAAAGTTACAATGCTCAAACTAAGCAAAGGGAGATGTTTCATATGAAATAAATTGCTTTTTAAGGAATACAACAAGCGGCTGCTAGCCGGGACTACACGAGTTTCCTCAGTGACATTGCTAAACCTAAAATTTACATAAATCCCGGAACACGATTTATAGATTAAGACAGAATATGCTAATCAATGACTAGAAGTCAACTACACAAGCTACATAAATTCTAGTGATGCTCCGATTGATCGGCCGCCGATCATGATCGGCCGCCGATCATGATCGGCCGATATTGGCAAAAAATAGCTTGATCGGCAACCCCCAAAAGCGCCGATCAAAAAAGCCGATCACGTGACGTAAATAACTCGCGCAACTTTTCCGCATGCGCGGCAACACAACAGCAGAGCAGAGCTTGCTTAACAGTGGCAAAATGAGTTCTCCTATGACGGCAATTCAATGGCAATTATAAACGAGCGCACAACTGATGCTGGCGCGCGCGGTAAATGACATTCGCGAGAGGATAACAGATCTACGCGCGAGGAAGCGGGAACTCGCGAGCTCATTCAAACCCTGCGCGGGGGCATGACATCTCTGCCCTCGCGCATGATCATTCCCCACACTCTCGCGCTTGATCTCCTCTCGCCTGCTGATTTTGCTCGCTCGAACACTTTTATTTTTGGCAGTCGAGGGGCGGGACTTACTGTTTTAATAACCTCAAATGTCATTGTCATTTTGGATCTGATGTAGTTAGTTCCTCAACTACATCCATTATAGTCTGCCTGACCCCTCTTTGTTTTGAAAAATGATACTGTGCCTTATTTGGAAAAGGTGGCCTACAGTAGCCTTATTAGGGATGGGACGGTATGAAAATTTAATATCACGATTATAGTGACCAAAATTATCGCGATTATCAATATTATCACGGTTTTGTTAAAACGAGATGAAAGTGTTCAAAAAGAGATGATGATCACACTGAAGGCATTTCAACTTTTATATTTGAAAATCAACAAACAACAAATAAAACAAGCAGCTCTATGCTCTTTTTAAAGCAAGATTCTATTCTGTGCCATTTCCTTCCTTATAATGACGGTCGTCAATAGCAACGCATTATAACACCGCACATATCCATTTTAACGGCCACCTAGTGTTAAGTAGTGTTCATGACATGAATGTTGATGTGCCTTTAAGATAACTTCTTCTATGGCATACGTTATTGTATGCATGCTGTTTTTATGTGAGCGCGCACGCACAGTGAGAGTGAGATTGCTCGCGCTAAGAGGAAGAAGATGACCGCTCTACTGCTGACCGTTGTTTTATTATAATGTGTTTACTTCCACTTTGATTTGTAGCGTGTTTTAGAGTGTTTTCTTTTCCCTTTTAACATTCGCTCTTCGACATGTATGTGAAGAGTGTGCTTATAACTGAGAGAAAACATCTATAAAAGTCTCGTGGAACTACCAGTTCATTTGCACTGTCTTCAAACTCTCTGACAGACGTTACACCATGTATCACAATGGACGCGCTCTCGTCTCATTCAAATAACTTGCCGTCTTGCGTCTCCATTTTTAATTGTATTGAAAATTAAATCAGAGTTGATTTATTGTTTACAGAGTTTGATAATATTGTTGTGATCATCTTGTCTGAACGATTGTTTTCCATCCTCGATTAAGTTTGCCTCAGGACTTTTGTTAAAGCCAAAATATGACCACACCTCAGAATTGGTTGAAGGCTGAAAAATCTCCCGAGCGCTGTCACTGCCTTCCGCTATTCCTTCTTGAATAAAAAAACAACAACATTGCGCGCTGATCCTGCGTCAGACTGTTGCTGGCTGGACAGGATCTAAAAATCGCGATAATCAAACACGGTTTTAATGATAATTAAATTTTAAACGATATTACTAACCGTCTGTAAATTTTATCGTGGTTTATAGTGAAACCGGTAATAGTCCCATCCCTAAGCCTTATGTTATCTTGTTTTCTAACTACAATTAAATAAATATTGGTGGTTCTTCAAGATTTTCTTGACTCTAGCATATTTCCATTCTGTGATCGGCAGTGATCGGCAATCGGCAGATCATGATTTTGGTAATCGGTGATCGGCCCCAAAAATGCTGATCGGAGCATCACTAATAAATTCATCAACTAGCCTAACTCCATTTCGAATGTGACTTTGTCTCTGTTGCTCTGACAGAGTGTGGGGTTGAAGATTGCAACAAATCTGCCTGTCCGAGAACCTCAGTGCCTGAAGTACAGAGACCTGAACTACTATCGCAGCTTCCGTGACGGTATGTCTGTTAGGTTCTTGATCTAGAAATTTGTATTGCTTGGAAAAACAAGAAAAAGGAGTACTTGCGTGACATGGTTTGTAAAGGATTGCTCTGTAACTGTCAATATAGGGCTGTCTGTTACGGAGTGTGAAGTTTAGCATGACTCTTTACATTGTGTATATACAGGCACAACTAATGCCTAGATGTGTGTGGGGGGGTTGTTTGTTTTTTTAGACCTGCTTCATTTTGGAAAAATCATCACGGAAAATGTTTATTTTGCCTTTCGTATAGACGTCAACATTGTCAAAGATCCTCGTTCACACGGATCCATAAAAACTATTCTGCATGCCAGGCCAGTAGTTGACTATGTCACCTTTATAAAGAAACGCTAGTGATGCGCAGATTGCAGTTATATCTGGGGACACTACATATAATCCTCAGGCCAAGTAATAAAAATAACGTTCCAATGAACTTCAGGTGGCTTGCTGGTGGATGAGAGAAGTCATTAATGTGGTGATTTTAATAAAGACTCGTAACTCTCATTTCATGGTAAAACACCCGTTTACAACAAAGTATAGACCTATCTCTAAAGGGAAAATAAAGCAAAACCTGCCCAGAGCACCTCCTAGTGGTTATGTAAAACAAAGGAAAAACCCTACAGGTATGTAATGTATGACAGCTGTGAAGTGCTAGTTTGTGAAGACAAACTAATACAGCCTTTGCTCAGGCTGAACTTATTTACCTTCTCGTGTGTTTGGAAAGAAACGGAAACTGACAATTAAGTTTGAAGCGAGTAAAGCCTGTTTACGCTATTAAGGAAATGTAATTTTGCCAAAATAATCACTTTTACTTTAAACAGATTTTCTTTGAAAGCAGCCCACTGCAGTTACTCTACACTGCACTTAAATCTGAGTAATTGTAGTGCGACAATCGGGTGCGGATATCTAAATCAGGGAAAAATCGTTGGTGGCGGTTGGATTTTTTTTTTTTTTTTTACTATATTCGGGTGACGTTAGAGCTGATCCAATCTCTACACGCTACTATTTTTAGTTGAAAACCGAGTAGTTTAAATGGACCCTTAAAGTGCATCCAAAATACAATGCACTGATTATGGCTACAATGGATTACTTTGAGCTTTCAGTTATGAAATGAAATCCAAAATGAACTCTTCATCCTGGCCATATAAAACCTTGTATGTGTGCTTTAGGAAAACCTCCATTTACTGTACTTATGGTGCATTTGTAGCCCATGTTCTCCCTTTAACTGGACCGCTATTATCCCATCATAGTATATTACTCTTAAGTGTGAATCTTTGATTGCAAAGACTGTTTTCCTTGCAGTGTGCATAAGCCTGATTTATATAAAATTGATAAATGGGAAAACTCAAATGGCTTTTGTAATCCTAGCTTGTCTTTGTTTCAGTGATTTCTTTTGGTCCGCCTGCAGCCGTTCCAAAACCTGAAATGGCTCCTGCTCCAGTAGCAGAAAGGGCTGAAGGTGACACTTCCTCTTTTGAAGTGACCATCAGGACTTACTTTCCAGAAACCTGGATCTGGCAGCTTTCTCAAGTGGGGTTAGTGGAGCATCTTGTTCCCTCTAAAGCTACTTAACTATAGTTTTTACTTCTGTTCCTCTTATTTCTCTTCTGCTGTCTTTCAGAGACACTGGATCCACACAAGTTCCTCTCACTGTTCCTGACACAATCACCACATGGGAGACCGAGGCGTTCTGCCTGTCCTCAAAAGGCTTTGGACTGGCTCCTCCTGCTCTGCTGACGGTCTTCCAGCCCTTCTTCTTGGAGCTCTCCCTGCCGTACTCCATCGTCCGTGGGGAGTCTTTTGATTTGAAGGGCACAGTTTTCAACTATCAATCCAAGTGCATCATGGTCTGTCATGGTTTATTTTTATTTATATAATATATATATGAATAGAAAGGCCCTGTGTCTTTGATCCATGTGCACTCTTTTGTTGGCAGGTTAAAGTAACTCCAGCTTCATCCATGGACTTCACTCTTAAACCATATCCTGATCCATATTCGTCCTGTCTTTGTGCCAATGGGAGAAAGACCTTCAAATGGGTTCTCTCAGCTTCGGTTCTCGGTTAGTCTCTCTTTCTCTCTGTCGTGGCCTTATGTTGAGAGTCAGACTGGTAACCCAATGGTTGCTGGTTCTATTCTCAATACCAGCAGTAAACAAATGAGGTGCCCTTGAGCAAGGCACCTAACCCCCAAGCCTCAGCAAAATGGCTGCCCTCTGCTCTGGGTGTGTCCTTGTTTTGCATTTTGTGTTCACTACTCTTTGTGTGTAATGTAACTTTGGTTAAATGCAAAGGACAAATTCAATCTGACATGTGTAGGCCAAATATGGTAACCCTTACTCACTTTTTCTTTTTTTTTGTGTGTATGAGGTGTTGCTCACTTATTGTCTGTCATGGCAGGAACTGTCAATGTGACTGTCCGTGCTTCAGCTGAAACATCCCGGACTCTATGTGGCACTGAGGTCATAACCATCCCGACAAGAGGACGCATTGATGTAGTCACTCGAAGTCTTCTTGTCCTGGTGAGTGTTAACCAGCCTACTGGAGTTTGAGCATGGAGATCATGTTGCTACTGATGTGGTGTTTTATTGCTTTTATAGCCTGAAGGCGTTGAAAGGACAAACACCCAGAGTTGGTTACTGTGTCCAAAGGGTTTGTTTGCACTCAATGATTCCCAAACACCATTCTCCCTGTATTGTCAAACATTAGCCTAGCGCTCAGTACTGATCCGTTCTTTTCGGTCTGCAGGAAACATTCTTTCTGAAAATGTGACACTGACATTTCCCAAAAATGTGGTTCAGGGATCAGCCAGATGCTCGGTTTCAGTCCTTGGTAAAACATTTAATTGAGTAGAAACTGACATGTGAAAGTTTGTAGAATAACAGTTTCTGATCTGGGTTTTATTCTTGACTTCTTGTAGGGGACATAATGGGTCGTGCGCTGAAGAATCTGGATAAGTTATTACAGATGCCGTATGGCTGTGGAGAACAGAATATGATTGTTCTTGCTCCCAATATATACATCCTGCTGTACCTGGAAGTCACGGGGCAACTCACCGCAGCCATCCGAGAGACCGCCACAGGCTACCTTCAGAAAGGTATGGATGGTGTTGGGGGGGTAACTCATTACTAGTAGCTTGAGTTACCTAATCAGATTACGTTTTCTATGTACAACAAAATATTGATTTTACTTTTTCAAATAAGTAACGCTAGTCACTTTTTCACATTTATTGACTGACAGCTCTCCTGTCCCCATGTTGAGAGAAATAAAGTGAGGAGGTGTTGTGTGCTGTGTAAAATTATGGTTATTTTAGTTCTAGACTAAATGTGAACATGCATTTACTCACTTGCACGAACACAATCAGTAATTGAATAAAAACGGTAACATGCAATCTCAGAATTTTAGGCAAAACCTTTGTAACTAACTATATTCAATGACACAAATACACTTTGTATTTAATCTCACTTTATCAACCAAAGTCTTTGCTGATGACCTTCAATGATCTAATTCAACCATACTAAGCAAAGATTACTTTATTAGATTTAGAAGTAAAAGTGTTGATCTTCCTTCTGTATCCTTTTGTTCTTTAATCCAGAATTGCAGAAGCTGAAAGGTTTGTTTGAGTGGCGCCCTGTACTGTACACGTGTAAATATGCATTTCCTTCAGCCTGAGGCTTATTCGCTTTACTTTTGGTGTGAAAGGGTCTTCACATTTTCCAAAAATAGATTTAGAAAAATAGGGAAAAAAAGAAACCAGCAAGCCCAGCCAGTAAGGCAAAAGTAATGCATGCATTACTTTTCACAAAAAGTAACGGAATTGGTTACTTTTTTTGGAGTAACGCAATATTGTAGTCCATTACTTTAAGTTACTTTTTAAAAGTAACTTTCCCCAACACTGGGTATGGATGAACAGATCCATTTTGAGTGTTGGAGCCTAAATGAATCTTAAGGAATTTCAGTCCTGCGCTTCACATTGAAGCTGTCAAGACTCCTTAATAACCCCCCCGACATGCGTTTCTTTGACTTGAACAGGATACCAAGGACAGCTAAACTACAGACACAGTGACGGATCATACAGCACATTTGGTTATGATGCATCCAATACATGGTGAGTTTTACGCTGTTGTTCTAGTCTTGTGTAACCTTTGTGTCCCCAGCAGTTTTTAAGTTGTTGTGTTTTAACATTTATCCATGGCCAGGTTGACTGCCTTTGTCATGAGGACTTTTGGTCTAGCGGAGCGCTTTGTCTTCATTGATCCGAATGTCCTTCAGAGTGCAAAGGACTGGCTAATAAGTCAGCAGGGTTCAGATGGCTGTTTCATGCAACAGGGCACTTTGTACCACAGCGACATGAAGGTATAAGTTTTATCAAATTCACTGTAACCCATAGACTCTTAAGTGTTTTTAATCCTTTTTCTTTTGTATATATTTTTTTTTTTTTTTTTTTTTAGGGTGGAGTTGGTGACGAGGTGACCATGACTGCCTACATTGTTGCATCGCTGCTTGAACTAGGTGTCCCCGCCACGGTAAAACCGATCCAGTAGTTGTATGAGCTCCTTGCAGATGGCCTTCCTTTCTGGCTGTTGTCTGATATCTGCTTTGCTTTCAGGATCCTGTCATAACCAACGCTCTGTCATGCTTGGGGCCTGTCATTGGGGACCTGGGAAACACTTACACCACGGCTCTGCTGGCCTACACCTTCAGTCTGGCTGGAGAGACCACCACTCGATCACAGCTTCTAACAACCTTGAACAACCTTGCTATTTCTGAAGGTGAGATTTACCAGCCTCTGGTTTGAGAAGTTCATCAAGTTCTTTGGCATCAACTTTCTCCCCTCCATCTCATCCTAAGGCACTAAGCTCCATTGGTCTCAGACGACATCTGGTGATACTCTGGCGGTGGAGATCAGCTCTTACGTGCTGCTAGCGGTTCTCGCTGTTCAGCCTCTCACGACAGCTAATCTGGGTTATGCTAACCGCATTGTCAACTGGCTTGTGACCCAGCAGAATCCCTATGGAGGGTTTTCCTCCACCCAGGTGCCTCTGACTACCAAACATGAGTGCAATCATTTATGAGGAGTTTTTAATCTGGTGCTTGTTTTTAGGACACAGTGGTGGCTCTTCAGGCTCTGTCGGTGTACGCTGCTCAAGTGTTCAGTTTGGACGGCTCCAGCACTGTTACTGTACAGTCCTCAGTAGTAGGAGGAGACTCTTATAGCTTCAAAGTGAATCGGGACAACAGGCTGCTGTATCAGGAGAAGCCGCTGAAGAACGTTCCTGGCAAATTTAGTGTTAAAGCATCAGGATCTACTTGTGTGTCTGTGCAGGTCTGTATCTTCACTCCCTCAGCTTCTGTTGTGCACATCCAAATCTTACTGTGCTTAGTTTGCTTTGTGCTCATACTGTAGGTTGCGTGTTTCTACAACATCCCAACACCCGTTAAAGCCGTCAAAACGCTGAGAGTTGAAGCACAGGTTACTGGAGACTGCCAACCGCTTGGAGCCAATCTCATGTTGAACTTCACAGTGAAGTAAGAACAGCTTTGCTTGCTTTTGTTAGAGTCTTAAAGGTATAGCGGAGGATGTTTTACTTCCTGGTGGGTAGTCTAAACTATTGGTCCTCCTAATTGTCAATCATTCTGGTGAATCAATCAAACTTTTCAAAAAGTGGAGAGGGCGGGTCTTATCTAAAATTTGGAAAGATCCTCCGCTATACCTTTAAACATGAGCTGGTTTCAGGACACAGTGTTCTTAATCCTGTTGACTAAACCTCTTTATTCCCCCATCAACTCATTCAGATACAATGGTGTAAAAGCAAGCACTAACATGGTTCTAGTGGACATTAAGCTCCTGTCGGGCTTCACCGCAGATACGTCACTGGTTTGTATTTAAGATGATTTAGAAAGTCCCAAGCTCCTTCAATTGTAATTGTGTAAATGATGGTCTCTTCCCCTCAGCTTGGATCTCCACCCCAATCATTTGCCCCGCTAGTGCAGAGGGTTGATGCTGAAGATGATCATGTCCTAGTGTATCTGAAAGAGGTGAGACTCTGTACACTGGGTATATTCACTAGCTGCCATTTTCTCATGTGCTGCTGTTCATCTAATCTGTCTCGCAGGTTCCCAAAGGCGTCCCCATGAGTTACACTCTGCTGCTGAAACAGTTTATTGCAGTGGAAAATCTCAAGCCAGCAGTCATAAGTGTTTATGACTACTATCAGACACGTACGTTTTCATTCTAATCATGCTTTGCCCTGAATTCACTGTAAACATGATCCAGCTCATTTTCTCTTCCTATTTCAGGTGATTCGTTTGAAACCACCTACACGTCCCCCTGTGCATGATTTGATTCGGTACTGGCTGTAGGACACGTGACTTAAATAAAACTGCTTTTATACAACCAGTCCTATTGTTGCCTCTTGTTCCTTATCTGTGAATATTTTTTATTTATTTTTTTATTCGAAAGTTGCAGTGTTCATGAGTTTTTTTTGTTTTGTTTTTTTTAATGAAGCGTTTACAATTGAGGTGTTTTTCTTGCTGGTGACCCTTCATTAATTAACTGGCAAATTTAAAAAAAACTTTACTTTTCCAACCAGGGTAATAAGCTGTGTAAATGTAGGGCTTTTCACACTGCACTTAACCCCGGGTTATCGTCATTCTTAACGCAGCTTTTAACCCTGGGTAAATTTTTTTTTTTTTTTTTTTTTTTTTTTTTTTAAAGGGGGTTAGTACTGCTTTTTACCCAGGGTTATAAAACCTTGCTTTTGCAGTGTGAAACATTGAGGTGCCAAAGTTGTACAGTGTGAAATTATGCGGTGTTAGAATGTTACAACTAGATGCTTAGCAACTGACAACTAATCGTGCCTTATATTCACACACTTATAAATATATACCTATATAAACAGTCGTTTCTGCATATGATAGGAAAAATGTCAAATGGCTTTCTTACCTTCAAAAAGTTCACTCAGAAAACTTGACATTAGTCAGCAATGTGTAATTGTTAGAGCCTTTATGTAAACTGGTCACGTGCGGTGTTTGTCCAGTCAGTGACACTGCAAAAAAGTACTTTAGCCAGGTATTTGTGTGCAGTGTGAAACGGCAGTTTATGAATAACCAGGATTAAATGAAACTCCCCTTTCCCCTGATTGGTCAACATCAAACAGTGCAGTTCCTCAGTTATGTGCAACAGAATAGTCATAAGGCCCACTGCTACAGTTACCGATTATTAAAGCATTTATTGCAACTACATGCCATCTCTTTAATGCAGTCATTTAACCATTAAAACAGACACATTGATCTGCTTTATCAATGCAGAAATGTTTTCTGAAAACACCTGCAATTGCTGAAAAAAGCAATTTAACAAAAGTCAAGGGTTGTTTAAAGGTGACCTCAAACAAAACATTTTCAACTAAACCTCTTAATTCTCTTTATAAGAAGTTAATGGGCATGTAATCTTAATACGGCGCGTGTGGGCAGAAACATAAATCTGTGCCCATGTTATCATTATATCCTGAGACCCAGCAATGGAGGTTTCCTTTGTAGAGGACATTTGTTTTTTGATTTTCAGAGATACCAAATGTTTGGAAAGAAGGTTTCTTTTTTGAAGACAGCAATATTAAAGTCCAGATCTCTGCCATTGTTTGCGACGCACCAGCAAGGGCCTTTATCAGAAATTCTAAAGGTCACAATGGTTACTATGGATGTGACAAATGCAGTCAAAAGGGAGTTTACTATAATAACCGTATGACCTTCCCAGAAACAACAGCCTGTCTGAGGTCCAACCATGACCATTTTGAGTCTTTTTCTGAGGACTCACACTACAGTGGGAAAACACCTTTAGAATCACTGTCCATTGGTTTGGTGACATAATTTCCTCTCGACTACATGCACCTTGTATGTTTGGGGGTTACACGCAAAATAATATCTCTATGGCAGAAAGGGCCACTGAAGACTCGTTTAGGCCCAACGTTTGTCAGAAGCGTTTCTGCACAACTGACAGAGCTACGGCCTCATGCTCCATCAGAAATGAACAGAAAACCGAGATCACTATTCGAGTCAGACCACTGGAAGGCTACAGAATTCCGTACATTTCTCTTGTACACTGCACCTGTCTGCTTAAAAGGAAACATTCCTAAGGCAATGTATGAAAACTTCATGCTGCTTGCAGTTGCTATGACCATCTTTCTCAGTCCATCCTTGTGTGCAGACTATGCAGACTATGCTGGAAGGAAACCTCCTGGTTTTGTTTGTGAACCACTGCAGCTGCTTGTATGGGAAAGAAACCATAACTTACAACATGCATTGCTTAACTCATTTGATTCACGACGTACATGCATTTGGTGTACTTGACAACATTTCTTGCTTTCCCTTTGAGAATTTCCTTGGCCAAATTAAAAGAATGATAAGAAAACCAAACAAGCCTTTAGAACAAGTCGTAAGAAGACTGTCAGAAAGAGAGGCTATGCGAACAATTTAGTCCCAAATGGTCTAAATGTGAAAGCACAATATGCAAAAATGCAGTTCAGTCACTTCTCTGTGCAGACGTGCACTGGGAATAACTGTGTCCAGCTGAAAAACAAGGATGTTGTCGTAGTGCAAAACCTGGTGGTCGAGGAACATGGAGAAACTTTCATTGTGTACACCACATTCAGGAACAAGACCGATCTTTTTGTCTATCCCCTGCCATCATCACAGCTAGACATTTTCCTTCTCTCTGGACTGAAGGATGAACTCCTTTTCACCCAAGCCACAAATGTGCTACGCAAGTTTGTGCTTCTTCCATGCAAAGAGGACTTTGCTGGTCTGCCATTACTCCATTTGTAGGATGTGGCACCTGTAAAAAAAAGAAAGAAAAAAAAAAGCTCTGTAAAAAGTTGAACTACTACAAATAAAGTATAGCTCCTACAATTATCTGTAAAAAGGTTTGTATTTTTTAAGATAGAGCTGAGCGATAAAATGATAACGATATGTATCGCGATAGACATGTAATCAATATCAATAAAAAAGTTAACAACGCCCTTATTTGTCATACATTTTATATCTAAATACGATCTAAACTAACGAGTTAGAGAAAAATTCACCCCCCTCACAGTTGTCAGGCACTCGGAACCTTTCAAAAAATACAATAAAAGTCCATGGGACCAACCTGTAAAAACATGAATTTATGCTGTGAAATCGGACATTTTAACATGGGGGTCTATGGACATTTGCTCCCTTTTGGGACCTGCCCCTAGCGAATTTTCGATGTATTGCAGTTTTTCGCACTTCCGGGTAGGCTTCGTTTTTCAGATTAGAATGTTGCCGCTTGGGTGTGAATTGTACTAAAATAACAAACGTTGCCTTATATTCTCCACACTATTTAAACCACACTTTAAATAAATGAACAAAACCAATCCAGTGATGAAATGTTTTCTGTGTTGACACAAATCTTGTTCGATGTCCTAAGTACCGTTACAGGGGTAATCACACGTGCTGTTGCCGCGTCATGATATGTGCGCCTTATATTTTCCTGCTTTTTTGTCAATATGAAGTATTTTTTCTCCACATAATGGACTTCAATTAATTTGCTATTGCTATTGTTTCCTCAAAAAACTTAATTTCTTTTCAACTGAAGAAAGAAAGACATGGATATCTTGGATGGCATTGGGGTGAATAAATGATTAGGAAATTTTCATTTTGAGGTGAACTAATCCTTTTAGTTTAAAATAAAAATGTTTAAATGTAATATATTTTTCTCATGGTACTTATTTTAAATAGGTCACAATAATTATCGATATTGACCGATATGAAACACTTATATCGTGATACAGTTTTCAGCCATATCGCCCAGCCCTATTATAATATATGTTGAAATTGAGTTTGTGAAATATTTTGTGAAATTGATTGACCCATTTCACTTTTTTGTTCACAGTTCAATGTATGCTGTAGTAAATTTTCCTAATGAAGAGGACAGTTCAGCTGTCATCCCAGAAAACTGGTGCACCAAGGAGGGATGTTATTGGCCTCCATATAAGAGCCAAGAGAGGTTAAAGAAGGCAGTGATGTTTCACGAAAAGCCAAACACTGACACATGGCAGATACACCCATTTGATCTACTAAAAAAGAAAAGTGAGTGTTTTAAATTTATTTCAAATAATAAATGTATACTTTGCAAACGTAAAGCAATTAATAAAAATAAAATAATTTCAGATACATATGAGAAGGCCCATGAATGCCTGATTCGGGCTGAAAAGGGTTCTGGCATTGAAACAGAGCCAGAGTCAAATCAAAGAAAGAGAAAGTAAGATTTATTGTTTGAGATATATGGAACCGCAACACTACAATTTAGCCTCTAATTACTTCATGCTTGCTTTTATTCCCAGACGAAATCCTAAATTTAATGAAATAGATTTTGAGGAGTCTGATGATGCTGACAATAATCAGTTCCCTCAACCACCAAAGCCCCCCAAATTTGCCTCAAAAAAGGATTTTTGTAAAGCTAAAAAAAGTATGTGCAAATATTCATTTTAATTTTCACGAACAGTACACATTTACATTTTGTTAATTGTTATTTGCTCAATTTGCAATAGCATCCCCAAGAGCATCCTCCCATCCCTCTTCATCACTCTCTGCTGGGGGTAAGTGCCCCTTGATTTAAGTTGAATAACAAAGTTTAGCTATCACAGCATTTTGCTAAATAATTAATTATGTACTATTGTATTTTTAAAAACAGGAGCAGGATGTAAAGCAGCCTACAGTGCCAATAAGGCAGCAATACAAGGTTAATAGCATGTATCTATCAATACAGTGAAGCACTGCACTGTGGCAGTCCTTTAAATGTTTGCAAGTATTCCTGGAAGTACTTTGGAAGTAAAATGATGTGTGAACTCTGATGTATAAGACAAATAAATGTGCTTTACTTTGATCTGAACAGAACCCCAGTCCTCTTCTTTATCCCAGAGGCTCACCGTTTACCGGCCTGAAGGTACGTCCATCATAATATCTTAAATGTAAAAAGGAAAAAAAAGATTGAATCCAATATTGGGTGATAATATAGCATAACAAGTGATTTAGAAGCTATTTTTTATAGGCCGGTCAATTTTGACCGGGAACATCACAGGTGTTATAGGTTTTTGAACAACACACAAGGGTTAACATTGTTTTTAACCAAGCATTGTGTTTTAATGCAGAATCAGAAGCATCAAGACCCTCTTCAGATTTTCTGGCTGCAAATCAAGGTAATTTAAAGTTTTCCATTGTATCACTGCACTTATATTTATTGAATATAACTTAAAACTTAAAAATATGTTTCATTTGTATGTTTAAATAATATAAAGTAATATAATATAATATATATATAATAATATAATGTTATTTTCTTATTTAATCTATGTTGATTCTATGAAAAGTGAAGAGCATGAGTAAGTTAGGATCATAAGATCGGGGGACATTATCGGAGGACATTAAGATCGGGGGACATTTGGATTTGGTCAGACATGATTTTGACCACTCACTCTAAAAAGAGAGATGTTAAAAAACAGCATGTGTCAGTGGCGGTTCTACATGGGGGCCTAGGGAGGCCCGTGCCCCTGTAGACATGTCAATGTCAATAAATTAATTTATTATATTTTTTTAATATTTTGAGCGCCAAAAGGGGAACTAATGCGACGCAATGTTATACGGGTAAATTAGGAAAATCTGACTGTCAAATATAATAACCATGAATTTACCACGGACAAAATGTCATGACTCTATTGCAGGTTATGGCCATTTATTTATGCTATCATGACATTCCTAATTCAAAGTAAAATGTTGTTTCATCAGTCATCTCCATCTTCGACTGCTGTAGGCTTGGTTACAGACCGGTACGGTTCCCTAAACTCGTGGCCACGAGAAATAGATGTCGGATGTCGTTACCTCAACAAAATTATCTCGAGGCCACGATTTATTATCACGTTCCCACGACTTAATATCTCGTGGCCACACGATATTATCCCGTTCCCACGAGTTTATATGTTGTGGCCACGACAAAACTAAGTGAACCGCACATGTCCCCTCCCGGTCACCGTACTGGCCCCTCCTTGGCCCCGCTAGTAAAATTTGTCTAGAACCACCGCCACTGGCATGTGTTGATGGTATTGTGACACGTATAGATTTTTAACACACACTGTCTGTTAAAATGTAACTCTGGATAGAATAGCACTGGGTGGGCATTTTGTGTTTATGAAAAAATTACAAGTATATTTTATGGTATCCCATAAAAATAAATAAAATAATACATTAAAATAAATAAATGTTGTTGTTTTGGTGTTGATTCATTGAATGTTTCATTTGACTTCGTGATTAGAGTCAGCTTTATTTGGGCTCTTGATTCTTTAAAATTAGTTTTTCTCTGTGTGCTTTAACTATTTATTTAGCACATTTGAAACATTTTCATATGCTGATTATTGATGTCTGTTTTCGTTTTGTATACATTTTATCTTAATTTGAATCAATGTTTCATCAATCATATGCCTGGATTTAAAAAATAAGCAAATATATAGCAGACAATAATCAGGACTTGAGGCGCTGACGATCACCATTCCACGAAAATTAACCGAAACTCTGCGTATATAGGCATATAATAATAATATATGTAGCCTTAAGGCCCGTACACACCGGGACGAATATCGGCGCGCGTTATTCGCCAGCGTTTTTCAACGCGTTTTTTGTGTTCACACCCAAGCGTTTTTCGCTGACGATGAGCCGAGTGAACATGCAAATTCATTCCCTGACATTAGATGGCGCTTAATGTAAAACAGAAATACAATACCA